>JAFJHL010000456.1:3862500-4462500 GCA_019425775.1 Rafetus swinhoei | reverse complement strand
GGAATATCATCCAGCTGTGCAGAAAATAGGGCTCTGTATCCATTTTGAGGCTGTGATAATCAAAGACAAAAATAGGAAGGACCACACAAGGCAGGGCCTAGCAGTTGTTTTGTATCACTGTAAGTCACATTGTTCTTAAAAGGTGTCCCATTTACATTACATGGGTAGTGTCCATATTCCACAAGCCTGTGGAGCTCCTGTGATGGGGCTGGTTGCATTGTAGGAAGAATGGCATGAGATCAGTATTGAGGAAATGGTCTCAGGCCCTCGGTTTGCTGATGTCTAAGACTTTTCTTGTTCCAGCAATTGCTGAGACGTACCCAGGAGGAGGAAAAGGTGTCAGCTTTGCTTCCAGGAAAGGATGCAACAAAGCACAGAGAACACTGAGGCAGAGGACTGCCGGGAGTTGGATCAGGAAGATGCTGCCCCTCTGCTCAACCAGGAGTTGTTCCTTAGGAAAGGTAAATCTACTTGAGGGGAACTGCTCTGAATCTGGGACTTCCTCCTCCACTCTGATATAATGGGGAGAGTAAAAACTCAGTGCCTGCCCAAGAAGCTTGCTGTAAAGTGGATTATTATGTGGGAACCCTCTCTTGAAAGGACACAGGGAGTGTGTGCTCCCTCTGAGCTGCTCCTGGGTTTCTTCAAGAGCTGGGTGTGTAAAGTAGGGAAACCAGGGTTGCCAGCGCAGTGCAGAATGGCAAAGAGGGTGGTGCAGCAGCCACACACTTGAGTGCTGCTGCTGCAGGGATTTGGACTGGTTCTCAGCACCGATCCAAAAGTAATTCTTTACTTCAACAAGAGTCCTGTCCCGGAGCTGGCAGACCTGTTGGGGGAGGGCAAAGGGGAAATTCTCTCACACCGTGTGTGTATGTGCGTGTGTGCATGCACATGTCTCCAAGGTGCACACTTCAGAGGAGAATGGTTTGTGGTAGAAATAAGGAGATTGTTGGTGTTTCCTAAAACAAAAGGAAAAACTATGTAGCACTTTAAAGACTAACAAGATGGTTTAACAGGTGATGAGCTTTCGTGGGCCAGACCCACTTCCTCAGATCATATTCTGGAAGAGAATTGGCATGACCATATATACCAAAGGAATACAATGAAAAAAGTGAACACATTATTAAACTGACAGATTTAGTACAGAAGGTGGGGTGAGGGGAAGGGAGGGAGGGAATAGCTATTTGAGTCAATGAATGGCTAATCAGGGGTGATAAGTGGGAAGCTATCTTTGTAATGGTTAAGGTACTGGTAATTAGCATCTTTGTTAAGGCCCATTCGTAAAGTGTCAAATTTAAGCATGAAAGAAAGTTCTGAAGTTTCTCCCTGTAGATCCATCAAGCCAGGAGGGAAGGGGCACCTTCCAGGTTAATCTGCAGCCTCCCTGACAGTCTCCGGCTTGTTGTGATTTTACCCTCACTAGGCTTCTGCTCAGCTCGATACAGCCTGGCTGTCATCCTGCACCTCTCCCTCTTCATGGTGTATGCGCTCCGGGTCAACCTCAGCATCACCATCATAGCAATGACGAATGGCACCAACCCAGGCAGCCTGCCCAATGTCTCCATGGACGTGTGCCCCAATCACTCACACGCTCAGCCCAACGGCTCACACCGAGAATTCCCCCCGGGAGTAAGTGTAAAGGCAGGACCAGATCAGGGGTGTAAATACCGGTTTACAGTTAACCAGATAAACGATTAAAATTATATTGTTTAACCCAGGGGTGGGGAACCTCAGGCCCGGGGACCAGATGTGGCTCCCAGCTTGCCTGGATCTGGCCCCCGAGGCTCATCGGGGGGGCCCCCCCAGCATTGGGGAGCCCGTGCTGGTGCTCCAGCCTCCCCACTGTGGGGCTGGAGCACACAAAATCTACTAGGCTAGGCCTTCCTAGGCTCTGGCGTGTGAGAGGAATATGGGGAGTGTCTTTCTCAGTCAGGGGGCATGTCAGTGAGGGTTGGTTTGTTTGGTTTTTGTTTTTATTTTGCTTTTCACTCGTGCAGCCCCCAACTGATTTTTCTGTGGGTCAATGGCCCCCGACACCAAAATGGTTTCCCCACTCCTGGTTTAATCGGTTAACCTTTTAACCTATTACATCTGTAGGCCAGATCCTTTCAGCAACAACAGCTCTACCTCTTGGCTTTGCACTATGGCCCAATAGCAATGAGGTGCTGTTTAGAGAGGAACTTTGGGGCTGACTGCAGAGTATCTGTTGCATGTGTGTAAACTAAGGAGCCAATGTCCTTAGGAAATCGCAGGTCCCCTGAGTGGTGACAGGTCTGTGCGTACGAGCTACTTAACCCCTTCCTGGAGGGTCCGGGTCTGTGAGAATGGTTCTCCCTTTAGGTGGGTCTTAAAGCTGCTGCAGTGTCCCCTCAAGGGACATTCCTTGGTTTTTTTCTCCCCCTTTTGATGCAAGTTCTATCTTATCCAGGCCCCCGTGTATGACTGGAGCTCTAAAACCCAGGGCATCATCCTCAGTGCCTTCTTCTATGGTTACATCTTCACCCAGCTCCTCGGCGGATACTGGTCAGGAATGTTTGGAGGGAAGATACTGCTGGGCTGTGGGCTGCTCTCGACCTCAGTTCTCACCCTTCTTATGCCACTCGCAGCCGGCCTTGGAGCGGCATACCTCATTGGGCTGCAGGCACTGCTGGGCATGGCAGAGGTAGGTAGGGCCTTCACTTCCAATCACTTTGCTCTCAGTGGCTAGCACTTTTCTGTATGTGGCACCATGCATAGACCTGGCATTGCAGAAGAAGTTAACAAGACAGGTCTCCGCCCCAAAGAGTTCACAAGTGAGAAACAAGGGTGAACCAAAGTGCAGGGGTGGGTGGGGCAAGGGTCACAGCAGTGAAAGCTCATGAGATCTACTAATGCTTTCCACCATATATTGCTCCCAGAGTGCCCCCCTCCCTGCTGTGCTCACACACATCTGTGTTTTCCTTGGCAGGGGGTGATATTTCCAGCCCAGTACACACTGTGGGCAAAATGGGCTCCCCCCTTGGAACGCAGCAGGCTCATGAACCTTGCTGAAGCTGGTAAGAAAGAGTGACTCTCTTTGCCATCAAACCAACCATCCCTGGAGTTCCAGCACCGCCCTCCTGTGTGACAGAGATCCCTCCTGATCCAGGCTTCTCTTGCCCATGCTCCAGACAAACGGCGCCACTCATGAGTTAGATTCTAGACCAGTGGTGGGCTATAAACTGCCTGCAGTCTGGATGCTGTTTGCCAGAGTTAGCTCTTGCAGGTCACCACCGCTGTATTTACCTGTGTCTCAGCAGGTACAGGTGCTTGCAGCTCCTGCTGGCCTCAAATCACTGTTCCCAAACAATGGGAGCTGTGGGAAGTGGTGTCCCGGTCTGCACTGCTTCCCATAGCTCCCATTGGCCAGGAAGAGTGATCCATGGCCAATGGGAGCTGCAAGTGGCCGTAACAGTGGTTGTACAGGTAAATAAAGCAGCCATAGCCTGCCAGGAAACTGCCTCTGTCTTATTGCCCACCCCTGTTCTAGACCAAAGGTCCTTCATGGATAATGTTGGCTGCATATCCACCTCTCCTGCTCTTTCTCCCTTTCCTTTCTCCCCTCTACCTTCTCCTCCACTTTGTCTTCTCAGCTTTGGCTCGATAGGGCAGTAACAGCTGTATGATGGTGTGGGAAGCCTGGGTCATCTTCTATAAACACCACCTTATCATCCCCTCGCTCTGAACTCTTCGTCATCTGCTCCTCAGGATGCACTTTTGGGACCTTCATCACCTTCCCTGTGGCTGGGATAATCTGCCAGTACCTTGGGTGGCCTTACGTCTTCTACATCTTTGGTGAGTTGCTGTGGTTTCCACTGTTGAAGATTCACTGGCAAGTGAAACCACAAAAGAGTGAAATATAGGAAGGTCTTCTAGTTACCTCTGTGGGGAGTCAGGGCTCTTCATCCAGTTCCTAATGGAGAAATGTGCCCCTTCAGAGAGACCACTGTCAGAACCCCCAATCAAAAGGGCTGAATGGCACAGAGGGACTGGACTTCCCTCCAGCTCACGCTGGACGTCTGTTGGGTGGGCAGTGCAGAGGAGGCTCGCGTTGCTGCTGCCCCAGCTGTGTCTGCTCCATGGATGAGAGGTCTCAGGTCTGGCTTGCTGGCACCTTTTTTTTTAATCTGTAAGGGAATAGACATTGATGAGGTCTGTTAGCCAGCACAGCCCCTCGATCTGTCTTGAACAGGATGTTTGGAAAGCTACAGGAGTGTTGCACCACCTCTGTCTGTCCATCTGGCATTTGCGGTGCACCCTCACTGTCCTTTTGGGGGGGTCTGTGAATGGGCAGGTAGCTCCCTCTCAGCTCTACATGACACACACATGGAGAGGGGCAGTGCCCCACACTCAGCCACTTTCCACTTCTTCCATCATTCTCCCACTAAGGAAAGTCAGGCAGAATCCCCAGCCCGAGTTGTTTGGTGCAAGGCAAAAATTCCTGCCCTGCCACCTCATTCCTTCTTCCCCCAAGAAGGGGGACACAAACCCTTTTATACCATGGATCAGTGTTGAAGGGCCCCACCTGGTCGGACTGCCAGCATGAATCAGCTGACCAGACCTGCCCATCCTTGAAGGCGCTAGTAACTTGTGGCAGTCTGTCACAGAGCTGTAGTGTCTTGCCTACGCATCTCTGTTGTATCTACACACCTGTGCCACCAGAAGATCTGGGACAGGAGCCATTGATGAGTCTAGTGGATAAGGGAGAAGCGGTGGACGTGGTATACCTAGACGTTGTTAAGACATTTGATATGGTCTCGCATGATATTCTTATCAATACACTAGGCAAATACAACTTAGATGGGGCTACTATAAGGTGGGTGCATAACTGGCTGGATAACCGTACTCAGAGAGTAGTTATTAATGGTTCACAGTCCTGCTGGAAGGGCAGAACAAGTAGGATTCTGCAGGGGTCTGTTTTGGGACTGGTTCTGTTCAATATCTTCATCAATGATTCAGATATTGGCATAGAGAGTACGCTTATTAAGTTTGCAGATGATACCATGCTGGGAGGGGTTGCAACTGCTTTGGAGGATAGGGTCATAATTCAAAATGATCTGGACAAACTGGAGAAATGGTCTGAGGTAAACAGGATGAAGTTGAATAAGGACAAATGCAAAGTGCTCCACTTAGGAAGGAACAATCAGTTTCACACATACAGAATAGGAAGTGACTGTCTAGGAAGGAGTACTGCAGAAAAGGATCTAGGGGTCAGAGTGGACCACAAGCTAAATATGAGTCAACAGTGTGACGCTGTTGCAAAAAAAGCAAACATGATTCTGGGATGCATTAACAGGAGTGTTGTGAGCAAGACATGAGAAATCAGTCTTCCGCTCTACTCTGCACTGATTAGGCCTCAATTGGAGTATTGTGTCCAGTTCTGGGTACCACATTTCAAGAAAGATGTGGAGAAATTGGAAAAGGTCCAGAGAAGAGCAACAAGAACGATTAAAGGTCTAGAGAACATGACCTATGAGGGAAGACTGAAAGAATTGGGTTTGTTTAGTTTGGAAAGGAGAAGACTGAGAAGGGACATGATAGCGGTTTTCAGTTATCTAAAAGGGTGTTACAAGATGGAGGGAGAAAAATTGTTCTCCTTGGCCTCTGAGGATAGGACAAGAAGCAATAGGATTAAACTGCAGCAAGGGAGGTTTAGGTTGGACATTAGGAAAAACTTCCTACCTGTCAGGGTGGTGAAACACTGGAATAAGTCACCTAGGGAGGTTGTGGAATCTCCATCTCTGGAGATATTTAAGAGCAGGTTAGATAGACATCTATCTGGGATGTCTAGACCAGGGCTACTCAACATGTGGCCCGTGGCCTGTTTGTTTGTGACCTGCGGGTGGGAGCCAAAACAAAAAAGTTGTCAATAGAATGGTCTTCTGTTGATCTGCGTTTTAGTAATTACATTCCTGGACTATCATTGCTCATTAAAAGTGCTGTCATATGGGTGGAAATCGGGTAAATGTCACATTTTATTAACATCAGCAGAACTGACTTAAATGGGGCCTGCGTGTTGTGTTGTCTTGCCTTAATCTTTGTATTCTGCCTGTCAGTGTGACAATCTATTTGCATATATTTGCATATATATTTGCATGTATATGCAACCACTCTTAAGTTACGGCCCTCGGCACATGCTGAGAGTATCATTGTGGCCCCGGAGGCCTCCAAAGTTGATAGCTCTGGTCTAGACAGTACTGGGTCCTGCCGTGAGGGCAGGGGACTGGACTCGATGATCTTTCAAGGTCCCTTCCAGTTCTAGTGTTCTATGATTCTGTGATTCCCATTCTCCATAGGTGGTATTGGCTGCATTTGGTGTGTGTTCTGGTTCCTTCTCGTCTATGAAGATCCTGCATCTCACCCTTGTATTAGTGCCAGTGAGAAGGAGCACATTGTGTCATCACTGGCCAACCAGGTACCTGGAAAGCCTTTTAACTCTGATCTAGTTGCCCCATATATCCTCCTTTGAATAGAGATTGGGACAATGGGACCTTCTCCAATGAGACTATCTTCAGAGTTCTGCTGAGTGCATTATTTATAGAGCAGTGCCATTGTAAATAAAAGAAGAGGGCCCTGCCCCAAGGAGCTCACAGATTAGTTCAGACATAGATATAGAGGACACATGAGAGAAGAGATCAATGTGAAAGGGCCAAAGACAGGGCCAGGGAGGAGATCAGCCTGCCTGTGCTTCATAAAATGTGTATTTTAAGGAGGAATTTGTTGAAACCAAGGGAGGTCTCTTGGCTTATGAATTAGAGGAGGCAGCTGTATGTGCAGGGGCAGTCTGATGGAGCCTGAAAGCCAAGTGTGAGAGGAGATAAAGCTTGGGAGAAACCTGGAGGAGCAGAGGGAGGAGTTAGAGATGGAGGGTCAGGGCTAAGTTGTGGGGGGAGCCTGAGGTGAGGGAAAGGAGCTTGGATTGAGGCAGAGGGGTCCAAGGAGGAGCGCGATGGTGAGAGCAGTAGGAGGGGAAGGTGCTGTAAGTGTGGTGTTTTGGACCGAGTGCAGGAGTGAGCAATGGAGGGGGAGGCGGCACAGGTGAGCTCAGAGGTGCCTGAAGCATGGGCTGAACCCTTAGCTGTGGAGATGAAGAGGGAAGGCTGCATTCTCCCTAGGAAAAGCACTAGGCTTTATCTGCGGCTGGATGTGAGAGGAGCCGGAAGTGAAGAGATGAGTTGGATCATGGGACTGTGGACCGTCATGGGAGAGGAATGGGCCTCACAGGTGCATTTCCTTCAAGGGCAGCTCTCATGGACGGTGCCTTCCACTCCTGGCCATGATTAAATCGCTGCCTCTCTGGGCCATCGCAGTCGCCTATTTCTGCAATGACTGGCTGTTCTACATGCTGCTGACATCAATGCCAACGTACATGAATGACGTGCTCCGTTTTGACATCAGAGAGGTGAGCTGTGCCGTCATGCAGGACCAGGCTGTCCCCTGAATGCAGGGGGATAAAAGTGCATTCTAATCAATTCTGGACAGGGTGTTAAACCCCCAGCTTCAGGACTTAGGCCAGTTTCTGACTACCACGGGTTAGGATGTTTCTTTCACCTTGCTCCAAAGTGGCCGGTTGGTGCTAGCCACTGGCAGAGGCAGGATGCTGGGCTGGATGAACCTCAGGCCCAAACCAGACTGGTGGTTCCTGTGGTGCTGACATTTCAGCCCCTCTGAGCACATCTAGATGCTGGTGATGCTGGGTCCCTCTGACGGCTCTGAGCAAGATAACCAGTCCCTAACCCTCCACTTTACAGAATGGGCTCCTCTCTGCGCTTCCCTACATTGGGAACTGGCTGGGCACCATCATATCAGGGCTGCTGGCTGACTTCCTCCTGTCCAGGCATGTGTTCAGCACAGCAACAGTGCGGAAGCTCTTCTCGGGGCTGGGTAAGGACAGATGCCTCCTGCCCTCGGGTTCTTTCCATCAACCTTCACACGGTCAGCCATATAATCCACATCCCCTCCTCTCCCTAGGGATGCTGCTCCCAGCCATCTCCCTGGTGGCTGTGTCCTATGTTGGCTGTGATTACCCAGCAGCTGTGGGCTTTCTAACACTCTCCATGACTATAATCAGCATGTGCGGGGCTGGGTTCAACATTAACCAGATCGACATTGCTCCCAGGTGAGACCCCCAGACCTTGTCACCCCAGCCCTCAGCCATTTCAGCGGCCTTTTGCTTCTCCTCTCCCTGATCCTCTGCAGCTGTTGGCATCTGAATCTGGACAGGCAAAACCAAGGCACAGAAATGCAGGCTCAGAGCCCATTACAACAGCAGATAAAGGCTCTTAGTGGCTTTCAAGAGGACAGGCAGGGACTAAGCTGAGGAGCCACCGCTAGCTGGTGGAGACTGTTACATGCATAATGAGTTTATTCCAGTGGCACTTGCTGTCTTAGAAGCCGTTAGCAGGTTAAGTGCCATTGCCTGGGGGAGAGGGAATTGAAACCTAATTTTCTCCCTTGTTGCAAGTCTCTCTTTGCCTTGCTCAGGAAATTTTCCCTTCCCTTCTCCCCAGATACGCTGGGTTACTACTGGGAATCACAAGTACCTTTGGAACCGTGTCAGGAATAATCGCTCCCACTGCAGTTGGATTTCTCACCAGCCAGGTAATTCAGGGTCTCTATTGATGGTCACATTGGAGGCCACCTGCATTGTGCCGCAGGCAGGGAGCTGCTCTGGCCTGGCCAGGCCTGCCTGCATCGCACCACAGGTGGGGAGCTGCTCCAGCCCGGCTGGGCCCGCCCATCACACCGCAGGCTCTACAGTTAAACCAGTTAACTTTTTACATGACCGTTTACATCCCTAAAATGGAGGGGGGGCAGAGAGACTGATGGAGAGTGGGTCAATAGGGAGAGCTGGGTACCAAGGAAGATAAAGCTGCTTGAAATCAGCATAGCAAGCAAGGAATTCCCAAGCGCGCTGCAGTGCATAGCTGAGTCAATCACATGGAGTCTGAGGAGTGAAATCTGCAGCTAGAGAGTGAACTGGCACTGCAATGTCTTTAGCTGAATGAAAGCCATTCCATGGCTAAATCTACCCACAAATGGGCTCAAGCCCCAAGTTCTCTCCATGTGTTTCTAGACCATGTGGTGATAGCGGGAAAAGAGATACTAATTACTCTTGTTTGGCACTCCCAGGACCTCTTGATTGGCTGGAGGAATGTCTTCTTCATGACAGCAGCCCTCAATCTGTTTGGCCTGCTGTTCTATGTGACCTTTGGCAGTGCAACTCTCCAGGACTGGGCGAGGGAGGACACTGCTATCCAATGAAATGCTAAGGCATGCTGCCAGAGGAAGAATATGTAACAAGGGCAGGGGGTGAAAAACACCCCAGGGAACATAAATTAGTCAAGAAATCCCCTTTCTCATTCCAGCACTGAACACCTGAATAACACAATCATTGGTTTGCCAGACCTAATCACCAAACTCTTGAATTCTGTGCCCTTTTCTCACATCCTTCCTCAGCAGGGCCATCCTTACCTGTATGCAGAATAGGCAGCTACATAGGACACCTGAAAATTTGGGGAACCACTGGGTCTTAATGTTCACCCATTCACTTCTTCCTATCCCTGTTCTGTGGCTTTGCTTTCTCCAGAGAGGATCTAGTTAACTTAAAAGGGAACATGGCAGCCAGAGCTATTAGCAGAACACCATACCTGTGTGTCATTTAAGTGGTAGTGAAGCCATTTAACAGTCACTTGTCAACCCCAGGTATATACTAACATTTTCTGAATGTACTGGGTGAATCTATAGGATCTTAGTTTAAAATTTGCTTTAACAAAATTTCATTAGTGTGTTACTGAAGATTTTTTTCACATATCTAAAAAATCATTGTCGTCCTTCCTCCCCCGGCTGCCATCAGGCATGGGGCAGCAGCTAAATAGTACTATGTAGGGCCCCCTAAATCCTAAGGACAGACCTGTTTCTCAGCCTTCACTTGACCAAATGAATTTGGGAGGTAGTGTTTTCTGGTAGATAAATCAGTGGCTTGCACCTCAGACCTGGGTTCCCAGCTCTGTCTTTGGCCTGCTTAGTGATCTTGGGGAAAGTTATTTGCCCAGATGATTGGAAAAAGGCAAATGTAGTGCCCATCTTTAAAAAAGGGAAGAAAAACAATCCAGGGAACTACACACCTGTCAGCCTCACCTCAGTTTCTGGAAAAATCATGGAGAAGATCCTCAAGGAATCCATTTAGAAGCACTTGGAAGAGAGGAAAGTGATCAGGAATAATCAACATGCATTCACCAAGGGCAACTCATGCCTGACCAACCTGATTGCCTTCTATGACAAGGTAACTGGTTCTGTAGATATGGGCAAGGCATTGGAAGTGATATACCTTGATTTTAGCAAGGCTTTTGTTACGGTCTCCCTAGTACTCTTGCCAGCAAGTAAAGGAAGTATGGCTTGGCTAAATGGACTGTAAGGTAGATAGAAAGCTGGCTAGATTGTTGGGCTCAACAGGTAGTGATCAATGACTTGATGTCTGGCTGGTGGTCGGTATCAAGTGGAGTGCCCCATGGGTCGGTACTAGGGCCAGTTTTGTTCAACATCTTTATTAATGACTTGGATGAGGGGATGGACTGCATCCTCAGCAAGTTTGCAGATGACACTAAGCTGGGGAGAGAGGTAGATAAGGGTAGGGATAAGGTCCAGAGTGACCTAGACAAATTGGAAGTTTGGGCCAAAAGAAATCTGAGGAGGTTCAACAAGGACAAGTGCAGAGTCCTACAGTTGGGACAGAAGAATCCCAAGCACTGTTACAGGCTGTGGACCGACTGGCTAAGCAGCAGTTCAGCAGAAAAAGACCTGGGGATTACAGTGGATGAGAAGCTGTATATAAGTCAACAGTGTGCCCTTGTAGCCAAGAAGGATAACAGCATATTAGGGTGCATTAGGAGGAGCATTGCCAGCAGATCTAGAGAAGTGATTATTCCCCTTTATTCAGCACTGGTGAGGTCACATCTGGAGTATTTCATCCAATTCTGCTCCCTTCCCCCCCCCATTACAGAAAGGATGTGGATGTATTGGAGAAAGTCCAGCAGAGGGCAACTAAAATGATTAGGGACTGGAGTACTTGACTTACGAGGTGAGGCTAAGGGATTTGGGCTTATTTAGTCTACAAAAGAGAAGAATGAGGGAGGATTTGATAGCTATCAACTACCTGAAGAGAAGTTCCAAAGAGGATGGAGAGAGGCTGTTCTCAGTAGTGACAGATGACAGAATGAGGAGCAACGGTCTCAAGTTGCAGTGGGGGAGGTCTAAGTTTAATAGTAGGAAAAACTATTTTACTAGGAGGGTGGTGAAGCACTGGAATGGGTTACCTAGGGAGGTGGTGGAATCTCCATCCCTAAAGGCTTTTAAATCCCAGCTTGACAAAGCCCTGGCTGGGATGATTTAGTTGGGGTTGATCCTGCTTTGGGCAGGGGGTTGGACTCAGTGACCTCCTGAGGTCTCTTCCAGCTCCAGGATTCTGTGTGTCACTCTGTGCCTCAGTTTCCCCATCTGTAAAATGGGGATAATGAGAGAACCCATCTGTGGTTTGCGATCAGTGAATGAAAAGGACTGTGGAAGGGCTGGGTATCATTAGGCATAGTGATTATAATCATAGTAATTGATCTACATGGGTTGCCAGAGTCCCTGTCTTGAGTAAGGTGAAAGCTTTGGCTTCAGGCTCTGGCCAGGTTAATAGGGAATGTACGGAAGTGAGGCATTTTAGAGTGTTACTAGCCGGAAGGGACCATCTAGAGAATGAGGTGGAATCAAGGAGCATTCATGTATTTGCCCACAAACTGGATGGTCATTTGCAATCTAGCAGACCCTGACTGAGGCCAATGTGCTTCCCTGTAATAACAGCTGCCAGGTCCTTGTTTAGCGATTATACCAACCGGAAATCTGTAATATTGGTCCAAGGGATTGTAGCCGGATGGTCTGCTCCTTTCAGGGCTTGGAGGGAGGGGACCAGTCAGCCCTGCTACACCTGGTGAAGGAGGAAAGCCCAGCAACTGAGGCCTGGAACTGACTGAGCCCTGCCAAAGGCCCTTGGTTGGAGTGTGGACCAGGAGCTGGGGTTAGACTGGTTGTTGCTCTTGGGAGCCCACCTGTAAAGGGCGAAAGCTTCTTTTGATGTTTTTGGATGTGGCTGAGGAGGCTGAATGCTTTGGAGAGACTTGGTGACAGGCTCAGGTCACATCTGCGGCAGGAGGCAGCCACAGACCCAGGGTGCTGGAACAATTTTTATAGCATGGGTGTTGTGATCCATGGACTCAAAATTGTAAATATAATGAGAACCACTTCAAGCCAGGGGGTGCCACAGCACTCCTCTTCCCTGCCCCCCTTGTTCCAGCACCTATGCATAGACCTTGGGGGAAATCAAGGCAAAATGGCTCTGATACCCCATTACCTTTAAGGAGGTGATCTGCAATGGTGAGTCTTGTCCAATAGACTCTTCCATGTTTATAGTATGAGCCTCTTTTGCTAAATGAAGCACTCCTGGATTAGCTGCCTGCATGTTGCCGTGGATAAGAAAAAACAGAATACTTGGTTAACCCTGCCCCTGGAAGGGAGAATATTAGAGGGCCTGTGTGCTTTGCTCATTCAGCTTATACTCTCAGCAGAAAACCAGTACCTTGTTTACCTGTGCCTTGTTCTGAGAACACTGCCTCATACAGAGGGTACCTGGTTTGAAGCTTAATCCTTGTTTTTTTCCAGACTTACTTAATCTACCACAGTTGAGTGATGGCTTGTAGCAAAAGCTGCAGTTTAAGATTTATCAGGAAGTTTATAATTAGTTTGAAGCTTTGGTAAGTGACTAAAGTTCCCTTCTTGAAAGAGCTGGTTTGGTTCTTGAAACCAAATCAGAAACATCTGTTTGGTTGGTTTTTTTTTTTTTAAGTAAAGATGATGCAAAGTCTTCACTTGTCCCACTTCACAGAGGCATGTGAATAGGTTGCCTGACTGCTCAGGGCATGAGGGAGCTTTAGATTTCTTCTTGTTTTACAATCTTTTTGCTGAAGTGCCTGTCAAATGTATTTTTAGACAGTAGTTGGGAATTCTGACTTCTAGTTCCTGTAGTTAGGGTGTGAGCCAGGGCAACAACATTCAGATGTTTGTTGATGCCAGGAAGTGCTTAGAGAGATTGTCTTGGGAATGTTTTAGTCACATCAAAAGTGTAAGGTAACCCCCCATAGCCTGCCCAAAACCCAGAGTGAAAGTTGCTGCGGAAGCTCTTCCAGTATTTTATTGCTCAGGATCAAATCCCAGATAAGTGAGTCCAGATCCTGGCCTAGGGTTGCCAGGTATCCGGTATTCACCCGGACAGTCCAGTATTTTTGCCTCCTGTCCGGTAAAAAAAATTCAGAAAATACCGGACACCTAAGATGTCCGGTATTTTCTGATTTTTTTCCCCCGGCCAGGAGGCGAAAATGTCGGGCACCTGGCAACCCTACAAACACTCAGCACCCAGCCTCCCTCCTCCCGATCTCCCCGCCCCGGCCCCCAGACGTCTGACCCCAGACCCCATGCTTACCTGGTTCCGCAAGGCTGCCAGCAAAAAGACCAAGGGGAAGCAATGACTCCCTTGGGTCTTAGTGCTCAACCGCTCTGCTGTTCCTATCCCTGCACTCAATCTTAAAGGGGACATGCTGTTTTAATGCTGTTTTATTTTAATTTTTTTTTTCTTAAGTCTTGGAGTCCTTTTTTTTTTTTCCTCAACAACTTTGGTCTCCCCCCCCCCCTTTTTTTTTTCTTCAGCAAAATTTTTTCCCCGTGGTTTTTTTTGGGGAGGTGTATGGTATTTTTGTTTCAACCATCTGGCAACCCTATCCTGGCCTACGATTGGGGTCAGAAAGGGTCTGGGCACCTGATGTGGTTGGGACCTCTGAGCAAGCTGGCAAGTAGAGAGATAGCAGAATTCAATTCTTAAAGGCCTTCACTGCTGATTTTGGGACCTTGGCAGGACCCCCAAGTCAGGTTCTTGACAGCCTTCATTTTAACCACTGTTTTCCTAACATCATGAACAGCAAAGTGACTTACCAGATGAGGAACACAATTGGACTGCACAGGCATTCTTCACCTTGCTTATGGGAGTGTGTGTGCACTGCAATTTGTGGATTAATGGCTTAAAGGACGTGTTTCACTATCCATGCTAAGGAAAGGTCGATGCGACAGTCTGAAGTTATTTGCAAGAGATTGGCTCTCCTTCTGCTTCTGCTAGTTACTTCCCCCTGCAAAATACTAGCATTAAGGTTGTTTAAAAAAAAAAAGAGAAAGTAATCAAGAGATTTTACCAAGAGGTGGTTAATCTGAGAGTCTCTACCCACATGGGTTTGCCAGGGATCATTGGAACGATGGCAGGATCTCCAGACTTCAAGTTATGGTCCCATCAGAAGTGAGTTGCAGTTAAATTCTTATCTGAATGCTAGCCTCCGGCTGGGGATGCATCAAGCCCATGCTGCTCTCCTGCACTGAGGGGACCTGAGCCTGATCTATATCTTTATTCATGCAAAATAGTCCATTGGCTTCATGGGATCGAGATGGTGTATGGCTGCTAGGTCTAACTGTTGTTGTAGGATGTATTGTGCACATGAGCCCATGTTTGTTTAAATAAAGTAAACTAGCAGTGGAAATCAGGCTAATGTTGTTTAATTCTCTTCTCCCCAGCAAGATGGGACCTAGTCTTGGATAGAGCCTCTAGCTGTACCTAGCTCCTCTATCTAGCCTCAGGAGCCATAAAACCAAAATGAGACCTAGGACAGTGAGAGAAATAGCTGTGTCTGAGTGACAGGGAATGGAAATGGACATTCATATCTCTGTGCTTAGCAGTGTCCAATGTTCCAAGGATTTGGGGTTTCCCTGTGGGCTTTTGAAGTCCCCATATTGCTTGCAGAATTGAAGTTTTCTTTAGGAAAAAACATTTTCTTCCCCCTTAGGGCTGTGTAAGTCCTGTCAAACTGTAACTGAGTTTGCTAGAAGCAGAAAATGAAACCATAGTTCCCTTTACACCAGATTGTTGAAGGTTCTGATTTCACCCCCCATGGAAGTGAACTGTCTCATTCACCTCACTGGGCCATCACCACTAGCTGCCCAAAGAACACAACGCAGCTAGCCCTGCTCTGAGCTGCAGCTCTATTAGATGAGCTGCCTACGCATTGCACTGCCAACTACTGGACTGGTCTTCCATGAGGCAGGCTCAGGGCCTATGGGTCATGGCTCTTCTAGGAGAGCCATGATACATAGAAACTTATGTAAGACAGCACGGCATTTGCTACTCACTTTGTTGAGCATGCCTCCATTAGCAGTCACATATGGAGCCTCAGTACCTGTTAATGTAGCTCACTCAGAGATAGGAAATGTAAGCTACACCTAAGTCACTAAAACTTCAGTCTTTCCTGCATAAGACTAATTTCTTTCCTTTTGACATCATAAGCACTTGCCTCCCTGAAAAGGGGAGAGGAGAGTTTGTGTTGGTCACTGTTGCAGATTCACTGCCACAATTTAACTTACAACTTCTTTCTCTGTGAAAGTTAAGGGCTTTAATAATGGTTGGGAGGCTGTGGAAGTTGGAGGAACAGCTCAGTTCCCAGAGATTGAAGAGGCACATTTAGTCACTCACTGGCAAGTTTTGACACACACCCCATCTCTGTTGTGATAGAATTGTTAATTTAGCCATACTTCACAGCAGGCTTGTTGTTTATTGAATAGGTTCCTATTCTTGGTTGGGCTTTACCCACTAATGTGTCAAACTTATTTGCCCCAGAGAGTCTTTGCCCCAGAGAGTTTACAGTCGGGCTGTGTCTAGACTGGCCAGTTTTTCCAGAAAATCAGCCGCTTTTCCGGAAAAACTGGCCAGCTGTCTACACTGGCCGCTTGAATTTCCGCAAAAGCACTGACTTCCTACTGTAAGAAATCAGTGCTTTTTGCAGAAATACTAAGCTACTCCCGTTCGGGCAAAAGTCCCTTTTGCGCAAAACTTTTGTGCAAAAGGGCCAGTGTAGACAGCTGAGATTTGTTTTCCGCAAAAAAGCCCCGATCGTGAAAATGGCGATCGGGGCTTTTTTGCGGAAAAGCGCGTCTAGAGTGGCACGGACGCTTTTCCGCAAAGTGCTTTGCGGAAAAGCGTCGTGCCAATCTAAGCTCTTTCGAAAATGCTTTTAACGGAAAACTTTTCCGTTAAAAGCATTTGCGGAAAATCATGCCAGTCTAGACGTAGCCTCCAAGTCCCAAGCTCCCTGTTTAAGAGGTTGTGAATTGTGCTGACTCTTTCAAGTGGGCTAGTGTAGGTTAGAGCAGCCCTGGCAGTTGGTCATCAGTTGACTACAACCATATTGGTAGGCTCATTTGAAAACATGAAGTATTTACTCCTTAAGTTACACTCTAAATGCAGAGAGACTTCCAGCTGAATGAGACCAAATCACTGAAGAAGAATTCATCCTTTATTCATACCACAAGAGAGCAAAACCAAGGAACACCCCACACAAGTGCAACCACCAACCCAACATTTAACACAATTCGTCTCCTTCCTTTCTTTTGGAAACTCTTCCAGTGTGTTTTCTGCTCAGGAGCCAGTCCTGGCTAAGCGAGTCCAGACATTGATCTGTGACGAGGGGGGAGGCTTTGCTCAGAGATACCTACTGTGGGAGCCCAGGCTGGCACATTGAGAACTTGGAGAAATCACTTCTTACTGGCCTTCACTGCTGACTTGGTGATCTTGGCAGGTCCACCAGCCTTCTTCTCGACAGCCTTGATCACTCCCACAGCCACTGTCACGAACAGCAAAGCGACCTGCAGAGAAGAGCATCATTAGAAGACCAGGATCAATTAGGAAGCCTTCCATGGACGTTGGGAGCAGTGTCTAGGTTAAGGCTGGGAGTTTGGTGTGGGAGCTGCAATTTGTGGATTAATAAAATGCTTCTGCAAGGCATTACTAAAGCTAGTGAAGGGGGAGGCCTAAGTTCACCTTCCATTGGTATGGAGGAGACTTTCTTAAAGCTGAATCCTCACATTAGATTTCCAATGGAGGTCCAATGTTAAGAGATGTTTAGACAGACTCAGCAAGAGCCTGACTAGGACCAATAGGAGTATGAAAACTTACCAAGAGGTGGGTACTCAGAGAAGCTCTCCACACACATGGGTTTGTCAGGGATCATCTGCACAATGGCAGCATCTCCAGACTTCAGTGCCTTGCGATTGTCCTCCAGCTTCTTGCCAGACCTGTGGTCAATCTTCTCCTTGAGCTCTGAGAACTTGCAGGCGATGTGAGCAGTGTGGCAATCTGGCCAGGGTGGTTCAGGATGATGACCTGCAAAAGAAAAAGTTATCCCTCTTCAAGGAGGTGGGCAGCAATAGGGATTTTAAAATATTAGATATTTTCAGACTTTTATAGCATTGTATACACATTCAGGCACTGCAAGATACACTGAAATGAGTTGTAATTAGTACATCACTAACCTGAGAGGTGAAGCTGCCAGCCTCCATGGGAGGGTCGTTCTTGCTGTCTCCAGCCACGTTCCCCTGGCGGATGTCTTTTGCAGACACGTTCTTCACATTGAACCCAACGTTGTCACCCGGCAGTGCCTCTGCCAGAGGCTCGTGGTGCATTTCCACGGACTTCACCTCTGTGGTGATATTGCTGGGGGCAAAGGTCACGATCATGCCAACCTTCATGAAGCCAGTCTCCACACGGCCCACTGGGACAGTTCCGATGCCTGAGGGAGACAAGAACTGGTGAGTCTGGTGTTAAATAGCTAAGATGTTACTGATAAAAGGAACAGGGAAGAAATAGGAGATGCCACAAGCAAACACTGCCAGCATTTTCTGCTCAGCCTTTTGGGCAGTAAGGGGAACTAGGTCAGCCCAGCGTTGCCATGAGGGGATGGGATTACGTCTCTAGCCCAGGCAGACATTGAGGGTATGTCTACACTTGCACCCTCTTTCGAGAGAGGGATGCAAATGCAGACATTCGAAATTGCAAATGAAGCCGGGATTTAAATATCCCGCACTTCATTTGCATGTTTGCGTTATGGCGCTATTTCGAAATAACAGACACTGTTAAGATGTGGTTATTTCGAGAGAAAACCCTTCTCTTGAAATAACTGGTAAACCTCATTGTATGAGGAATACAATACAGCCGGCCACACACAGACCCACCGCGTGCAGCTCCACAGCCGGCCACACACAACCGCACACAGACCCATAGCGTGCACCTCTACAGCCAGCCACACACAACCACACACGGACCCACAGTGTGCCGCACACAACTGCAAGGGTGCAAGTTTAGACATACCCTCAGTAGGGAGGTGTGCAAAGTCCATGTGAGCTGCAGTATACGTGGAACTACAGCACTTACAATGGCAGCCACCATTTTACATGCTCCTTTTTGTAGACAGTTCTATCATCCCAGCCCTGATTGGAACCACTATTCCCCACGCACTCACTCACCACCGATTTTGTAGACATCCTGCAGGGGCAGTCAGAGGGGTTTGTTGATGGGACGGGAAGGAGGGATAATGGAATCCAGGGCTTGCAGCAGAGTTGTACCAGAAACACTGCCTTCCTTCCTGGTTATGCTCCAGCCTTTGAACCAAGGCATCTGAAATATGTGGATGGGTGAGGGGGTTCGATTAGGCGCATCACCAGAGATCAGTTACAATTCAGAGCTTAGGTGAACTTGTCAACAGGTCCCAGGTTATTCAGTTCCTAGAGATTCTTCCCCTCCATTCCCTAAAAAGCTTAAATTAACCAGGTTCAGGTCTTGAGATTTGTGGGAATGAACAGGAAACAGATCTTTTAAGCTCAGCCTTTACCACGCCACGTCAGACTGCGCTTTTAAGTGAAACTCTAACTCAGTGCAATCTGATACAGACAGTCCAGCTGAAAATCTCAGATCCTCAGAAAAATCATTTCTTACTGCAACCCTGGGAGAGCCAAGGGATGTGAGCAGTAGCAACTTTAAGCTGAATTTGTCTGAGTTCACAAACCACACACTCTCCCATCTGCAAGCCAATGCCCTCCCCATCCCCCCAGACGTCTCCATCTCTCTACTAGAGAGGGCTATGCAGAAACATGCAGCTACTCACGTTGGCATTGGCCTGCAGCATATTGTCCCCATGCCAGCCAGAGATGGGCACAAACACCACAGATGCTGGGTTGTAGCCAATCTTCTTGATGTAGGCCCCCACTTCCTTGGTGATCTCCTGGTAGCGCTTGCCACTGAAAGGGGGCTCTGTGGAGTCCATCTTGTTCACCCCAACAATGAGCTGCTTCACCCCCAGTGTGTAGGCCAGCAGGGCATGCTCATGGGTCTGCCCGTTCTTCAAGATGCCAGCTTCAAACTCTTCGCACGCCAGCTGCCACAATGAGTACCGTGCAGTCAGCCTGGGAAGGAATCAGGCCATGAGAACAAGTTCCTACTAGGAACCATGGGCCTACTAGGGATGTTACAGACCACAGATAAGAGATATTACCCCTCCCCCCCAAAATCAGTCTTCCTCATGAGAGAGGGGCAGCCCTTCCCTCTACAAGCCTAAAAGCTGCACCGCACCCCACCCCACCCCCAAACACAGAGCCCAATGCATTCTGTGGCAACATTATTCCCTGCAATGCTAAGGCTACATGCAACTGCAAGGCTATTTTGCACATACATTATAGCTTTCCTGAGACACCCCAAGCCCAATACAATCAAACTGTTTCAGGAGCTTGACTGCTCCAGCCCATACCTGAGAGGTGCCGGTGATCATGCTCTTGATGAAGTCCCTGTGGCCAGGGGCATCGATGATGGTGATGTAGTACTTGGTGGTCTCAAACTTCCACAGGGAGATGTCAATGGTGATCCCCCGCTCCCGCTCGGCCTTCAGCTTGTCCAGCACCCAGGCGTATTTGAAGGAGCCCTTTCCCATCTGTGTGGCAGGAGGAGGCACCAGTTAGAGAGGGCAGGGACCCTACTCTTGGAAGCAGCTACTGGAGAAAGGGTACACACCAAGGACAAGGCCTGGCCACCGAGGGGAGTGAAATGCAGGGGGGAGATGTAAATATTTGAAGCTGGTTCTCCCTGCCTGGAAGGGGACAGCTACCCCAGCAGTGCCTACTCACTGCACAGCAATGGCAGAGGGAACCCAGAGGTAGGCAAAAGATCCCTGATCTAGGGTTGGGGGCAGCGTTACCTCACCCCATTGTTATGTCATAGCATCCAAGGGTTACCTTGTAGCCCAGAAAGGGTCCAATTCCAAAGGGCCCCAAGGCCTTTTTGGGGTGTAACTAGCTAGAGGGACTCGGGGGGATGCAAGTAAATGGGAAAGGCCCCCCACCTCGGCGCCTCTTTCTCGAACTTCTCGATGCCCCCGCTTGTCGATGCCCCCGCACTTGTAGATGAGGTGCCCGGTGGTGGTGGATTTCCCAGAGTCCACGTAGCCGATCACCACGATGTTGATGTGGGTTTTCTCCTTGCCCATGGTGCCGCAGGGACCTGCGAGGCGGACACAGGTTACAGCAGAGCCCCGGCGTTTGAACCCTGAGCCGCTCCGGTGTGACTGCGGAGTAACGCGCCCCGTTCACACGGGGAGAGGAAAGGGATCACATTACAGCAGGCCCTGCAGCTTGACACATTGTTTGGATCTCCGACCGACGCCCCCGGCCCCCAGTCCCAGCCCTCCTGACCGCACGCTTTGTTCACAGGAGCCAATGCGGATCGAGCGATCGCTCCCAGCCCACCCTCTAGCGAGCTGCCTGAGAGCAGGGCACCCCCTGCCCTGACGCCCCGATCCGTTTCCAAACAGGCGCCCCCCGGACCCCGGGTCTTTTAAAGAGCCTGAGGGGGAGGAGCCGAACGCCCGGCCCGGCGCTGCACAATGCCCGGCCCTCAGCGCCCCACTGAGGGAGGGATTGATTCAATTAGACCCGGCACCTTATCGGCCCCCTGCGGCAGGGACACCAGGTAGGGACCCTCCCCCCGCCCTCTGGCCCAGCCAGGCCCCAGAACCGGCTGACCCCTTCCTGGGCTCCAAAGCTCGGACCCTCTGTCTGCAGAGCCAAACCCAGGGAGGGTTAGCGGGGGTGCTACTCCTCGCCTCCCAGTTTCATAGACTGCACCTGCCCTGGACTCTGCCTGTTTTTGTCTTGGGCTTCCCCACGTACCACTGTGCCCCTCCTTACCCCTTCTGTGCTAACCCTGGGTTCAGACACTGAGCCTAACAGCCAGTCCTGGCTATAGTGTGCGGTTCAGGTTTGGCGTCTTTCCCTTTCCTGGCCATGGAGCTGTGGTCATGCCATAAAAACAAGGAGCAGTCCTGTGGCTCCTTAAAAACCAACAGATTTATTTGGGCATCAGCTTCTGTGGGCAAAAACCCACTTCCTCAAGTGAGGTTTTACCCATGAAAGCTGATGCCCAAATAAATCTGTTAGTCTCTAAGATGCTACAGGACGCCTGGTTGTTCTTGCAGATACAGACTAATACGGCTACCCCTCTGAGACTTGTTCACACCATAAGTAACTTGTGATTAAATTCATATCTGAGCTCCATACTTCAGCAAGACACAGGTTTTGTACCCCTGCTCCAAAGGAAAGAATGTGGCCCAGGGTGTCCATTTATCTCAATGGGAGATAGGAATTAAATGCCTTAAAGATTGGGCTGGAGTTATTAAAACACTGATGACATGTTATCAGAAAGAAACTCAAGAAGAAATCCCTCTCTGTCAATGGGAAACATGTATGTGTATAAATGTGTGATAGGAAATCACAGAAGCAGAAATCCCACCACTAATTCCCCTGTATTTTAGGGATATCTGAAATCATATTTATTAGCCCCCCAGTCTCTGCAACAAGCTGGAACCAAACATCCAGATGCTTGAAGAAGTGGGCCTCAGTGTGCTGTCTGTATGGCAGTCCCTTTTTGAATGACGGGAAGGGGGATATCTATTCAGTTGTGGTTTGGTTGGTTTTCCCACTACACTGAGTACAATCAAGGCCACATGGCTGGGCCTGCTTCTGTTAAAGTCATTGGAAAAATTCCTATTGACCTCATGGGGTCAGAAAAGGGACCTGCACCTTGGATGTTGATCCTCCTACCTAACTGTTATTTTACAAGGATGAAATGTTTGCAAACCATAGTTCCTCTTCTTAGGCAACTCATTCTGTTTTTAGGCTCCTGATTAAATTGGCCTAATTTTCAGAGCTCTGGGCAGCCAATGGTCTCATATATAAGGGTAGTTAATATCTAGTTCTTGTGGCACCTTTCATCCATAGAGAGCAGTACCATTACCAATGGGGAAACTGAGGTATAAAGCAAGGTAATGACTTGTCTAAGATCACCCAGTAAGCTAATGGATTAGTCAGGAACAGAATTCAGGTCTCTTGAGACCTAACCTGGTGCCCCTCAACCGGGCAACACTATCTCCACCATGTACAGGGGGGCTGTAGTACTCGGTGCTTCTGACCTTGAGGAATTCAGGCTTAAACATACTGCCCTAACTGTGAATAAGCCCAGAACAGCAGGTGAGCAGGTCAAAAAATTAATCCAACTAAACCAAGAGTAAAATCGCAGAATACTGACACTTTTCAGAAGAGATTCCTTCCCCCCTCCCACCCAGCACATAGGGCTGCTTGAAGGATTAAAGGCAAGAAAGAGGCTTTTGTTTCATTTCTCAGTCTAGTTTCCTTTTTAGATTGTTTTTATTTCCAATGCAATAGAGGGGAGTGAAGAAACAACTGGGACTGGGGGGTGGGGGAGGGGGGCCGGAAATGTGCAGAGGCTGGAATATGCACTCCCAGGATTGCCCCATCACCTAGAGCTTCGGGATCCCCAGGTTTTAGGGATCTCCCCCTCCACTCTTACATTTTCTGGAGAATTGAAGTTTCAATTTAATAAAACAAAGGTCCCTTCAGACTGTGATTGAGCCAGAGGTCTTGGAAGACACTCATCAGAAAGAGAGGTGTAAGAGAAGTGTGAAATGCCCCATTCACTTCAACTGGGTATGAACTCTAATCTAAAGAGCATCATCTAGAGGGAAGCAGAGTTAATTCCTTCTCTGCTGAACACCCAGCAGCTCCAGGGTGAGCGTGCTCCTGCTAAATGTGGAAAGGCTGCACGGTGCAAGCTGCCAATGCCAGGCTATTCTATGAGAGATTCAGTTTGGGGGCTCTCAGCCCCCTTGTCCCTCCACAGGGGACAGAAATGCCACAACTTCAGGCAAGTGAGGTGCCATAGCCAGTACTAAGCCCCTGGTGCTCCACAGGTCTCCCCCACTCCCACTTATTGTCCCTCTGCAATCCCCTCCTCTTTTCGCCTTACTCAGATCCCAGCTAGGTGAGACTTAACATTTGGGCCACTGGTTTGAATCTGGACCAGGGTAATGGCAAGCAGAAACTTTGTGGCCATGGTGACTGTAGAATAGGTCACATGAAATGTGCTGTCCAGGGGCCTCAGCTGTCAGCAGACAGGGACCCTTCTCACAGTAGCCCCCCTTTCTTCAGCGAGACCAAGGACTGAATGGGCCACAGGGAGAAAAAGTTGTTCTAGTGCATGGAACTTGGTGGACCCTGCTCTGCCACAGAACTCTTGTGTGTCCTTGGGCAAGTCACTTAGAGCTTGTCCTTGTACTGCACTAAATTGGCACTGATGCTAATTTAGTGCATATGGGGAAGGTGCATTGAGTTCATGGCAGAGCACTTTTCTGTCAATATAATTACTCCACCTCTATGAGTGTCAGAAGCTATGCTGTCAGGAAAGTGTCTCCCACCGCTAGAGTGTGGTGTAGACACTATTTTAAGTCCACATAACTTACATTGCTGGGGATGTTCACACACCTGAGTTACCAGGCTGGACCCTCTCTAGGCTCTGGAGTGCATGGGGAATGTAGGGAGTGTCTTTCTCCTTCTTTCTCAGGGGCCATGTCAATGAGAGGTTTTTTTGTTTTGGTGTTTATTTTGGGTTTTTTTGGTTGGTTGGTTGGTTGGTTTGCTTTGCTTTTTTGCTTCTCACTTGTGTGCAGCCCTCGACTGATTTTTCTGTGGGTCAGTGGCCCCTGATCCAAAAAAGGTTCCCCACACCTGATGTAAGCAGTAGTGTAGACAAGGCCTTAGTTTCCTGTTGCCTCAGTTCCTCACCTGTACAATGGAATAACAGCAGCCAGATAAGTACCTAATACAATTTGCTGGAGATCAGGCCTGAAGCATGAGGGAAACTTGCCTGGCCATTGCTTTGCCCGTGCTGGAGGTAATCTCTGCTCCTAATTTGGACAGGGTTATAAATAAGGGATACATGCAGGGTCCAAGTCAATATCCTGCCCATCTCTAGCCAGGCCTCTCACTACCCAGGGCAGTGTGATTGCTGGCCAGGTTTCTCCTTGGATGCAGAGAGGCCTTTGCACCAGCAGTACAGTTATGCTGTCTTGCCACAGGCTGCAGGGCTGCATTTCTGGCCCCAGCTGTGCCTTTCTTTCACAATCTGAAGAGAACACGCAGGGATATACCTCTGAGAGGAGAATGACAGGACAGGTCATTGTGGTTGTTGGCCCTGGGATAGACCTCAGGGATGTTGCTCAGTAGCTTTTGGAGATCTCATTTAAACTGCTTGATGGTCCGAGACCCCTGAATGCAGGTCCAGATTTATGACTATTTGGATCCACAGTACTTATCCATCCTAAAGATAATACTTTGGAATTTGGTGTTTGGTCCTGTTCTGAACAACACCATTCATCCTCTGTAGGCCCCCCCATAGGAACCCCCAGGACATGTCAACTACAAACTTGGGCTGGGTGGTCCAGTGGAGGAAGTAGGCATGACCATGACTTTCCTATTCAAGTCCCAGGTATTTCCCAGTGGTGTGGAGAAAGTAAATAAGGAAAAGTTATTTACTTGTTCCCATTACACAAGAACTAGAGATCACCACATGAAATTAATAGGGAGCAGGCTTAAAACAAACAAAAGAAAGTATTTCTTCACACAATGCACAAACTGTGGAACTCCTTGACAGAAGATATTGTGAAGACCAGGACTTTAACAGGGTTCAAAAAAGAGCTAGAGAAATGGTTGTTAACCAGGATGGGCAGAGTTGGTGCGGTCTTATCTTGCCCACTGCTCTGCTTAGGCAAGCTCCAATGGAGCCCCAACATAGTCAGTGGAGGCCTGAGGGATGCCTAGAGGAGTTTCCAGGATCAGCATCTGAAGCTATGAACCTGTTTCTTATGTGCCATTATTTTTCTTCTTTCTCATTGGATTCATTTCTGTTGATTTCTTCACTTATATGAAGCTTTAATTACCTATGCTATTATTCTGTAATAGTCTTTATAATATTGTATTTCTATAACCATAGGTATATGCTGCTCTACCTCTTTCTTATCATCTCTCTTTATTACCCTATATTGATTAGTCCTCATTATGCAGCTTTCTCTCACTTCATAGAGGTGACAGGCTCTGTTTATTTTAGCCTTGGCTCTGTTCCCCTTAGCTTTTGACTCTGTTAATTGGTATTCATCCATCTGCTGATCATTTATTCATTATTGTTATTAGGGGCTAGACCGAGTTCTCTCAGCCCCTCCCCAGACCCAGTCTCCCCTACTGGCTCCCTAGCACCAGAGCCCTTGGGGAGGGGCGGGATTAAATCGGCCTTGTTTATCCCTTCCACGTGTTTCTCCCCATGTGGCTCCAAGGGGGCGGAGCTAAGCGCCGCAGAATCAATGATTGGTGCCAGGCATTCGGAAGGGGCGTGGTTAGGGTGGTACCCGCGCCCGGGCCAGGATTAAATGGTCTGGGAGGGGCAGCGTGAGTAGCGTAGCTGCCCTCAGGCTGTGGATCTAGGTGAGTGCTAATTGTCTAGGGTTTGTGCTTCTCTGGGATCCCGGTGCCTAGCTCCCACCCATGGGCTGTAGAGGGCAAATTTCCACCGCCCAATTTTCCTGTCCACTCCCTGCTGTGGTTCCCCTCCTACACCAGAGGCATGAGTCTCTTCCCAGATGTAGCAGCTAGTCTGGGCTAGGAACAGGATAATGCAGTGGGTGTGGCTGTTTCCTTCCCCTCTGGGAAGTCTGCTGTCCTGTAGCTCAGCCAGGAACCCTCCCACAATGAGCCAGGTGTGATTGGTGCCTACAGCTTTTGTGTGATCACTTGCTAGATCACTCACTGCTGGCTACCTAGCAGCGTTCCAAGGCACTGACCTTGGTTGAGAGGATGATAAAACTTCCTCCAGGAGCTGTCTGGTAGCTAACAAAAAACCTGGTCAGTGGCTACAAACCTCTTAGCCTAGTTACCTCTGGGATCTCCAAGCACTGCTGCTTGCTCCACCTTCCCTAGTTATTTAGAAACCTAGTCCTGCACCAAACCTGTGTCCTTGCTTGCTTTGAGACAGCTCTGGGTGGAACAGAACTTGTGCCATGAGGGCTAAGAGCCTGTCTAAACCTCTCTCTGTCACAGAACCTTCCAATCAGCACCATGGGAAAAGAGAAAATCCACATCAACATTGTGGTGATTGGTCATGTGGACTCTGGGAAATCCACCACCACTGGGCACCTCATCTACAAGTGTGGGGGCATTGACAAGCGAACCATCGAGAAGTTTGAGAAGGAGGCAGCTGAGGTCAGGACAGCGATGCTGAATAGACGGGCTCAGGAGTCCCTTGCTCTGTGGGGTTGCTGTTGGACACGTAGCTTGAGTATTGCCCAAGCTGTGATTTAGAGGCTTAGGATTTGTCATGATGAGGATGGCGGGGGAGGGTGCCTGGAGAGCCAAGAGGCTGCTCCTGTTTTGAGGTCCCTGGGTACATCTGCCACTCAAGGCCTTGCCTATATTAAAGATATTTGCATCAGCGTCACTCTGCTGATACTTTGACCCTAAGTGTCTCTCTAACCCTTCCCTCCCCACAAAAGGTTCCATAAGGATCAATGGAATCACTCTCTGTAAATGGGGAAGGGTCTGACACAACTAGCTGCAGTAAATGGCAGCTCTCAAACCCACTGGACTCCCGCTTGCAAACAGTACCCAAGTTAAAGGCCTCTTGTGTTTCAGGTGGGGGAGCAACAAATGGGAGCTGTTCCTAGTGACTCTGTCTCCCTGCCCCTAAACGCTAGTGTTAACTGGTGCCTCCTCTTGCCACACAGATGGGAAAGGGCTCCTTCAAATACGCCTGGGTGCTGGACAAGCTGAAGGCTGAGCGGGAGCGGGGGATCACCATTGACATCTCCCTGTGGAAGTTTGAGACCACCAAGTACTACATCACCATCATCGATGCCCCTGGCCACAGGGACTTCATCAAGAACATGATCACAGGCACCTCTCAGGTACAGGCTGGCCCTGCTTGGGATGAAGGTGGTGAGGTGTCTGGAGCTAGAATTGTGGTATGCTCTTGCACTGTTTCCCTTCCCCACACAGGCTGACTGCGCAGTGCTGATTGTGGCAGCTGGTGTGGGAGAGTTTGAAGCTGGCATCTCAAAGAACGGGCAGACCCGTGAGCATGCCCTGCTGGCCTACACACTGGGGGTGAAGCAGCTCATTGTTGGGGTGAACAAGATGGACTCCACGGAGCCCCCTTTCAGTGGCAAGCGCTACCAGGAGATCACCAAGGAAGTGGGGGCCTACATCAAGAAGATTGGCTACAACCCAGCATCTGTGGCATTTGTGCCCATCTCTGGCTGGCATGGGGACAACATGCTGGAGGCCAGTGCCAAGGTGAGTAGCTGGCATATTTGTGCCAAAATGGAATGGGCATGGGAGAGTCTAGGCAGCAGGAGAGCCCTGTTTGCAGGCAGGGATCTAAGTGGAGAATGGATAGGATCTGGGGGCTCACAGCTTTATTCCTCCAAGGTATGTTCCATATTAACTTCCAGACTCTTTTTTTTTTTTTTTTTTTCTCCTTTCTCTTCTCCCCAATTAGTCTAGAGCAGGGTGGGCAAGAATATAACAATGGCCCTCCTGTGTCAGACCAAAGGTCCATTAAGCCCAGTGTCCGGTCTTCTGACAGTTGCCAGTGCCAGGTGCCCCAGAGGGAGTGACTAGAACAGGGAATCATCATGTGATTCCCTCCCCAGTTGACCATTCCCAGCTTCTGACAAATGTTAGGTACACCATCCAGGCTAATGGCCATTGATGAATTTACCTAGGATGTGGGGGTGTGGTGTAGTGTGTGTGTGTGTGTGTGTGTGGTGTTGTGTGTGTTTTTTTTTTTTTTTTTTCCCTTGCCTTCAACATCCTCTGGCAAGGAGTTCCACAGACTGTCCATCGTATGACCAAATCTCTTTTAAACCTGCTGCCTATTCTTGTCTTTTGGAAAGCAGTAAATAACTCTCTCCACCAGTCATGACTCTTATAGACCTCTATCAAATCCTTACTCATCTCTTTTAAAGCTGAGAAGTCCCAGTCTTAATTTTTTTTTTTCTTCTCATGGCTCCCATTCCATGCCATTCCCCTCATCTTTGTTGCCTTCTTCTGAAGCCAAGAGTGTGTGGGTTTTTTTTTTTTTTTTTTTTTTTTTTTTTTTTTGAGGGCAACCACATCAATGTGCATGTTCTATGGCTTTAAATAGAAGCAATATGATATTCTGACACTTCTTAATGAGTCTCAACATTGTTGCTTTACATTTCCCAGAAGATGCCAGGCACTCCTAGGAGATGCCTGGCTTCAGTCTTGCCTCCTATCTATTGCAGATGCCTTGGTTCAAAGGCTGGAAGATCACTAGGAAGGATGGGAATGCTGCTGGCACCACCCTCATGGAAGCTCTAGATTCCATTATCCCCCCTTCCCGCCCTGTTAACAAGCCACTTCGTCTGCCTCTGCAGGATGTCTACAAGATTGGTGGTGAGTGGGGGGAGGGAAGTTCATTGGGTGTGGTAGTATCTTCTCTAGGCTCCTGACTGATGTCACTGTCTCATGCCAGGTATTGGCACAGTCCCCGTGGGCCGTGTGGAGACTGGCTTCATGAAGGCTGGCATGGTCGTGACCTTTGCCCCCAGCAACATCACCACAGAGGTGAAGTCAGTGGAAATGCACCACGAGGCTCTGGCAGAGGCACTGCCGGGTGACAACATTGGTTTCAATGTGAAGAATGTGTCTGTGAAAGACATCCGCCGTGGGAACGTGGCTGGAGACAGTAAGAACGACCCTCCCATGGAGGCTGGCAGCTTCACCTCTCAGGTAAGGGGTGCAAAACCAATGGGGCTTGTCTGAAAGCCCTTGGATGGTGAGGCCACAGGAGGCTGGGCCTAGCATGAGGTACAGCCTTTCAAATTGGCATTGCTGTTTCCAGTGGTACCACATGCCTATAATACCTCTAAGCAGAGTGGCTGGAGCAGTGTCTGCCATTGCACTTGAGTGGTAGACAGGACAAACTGGTCTCCCAGCTGGCCCAAGAATAGTGGGTGCCAAGCCCTTCCATTTAGGTCAAATTAGCAAGTTTGGAGCTAGTCCCCCACCCCAGTAAACTGAAAAGGGAAGCTCTTAAGTGTTTCTCCAATACATATCCTCCACTGCAGGGCTTAGCTCCAGTAGCCACACCCACCAGCGCTCCTTCCCACTCCATATGCATGTGGCCAGAATGGGCCACTGGTGCCATTAGCCCTATAGTGGCTCTCCCTTGATTGCAGGAGGCTTCTGAACAATGGCTCTTCACCTGTAGCGACTAAACAGTTGAACCAGCTAAAATTAGCTGGCTCTTATCAACCACTTTAACCCTGCTCTCTGCCTGGCAGCTATTGCTAAGTAGCAAGCTGTTTTGAGATGCCTGGAGGTGGCCTGCTGTCAGCTGGTCATGGTAAAAATGGCCACTATAGGCCAGTGGTAGGCAGCCTGTGGTCCAAGTCCACATGCAGCCCGTCAGGGTTCTTTGTGGCCCACAAGACACTTTGTTTCCTGTGGCCCCCACACAGGTTTAACAGACTCCAAGTTTCTGTCCATATCAGTTTTTCCTACTAGTGGTGGTTTACATGGATGTCACTTCATGCACCCTTATTAAGTGAGGCATGTGCTGACTGTACATAGCATTGACTGAGCGGTGCACTCCCTCTGGATCCAATCAAAGTGCTGCCCCAGTTTAATGTGTGCCTAGCATTTGGGGGGTCCCAAAACTACCCTATCCTGGGAGACTGCCTTTGATCAGGCATGCCTGTGGCCCAATGAGATTTGGGGCACTTGTGCAGCCCACTCATAGTCTTAGTTGCTCCCTGTTGCTGTTGTCTAAGCCTATCCAACTGCTACAGGTGGATAGTACCACTTGGGGACTGAGACAAATCCTCAGTTCTTGCTACCACAGTCCCTAGGGGTAGCAATACAGACTCTTACACTCCAGGCTTATCAGCTTGGGCAAGCTAGATGGTGCCAGGGCCAACAGAATCAGGCCTTCAAAAATCAAGCAGCAGGACCAGTTCCCCTTAACCACACCAGATGCTAAGGTGGCTTCTAAAGTTGAATCCTATCAAGCAGCCTTGATTCCCTGCAGAACTCTCCTGTGGGGCTTTCCAAGAATTAATGATCAGGAGAAATACTCTCCTCCCTGCTCTTCAGGCTTCCTAACTATGTCCTGTGCAGGTCATCATCCTGAACCACCCAGGTAAGATTGCTGCCGGCTACTCCCCCGTGCTGGATTGCCACACTGCTCACATCTCCTGCAAGTTCGCAGAGCTCAAGGAGAAGATAGACCGCAGGTCTGGCAAGAAGCTGGAGGACAATCCCAAGGCACTGAAGTCTGGAGATGCTGCCATTGTGCAGATGATCCCTGGCAAGCCCATGTGTGTGGAGACCTTCTCAGAGTACCCACCTCTTGGTAAGTCTGGAATGGAGGTGGTACAGTAGCTACTCTCCTCTGTAGTAGGGATGTAACAGTATAGTCAACTAACTGATAAGCAAAAGCTTATTGGCTAATGTTATAGACTACATGCATTTCCACCTTCCCCCCTGCTAAAATTAACTGGCAGGGGGTGGCCAGCAGCCTGGCTCAGTCTTAGCTCGTGCCAGGTCAGATCCCACCTGGACAGGGGCTGCTGCCATCCTGCTACCTCTATCAGAGGCAGGAGCACAGGGTGACAGGCAGCAGGCCCACAAGGGGATCTGCTCCTACGTGGCACCCTGCACTGCTGCCTCTGATACAGTGGTGGGGGGGGGCTCCTTGGGAGTGGGGCTGAAGGGCATTGGCTGCTGGCCCTGCCCCAAGGGCTATAGACTAGTCGACTAACAAATAAGAATTTCATGATGTTACTCTACTTCTCAATTAACTGATATTTAACATCCCTATTCTGTGGCATTGGTCCATCTGCCTCTGCAACTAGGCTGCCTGGCAACTGGTTCTCTGACCAACCTAGATGACGGGGCAGATACTTGCTAGCATCTAATCTCCTTGAGCTTCCAAGCAGAGCCAGAACCACTAATAACTGTGGCCAGTACAAGTGCTGGCCCCTGATTGCATGGAAGTCTGGAGGGCATATGCCCTCCAAGGCAGGGCCTCGTCCTGCCTCTGACTGCTCTTCTGTGGCTGCAAACTCTTCATGTGCCCTTCCTAGAGTGGCATGCCAGTGAACTGCTGTTGGAAGCCTGTGCCCAAAAGAGCCTTGTGCTGCACAGCGAGACCTGGCTAACACCTCTCCTCCGGCAGGTCGCTTTGCTGTTCGTGACATGAGACAGACGGTGGCGGTGGGTGTGATCAAGGGTGTTGAAAAGAAGGCCAGTGCTGTTGCTAAAGTCACCAAATCAGCTGTGAAGGCCAGCAAGAAATGAACACTGGGTAGCCCCAAACCCAGCAGGCATAATCGCCATCTGGACACTTGTACAGTGTGGGTCACTGAGCTGCAGTAAGGCACAAGTTGAGCCATGGATAGAATGGGTCTGCCTGACCCTTGTACTTCAACTTTTCTAACTGAATAAACTGTCCCTTTGAAAAAACAATGGCTTTGTCTGTCTAACCTCCCTCAGGCGGGGTCAGTTGGTCCCCTCAGCTCTAGCACAAGGCCTCTGCCTACTGGCTCCTAATCACAGACCAGTGCTGTGGGGGGCAGGTGGTTCCATGGAAAACTTGTTCAGACCAGCTGGGGGGGGGACCTTCAGCCAGCAGTAGAATGGATCTTGGCCAGGAATACTGGCGCTGCTGGTTCTGAGTGGCAGTTGAAAGGGGCAGTTAGGGGGCACTGCAGCCAGGAGCAGCATCAGACTCATGAGAGGTACTGGGGGAGGGAGAGCAAAGCTGGGAAAACCAGAGTGACCCTGAGCATCTCCTGCCATAGGGGGTGAAGTGTGTCAAATTGTTCAGGCCACTCTTCAGAGGCGCTTCCCTCGAAGGCGAGTGGCAGCAACCTTGTAGGCTGGAAGGTGGGGGTGCGGGTGGCAAGCTGGGGTAAGGCACCTTCAGGGCCAGTCACTACCCACTCTCCAAGCTGGATGCTTGACCAGGGGCCCCATAGCTGGTGGAGGATCCTGTTCTCTTTTTTTCCAGGCCGTGCCTTCTTCCCGCCCCATGTGCCTGAGGCCCTCCCCTAGGATCATCCCACATGATGAGGGGAGGGACTGGTCTTGGCTTGTCTAATGACAGCCTCAGCTCCTCTTGGCACAGACCCTAAGTGGGCTTTTTTAATGGGGATTTGCCAACAGGGAGGAGACAGGCTTATTTATATAAGCAGTGCTGGGCTAGCTGCTGCTGACTCCAGAGCAGAGCTATGTGGTGTCTAAGGGGCACTCACCTCCTGCTGGATCTAGTCTTCAGAAGGTTTAAGGGGTGACCTGATCAGTGGAAGTATCTACAAGGGGAAGGACTACATAGTAATGCACTCCTCCAGCCCTGGGATTGGGTTTCTGCCTCTGCTAGATGGAAGCTGAATATCCACCTACTCAGACTGGCCAAGCTACATGCTTAACAGCGAAGGCAGCAAACCATTGAGGTCATAGTGGAGTCTCCAGTGCTAGCAATTTCAAAATCTGCTTTGGGGCCATTTCTGGCCTATCCCTCCTGGCCTTGAGTTGACAAATCTGCATCCAGTCCAGACAGAGCAAAGCCTTGCTTGAAGTAGGGGTGGTGGTCCTCCCCTAGAGAAGCAACACTGAGGGCCAACCTATAGCTAGGCATGCTGTCCCTCTGGGAGCCAATGTGTACCTCTGTTCAATCTCCTGCCCAAAAGGGTATGGGATAAGCAAGCCAGCAAGGATCCTCCAGCATCCGAAGTGTAGCTTATGCTTGTCAATATGGATTTTTGGGGAGGGGGGAGTATCTATGCCCCCTGAGCTCTACAGTTCTGCTGAGCTAACACCATGGCAGAGGCACAGCCAGGTTGACAAGGCTTCTGTTGATCTAACTATCATTAGTCAGGCAAACCCTTTCCTTGCTGCTCTGTGTATTCTCCTGTAGCACCTGTTGTGCGCACACAGCTTGAGGCTACCTGTATAATGGCTAATTGGGGTTAGGACCTCCTAGGCCAGAGAAGCAAGGTGAAAATGAAGACTGGCTAGCAGGAGGACTACTCCTCTTGGGCAAGGATGCTCACATTGGATGTGGAGGCTTGACTAGGAACCAAACTCATGGGAAGGATCCTGTTTATGCTCTCTGAGTCTTTGCAATTGTCCCTCTCACAATTAAAGGGCCCCACTGATGCTTTTCTTCCTGAAGGCAATAAAAATCAGGACAATAAACGAGCTGGGTGATGGGATTCATTAGACTCAGAGGCTGAGGGTACATCTACACTGCAGGCTTTTTGCACAAGAACAGCTGTTCTTGTGCAAAAACTTGCAGAGTATCTACACTGCACGCACATTCTTGCGCAAGTAAATTTACAGTACAGCATCAGAAAACAGGGCTTCTTCCGGAAGAGTTATTCCTTTCCACATGAGGAATAAGCCCTCTTGCGCGCAAGAGCTCTTCCATAAGAAGGCAGTGTAGACAAGCAACATGAATTTCTTGTGCAAGAAACCCCTTTGGCTAAAATGGCCATCTGCACTTTCTTGTGCAAGAGAGCGTCCACAGTGCCATGGATGCTCTTCCGCAAAAGCACATGGCACTGTGGATGTGCTCTTGTGGAAGACCTTTTGCAGAAGAACTCTTGTGAAAAACAGTTCTTGTGCAAGAAGTCTGCAGCGTAGATGTAACCAGAGAGAAAAGGTGGTAGCTGAGAATTAAAAAAGGAAAATGCTCATTGCAGCTGATCTCTGAAAAAAGCAAGCCTAACCTAGGGTGGGCTGGATCCTGCCTGTATTGGCTATGAAATTCTATCCAATTGCTTCCTGTGGCTGCTAACATTTTGGTGAGGGCATAAGGGATGGTGTGCCTCCCACGTGTGACTATGAGTCCAACACCCAACAGGCCGCTCTCCTCAAGAGACAGAAGTAACTGGGCATGTGAGGGCTAGGATGTGCCCTCTAGCCAGGAAAGGGACTGGATGAGGCTGGCTGGATCTTGGTTGCAGTAGATGAAAGGGCACTGTAGCTCCACTGCTCTGCCTAGGCTGTGTGAGAGACGGGAGCAAAGAGGAGTGAACAGATATTACAGAATGGAAAAGTGGGCAGTCTGCATGATTTCTGACTGAGGGGGATAGGAACAGAAGCACTGGAGACCATGATCTTTATGGTTTATTTCCCCTCTAATTGGCCATTAGGGAAAAGAAACCTGGAACCACAATAAATACCTGGATTCTCTTTGAACCTCACAGGGTCCAAAGGCAAGATGGCAGGCCTGTCTCTAAGTGCAAGCTCTGTGCCCCTCAGCGTCATGCCAGCCAAGAGCCATGGGGTGTGGCAGAGTCCTCAGAGGAAGGGCAAAGCCAGCAGAAGCACAGAGCCAGGAGACCCTGAGGCAGCAGCCAGCCGAAGAGCCTGGTCACCATCAGGAGCAGCAGACTCTTCAAACCTCAGGGTGAGGAAGCAGTGGAACATAGAGGCTTTGGACTCCTATGCTCCAGAGACCTCCCAGCAGCTCCGGAGCCCTGGCACCCAGAGCAGATGGAAGGTGGAGTCGGACAAGCTCTACATGAAATCGGCAGGTCAGTGTATCTCCATGGGAGCTGTGCTGTTTGTCAATGGCCGTTCAGCAATGCTACAGGCCATCACAGTTTTCAGTCTGATGATCTCACAGCATGTGAGGTTGGAGCTAGATGACATCACTTGTTGTCCACCCTTTCTTTCCCTCTGCTCCCTTTTGGGATTTGTGGGGGTTGGCTGTGCAGCTTTGCCCCCCCCCCCCCCCACACACACACCTTCCCTTATTGGATGTGCAGGCATTTGGCTCCATAGCATCTGCACTTACTCTAACTCAGCTAAAAGTTTTCCAAACCACTGATCCTCAGGCTTCAAGCTATAAACTGCTCACTAGCTGAGGTCAGGAGAAAATGACCTGTGGGTAAGAATGAGGTGCTACTTTTCTGGAAGTGCCCACTGCCAGAAACAAGGTTCTGCTTAGAAATACCCCAACCCCCACAATATGGTAATCCCCAAATTTGTGATGGGACAAGCGTGTCCTATCACCTCAAAGCCATGGACCTTGTCATTAGAAATGTCCTGTAAGTGCGCCAGGCACTGCAGCCAAAATGAAGGCAGTTATAAGCCATGCCAGCATCACTTCTCTTCTGATTGGTCCGAATTAACAGAGATGCAGAATCTCACAGTACAAAACACACACACCAGCCTTCCCTTAGCATCCCTGACTAGTGTTCCCTGTAAACTGAGCACTTGGGTGGCCACCCAGGAGAGATTCACGTGCCGTCCAACTGATTAGCAGAGCACCCGCAGCACTCACAGCCAGCAGCATATGTTTCTATGATGGTAAATGTCCACACATGCCTTGGTGCACATAACATTTATTCTGCACATGGATGCAAAAAAATTAGAGGAAACACTATCCCTGACCCCATTCACTCCAGCTGACCTCACAGATCTAGTCTCGTTTTACCGCTCTTTCCCTCTCCCTCTGCTCAGCCATCTCTTGCTGTTCCTTTTCGCAATCTTCCTATTGACAGCACAAAATAAGGCCCAGCTCCTGCTCCTCTTGGAGTCAGTGGTATGTTACGGGTGGAAGGAGGAGAATGCACATACATTCTAGAAGCGGTAATGGCATGGTTTGATGGAAGTTGGCTGAACTGCCAGGGATCACTCATCTCTGATGTTTCCTTTTAGGAGACCTGGAGCAGGTTTATTCCCAAGATGCCTCCACTGATCTGAGTGAGAAACCAGGGACCTCAGCTGCAGTACATACCTTTCAAGACTGGAAGAAAGACAACCTCACTCGGATTAAAGAGAGGGCAAAGTCCCTCCGCCTGAAACATCTGGATGTGGCCAATGCAGTCGAACTTCTCCATGCCTTCATCCGCCAGTTCTTCAACTACTTGAATGAATGTCCTGAGAGACCCTACTTCCGGGACGTGCGAGAATTGAGGTCGGGGAGCAGCCATGAGTTTGGAAAGGTAACCAAATAGGGAGGAGCTGGTTGAGAATTTGAAAGTGGAAGGCAGTGTGGGTGAAAGTGACCATGAAATCATCGAATGCATGATTCTAAGGAATGGTAGAAGGGAGAACAGCAAAATAGAGACAATGGATTTCAGGAAGACAGATTTTAGTAAATTCAGAGAGCTGGTAGGTAAGGTCCCATGGGAAGCAAGACTAAGAGGAAAAACAAATGAAGAGAGAGAGCAGTTTCTCAAAGAGACATTATTAAGGGCCCAAAAGCAAGCTATTCTGTAGGAAAGATAGAAAGTATGGCAAAAAACCACCTTGGCTTAACCATGATCTAAAATCCAAAGGGAGTCATATAAAAAGTGGAAATTAGGTCAAATTACAAAGGATGAATATAAGCAAACAACACAGGTACTCAGGGGCAAGATTAGAAAGGCAAAGGCACAAAACGAGCTCAAACTAGCTAGAGACATAAAGGGTAACAAGAAGACATTCTATAAATATATTGGAAGCAAGAGGAAGATCAAGGACAGGGTAGGCCCATTGCTCAGTGAAGAGGGAGAAACAATAACAGGAAACTTGGAAATGGCAGAGGTGCTTAATGACTTCATTGTTTCGCTCTTCACCAAGAAGTCTAATGATGAAGGAATGCCCAACATAGTGAATGCTAGTCAAAATGGGGGAGGTTTAGAAGATAAAATAAAAAAAGAACAAGTTAAAAATTACTTAGAAAAGTTATATATCTGCAAGTCATCAGGGCCTGATTAAATGCATCCTAGAATACTCAGGGAGCTGATAGAGGAAAGGTATCCGAGCCTTTAGTGATCATCTTTGAAAAATCATGGAAGACAGGAAAGATTCCAGAAGACTAGAAAAGGGCAAATATAGTGCCCATCTATAAAAAGGGAAATAAGAACAACCCAGGAAACTACAGACTAGTCAGTTTAATTTCTGTGCCAGGAAAGATAATGGAGCAAGTAATTAAGGAAATCATCTGCAAATATCTGGAACAAAATAAGGTGATAGGTATCAGCCAGTATGGATTTGTAAAGAACAAATCATGTCAAACCAATCTGATAGCTTTCTTTAATAGGATAACAAGTCTTGTAGATAAGGGAGAAGTGGTGGACATGGTATACCTAGATTTTAGTAAGGCATTTGATACGGTCTCACATGACCTTCTTATAAATAAAGTAGGCAAATACAACTTAGATGGGGCTACTATAAGATGGGTGCATGACTGGTTGGATAAGCATTTTCAGAGAGTAGTTATTAACAGTTCACAATCAGGCTGGAAGGGCAAAACAAGTGGGGTTCCACAGGGGTGTGTTTTGGGACTGGTTCGGTTCAATATCTTCATCAATGATTTAGATATTGACATAGAGAGTATGCTTATTAAATTTGCAGATGATACCATGCTGGGAGGGGTTGCAACAGCTTTGGAGGATAGGATCATAATTCAAAATGATCTGGACAAACTGGAGAAATGGTCTGAGGTAAATAGGATGAAGTTTAATAAGGACAAATGCAAAGTGCTCCACTTAGGAAGGAACAATCTGTTTCACACATACAGAATGGGAAGCGACTGTGTAGGAAGGAGTACTGCAGAAAGGGATCTAGGGGTCATAGTGGACCACAAGCTAAATATGAGTCAACAGTGTGACGCTGTTGCAAAAAAAGCAAACATGATTCTGGGATGCATTAACAGGAGTGTTGTGAGCAAGACACGAGAAGTCATTCTTCCGCTCTACTCTGCGCTGATTAGGCCTCAGTTGGAATACTGTGTCCAGTTCTGGGCACCACATTTTAAGAAAGATGTGGAGAAATTGGAGAAGGTCCAGAGAAGAGCAACAAGAATGATGAAAGTTCTAGAAAACATGAGCTATGAGGGAGGACTGAAAGAATTGGGCTTGTTTAGTTGAGAAAGGAGAAGACTGAGGGGACATGATAGCGGTTTTCAGGTATCTAAAAGGGTGTTACAAGGAGGAGGGAGAAAAATTGTTCTCCTTGGCCTCTGAGGATAGGACAAGAAGCAATGGGCTTAAATTGCAGCAAGGGAGGTTTAGGTTGGACATTAGGGAAAACTTCCTAACTGTTAGGGTGGTTAAACACTGGAATAAATTGCCTAAGGTGATTATGGAATCTCCATCACTGGAGATATTTAAGAGCAGGTTAGACAGGCATCTCTTACGGATGATCTAGAGACGGTGCTTGGTCCTGCTGTCAGCGCAGGGGATGGCACTTGATCTCTTAAGGTCCCTTCTAAGGATGTTAAGGACTAGTCGACTATCTGATAAGCAAATGCTTATTGGATAGTCAGTCAACTAGTTCACCCCCCCTCCCTTTGCTGCCTCTATCAGATAGAGGCAGCAAAGGGGGGGAGGAAGGGGTACTTCAAAGGACAACACCCCTTTGAACGCTGCCTCTGTGTTTCAAGGGAGCAGTGCTCACAGCTGATCCCGGGATCAGCTGTTTGGGGCTGCCCCTTTGAAACACCGAGGTGGTGTTTCAAAGCAGCTGCACTGTCTGGAGCCCAGGGTCAGCTAGGGACTTCCCAGCTGATCCTGGGTTCCACTGAAATGCTTTGTGGAGCTGGGGATCACCTGGGCTCAGCGTGGCATTTCAAATCAGCAGCGCAACATGGAGCCTGGGGTCAGTGGGCTCTATGAGTGCTCTTCCACTTTGAAATGCACAAGAGCACCCGCTGGGAACTCTTGTACATTTCAAAGCTGGCACGCCCCATGCAGCCCGGAGTCAGCAGGATTTACCCCTGGCCCCCTGGCTGCATGCGTGTTCCGCATTCCTCCTTAGAAATGTACAAGAGCCCCAGCGGAGGCTCTTTTACATTGAGGAATGGGAAAGTGCCTATCAACTACTTGAGTAGTGGATGGAAATTCCATTGACTACTTAACTAGTAAATTAACAGCAATTTAACATTGTTAGTCCCTTCCAGTTCTAGTGTTCTAGTAACCAGGAGAGGGAGTATAGGCAGTGGGAGCAGTCAGAGCCTTGTAAGACAACAGCAGCAGGGGAAGGGGAGATAGGAGGTTGTTGGAGAGTTTGGATCAGGGAGGGAATGAAAGCAGGAAGGGGGTTGAGAAGAAGTGAGAAGGGATGAGATCTAGCAGGTGGGTGGAGGGAAAGAGAACGGGGATTAGCCTGCAAAGAATTCAACAGCATCTCCTGGAGGTGACTTTGTCTACAGCTCTTGCATCCAAATGAGTTTGACGTGCTGCTGAGCCTGCCGATCACAGATTATGTCCACTACGCAGAGGTGGAGGGTTACAATGGACTCTTCTATACCCTAACTCTGCCGAGAAAGTCCCGCAGCTTTCCAGCCGCCTTCCTGATGGAGGATGGGCAGACTGTGTCCCCTGAGCACATCATGGCAGAGTTCCAGGAACATGTGGATCAGTTCATCAAAGTGTTCTACTCAGGTGAATGTCCCTGTGCTGGGGCTAGCCAGATCTCCCCTTCCATCCTGACCTGTGATATCTCCTGCTCTTCCACGCCTGAGCCATCGTAAAGTGACAGCCCATAGCTGAGACAGGGGATAGGCTGAGACTGGCATGCTCAGTTTCTCATGTGATCTCACAAATCTGAACCCATGTCTCCAGAAGTGAACGGCCGTAGGCCCAGGAGGAGCCCTCACGCTACACAGAACTGAGCCAGTCGGCCTCCATCTCCTGGGGAAAGCTGTGGGTTCCCCACTAGGAGTCCTGCCCTAAGGGATTTGATTTAATTTCTCGGGGGGTTGGTTTCTGGTGGGTTTGGTTTCTTTGGCCGACTGACATTAGCATAAACTTAAACAAGCCCCTTGATAAATTACTGCCTCTTTCTAAGCTCTCCCATGTGTCTGTACACTGTGTGTCTGATGTCTCAGTGCCCTTTCCTGGATGGCAGATGAGGCTGGAGAGGAAAAAGCAGAATAGCCCAGCGGTACCCCTAGTGATGGTGGACAATCGAGGGGACATATTCATGTCTACTGACCTGGTCCTTGCTTTGGAGATCTCTGGCCGATGGCCCAGTTCAGACAATGAAAGGATGGATATCCAGCAGTTACTGGGGGAGCAGGAGGCACATCTGAGGAAGACACTCTATTTCATTGCCAGACAGGCCCCTGGTCAAGACAACAAAGGTCAGTCCCATCACCAGAGGTGCTGGCCACCACAGCATATTCCCCTTGGAAAGTGCTTTGGGACTGAGTTGTCTGGCTGATGCCTGGGAAAGGGTGTGGTAGTGAGCAGAGCTGGGATCATGAACCCCCTGCAGGGGAAGAAATCCTCCCAGCCCATGGCACCAACAACCCCTCCTGTCTTTCATAGCACTGGCAAAGCTGCCCATGTGTGCTCTGTATCCCACTGGAGTATGCAGTGCCAATAGGGTTTCCCAGATGATTTAAAAAAAATACCAGACACACTTGATCTCAGATGGCGGGGGGAGAGGAACCGTCTGGGAGAGGAGCGGGGCTGGCCGGGAGAGGGTGAGGGGGGAGTGGGGCTGGCCGGAGATTGGCGGGGAGGAGAGGGGGAACCAGCCGGCGGGAAGCAGGGCTGGCCAAGAGGAGGTTGGGGGGAATGGGGTTGGCCGGAGGAGATGGGGGAGGGGAACCAGCCAGCAGGAAGCAGGGCTGGCTGGGGGGGAACTGGCTGGCAGAGAGCGGGGCTGGCCAGGGGGAGGGAGCGGGCGGGCAGGGAACTGGCCGGTGGGGAGCGGGGCTGGCCTGGGCGCATGCAGATCCTGGGGTGCTGCCTGTCCCACACATGGTCCCAGCAGGGCGCATGGGCGCGAGTCTGGCCCTGGGGATTCCATCCCGCCCTGGCCCCAGTCCCCTCCTCCCTACTGTGCAGTTGCGTACTGCCTGGCTGGTAGACATGCTCACGCAGTGTGACTCACGCAGTGTGAGTGTGTCTACCAGCCAGGCAGTATGCAACTACATACTGATACTCATGATAATAATAAAAACTTAATTAGAAAATACCGGACATTTCTATGTCCGGTATTTTCTCAATTTGTTTCCCGGACAGAAAGCTCAAATATCAGACCGTCCGGTTCAAAACCGGACACCTTGGGCTTGTGTGTTCTGGAGACCTTGGTGGAGTCAATACATAACATGTATTGAAGGGAATTGGGTCGACCCCTTGTCCTTTCAGTTCAAGTCCTGGATCTGGAGCCACTCCAGAAGGGAGCCATAGGCATTTCCAGGAGAGTGGCAGGCATGGGAGGAGATGGGGGGCCCCTATGCTAGGAAGGGGTGGTGCAAGGAAAAGTGAAGAAGCCCAAGAATCAGAGAGGGGTGGGGTTTAGTTGTTCATGAGCTTCATAGTCTGAGGAGACTTGTCAGGCAACATTGGAACCAGGAATACATTACAAAGTATCCTATTTCCACATCAAGTGTCTTCTGTGCCCAGCTGAGGGCATAGGCTGACACCAGGGCTGCTGTTATTTCAGAGACCTGGAAAATTTCTTTCTCTCATGTGGAAAAGGAGATTTTAAAAAGCCACACTCGTACTCAAAGCTGCCGGAAGTATCATGCAACCAAGTGCTGCAGGTATGTGCCTCTGGCAAATCATTGGCAAACCACCTATCTCTGCAAGTCTGGAAACCCAGGCTGGGCCAGATGTCTTTGTATTCCCCATGGTCCTGCTAGAGCCAGGCCAGACTAGCATTGGTTCTATAACTTCATATTCTATTGGAAATAATTTCCTTTCTTTGTCCTGGAAATCTTGATTTGGACCTGGACCATCTTTTGTTAAAAAGTCTCAGTGGGGTAGCCATGGTGGACTGTAACTTTAAAAACAACGAGCAGTCCTATGGCATCTTAGAGTCTAGGAAAAATGTATAGAATCATGAGCTTTCATGGGTAAAATCCACTTCCTCGGTTTATCTCATGATTCTATATATTTTTCTTAGTCTGTAAAGTGCCACAGGACTGCTCATGACCTTTTGATAAGCACTTTGAAATCCTTGCATAGAAGGTGCTATGGAAATGTAAAGAATTGCTATCAGTTGGGAGTTTGAGTGTCACAAGCACGGGGCTGGGAATCTGGACTGTGGATTCTATTCCTCACTCTGCCACTGGCTCACTGTGAGACCTCGGGCAAGTCACAGCACCTGTCTGTGCTTCAGTTTTCCTCTCTGTAAGATGGGAACGGTGATCCTAATGTGTATGATACTCATCTGGAAGGTGCAACAGAAGTACAAAGTATTATTAATTAACATGATTATGCATTTGAGCATATTCCTTTCCCTTTAGAGTTAGGCATGATCCATATCAAAAGTGAAATACAGTAGCTGAGACTTGAATAGTGATTTATATCAACACTCTGTCACTTGCTTCAGTCCCTCCCCTCTTCTCCATGCTGACCTTGTTTGAAGAGAGCCCACCCCTCCAAACTCGCTTACGGGGCATAACACTTCCCTTTGTGAGTGGCCCTATCCATCTAGGGGGCTGCTCGCTATATGCCCGGCACTAAACATTCTGCTCTGTTACACCTGCATAAATCCAGTGCTGCTATATTTCCCTTCAGTGAATTACTCTGTGGAGTGGCATTTGTCCCCCTTTTTATGTTTTTATAGGTCAGATGCCTAGCACTCTGTGCCCCCCAGACCTTCACTTAGGTAAATTCCCACTGAGGGCACAGCCTGTATTAAAACTGAGTAAGGAGCTTGGGATTTGACCCAATAATAAGAGACGTCGCTAATGCCAAGAATGTGGCTTTTCCGTCTCTAGGCCAGAATGTCTGCAGATCCTGGAAAGGCTTTTGGGGGCCCTGAAGACAGAGCACCCCTCGGAACTGGCTTCTTTGAGGTCCTACCATGCTGAGACCTCTTTCTTTCACACGCTGATGGAATGGAAGCAGGACGCAGACGGGAAGCCTCCCCGGGTTGCTCCCTGTTTTGAAAGGGTCCTGGCCAATTTCATTCAGCAGGTGGCAACCGCTCAGCTGCCCCATTTTTTCATTCCCAAATGCAACCTGTTTGGCACAAAGTTCTTTCCGCCCAGTAACTTGAAGTTCCTGCTGGCACGCTTGAGAGAGAAGCAAAAAAAGAAGCTGCCCACCACTGTGTCCCGAAAGAAGGTCATAGCCTCACCACTGCTGAATTCTGATATGAGCTGGCCTCTCATGATCACTGTGGGCCTGATGATTCTGGTATCGATTGGACTCTCCCACTTTGGGTCATAAAGATTCTGAGCATCTACGTTTCCATTTGCAAGGACTAGAGGAGTCTGCTGGGAAGTTAATTGATAGTGAGAGGCAGGGGAGGCCTAAGCGCTGTACAATCGACCACATTGCAGAACCCAGATATAACACTGCTGCTCGTCAGGAATCATAAAAACACACCCTATAGCATGGCTAAGATCAAAGCATATTTAGACCATGTAGGGATGCCAATGACTATCCCGCTGGTTAACCGATAAGCAACTGCTTACTGGTTAATGGTCCTGGTTAACTGCAACAACCCACACCCCCATCCACATGCTCTGCATTTAAAACTCAGACTGGTAGGCTGGCTCAGTCCCAGCCTGCTGGTCTGAATTTTAAATGAAGAGCATGTATGGGAGCTGTCTGCCACCCCACACTACTGTGTCTGATATGGAGACAGCAGTGCGGTGTGGCAGGGAGCGCCCCAGGAGTGAAGTTGGGAGTTCACTGGCTATCAGCCCTGCCCCAAGGGGGCACTGAGTAACTGTGTAACTGCTAATAAATTTAGCCTTTACACGGTTATCAAAATAACCAATTTCTGACATCCCTAAAACTGTGTACCTGAATTATGTCCTTGAACTTGGCAGGGATCTGGCCTGGTTCAGGAGTTCAGTAATAACACAACTCCAACCTGTTTATGCTACAAGCTTAAACCATGGTTTAACTGTGCTATAACACAGTCCTGCAACATGGGAGCTTTGAATAGCTTAGCTACACTCTAAATAAATCTGCTTGCAAATGAACTGAATATAGTTTATGATTTGAAAATATCTTGGCAGTAAGTAGATGCTGCCCTTTTGTGTTTTGTTCTCTTGGAGTTAGGGTTTGTCTATGCTTACAGTGCTGCAGCTGCTCCGCTGTGTGAAGACACCACTTACATCAATGGGAAAGCTTCTCCTTCTGGAGTAGGTACTCCCCCCATCTGAGAGACAGTAGCTCTTTTGATGGGAGAGCCTTCCCATTCGTTTAGCATGGTCTACTTGTGGATTTCAGTCAGTGTAACTGGGCTGCTCAGAGGGGTAGGTTTTTCACACTTCTGCGTGACCTAGTTATACCAACACAAGTTTGTAGTGTAGACCAGGGCTTACTAGTTTACACCCCAAATTTAGTAATAGCATTTCTCCAGGCCTCTGCCAGTCCCTGTCCAGCTGCCAGCCCCATAGAACAACCAAATCTACTCCAGCCTCAACAGGAATTGAAACACGAACGTAGCTATTTATGTGCCAGCCGACACACTCTTTGGTGACTAGTCACAAAAGCTGAAAAATGTTTTAGCTGCCCTATTTTTTCCACTTCAGTAACAGAAATATTAAGAATGAATCCAGAACGGGTGTGCAATGTACAGGGCTCTTTGTCGGATCTCGGCATGGCCCCTGGTTTTTTCTTAGCCATGCTCTGTTGTTGTTCTCCCAGCCCAGCACCTGTGTCACTTCTCTTGATCTGTCCTGAAGGTTTTTCTTGTAATTTTCTGAAAATGAAAAATAAAAATGGAAACAAGGGTTTGAAATGTTCCACTGTGAGTCACCTGCTTGATATCAAGATCTAATAATGATTCTATCCTCTCCAGTAATCTAGGTATTTGTATCACCCTATTTATTGCTATCGCACCTTAAATATACCAGCAACATTCCCCCTGTTCCTGCCCAGACTGTAGAGAGAGCAGCCTATGAGTTTGGAGAGAGTGCTGTGTAACTGAGTGCCCATCACCGTGGTTGGTATCTGGGCACTTTAGAAGGCAGAAGCAGAGTCCTTGGAAAGCCGGCTCCTGTCTGCGGCTCTTGCCCCAGCGAGACTCTGTTTTCTATACCTAAAAATGATCCACGATTTAAACTCAGTAACTCCTCCCCGCGCCATGATTCAGAAACACAAGCCCAGCAGCGCGGGTGGCAGCACTGGTGGGTTCTTCTGTTATACTGGGCTACTGCAAGCTCCAGCCTCTCAAAGAGAAGCTGCTCTGAGCTAGCTGCAGGGCCGCACTCCGGACTACAGGGGGCAGCAGCGGCCTCGCAGCCTGGGCGCCTCTTCTCCTGCTGTCTCTATAGGGCAGCCGGCCTGGGCTGCCGAATAAGATCCCGTACCGGAACTCTCGCGATCTCTTCCACGCCTCCATCATGGCGGTGAGTAGCGGCGGTTCGCGGAAAGGGCCGGGGGGAGGCTTGTTAATCCGCCGCCATCCTCCCCTGGCTGGGGCTGGTCGGGTCGGGCGCCTGCGCGGGTGGGTGGGAGAAGGGTTGTGGGTTCCAGAGGGGCCAGCATGGGGGACGAGGAGTCTTCCCTGCTCGAGGGCCGCTCCGGAGGCCGGGTTCCCTGGTTGGATCTGGTCCCCCTTCCCCTGGCAGGCAGGAGGCTCGTGGAGCTGCGTGCAAGCCGGGGGTCCCTTCCCCATTGTCTCGCCATGTCGGGGCGCAGCCCCCCTTCTCTTCTGCAGGGTCAGGTGCTTGAAACTTGCTGCCCCTCTTTGCAGTGGAGACCGGGCCTTGGACACCCGCATCCCTGCAATGGGTACCTCACTGGTGTGGTGCCCTGCCCCAGAGTTTGGGACCCTCAATTTTTTCCCTTTCCCGGAATTGGTGCCTTCACCTGTTCTGGCAATTAGGGGTTGAACCCTGACGTTCTCTTTCCTATGGGCTCTGATCTGCTTCCCATCCACACAGCAGTGGACTGAATCCTTGCCTTCCCAAGCTTTCTGAGGGGGGGGCAGCTCAGGACTGTCCCATACCCCCTTTTTACCCTGCAGACCTCATAAACATTGGCCTTGTAGTTACAGGGCCAGCACCAATCTCTGTGGGGCATTTGGAAATGCACAAATAAATGGGAAGTGCTGGGCACTGACTGGTACAGAATACTGGCTATGCTTCCCTTGTCCCTGGATTGGAGTGTGAGAAGCACACAGTTCTGTAAGGTAGAAGAGTGTCAGGAAAGTCATGGCTAGTACTCTAACTCCTCTTGCACAGGACTAGCAGCTGTGCTCTATGACATGTTGGCTCTCTAAATGCCTGCACCACATCATTAAACATTTTCTGGCCCTACTCCCCTGCTGTAGTAATGCCTACTGACTGGCATCTTGTGTCTGCTGGGTTAGAGCAAGGCTAGTCTCTCTTAGCTGCGTGTGTTTTCCCGCTACAGCAAGATCAGGGTGAGAAGGAGAACCCTATGCGTGAGCTGCGCATCCGCAAACTCTGTCTTAACATCTGTGTTGGAGAAAGTGGTGACAGACTCACCCGGGCAGCCAAAGTGCTGGAGCAGCTCACCGGCCAGACTCCTGTCTTCTCAAAGGGTAAGTTGTCACTTAGTGTGAAGGGCAGCAACCGAGATCCCATGTTGTAACAGTTAGTGATGTTTTATTAGTAGTTGGAGAAGCCATTCTTGGGGCCTTTCAATGGAAAAAAATCCAGCCTTGTCTTCTGAGGGCATAATGATTGCTTTATATATATGGAGATATACCTATCTCATAGAACTGGAAGGGACCTTGAGAGGTCATCGAGTCCAGTCCCCTTCCCTCATGGCAGGACCAAGTACCATCCCTGACAGATTTGCCCCAGATCCCTAAATGGCCCCCTCAAGGATTGAGCTCACAATCCTGGGTTTAGCAGGCCAATGCTCAAACCATTGAGCTATCCCTCCACCTTGTCTTAAAGCTTTAGTACCATTGATTGAAGTGCACCATCCTTAGGGTTTTTATCCCTCTAGGTTGGGGAGAGGAATGTAGGGAGGGTAGAGAGAAGCCTGCATTGTCTGTGCCTGTTACATGAATAAAGGCCTTAAATCTCCAATACTGGCAATCTTAGCCCTACCACTGCATAAAACTGCCCTTTCTTCCTCCTGAATGTGGTGTGTAAAGTGGTGTTGGAGATTTCTTGCTTCACTCTTACTGAGTTTGTCTCCCGCATGCCGCTCGATACACTGTCAGATCCTTTGGAATCAGGAGAAATGAAAAGATTGCTGTTCACTGCACAGTTCGTGGGGCCAAAGCAGAGGAGATTCTGGAGAAGGGGTTGAAGGTGAGAATTTTGACTGCTTTAGCTGTTCATGTGGCTTGTTAAATCTTGCATGAATTTGAAGTTAGTCTAAACAAAATAATTTGTACATTTAACAGCACTTAAGTTGATGATATGGGACTTGAGTACACTGCTAACTTTACTGCACTGTAACTTTTTCACTCAGGGGTGTGAAAAAACAGTCCCTCTCTCCCCCCCCTTCTGAACACAGCAAGTTACAGCACTGTAAAGCAGCTGTGTAAACAGGCTCCTAGCACTGGGAGTGGAGGTGGTTTACTTAGAGCTTTGACCCAGTGCTGGTGTCATGACCACACTGCCGCATTAAAGCCTGCTGTGGCAGTGCTTTAAAGTTGGAAGTGTAGGCAATACCTTACGCTGTTTCCCTGTGGTGTTAGTTTCTCTCCCGTGTCTACTTCAGGACATACTGTCTAAGTCAGTGTTTCCCAACTTTTTTTGGCCAATGAACCCCTTTAGAATTTCGAGGAACCCCAGCCAAGGAAAATTGGTCTAGCAAAAAAACAAACAAAAAAAAGCAATCCCTGTTAAAGAGACAGCTGGGAGTTCTGAGTTCTCGCAAAACCCTTACTTTCGCTTGGCGGAACCCTGGGGTTCTACAGAGCGCTGTTTGGGAAACACTGGTCCGTGTGATACTGTACCAAACTGGAATTTGAAAAAATAGAAGAAGAAATGAATTGAATGTATTCATCTAAGGCAGTGATGCTCAGACTGAGGCTTGGGGTGCAAGTGGCTTTTCATTGTACCTCCTGCAGCTCTTTGTAGAACAGTATGTTAAAACATTGTGGGATTTAATTGGCTCATGGCTAAGACTAGTTATTAATCGGAATACCTTTAGTATGTAATTAACCTGTGAGAATAATATATATTTCTATGTGCATGTGCACATATGAAATGAAACAAGTCACAGTACTATGGCTCTTTTGGATAATACTGATTACTAATTTGGCTCTTGAACCTCTGAGCTGTATCCTGAGTTGTAATTTGCAGTACCTTTAGACATACCAGAGCTAACTTACTCTAGCAATCTTGAATAGTAGTGAAGCTGCAGTAGCATGGGCTATACAAACTCATCTGCTAGAGTACATGGTGCTACTTGGGGTTTGCTCAGATTTGTCTAGAAGTGCTGCAGTCACATCTCTCATTGCAGTGTAGACATAGCCTGAATTTAAAATAAAGTTAGTGCAGGTACGTAGCTCATGGAGAGCTCAAACCCTGCTCATGGTGCAAGGTCTCAGATGGGTCCATGGATTGTGTGTACATGCTGTCATATCTGTCAGTGTTGTCTGCATTAGTAGATGCTGAAAGTTCTTCTATAGACATTTAGTAACTTTTCTTACTAAAAAGTTTGTGTGAGGTATCTTGTGCTAACAACCTTCCTGGCTTTCAGTGACCAGGGTGTGTGTTAGGACTTTAGGCTGCATTGAGCACTTGCTGGCAGTCAAGATTCTTAGCCCCGAGTCTGCAGTCTGTGCAGACCTGTGATGTCACCCTTGTTACTGTGACTGGCAGAGCATCAAGATACCCAAATCTGCTAGATAAGAACCTATCAACTCTTGCCAGGAGCGATTTGATTCCCAAGTGGATCCTGTTGCAGATCAGTGGAAAAAGCAGGCCCCTGTTTGGAAGGAAAGAGAATGTAACTGGTTGTAAATGGGTTTCAGGTGCGAGAATATGAGCTGAGGAAAAACAACTTTTCAGACACTGGGAACTTTGGCTTTGGAATCCAGGAGCACATTGATCTGGGAATTAAATACGATCCCAGTATTGGCATCTATGGGCTGGACTTCTACGTGGTATGTATGCTTTTTTTTCTTATTTCTGCCAGCTGTACGTCAGTGTTAGAGAAGGCGCCCCAGAAGAGCAGAAGGATGAGGGCCACTGGGAGAGCCCAAACTGTCTAAAGTGTCTGTATGCAGAGGAAGGAGGAGAAGTGTGGTTTTAAACTAGATCCAGCTCTCTGCTTACAAAGAGGACACTAAACTGCTAACAAAGTTACTGATGTGGTAGAGATGGTGGCCTTGGAGAGGAGCTGAATTTTGCTTTATCTTTGTGGCATTTTGACTCTTCCAACAACATAGTAGAGTGACACATTCAATGGTGCAGCTCTCCAGGCCTGGGAATCTGCAAGAATTAGGCACTCTGGCTGCTTGTATTTACTAGGCTGTGTATTTTACATTATGAAACTTGAATTCATGTCTTGGCTTTGTTGTATTGCCCATGTGCAAATATAAAGATCAGTTCTGGTCTCTCAGTGGCTTTATGCACAAGGCAGAGAACAACGCTATCACAAACATCTCCACCTTCCACTTCAGGTATGAGGTGCATGTCTTTGACCTAGCCTTCTCTGAAGACTGAAAGAATTGGGCTTGTTTAGTTGAGAAAAGAGAAGATTGAGAGGGAGCATGATAGTGGTTTTCAAGTACCTAAAAGAGAGTTATAAGGAAGAGGGAGGGAAAATGGTTCTCCTTGGCCTCTGAGGATAGGACAAGAAGCAATGGGCTTAAATTGCAGCAAGGGAGGTTTAGGTTGGACATTAGGAAAAACTTCCTAGCTGTCAGGGTGGTTAAACACTGGAATAAATTGCCTAGGGAGGTTGTGGAGTCTCTATCTCTGGAGATATTTAAGAGCAGGTTAGATCAACATCTATCAGGGATGGTCTAGGTCAGCGGTTCCCAACCTTTTCCAGATGGGGACCCATTTTGACAATTCAGGAAGACTTGGTGACCCAAGGCAATTCAAAAACGGGGGGAGGAGAGAGGGCAGAGCCACCTGGGGAGACACTTGGCCACCCTTTTGAAATGTAATGGCGACCCATATTTAGGGTCCCGACCCATAGGTTGGGAAACAATGGTCTAGATGGTGTTTGGTCCTGCCATGAGGGCAGGGGACTGGACTTGATGACCTCTCAAGGTCCCTTTCAGTTCTAGTGTTCTATGATTCTGTTTTATGATTCTCTAAGCTTAATTCATAGGGTTTAAATATCGATGTTTCTATCAAAGCAAGAAAGTTCACCGTATACATCTTCTGCTCAGAGTGTAGAGAAAAGACACATGCATGATAGGTGTTAGTCATGTGGCTTAATGCATTATATTAGGAAGTAGGGATGTTAACTAACGATTAATTTACTAGTCAAGTAGTCAGTGGAGTTTCCATTGACTACTCAACTAGTCAATAAGCACTTCTGTATTCCTCCTTTGAGCTGGGGCTCTTGTACATTTCAAAGGAGCAATGCGGAACTCTGCTTGCAGCTTGGGGCCAGAGGGAAGTCCCACTGACTCCGTACTGCACTTGAGTGCCAGCTTTGAAATGTACAAGAGTCCCCAGAGGGAGCTCTTACTCATTTCATAGCAGAAGTGGCAGCATGGAGCTTCGTGGGCGCCCCCCCCTCCCCCCGAGGGGGGCATGCCTCCCAGTTTGGGAACCTATGTGATAGAGGAAGCGAGGGGGTGGAGGGTGGGAATTGACTAGTCAACTGAATATCCAATAAGCATTTGCTTATCACAGGGATGGGCAAAAGGGCCTCCGTGGGCCAAATCCAGCCCACCAAGCGGGTAGATCCGGCCTGCAGAGGCCCTGCCCCTTCCCCGTCCCCAGGCAGATTAGGGGCCGGGGGGTAGCACGCTGTTTCCTCCACTCTGCCAGGAGCACATGGTGCTTGGAAGCGCCAAACACTCCTGACAGGGCTGGAGGAGGCTTCACACGCTTCCCCACCCCCAGGCCAGTCAGGACCTGGGGGTGGAAGAGCATGTGAAGTTTCCTCTCCCCTGGCCCTACCCTGTGAGGAGCACGGGGCACTTAGAAGCAGGAGACGACTTCACATGCTCCCCAGGCCCTGATTGGTCTGGGGGTGGGGAAGCATGTGAAGCCTCCTCCCGCCCTGCCAAGAGTGCGCGGTGCCTTTAAGTGCTGTGCAGGGCGGGGACAGAGCGGAGGGGGAGTGTGGAAAGTCTCCTAGACAGGGGCATGGGCATCTAGGGGGAAGGAGGGGTGGGCAGGCAAAGGCGCTCCCCAACCCCCAGACCAATCATGGTCTGGTGGTGGGGAACCCAGAAGTATCCAGGCCCTGCCCCTTCTGGTGCGGCCCCGGGGCCACTTCAGAAATTTTTGAAGTGGCCCCTGGCAAAAAATGATTGCCCACCCCTGGCTTATCAGATAGTCGACTAGTCCTTAACATCCTTATCTGGAAGGCAGTTAGGCACTGCTATGAGGAATACAGCATCAGTTTCTACAGTATAGAAGAGCCAGGATGTGTGCATTTTCTTTTCTGTTTCTAAAAGTGCGATGTTCCTCTAGTATTGGCACCGCTTGAACTCCGCAGTGGCAGCATGTTCCCTTTCTGTTGCGCTCCAAATATGCTTCAGCAGTGTTGGAGGGAGTGCCACTCTGGCTACGTGTTCACTGGGGAAAAAGGTGCATTAAAGCATATTGGCATGTTAAAAATACCTTTTTTCCTAGTAAAGATGAGACCTGAGAGTGAGAAGGTAACTAAATCTTCAGGGCTCATGCTTTGGTCCCTCCGCTGAAGCTGTGCCAGCATAAATAGCTTATGGGGCTTCTGTCCACTAAGGACTGATCTCCTCAAGTCGCTTCATGTAGGTTACTGAATACCATCAGAGTGGTAAGTTATGCTCTCCGTTGGGGTCACGTAGTACAGTTACCATTAGAGAGTCTACCCTTGAATGCCTTTTAGTGCAGTCAGTAAAGCAAATGTCACTCTCCTGAAGAATCTTGAGTTTTGAGAGAGATTCTTGATCTGTACATTCAGATATTAATAAGTGCTGTCCGTTACTGCAGGTTCTGGGCAGGCCGGGCTTCAGCATTGCTGACAAGAAACGCAAAACTGGCTCCATTGGAGCCAAGCACAGAATCGGAAAGGAGGAGGCCATGCGTTGGTTCCAGCAGAAGGTAAGATCCAATCCCTTTTTCATGCCCATTAGGCTACTCAGCAGCCTAATTAGAGACCTCAAATACTGCCTTCTCAGTCTTGCTGACCCAGTCTGTGATCTTGTAGTGAAAAATGACAAACTTACTGAGCTGGAACGTGAGTGCTTATTAGCATGAGATTGTGAAGAGAGCAGAAGCATCTCTGAAGTGAAGGGTTTTCACTCCTTAACTTTCCTCATTTGATGTTGGAAACCTGAAAACTAGCAAATCTGCTTATAAAGGGTTGAAATGGTGATTGTTGAGGGCTGATCCTAGGTGCAGGTTGCACTGTGTCCTGGGGATTTGCAGAAGTAGAATACTGTTCTTCAGAAGTACTTCCATTGCATGTGCATTTCTACTCATTTCTATTTCAGAAGCTGTTTTGCTCTACCCGCAGTCTGTGGGAGGGAGGCAGCAGCAGTAGAGTACTGAGATCCTCAGGTGCACAACTTGCCCTCCCTCCAGCAGTAGACACATTCAAAGAAACAGCAGTTTAGATGGGCTACAGTTGGGTCAGGGCCAATATGGTCCCATTTTCCAGACAGGAGGGAGCAGCTCGTGTGTCTGCAGCTACCAAAGGAATTGTGTATTCAGTGTTGGTGAGGAGGTTCTTGTGCAGTGAACAGTCTGTGTAGAGGAATGATGTTCACTCATGTCTTTAATTGTTTAAGACAATTATACAAAATGGGGGTTGACGTTCAAATCTCACTTCCATATTGGGTGACCTAGACTGACAGGTATTTAACCCTCAACCAAGCCCTGACTTCTAATTCCAGGGGCTAAGCCCAGAGACTCATGCAATAGATGTGACCTGCAAAGGGGAAACAACTTTTTTTTTCTGCTTGGGAAACATGCTGCCTTTTTACAAGAGCAGTATTCTGCCTTCCCTGTCTTCCTGAGGGAATGGAAATGTTATGCTTGGTGGATTTCTAGTCACTGCCTGTCTATTGTGGGGCTTGTTACTTGTGAACAAAGCTTCATATGAGTTTCAATACTCCTGCCCATTCCATTAAGACATAAACTCCCACTGCTGTTCTGGTAAAACCAGGAAGTCATAGATATGATAATCATAAAATAGTCTAAAGACCTCTCTAGAGAAGCCTCTTGTGCTGTGTTTAGCCACCATAAAGAGGCAGAAAGGCTTCCAAATCCAGTTGTCACTGCACAGATCACCTTTAACTTACCATACAACATGTTCTTCTCTAACAGATTGCCCACCACTCAGTGGGAGTCAACAAATCCACCTTCCTGGTTTACAAACTGAGACACAAGCTTTGGATGTCTCTTGGGCCTGAAGCATCTGGTCGGGGGCTGCTGACCCACAGAAAAATCAGTCGGGGGCCGCACACAAGTGAGAAGCAGTGTGAAAAGCCCCTGACCGAGAAGGAGAAAGACACTCTCCACATTCCCCTGGCAGTCCAAATGAATCCCAAACACTGAATTCACTTTCATTTCCTTTTCTCATGACAGGTTTATTAATAAACAAGTTGCAGAAAGTGTCAATAATTGGTAATGGAGACCTTTCCTTCTTTCTGTAGCTGGAAAGGGGAAGAACAATCCCTGTTTTCACCATCCCTATCCCATTAGCCCTTTTCTAGCTGTTCTGGAGATATCTATGCTTGAGCTTCCCTAGCCCCTGGAAGCTCTGCTGTCCGCTGCCATCATTAAGAGCCATGTGGTCTTCTCTGGCTCCCTGAAGTCCTCGTATTTGCCCATTCCTTAGCATGTGTCGTGCGACTTCAGCCTCCAGTTTGAAGAGTTATTACTTGCAGAGTGGTTGATGTGCCCCAACGCCCAGTGTCTTGTTACAAACCCAGTTCTTTTGAAATCTTTTTCTCAATGCCGAGAGGGGATTCCTTACCTAATTAACACTTCAAATAATTGAAACTGACTCCCCTTATTAGCAGATCCTGCACTGGTCCCATGGGCAAAACCTCCTTATATTGAAATTGATACTGTGGGAGTAAGCATTTGTAGGGTCAGCCTTCTCCAATATTCCTCCCACTGAAGCAGCTGTGGGGAACCTCCAGGCCGGATCTGACTGGAGCACAAGTGCCAGCTTGCCCTGCTGCAGGGGGAGCCTTCCTCCATGGGGCTGAGACTGGAACTGAATGAGTAGTGAGGTTTTGTTTGGTTTTTGGCTGTGCATGGACCCTCGACTGATTTTTCTGTGGATCAGAGTCCATTGGCTGGAAAAAAGGTTCTCCACCCCCATACTACAGCTAAGATGCAAAGAGTAGGTCATGAAAAGAGACTAGTTTTCACTTGCTCAGTAGCTGTTTAACTTCCTGTTTACCTCACCAGTGCTGTACTGCCCTGTCTGGATTGCAAACAGAAGGCTAGGCAGGCAGGTATTTTTACAGTCTTTCTCTGGAATTGCATTCCTGGAAATACTTTTTTGCTCACTTAGCTTCTGTAGAAATTTTCATTTTCACAACCAAAGACTTTTGGGTCAAACTGATCTGACATAAACACTAAAAAACAGAAAATAAGTTGGAAAGTCAGTTTCCCTGTTCACTTTTCAGACTATAAGTTTGGATGATCAAGTCCCATCTGTGACCTGAAATAAGTGGTGACTCTAATCTCTTCCTTGGCACACCCGTAGCTGGCCCTGATTTGACACTCCCTTTTCTCTCTCTTGCAGTACGATGGCATCATCCTTCCTGGCAAATGAGCAGTTCCAGTTACCAAAATGCTAATAAAATTTTCTAACATTTAACTTCCTGTTGTGCATTTTGTGGCTGGCTCCTCCTACCTCTTCACCCTAAGTTGCTGGAACTTGAAGCTGATTCAAACTGGAGAGGAGAGCAGACCCCACACTGCTGCACACTGCATCTGCATCAGAGCTGGCGAGTCAGTGCTGTGCTCTGGGAATGGGAGTTGCTGTCCATAAGGAGTAGATGGCAGAACCATCATGTGAATGGAAAGAACTCCATTTTCATGCTGGCCAAGAGGGGAAGCTACCCATAACATTTAAAACCTAGTTCCATGGGCATAGGATAGGTAACCAGATAGTATGAAAGCAGAACTAGATGGAGTTTTGTGAAGCATTTTGGGGACTGAGCTGCAAGTAGGGAGAAAATCAAATTGTAATCTCCACAATCTGATCCCAAAAAGCCTCCTAGCATGTGCTGTTGAAGTTGGTGCCACTTGAGAGGGATTCTCCACCACTGGATGAAACCGTGAATAGTTTCTCAGCTTACAGACCAAAACATCCATTTCCGTACAAAGGCAAGGGGAAGAGCAAATGAGATTTGGTGCATTTGCCTCTATCCAAGACTAGTGGGGGTAAGCGCACAAGTGATAGAGACTAAAGGTGGCTGAGGCTTGACGAATAAACAACCATAATATAGTCTTAATGGGACTCTGATTAGAGAAGCTAGAACAATCCCCATCAAGTGCTTTATAACCCCTGGAAAAGTGGGTGGCTAAAAGCTTTCTCTCTGCACTCAATCCAGAATCTGCATCCGATGCTGTAAATTACCAGCAGAGAGCGCTGACCACCCACACAAAGAAATAGCTGGAGTTTATTTCAGCGGGACTCAAAATCCAGCATGCATCATCTTAGCTCTCCTGGTGCACAGCAATTGGAATAGAACCTAACTGTTCTGCACTGTCCTGTGCCAGGCAGTCTTTTTAGATGTTCTAACACAGTCCCAGATACATTTTTCTGTATGCTTGGCAATAGAACAATTACTGTCATATGGGCTTTAAAATGTTGTACAGATATTTGGGAGGGAAGAATCCTCTGTGTCTCAAAACGTGTTTCACATAAGTTTTTCTTCTCTTCAGGGTACTGGGAATATAACAGCTTCCTAGTACAGCAGTGCATGTAGCAGGCAAGTTATTCCTTGTGTTAATCTTTTATTCTATTTTAAATAGTTCCCTACAAGACACCAGTTCATACAGGTAGAGTCAAACACTCGCTGACACTTTCTTTGCAGCTTCTCTGCCCAATAACAAATTATTTTCCAGTTTTAGTGCCCCCCTGCAGCAGTGAATAGCTCACAAATGAGGTAAACCCACTTCCCTCCAACACACTTTGACTCAGACACCTGGCCACAATTTGCTCTGTCCTACTTGTAACTAATCCATTGGCTCAATGCCTCTCAAATCATCTGGAAGGCTGCCTTTCCATGCAGCCTGAAAAGCATTCTCATCAGTGTTGTAACTAGTGAACTGGGCCAGTGCTGGCAACAGCAGAGCTGTTAAAGGAAAAAATGTGGTATGGTTTGTTTGGTTGATAAAGACACACACACAGTAATTGGTTTAGCTATTATTCTGCTGAAGTTGTTGAATAGGTTTATGCTTGTTTGCATGAGCTCTTACTGAAATAACACATTCTTAGGGGCAATCAACATGTGTCATAACCGAAGTACAAGTATAAATTGCACTGAAAACCAATTGGGCGCTTTTGCCCTCTTGCAGTTAGGGTGGAGAAAGTGACCAACCGCAGTTAAATTTACTACTCTGCATGTCTATCTTTGCTGTCCCTTCTCTAACTCACACCTCTGTCTCTGTCATTTGATACAGCAGCACTCTGGGGCTAGCCAGGGTTTAGGAGTAGAATGAAGTTCATTAAACATGGTTTCAGTCTTCCTGAAGGTCCCAGACCAAACTTACAGTGGCTAGTATAGAGACGTTTTTGCTGGGTGCCCCAAGGGTTGCATGGTTGTATAGATTAGACCCAAGACTTGGGCAGGTTTACACTGAAAATTTACATTAGCGTAGCAATGTGTCTCAGGTGTGAAAAATATACACCTTAAGGGTGCGTCTACACAGCAGGGCTTAGCTCAATTTGCATAGCTTATTTCATCCAGGTCCATCCAGCCCAGTACCCTGTCTGCTGACAGTGGCCAATGCCAGGTGTTCCAGAGGGAGTGAATTGAACAGGTAATGATCAAGCAATCTCTCTTCTGCCATCCATCTCCACCCTCTGACAAACAGAGGCTAGGGACACCATTCCTTACCCATACTGACTAATAGCCATTAATGGACTTAATCTCCATGAATTTATCTAGTTCTCTTTTAAACCCTGTTATAGTTCTAGCCTTCACAACCCCCTCAGGCAAGGAGTTCCACAGATTGACTATGCGCTGTGTGAAGAAGAACTTCCCTTTATTTGTTTTAAATCTGCTGCCCATTAGTTTCATTTGGTGGCCCCTAGTTTTTATATTATGGGAACAAGTAAATAACTTTTCCTTATTCACTTTCTCCACATCACTATGATTTTATATACCGCTATTGTATCCTCCCTTAGTCTTCTCTTTTCCAAGCTGAAAAGTCCCAGTCTCTTTAATCTCTCCTCATATGGGACCCTTTCCAAGCCCCTAATCATTTTAGTTGCCCTTCTCTGAACCTTTTCTAATGCCAGTATATCTTTTTTTTGCGATGAGTAGACCACATCTGTGCAGTATTCAAGATGTGGGCATACCATGGATTTATATAAGGGCAATAAGATATTCTCCGTCTTATTCTCTATCCCTTTTTTAATGATTCCTAACATCCTGTTTGCTTTTTTGACTGCCTCTGCACACTGCGTGGATGTCTTCAGAGAACTATTCATGATGACTCCAAGATCCCTTTCCTGATTAGTTGTAGCTAAATTAGCCCCCATCATATGCAGGGCTCGACGATCGCAGCGAAAACCACTCGCCAGTCCTGCACTGCGCATGCGCGAACCGCCGGTGAATGGGGCAACCGGCTGAAATCTACTCGCCACAGGAGAGTAGATAAGCGGATTTGTCGAGCCCTGATATAGTTGGGGTTATTTTTTCCAATGTGCATTACTTTACATTTATTCACATTACATTTCATTTGCTATTTTGTTGCCCAATTACTTAGTTTTGTGAGATCTTTTTGAAGTTCTTCACCGTCTGCTTTGGTTTTAACTATCTTGAGCAGTTTAGTATCATCTGCAAACTTTGCCACCTCACTGTTTACCCCTTTCTCCAGATCATTTATGAATAAGTTGAATAGGATTGGTCCTAGGACTGACCCTTGTGGAACACCACTAATTACCTCTCTCCATTCTGAAAATTTACCATTTATTCCTACCCTTTGTTTCCTGTCTTTTAACCAGTTCTCAGTCTATGAAAGGATCTTCCCTCTTATCCCATGACAACTTAATTTACGTAAGAGCCTTTGGTGAGGGACCTTGTCAAAGGCTTTCTGGAAATCTAAGTACACTATATCTACTGGATCCCCCTTGTCCACATGTTTGTTGACCCCTTCAAAGAACTCTAACAGATAAGTAAGGCATGATTTCCCTTTACAGAAATCATGTTGACTTTTGCTCAACAAATTATGTTCTGTGTGTCTGGCAATTTTATTCTTTACTATTGTTTCAACTAATTTGCCCGGTACTGACGTTAGACTTACGGGTCTGTAATTGCCAGGATCGCCTCTAGAGCCCTTTTTAAATATTGGCGTTACATTAGCTATCTTCCAGTCATTGGGTACAGAAGCTGATTTAAAGGATAGGTTACAAACCATAGTTAATTGCATGGCTTATTTCAAAATTGGGAGCACCTACACAGCACTTATTTCAAAATAGAGCACTCTTCCTCCGACTACCCTTACTCCTAGTACAATGAGTGTTACAGGAGTCAGAGTAAGAAGTCTTCCAGCTTGACAGTATTTCGAAATGTCGAAATAACTGTGTAGACATGGACTAAGTTATTTTGGAATAATGTTGTGTAGATGTACCTTAAGAGATATAGTTAAGCTGACTTAACCCTCAGTGTAGGAGAATTCTGTCAACCTAGCTACTATCTCGCAGGAAGATGGATTAACTATAGTGATGGGAAAACCTCTCCTGTCACTAGTGAGTATCTACATGAAAGTGCTGTAGCATTTTAAGTATAGACATAGGCTTTGCCTAGAGTTGAAATGCCAGTGGTGCAGCAGCAGCACTGCAGTGTAGACGGAACCTACGCTGATGGGACAGATTATTTGACAGCACAGGAATCCACTGCCCCAAGGGGCAGTAGCTATGTCAACTAAAAGTATTCTGTTGACCTGCTGTCTATACCAGGAGTTAGTTCAGCTTAACAATGTCACTCTGGGATGTGACTTTTTCATACCCCTCCAAGCGATGTAGCTGGATTGATCTAATTTTTTAATTGTAGACCAACCTGTGCTTTTCATGCGTAATTGACGTGGCATAACTTTACATTTGGTTCTTGAAAGAGTAGCCTCTGAAGTCAATAGATCCTGGCCTCTGCCATTTAACAGGGGGTAATGTATGTTACAATGATCCGCATTGTTGGACTGACGCCAGGAAACAAGCCTCAACCTGGCTTCAGTGCTGCTGCATGTCACACCTTTGTTACTGGTCCAATGCTCCACTTGCCCCCCAGCTCTGGTCAGAGGCTCAAAGTGCTGCTTAAGGGAAGAAGAGTGGAAAGTCACCTCTCTCTCCAGCACAGTGCAGCCATTTTTACCACACCCTACCCTCCCATTCCCCACGTTCCCAAACCCATTCATAATATACGGCCCCTTTTGTCTAGTGGTGCAAACACCTAGTCCATTAAATTCTACTCCTGGCACTGTCCTAGCCAAATGTTTCTCCTTTTACCTTTCAAGACTTTTTCATATTCTGGGTTCTCTGCTGTTGGGTTAACTGTGGGAGGAGTGGCTGAGTCCAGGTGCAGGTTGCTAGGAGGGATGTAAAATCTCAGTTAACCGCTTAACCAGGATCCCGCAGCCAGGCTGGAGCTGTGGTTGGAGGGCTGCTCTGGCCCGGCTCAGCTGCCAGTTACAGGTAAGTTCCCTAGTTGCTAGGTGGAAGGTAAAAACATTAGGCTTCCTGAGACCATAGCTCTCCCTGCATAACTATTATTGAGATGGACTTCCTGGTAAAGGTTTGTGTAGGCACTTGTGCCCAATGCAGTGAAGAGGTGGGGAAGGGGGTTTGGTTTGTGTACCTATAATTACAGGTCTGTTTGCATCTGTTCTAATTATCAGGAGCCCTAGCAACTCACTTCCCTTGATACTGTTAAGGAAGATAAATACATTTAACATGTCAAGGGTCGCAGTGTTCTTTCTTAGCCCTGTTTCTTTCTTCTGGCTAATGGAAAAGGATGTAACTACAGTAATTACTCGTTTAACATGTGCCCACTTATTAACACGTTTTTGCAATAGCACAATTTTTTTTTAGGGAACGTTTTTTGAATAACACGACCGTCCCCCGAAATAACACGAAAATAATCAAGTGGTGGACTACTTCGCACAGCAGTATAAGTTGGTGAAAACAATGGTAATACGCATGAGCGAATGAATACACATGATCACAGCGCTTCTTCGCTCACTCACGTGTTTATCTTTGTGTTTTAACAAACTGCAGCGACTTGTGTTGCTAGTTATCTTGTGTTGCTAGATATCTAATGTTGACGTTGACGACCCAGCACCAACAAAAAAATTGACTTTGCTGCCACCACCTGAAATGCAACCCCCACCTTTTCCATTATTTTTAATGGGAAAATTGACCCCGCGTAGCACGTTTTTGCTTAGCACGAACATTTTCAGAAACGCATCTGTAGTGTTAAATGAGGAATTACTGTACAGTAATTTTTGAGTGTCTGATCATTTTTACGATCCCTGTAATAGGAGCTCTGTGAGGGTCTGCAGTTTTTTGTATATTTTGTTTTTGTTTTGCTGAGCTCTCATAGTGTCTATACTGCATCCAGCTTGGTGATCAAAATTCTCCTTTCCTTTCTGGTTGCTTCAATGCCTCATAATCTGTTTAGCAACTGTGGCTTGGTGTTAAAGTTACAGGCGTTCTTGGGCAGTCCATCAAACACTTCCCTAGCGTTAAAAACGTGCCTTGGTTGAACAAGGAGAACTGAGAAGACGGTGGAAAGACTCCAACTGAAATGGCAGGTTCCCCATGCGCTATGAAACCAGCCATTGCTTCCCAGGGCTCTTGGTATGTTCCGATCTCAGCTGCCCTGCAATTTGAACTCTGTTTTTGGCAGGGTTTGAACTCTGTGTTTGTCCCCAGCTGAAGATGGAAAAGCATCCTGCTCCTCCATTAGATGCTGACAGCTGCAGAGGCTGCCAAACTAGCCCTGGAGACCTTGTTTGGTGGCCTCGGGGAGATCCTTCTCCTCTGTCCATTCATTCAGAGCGGGGCTGTAGCTCTGCACACACTTCTGGTATTTCTTCCCACTCTCATTCTAGCCTCCCACTAGGTAGATGCGCCCCGCAAGGATTGTTACCCCAGCCGTGCTGACCCCAGTGGGCACGGGTACCACATAGCTCCACTGGCCTATGTGAGGATTGTAGCACTCCACGGGGATTACATCCACCCACTCACCTTGGGGGCCCAGCTGGCTGCCCCCTAGGACGTAGGCACGATCAGCCCCGGTGGCAGCACAGTGCCAGCCCCTGGGAGTGCCGAGCCCTGCCTGGTCTCGCCACACCTCTGTGCTGGCTCGTAGCTGCACATGGTGCGTGAGTAAGAGTTGTTGACGTAGCCCCCGGTGATTAGAATCCTGCTGTCAATGACCGTGCTGGCGTGGCAGCAGCGAGGGATCTCCATGCTGGCCTTGCTCTGCCAGCTGTTGGTGGAAGGGACGTAGCAATGGATGACAGGAGCCCCTCTGCGTTGCACCGCCGATGGCATAGAGAAGGCCATTGTAGGCAGTGAGACTGAAGTGAGTCCTCTTGTGCAACATGCTGGCCAGCTGCAGCCAAGTGTTGAAGCGAACATCATACCTGCAGAGAGAAGGAAGAGCCGTCACCTAGCCCCTGCTCCCATGCTGTGGAGGGCTGCTCTGAACCTGCCCTGGGGACACTAGCCCTTCTTGGCAAAGACAAGTTACTGATCTTCATGCAGCTCTCCAGCCACAGATGCCACATCACACCTCTGATTCTCCTCACGCTCCCTGCAGCACAAAGCCAACTGCTGCTATACAAACCTGAACACTGCTGGGCAGTGCTTTGCAGTTTCTGGAGGCCTTTCTCAGCTGCAGGAAAAATATCTGTTGCAGGAGCTGTCCTGTTTTTGTAGTTGTGAATGGCCTGGGTCTAGCAGGCTGTGAACATGCTGCTTGTCACTGAATATTCCTGTCCTAAGCTATCCTGTACTTCCAATCCTGAGCCACAAAAGCTTGTAGCAGTGTCTCTTGACTTATAAGAAGCCCCTCCAAGTCCCCCCTTAGATCTATTCTCTTCTAGATGGGTTCTTTCCTCAGCCCTATAGTATTTGAGAGCCTGCTTGTAGGGCATGAAGTGACATGATGGACAGCTGTCCATGAGGTTGTTCTTTCTTTCATTATCTCTCTCCCAGAGGCTAGCAACTCTTGTAACTCTGTGATGGTTTTGTGATCTGGGAACAATGTCTCATAAGGATTAGACCAAGACCAACAAATTCATGTCTGGAAGGGAGGCAAAATGCTATTCATTCGCTCTGCTAGTTTTCCTTTGTAGCATCAGGGTTCTGCTCTGCAAGCCCCATCCCAATTGTGTCTTCAATTTCAACAAAATACTTGCTTTTGCCAAGGTTACATGTCTCCTCTGTTAATTAAAATCCCTGAACAGTCCCATGACATGTTTCATGAGAACTTTCCGAAAGCCCAACCCCTCCACTTAGACTGTGCAACAAAGTAGAAAGACAAGCAAAATACATTGCATAGAAGGTGAGTTTCTCTCTCTATATATATAAAAAAACTTTTCCTGTGGGGCAACAGAATGACGCCATCACACCACTCTGCATTGCCCCATCCTCCAGCCTGAGCAGAGTCCCCAGGAGGGGAAGTGGCGGCTATGGCTTGGGGTTGTCCCCTAGTCCCTCCTTGGGGGGCACCCTGGGCTTCCCTTTGGCCCCTGGATCCCCTGCAGGAAGGCCAGGGGATGGCGGCAGCAGCTCCTCACTGCTCCCCAGGGCCCCAGTGCAGTGGGGAACTGCCACCTCTGCCTGCACTGGAGGCGTTTGGGCTGCCCTGGAGCGGAGTCAGCAGGCAAGCTGAATCAGGTGCAGAGCCTCAGGGTTTCCTCCCCCGCCCAGGAAGCTGGTGCCAGCACTCTAATCTTGTGGAGGTGGGGGGATGAGGCTGGAGCACCAGGCAGGTGGGGCAGCGGTTCCCCAGTGGGTCCCAGGGCCCCGGAGTCCAGTGAGGAGTTGCTGCTGCTGCCCCTGCCACCCCTTGGCTCGGCCCCAGCCCTCCTCCAGTTGCTGGGGGTGGGGGCAAGAGACAGGGGCTGCGGCCAGGGAAGGGGTTGGGGGGGGGGGGTGAGAAGCCAGGTTTAGTGTGGCCCTGGTGGCTGGGGGGGCCTCCCTTTTCCCCTCCCCAGCGGCCCAGGGATGGGGGCTGGTGCAGCTCTGGCCCTCCCCAAGTGCCGGGCCTGCCTCCCCCCCCAGAGACATAGCATCCCCAGTAATTTTTAAGCTAATTCTGCCAAACTGGGAATCAGCTACAGAACGGAAACTGACAATTTATATATAGAGAGATATATAGCTATTTAAGCAATCTCTAGCCAGAATACAAAAGATAACTTTTAAGCAACACAAAAAAGCAGAGAATGTAAATGAAAGTTGCTCCTGTATTCTGGATTTGTATCATTATCATTGTTCATGAATAAATAATGGATGTTCTTCTTATATATTTGTATTATGGGAGAGCCTGGAGACTTCAACTGAGATCAGGGTGCTGTATACACCCAGTAAGCAACGTCCCTGGGAGCACAGAGCTTACACTCTAAGTAGGTAAGCTGGGCAAAGGGTGGGAGGACAAGCAGTCAACGTGACATGACAGTGATGAGGAGAAATTCCAGGTCTTTTGTCACCCGCTCCAGTGTCCACTCTGCTGGGCTACACTGCTTCTCTGCTGGGCTAGCCCTTAGCATAGCAATATTTCATTATCTGCTCTTGGAACTATGTGTCTGTAGTAGATATTTCTAATGGGTTTAGCCTCTATTTTCCACCTGCTCATTTAACCTTGTGAAAAATATCCTCAGTAAAAATTATGATGGAATATATTGCTTAGGGCATGTAATCCTACCTATCCCTAATGGCTGGGTCTAGAGATTATAACGGGCAGGGAACCTCAGGCCTGGGGGCTGAATTTGCCCCCCGGATTGACTGGATCTGGCCCCCAAGGCTCAGGGTTCCCTTCCAGCATCAGGGAGCCTGTACTGGCACTCCAGGCTCCCCCGCCCACCATCGGGCTGGAGCACACAAAATCCAGGCTCTGCTGTGTGAGCGGAATGTAGGAAGTGTCTTTCTCCTTCTCAGTCAAGGGCCACATCCGTGAGTTTGTGTGCGGCCCCCGCATGATATTTCTGTGGGTCAAAGGCCCCCGACCCAAAAAAGATTCCCCATACCTGGATTATAACAGTTCTCCTTTAGCTCATGTGATAGGGGCCTGCATTTGAGCTCTCAGGTTCAAACCCCATTGATGATTCTGGTAGATATGCATGCAGTCACTTTCTTGTACACTGAAAAATTATTGTTTTAAATACACAATGGGGACTGTCTTGCCTAGAGGAAATTCTTGTTACCTGCATAGACTGCTGACTGCATGTTTAGCCTGGTTCCTAACATCATTTTGATCTTCCCCTCCTGCCACATAGAGGAACCCATCCATCACAATGACACACTGATTGAAACTTTTTGCTGGCATCTCAGCCAGCTTGCTCCAGTTTCCGTCCAGATCCCTGTAGCTCATGAAGGTGTGAAGAAATTCCTGGGGGGGGGCCAAGGCGACCCAGCCCCACACACACCCCCATCAATCCCACCCCAAGTTTTGCTGCTATTTTTTTGGGAGGGGGGACGTGAGGGTTTCTCAAAAATCAAAAAGGGGGCGTGATGCCGAAAAGTTTGGGAACCACTGCTGTAGCTGATATCTCTGCTAAGAGCTTTCTCAGTCAAAGCTGAACGCCCACCCACCATGACTAGCACCCGCTGGCCTCCACAGATTTTGATTCTTCTGCACTAAAGAGTATTTTGCTGGTAAGGGAGCAGATGGTAATTCATAGCCTCCACTAGCAGCCTGTGGCACTCAGGATCTTGCATCATCCATGGAACTGGTTGAACTTGGTTGACCAAATCAGGAGCTGATATGGTGCCAAATCTAATGTTGCTCAGGCGGCTGGCAGCGTATGTGACTCGCTTTGGGTCAAACTCGAGCCATTTCATGGTCATCTGGAAGGCAATGACCTCATTTGGGATCTGCAGGCCATCATCAATCAGCAGCTCGTTCAGCTGGTCAAAGGTGAGTTTCATGAACTGCTCGGTCTCAGAGAATTCCAGGATGTTTTCCCGGATGAACTTTTGGGCGGAATCCTTGGCCCGGTTGAGGTTGTACATCTCCAAGATGTTGGTGATGTACATGCAGTTCTCTACATTGATCTCCTGAATGAGGAAGTCACTGCACATGTTGAGCAAAGCACGCATCTGTAGGTGGCTGGCTGTTGAAATGATGCTGCCAATGGTGTAGAGCAGCGGTTCTCAAACTTTTTGGTCTCTGGAGCCCTTTACGGGCGTAAAAATTTATGCGGAGCCCCAGCGGTCCACTGATTGTATGTGTTGTACCTATCGATGTTTTCAGTATGTCAACCCAGGGCTCCGCGGAGCACAGTTTGAGAAACACTGGTGTAGAGGGAGAGATTCAGCTTCCCAGTGTAGGCGTAAATGATAATGGCGCTCAAGCCCAGAGGAGAGATGTTGTCGAGCTCCACTTGTTGCAGGTTGGGATCTCTCTTCAGCAGGCTGTGGAAATACTTGCTGCATGAAGCCATGATAAGTTTATGGACATCAAAGGATTTGGTTTTGGTGGCAATGGTGAGGTCACAGAGGAATCGCTCTTGCCGCATTTGACACATCACCTCCAGGACACTGCCTCCATGGTAGGGGTTCTTCATCTCAGTGGCAGTGCAGCAGAAGCCATTGGAGCCATTTTCATACAGACCATTCAAGTGGTTGAGGTGATCAATGTCCAGCAAAGTGTCCTCCACTACCACGTGGGTCATGGAACCCTCGCCCCTGTGCACTTTGTTCTTCTTGGGACTCTTCTTCTTGGGTGCCATCTCAGCAGAGGTTGGCGCCAGATGATAATCTACAGAGAGAGGAAAAGTTAGATGACACTATAACAAGAGGTACTGTAGATGTCTTGCTATGTAAGACATACTGCTAAGCAGTGGCTATGGTACAGGAATAGACAAGGAGTGGAGCTGGTCAAAAAATTGTGTCAGAAGAGTTTTCCTTTGGAAAACTGAATTTTGCTAAAATTCCCCTCCCTCCATCATACAGATTTGGACAAAATTTTGTAATGGAAAAAATTGAGGGGAATTGAAAATGTAGGATGTAAATAGCTTTGAAAATTTGAATCATTGTTACTGTTAGAAATTAAATTAAAAACTTTAACCACACTCTGGATAACAAAGGTATATTTGGAAGCCACTTTTATTCTGCATTAGTAGTAAAGAATTGGCAATCTCCGGTAGAAAAACAGAGGTGTTGGGGGACTAGGTAATAACTTTGCTGTGTAGACATACCCTAAGTTATTTCGAAATAACTTTCTTAGCGTCTACACAAGCCAACTGCTATTTCAAAATTAATTCAAAATAGTGGAGGGCTTATTTGGAAATTGGTAAACCTCATTCCATGAGGAATAGCGCCAATTTCGAAATTGCTGTTTCGAAATAAGCGCTGTGTAGATGCTTATTTCGAAATAGGGGGCCTCCAGCCCTTCCCAGGGTGCCCTGCTGGCCGCCCTGGCCACAAGGTAACTTCTGACTTGATTCCCTGCCGGAACCAGTGCCAGCTGGCCTTAAATGCAATTCAGCGTCCAATCATTGTGGACGCTCTATTTCAAAATAGCAAAAAGCTATTTCGAAATGCATTTTGTGTGTAGACGTGTTATTTCGAAATAACTTTCAAAATTAGATATTTCGAAATAACGCTGTAGTGTAGACATACCCAGAGTGTAGTTTTGATTAGACCAACCTGCTACGACACATTTCCTTGGCACAGTCATTTTTAGAATGTAGTCAAAAGCCAAAAAAAAAAAAAAAAAAATTGTTTCCAGACAAAATTTAACTTGCACACCAGTTAGAGACTCTGTAGTACTCGGGCTATTTCTGTCCAGCTCCCACTTGGTGAATGTGCTTGGGTCACAGATGCGTTACAAGCCAGAAATAGCTGCAGTGTCTATGTCTCACATACCTACCTGGGGCTGTGTGTTACACGTCAACATAAGATCAGGTTTCTAGAGGGTGGAGCAATGGGGTTATATTTAGAAGTGGGGGAGGTGTCCTGCTAAATATCATTCTAGATAGTTAGGGATTCAGGATTTAGCCTGAAAATGGAGAGGGAAAAGTTTAGTGAAAGCCTTTGCTGAGAGAGATAATGTGTGGAACTGTGCCAGCCACAGGGTCAGAAGGAGGGGATGAATGTGAGACAGATGGTGCTTTCTGACTCTTCGCATGACTGACTGCATGTTCCCGTTAGGACATATGCAGAGGCAAGTAAGGAAGCAGGGGAAAGATGCCCTGTCTGTGCCTAGTTCATGAATTCCTGGCAGGCGCAGGAGGCGGGGGGGAAAGGGAGGTTGTAGGTATATCTCTTTAAGGTGAACAGAGGAAAGTGTTTGCATGGTGCTTATATCTAATTAAATCTGGGTTTGAAAGAGTTCAGCCGTTGAAGTGACCCTGATGCAAAATTATAATCAATCAGAAAATAATGGTACCATGCGCATCGTCCACCATTGTGTCCATGTGAATAGAGAACCCAGTTGGTCCCTGCTATCTATGTGTTTTTTTCAACCCAGACCCAAAGAGAGAAATCCTGGCCTCACGGAAGGCAACGGGAGTTTTGCCATTGACTTCAGGCTTCGTCCCAAAGGGGATTAGCTTTTTAATTTATCTCTAACTAGTAAGAGTTTGACCCTCACTGACATTCTCATTTCATTCTGATACTGTTAAAATGGTTCAATAAGGTAAAAACATCATTTCAATTCACTGGACTTTTAGTAAAAATTAATTGTAATATTTTATTTTATACAGATATTCTATTTAATCATAAATATTATAGTTACTGCTTTACATTATATTATGTTTCAATTTTATCTAAATAAAACAGTTTTGACTTATCAAAACAAAATGTTTTGATGGCTCCAAATGGAAATGTTTCTGAATTTCTGTTCCACAGAGACTGTTGACATTTCAGCTTTTTGTTCTGACTCAGAATGAAAACAAATTTGAAAATGTTGGACATCGCCGTCCAAAAAAAGTCCATTTTCTAACCAGCTCTATTTATTCCATGCAGCATTGGTCCCTTTTCCCCTATGGCACAGGGAGGGTATGCCTCTGTTCTTCATAAGCAAAGTACAGCGCATCCAGATTTCAGTTGGGATTAACTTGAATTTCCTGCCTCTTGTAGTTTGGGTCTCAAATTCAGCTTGACGTACACTCAACTTGGAGTCTTTAACTATTCTGAGCCGGACATGCAGCTGGTGTAAGATGGTATAAGACAATGGAATAAATGTAGCTATGCTGAGGATCCGTCCCTATCATTTTAGCTTTCATGGAGTAAAGGAGCTTATATATGGCATTTCGGCTTTAAGGGAGCAAGGTCAGGGTTTGGTTGTACCAGGACTACTGGAAGCCCCAGGAAAGGGACTGTTTTCCATAACATGCAAAGGGAGGGGCTTCTGTTCAGAGGGATGGGATATGAGAGTGTCCATTGGGAACAGTGAGCCTGAAGAGCTATCCTGCAGAGTGCCCACTGGGAGCAGCCACACCACCAAGCGAGTGGCCAGCAGGGCTGAGGCTCCGCCATCTTGCCTACCAGCATACCGGTAAGTAGTCCCCCTGCCTCAAACCATTTCCCCCTCTTCCAGCCCTTGGCTGCAGCGCTGTGGGGTGGGGTTGGGGGGAGAGAAAAGGCCCCTGGCAGAGGTGTGGGAAGAGAAAACACTCCTGGTAGCTGGGGGGAGAGAAAACACCCCTAGAGGCCATGGGGGCTGTGGGGAGAAAGAACACACCTGGGCTATGTCTACACTGGCGCGATCTTGCGCCAGAGATATGCAAATGAGGCTAAGTGTGGAATATCACTGATCCTCATTTGCATACCTAATGAGCCGCCATTTTTGCGGAAGAGGCTCTTGCGCTAGAAGGAGCTGTCTACACTGCCCCTTCTTGCGCAAGAAGAAACCCTCTTGCGCAATGCCGTTATTCCTGAAAATAATCAGCGTAGCGGCATTGCGCAAGAGGTTTTTCTTGCGCAAGAAGGGGCAGTGTAGACAGCTCCTTCTAGCGCAAGAGCCTCTTCCGCAAAAATGGCAGCTCATTAGGTATGCAAATGAGGATCAGTGATATTCCACACTTAGCCTCATTTGCATATCTCTGGCGCAAGATCGTGCCAGTGTAGACATAGCCTTGGTGTCTAGGGGAAGGGGTGGGGGAAAGAAAATGCTCCTAGTGGTGGAGGGCATGTGGGGAGAGAAAAGGCCTGTGCTGGATGCTGCAGCCCTCCCTCCCCATCCCCATCCCCATCCCCAATTCATACAGGGATGCATAAAACCATACAGAAAAGAGACAATCACCAAGCAGGTGAAAGGGGCTGGCTGGAGACTGCTCCAGCCCTAGGGTTGCCAGATGGTTTAACTAAAAACACCGAACCCCTCCCCCCAAAAAAAACACCGTTGAGAAAAAAAAGGGGGGGGACTAAAGTTGTTGAGGAAAAAAAAGGGACCCTGACAATTATTAAACAAAAAAAAATTAAAAAATACAAAAAAACCCAGCATGGCCCCTTTAAGGCCTTTGGGGCATTTTTTGCTGGTGGCCATCTTGTTTTCTTCCTCTGTGCCAGAATATAGCTTCCCTGTGGAACCAGGTAAGCGGAGGGGAGGGACAGCCCCGGGGGTAGGGGTGGAGGCTGGGCCCGATTGCTGCATGTGTTAGGGTTGCCAGGTGTCTGGTATTTTTGCCTCCGGGCAGGTGAAAAAAATCAGAAAATATCGGACATTTTAGGTGTCCAGTATTTTCTGATTCTTTATACCGGACAGGAGGCAAAAATACCGGACTGTCCGGGTCAATACCGGACACCTGGCAACCCTACCCAGCCCTGAGCTGCCCACCCTGTAGGTGCCCTTTAGGGAGGGCCTGAAACTCCCTCCCCAGCTGTGCCTGCTGCATCAGCCATGGAGAAGCACTTCTCACCCGGCCCCAAGCTGCTGCGGTGGGGTTGTCCTCTCTCTCCGTGGCAGCCTGAACACTGAACCTCTTAATCTCAGCCCCACCCCAGAGCAATGATTTAAATGAAAAACAAAAATTAATTGAGTTAAGGACCTGAGCAATGCCAAGTAAATCTTCTAGTAAATAAATAAATGACTCCACCCCATATGTTGGGGTATTAATCTGTACTTTATCCCTGGTGCAACTCCATTGACATAATTGAGTTACGCCCCAGGAATGCATTTGGCCCAAATTACTTTTGATTTATTTTGCATCTGTATACATACATTGCATTTTATTTAAATCAGAAGAACAATGAGTTTTACCATCCGTGGTAACTGACCTGTCGTTCTATAATCTCCCATGGATCAGGATAGCTCTAACAAAGCATTTTGTTTTGGTGTCTGAGGGTTTATCTACATGGAGACGTTATCCTGCAACAAGCTAGGGTGTGAATTAAAAGCACCATAGCTATTCCGGAATATGAGTGCTCACCACATTGAGTTACACTAGAGCAGAACAGTTACAGACAATTTTCCCACATGAACAAGCCCTCATCCCAGAGTCCAAAACTCCCCTGATCTGAGAGGATATTTCTGAGTGACATTAGACTTTACATGCAAAGTGAAGCTGGGATTTTCAAAGAACCCAGTAGCAGTGTGGGCAGTAGTTTCTACTAAATTTCAGCAAGGTTTGGGTCCTTCACTCTCTTAGCTTTGAAAAATCCCAGGTTAAAAGTCTGGGTTAATGTTGCTCCGATGTATGTCCAACTACAAAAGGGAAGAGGAACCTTTTCTAAATTAAGTCAATTCAGAACAGGACAATTTTGCAATTTCTGGTCAGATTATTACTGAGATTATTTTAAAAGGAATATTTTCCCTCCAGACTAGTCCCTGGTTACATGCAGTTTGAATGGCCTGATGGGACTGAAAAGGGCACAGATAGAAATAAGGATATTTAATTTTTTTTAAGAATCAGTAATTCCTCTCTGCAAATTTTGCTACCCTAATATCTGCACCAGTATAACAAGCTGACTAAGAGCATTACCAAGTTAACAGCAAAGATTCACCTGTGGATGTATAATTACCCTTTGTCCTTCATAGGTTTTTGTTTAGATTATTTTCTTTGGTGTCTAATCAAATTGCCAGTGTCACTGTCAATTAGTATTAATATCACCAAGCACTTCCAGGTGGTATAATAACGCAAAACTCTGTGATTTACAAAATAAGCACACAACTTTCTTGGCAGACTTTGGAAGCCAAAGTTCCAAGTTTAATTTAAATGACAATAACCTGTTTTACCCCCCTTTTTAGCTCCTTTCCCCTGTGCAATTCTTTGCTATCTATAGTCAAATTAAACATTTCAAGTGACCCACACAAGAAAATATTTCTGTAAATATTGAACTTAAAAGGACAAACATTGGCTTTCCAGATCCATGGAGAGGAAGCTCTCTTTGTTTCTTACCTTGGTGATAAAATAGGTTAGTCCATTGGGGACTGTGGCCAGGGTAGAGGTTCTGCGCTCTGCATGTCAAGAGACAGTGAGACCCTCAAACTTTCCAAATGCAACATCCTATCCGCCCTTCCCCCAACCCTGCTAGGCCAGCTGACAGTTCTTATCACATCAGCATTTACAGCAGCCTTCTGCTGGTGACGCAGGGACAGCTGTCCTGAGCACAGGCCTGAGAGACCAGGAAAAGACTAGTCAGGAAGAACTGTAGTCCCAGCCAAGTTCATCCTGACAGTGGCTGCCAGAATCTAGAAGTAGCAAATAAACTGCATGTGCTTCCAAAAACTTCAGATTGCTTTCTAGTCTGCCAACTACCAGTAGTGAAATGAGTGGCGGAGAATCCAAAAGGGGCCATTTGAGGACAGGGTGAGGGGGAGAACAGCCCAGCAGTGGTGTGCCTCTGAGTGATACCATTTGATAATGTGGCCTGAGAACCTCACCAACAGACTAGAAGGAACTAGGGTTGTAAGTGACTAGTTGACTATTCAATAAGCAAAAGCTTATCAGATAGCTGACACTAGTCAACTAGTTGCTCCCCCCTGCTGTCTCCAACAGAAAGAGGCAGCAAGCGGGGGTGGGGAGGGAGGAGGAGCTGCTGGGAGCAGCTGGCTTAAAAGATGGTGCCCTCTAGCTCCATGGGAGGGGCAGGGGCAGGGCTGGAGGGAGGCATGGGCGAGCCGGGCAGCTGCCCGGGGCGCCTGATGGCAGCTGGAAGGGGCACGCGGCGTCCCTTACAGCTGCCGTCAGGCACCGCGTGCCCGGCTCCGGCAGCGCCGGCCCCATGGCGCCGACTAGCAGCGCCCTTCCTCCCCTGGCCGCAGGGCCCTGCATGGCCCGGCGCATGCGCCAGCAGTGCTCCCCGGGCCGGGCTGGGTAGCGCATGTGCTGTGCGCCCAGCGGTGGCGCCGCGCGCCTGGGCCCAGGGCGCCAAAAGAACTCGGGCCGGCCCTGGGCAGGGGCTCAGTGACAGCATTCCACTTTTGAAATGTACAAGAGTCCCTGCTGGCCCTGGGCTTCATGCAGCGTTTCAGTCTATTCGATTAGTTGATTAATCTAATTTTAACGTCCCTAGCAGGAATGGAAGAAACAAATCACAGTTAGTGTCAGGATGGTGCACAGGAACTGTGACTTTGACAATTAACATTATTATTAATTATTATTGCTAATAACATCTAGGAGCCTGAGTCCTGAGCTAGGATGTTGTTGTGTGCTGTGCAAACCCAGACCCAAAAGACAATCCCTGAACCAGAGAAGTTACAAATTTAATCAAAATGGGTTTTTGGCAACTATTTAAAAATCGGCTTTGCACATGTGTTTGCACCAGCCACGTTTGGATGCTTGGATGTTTAAAAGGAATTGGAAAAGAGGCTTAAATTGGTTTCCGGACTCAAACAGATTTCACAGAGAACATTATAATGTCCCTTTGAAGCCCATGCAGTTCGAGAGTGAAATTCAGCTGTGTGGCTTGGGCAGGCCTAATTACCACTACAATCCTACTTAAGCCCTATTTTGAGTAGGGTTTGCAGGTGTCCGGTATTGAACCGGACAGTTCGGTATTTTCGCCTCCTGTCCGGTAAAAAAAATTCAGAAAATATCAGACACCTAAAATGTCTGGTACTTTCTGATTTTTTTTTTTCCGGGCCAGAAGGCAAAAATCCCAGGCTGTCCAGCTCAATACGGAGGCAGCCTGGCAACCCTAGTGCTTACTGGGTTTCGCAAGGGAGCTGTCTGGCCCCGCGCAGGGAGGCAAGATGGTAGGAAGCCTGATAGGGCCAAAAGCCTCAACACATGTTTCTTAAAGGGGCCATGCTGTTTTTTGGGGTTTTTTGGGTTTTTTGCTTATCAACTCTTGGCATCCTTTTTGTTTGTTTCTTTGTTTTTGCTTAACAACTCTCGGGGGGGGGGGGTCGGTATTTTTCCAGAAACCATCTGATAACCCTAATTTTTTTGAGACTTCAAGTGGAATTTGTGTATAGGCATTTTTCCTGGCACTTTGCACAGGAGTGAATTCAACCCCTTTAAACAAATGAGGTAAACAATCAACAGAAAAAACAGCCCATAGATTCTTGAGAACCATTTTCCAATCTTCCAACATTTTCTTAATCATTGGATGGTATCCAGTGATGTCGGGAATATTCATACAAAGGGTATTTATATCATTCCTTCAATTTCATTATTTTTCTCATAACACAAGAACTAGGAGTCACCAAATGAAATTAATAGGTAGCAGGTTTAAAACAAAAGGAAGTTTTTCTTCACACAACACACAATTAACCTGTGAAACTCCCTACCAGAAGATATTGTAAAAGCCTGTTCTTTAACAGGGTTCAAAAAAGAGCCAGATAAATTCACAGAAGATAGGTCCATCAATGGCTATTAGCCAAGATTAGCAGGAATCGTATCCCTAGCCTCTCTCAGAAGCTGGGAATGGGTGACAGGGGAGGGAATCGCTTAATGGTTACCTATTCTGTTCATTCCTTCTGGGGCACCTGGTATTGACCACTGTCGGAGAACAGGAAACTGGGCTAGATGGACCTTTGGTCTGACCCAGTATGACCATTCTTATGTTCTGATCATATTCTACAGTGTGTTACAATAACTCTATGAGGGATAGGAGGAGTGCTGGCCAGCATGCAGTGACTAAGGGGTTAAACTCAGGTAGCTAGCAAGGGTGTTGGCAGGGGGCCAGAAGAACCAATGGGGATACAGTGCTGCAATTTGAATTGAATATAGATACCTGGTCTGCTCTTCCTTTGTGTGGATACTAAGTTAAGGGCTGAAGGGAGCAGATGCAGGGACCAGAATGATCATACCTGTAAGAAATATTGGACATGGGAGTTAACTGGACCTGGAAATACAGATCAGTATGGATCGTGAGTAGATGGAAAAGTAGATCTAGTCGCGATCAGGGTATTTTTCTTTATTTTGGCTGTTTTGTTTGAACTTCTCTGTGTGAATTCATGTCTTCCCTCCCCCATTCATTATCTAAGAGTTGTTCCCAGAGATTTTCTGTGTTTTAATTTGTTTTACTTAGTTGCTCTCTAACACCTAGCAATTAAATATAGTTTATCAAGTATATCTTTTGTTTTGTTAATAAAAATCACTTTTTTAAGGTGGTGATTTGATTCTTGTGTCCTGGAAAGTAACAGGAGGTCTGTGGGTGTTTCTGTCCCCTAGACTGAGCGGTCAGCTACCAAAGATGGCAGCTTTGTATTTCACTTTTTTTTTTAATTCAAGCTCTTTTAGGGCAAAAAAGCTTAGGGTACCCCTGGGGGAGGAATTCGTGTCCCCCCCATTTCCTTTTAAGGGTAAATCACTTGATGGTGGCAGTTCTGGTTTTGTTTTTTTTCTCAGAGATAGTGCATCTGTGATTCTGGGGAGTTTTTGTAAGTAGAGCCTATAAAGGCAAGGTATTTAAGGTTTCTTGCAGGCCCCCATCTTCTGCACTTGGAGTGCCAGAGAAGGGTCCAGCCCTGACAAACTCCCAACTAGTGCAATGGCGTGGGAGTTGCATACACCTTTTGGTATGTCACATTGCCCAGTGTTTTGACTTCTGAGCAAAGATTTGCTCAATATATTCCTCTGATTGGATTATTATTGTGTTTTATATGGCCTTCTAAATCTGGTGACAGTCTAAGACAAAATACTGGTGGATTTAGTTATGGTAATGCATATGAATCAGCAAAGCTGCAATGATTAGTGCTACAGCAGTAGCACGACAATGCTAGGCTAGCAGTTATTTTTTAAGTGAAAGCTTGAGATGGTTGAAAGTCAGAATGTATCAGCCTTCCCTTTCTGAATGCATTTCTTTTTGGTCTTGCTTTGTGTAACTTGGAACATCATTTGGTTGTTAAAGTCAGTGTGAGGTTATTTATAACAATATTTCAGATTATTGCTTGCAATAAAATGGAAGCTTGAAAACACAGCTTTTGACCAGTTGTATCCTTTTTTTGATTTTCCATTTTTCCAACTTCTTTCTCCCCTGTGTTTTGAGTGGAGCTAAAAGTAACTTTTTTTTTTTTTTTTTAACAATTTCATTGTACTCATTCCACCCCAGTGCACTTCAAGTACTTGTATCCGTGTAAATTGCTGCTGGAGGCCTGAATGGTGCATTCCGGGACCAGGTGGCTCTCTGGACTGGTGAAAATTATTTTTGTGAGAATTTACAACTCAATAATGTAATTAGTTTAAGAGTAAAATTAAATAAAATGTTTTGTTAAGAAATTTTACTGCTGTCTCAAACTTTTCTTTGTCCTGAATTATCTTAACAATGGAATAAGGCAGACTCTTCAAACTTTTCATATAGTTAAGATTAACTGAAATCTTGTGCACAAACTGTACTGGAAGACATTAAGTTGTAATTAAGCTCTTTATTAATGAATATCAACACCATGAGGGAAATATGAAAAAAAACCTAATCTAATTTAAAAAAATGTTTTATCTGGTACCACAATTATAAAAAAAACCCTGTAAATTGTATTGCTTATGGAATCATTATTAGGCTGAGTTATATTTGTTTGGATGCCTTAACTGTGTATTTCTTACTTTTAGATTTATGTTAAGTGTAACCCTAACTCTGAATTTCCTGAGTTTAAACATTTTAATTTTGAGATTACAACCTATTTTTATCCTTTGATACATCCTCTTACTCCTGGCTCCTTCTGAGCCTAGGTTTTTAATCTGAACATAAGAACATAAGAACGGCCGTACTGGGTCAGACCAAAGGTCCATCTAGCCCAGTAGCCTGTCTGCCGACAGTGGCCAGCACCAGGTGCCCCAGAGAGGGTGGACCGAAGACGATGATCAAGCGATCTGGGAATATAACTGCTAGACCAGATCATTAATATCTGCAATCCTAGAACAACCTGCTACCCAATAACTAGCAGGTGAGGCCCATCACTGACCGGGCAAAGTTTTTTTCCATAGATTACACTTAGAGGAAAGTTCAAGAAATTAAATGTATGTAATAGAACTTGTTGTTACTGTGCTTGCAAAAGGGAAGTAAAAGAACCATTTTAAATTTGTAGGATTTCAACTTCAGACATTATTAATTTTTTTGAATAATTACCATACATAATAAATTTGAATCAGAAACTCGTAAAGCTTCCATTACTGTTTCTGTAACTAATTTGAATTATTTTGTGATTTATAACAGTAAAATTTTTCTTTGCACTAAAATGACAGTTGAATAGGCGACTCAATTTTAATTTTGTTAGCAAATACTTTTTATGAACTCTAATCATAATAGTAATTACTTTTTTCCTATGAAAAACAAAACAAAAAAATATTTAAACCTTTCACCCAGCATATTCTGGCGTAAAAAGTAGTGCATTCAGCTAATTTAAGTGGCAGGATTGTTTATGCAAAATTTGATATCTGTAGGTAATAGTGAAGTATGACTTTATTTTGTACAAACAAATCCACAAACAAACTCTTCAAAATATATAATAGATTCTGTGTCTGAGCAGTGCTATGTATAATGACAGGATCAGACCAAATATTTTTAGTTCTGTGATATTTCCTACATATCTATAATTCTGTGACTGGCACTCAATGTTATTGCTATATCTATATAATTAGGCTTAGAGAGATTAGATTTTTATCAGTAAATGTTGGTAAACATAATTTCCACCATGCACACAAATCAATTAAAAAAATTTCAATTGATAATAGTACCAATGTACAAGTAGGCAAAGTAAGAAAAATGGTGTTTGAGAGCTTAATAGAGGTTGAGTTCAGGGTCCTCACTTTGAGTATTTTGACCTGGGATGTTAACACTTTGTGTTTGACCAGTTATAAAGTTTCAACTTGTTGAATCTCGGTGTGAATTGTCAGGAAATACTGTCTGATATTCTCCCCTTCCGCCCAATTTACCACAGCTGTGAAAATTTAAATAGATAAAAGCGGGAAGAAAAAGTACCAATGCTTATTTTTAAGCCTATCTGCCAAAATGATTAAAAAAATTGAATTTGGCCTATCCTGTATGTAACAATGTAATACAGTGTTTCTCAACGTGTTCCCTGGGCCCGCTTTGGGAAAGCTACTAGTGGGCCTGTGCCACTTTACCTAAAAGGGTCCATAGCTATGGAGCCTCATGTCTCCCATTAGCTCCCATTTGCTGTTTCCAGCTAAGGGGAGTTATGGGAAGTGGCAGCCCAGGCCATGGTGTCATTATGAAACATTACACAAAACCAGGGGTTGCCAACCCTCCTGGATTGGCTGGAAGTCTCCTGGAATTGGGCTCAATCTCCCAGAGGTTCAAAGGCATTTTCACACCATACTTGAAAGAGAAACCTCTGAACTGTCACTCATGCTTAAATTTGACACTCTACACCGGGGTCTTAACAAAGATGCTAATTACCTTACCCATTACAAAGATAGCTTCCCTAATTATCACCTCTAATATCATTAGCTCACAGACATTTACCTCCCTCCCGCCCCCCTCATCCCCCCTCTGTTTGAAATTTGATTTCTCCTTTTTATATGTGTTCACTTTTTTTGATTGTATCCCTTTGGTATATATGGTCATGCCTATTTTCTTCCACAATTTGATCTGAGGAAGTGGGTCTGGCCCACGAAAGCGCATCACCTAATAAACCATCTTGTTCGTCTTTAAAGTGCTACATAGTCCTGTTTTTTGTTTCTCCTATGTGGAGAGACAGCCAGGGGTCTCTGCACACTGCATCGGATGAGGACTGTTGCCAGTGGGAGCTGCGAGGACAGTGGCTGCAGGCAGAGGCAGTGCACAGAGCTATCTGACTGCCTCTGAACATTGAGCTGGACCTGCCAGTTGCTTCCCAGGAGCTGCCCCAGGTGAGTGCCACCCAGCTGGAGCCTGCATCCTTCATGCCCCAATTCCTTCCCACAGACCTGAGCCCCCTCTCACAACCAAAGCTTGCACCCGAACCCTTTGCTGTACTCCACCCCCTTTCCCTTGCTCTGAATCTAGGGTTGCCTGACTGGATGTCATTGTCACGAATGGCATCTGGTCCGGAAAGCTGACAACCCTCCTGAGTCTCCTCCCACAGCCAAAGTCCCTCCCAGAGCTTGCACTCCAACTCCCTTGCCCAGGCCAGAGCCCCTCCAGCTCTCCACCCCAGAGCCACCTCAACTCCCTGCCCCAGACCAGTGAAATTGAGTGTGTGTGTGTGTGTGTGTGTCTTGGGGGGGGCGGAATGGAATGAGTGGGGGCGGGGCCTCAGAAGGGGCGGGGCCTCAGGGGGCAAGGATGGGGCATGATTTGGGGGAGGTGGAGGAGTGGGGTAAGGGTGTTCGGATTTGTGCCGTTAGGTTGGAACCCTACAATGCAGTGTCTGCCTCGCCCCAGAGCGTGTGCGTGTGGGGTAACCACATGATCAGGAATTGACAGGCGGCCTGGGGTGCAGCAATGTACCGGTGCCCTGGCAGCCCAGCACTGCCATGGGCTGGCACAGATCAGCACTGTAGAGTTTGGAGCATGGCACCTGCCTTTACCCCCAGTAAACGCTGCTGGGTTCAAAGGGAGCCACTGAAAAAGCAATAGAAAGGGGGTAGCCGGCCCCGAGGGGCCCATTGTGGTAGACAAGCCTCTTGCCAGCACCCAAGATGGCGATTACTCTTAAGCCCCGAAGCTTCTTGCCAATACCTAAGATGGCAGCGAGTCCTGTCACTACAGAAGCTTATTGCCAGTATCCAAAATGGCGGCTTCCCCTCGACGCGGAAGCTTCTTGCCAGCACCCAAGATGTCGACTGGCTGTTGACCAGACGTATGGTTTCCGTTTCCTGCCAGGAGCGAAGATGGCGGCGGGGGATGGCGAAGCGCAGTGTTGTCGGTGGGCGGTGAAGCCATTTCCGCCACGGAGGCCTCGCCAGCAGTAAAAATGGCGGACTCGGTGCTGGAAGTTGTGGGGAAGCTGCAGGCGAGACTCTCGGGCAGTTCGGAACCTAAGAAGGTAGCGGAGGGGCAGCGCGGGCGGGTGGCAGGCGCGGGGCAGCGAGTGCCTGGGGCGGCCCCCCGGCGGGCGTCGGGGCGGGCGGGCTCGGGGTCCCCGCGAGCTGAGGCGAACATGGGCGACTGAGGGGCCCCGGGTGCCACTGCCAGGCAGAGGATCTGAGGTGGGGGGAGGGGCTGCCAGGGGTCGCTGGGGGCAGAGGGGCGCTCGGATATAGGGGGCTTCTAAGGGTCACTTGGGGTAAATGGGGGGGGAGGCAGGGATCCAGGGACAGTTTCTAAGCTCTTCAAGGGTAGGGGGCTGGAGCGGGCCCCCCTTTCAGGGCCCCAGGGGACCAATGGAGGGCCCCCCTTCCTGGGCCCCGTGTTAGGGAGAAGGGATGTAGGGCTCAGCTCCTGAGAAGGATGATGGGGGCTGTAGGGGGGACGGGTCAGGAGTAGGGATGTAAAATGCTGTTTAAAACGTTAATTGATTAAACACTAAATCTGACCAGTAAGCGTCACCCGGTAAGGGGGGTGCTTCCCTTTACATCCCTACTCAGGAGAGGCTCTAGAAGAAGGACACCTCTAGGAGGCCAGGCTATGGAAGAGGAAGTGACTGAGAAAAGTTGAGTCCGGGGGATCTTGCAAGTGCAGTGGTCCCACTGGGCATGGCCCTTTGGTGGGCTATTTGTTTTGAATACACAGTGGGGAAGTTGCCACAGCGCTTCTGAATATGTTTGTAATAGTTTTAAGGAGTGCCCATATCTGGGCCCTAACTAGATAAATAGGATCTGGAGCACTGTCATGTTATAAAATAACTCTTAAACTAGGATTTCAGAATGGATTCCAAGGAGGATCCCTGTCCCTCTGGGATGGGTTATTCTGTATTTGTGTGTGAGTATTATTTTTTGTCATAGATATGGAATACAGTTGTAAAAATAACAGATCTGAGGGAACTTATTTCTAGAAAGTACAAGTGATCCTTCCCAAGTGATGCTGAGAGTTATGGTAGAAACACCATAATTCCTTGTGTAGTATTCTGGGTGTGATCATAGTGAAAAGCAGTTGTAAACCAAAGCTTTGACTGGTTGCTGCTCAGGGAAGTTTAAGGTAGCTTCATTTAGGCCATGTTGCACTTGGCTTTCTAGAGAGCCATGGGCTGAGCTTCTAATCTAAGTTCTAATTCTTGTTCTGACTTGGACTCCTTCTCTGTTCTCAGGCAAGTTGTTTACCCTGTCTAGCTTTTGTCTCCACTACGAAAATCACAGAACTGGAAGGGACCTCAAAAGGTTATTGAGTCCAGTCCCCTGCCCTCATGGCAGGAACAAGCACTGTCTAGAAGACTCTAGATCATCCCTGACAGGTGTCTAACCTGCTCTTAAATATCTCCAGTGATAAAGATTCCATAGCCTCCCTAAGCAATTTATTCCAGTGTTTAACCACCCTGACAGTTAGGAAGTTTTTCCTAATGTCCAACCTATTCCTCCCTTGCTGCAATTTAAGCCCATTGCTTCTTGTCCTATCCTCAGAGGCCAAGATACCCTTCTGATACCCTTTTAGATACCTGAAAACCGCTATCATGTTCCCTCTCAATCTTCTCTTTTCCAAACTAAACAAGCCTAATTCCTTCAGCCTTCCCTCATAAATCATGTTCTTTAGACCTTTAATTATTCTTGTTGCTCTTCTCTGGACCTTCTCCAATTTCTCCACATCTTTCTTGAAATGTGGTGCCCAGAACTGGACACAATACAAATATACTAATATGTTGTTGTGGAACTGCATGCCTTTGGTTCATGTTTTCATGTTTACTGCATCTGCAAAACCAGTGCTTGTCTACACACAGATTTTGCACTGATAGAATTAAATCTCTTTTTAAACCAATTAATGCATGAAACTGTGCAAAACAGCCTTAACTCTGAGAGAGATGAACTGTCCCCTCGTCTCCAGATGATAACTCAGATGCTCAAGGATAACTGATATTGGCACATGAAGTTTTAACTATTTCACTGCTCATTGAAGCACGTAACAAAGGAGGAGGAGGTTTATAATATAGAATCGTGGAATACTAGAACTAGAAAGACCTTGAGAGGTCATCAAGTCCAGTGCCCTGCATTCATGGCAGGGCCAAGCACTATCTAGATCATCCGTGGCAGATGTTTATCTAACCCATTCTTAAATATATCTAGTAATGGAGATTCCAAAACCTTTCTCAGCAATTTATTCCAGTGCTTAACTACCCTGACAGGCAGGAAGTTTTTCCTGATGTCCAAGCTAAACCTCCCTTGCTGCTCTCTTCTCTGATGATAGGACAGAATAAGGAGAATAATTTTTCTCCCTCCTCCTTGTAACATCCTTTTAGGTATTTGAAGGGTTTATGAACGTCTACACTTTCTGCTGTGAGTGACAACTCATTTTGGCACAAGACATTAGTACTTATGGCTTATCTAGGTTAGATCTCTTTTTGTGCATATGCCTCAGTTAAAAAATTGCCATTTTTATGGTGCTTATTTCCTTACATTGTTTCCATCTGGAGTCAACATACACTTTTCATAGTGCTCAAAGATTCAGAATGTTGTTAACATAATCCTCAAAACATCTTTGAGACTATTATGTCTATTTTGCAAATGGGGAAACTGAGACAGTTGTCCAAATCAAGATTTCTTGGACCTTCCTCTCAAACATCTGGTTACTGGCTGGTGGCCCAGCCAATCTATAATACGGGAATAACAATGTTTATCCACTTTTGTAAAGAGCTCTGAGTTCTACTGCTGACAAGTGCTAAGTATTAATATTATTTTTGGGGGGAATCTCAAGACTGTTGACATTGAGCACTCTGAGGGAGACCTTGGATGATATTGTCATAGGTTTTTAAACAGTCATATTTTCCAGTGCAGGTTGGTGCAAACTTTTAAAACAGAAACAATTATACTGGAGCGGTATTGTATATTTTGTGTCACTTCAGAACTGCTTGCTTTCTTGTATTAATTAGTTTAAAAGGAGATTTAATTCTATCAGTGCAAAATCTGTGAGTAGACCAGCACTCACTGTTTCAGGTTTTGCAGATGCAGAAAACACAAAATGTGGTTGAAAAGAATGGGACCAGGCTATACTGAAATAATTTGGAATAAATATGCTTTATAAGCATTGCAATGGTCTAGCTGTTTAAAAAGGAGAATAAGTAGTTAAATTGAAATAAAACATTACGGTGCTTCACAGTACTACTTAATAAGTGAGTACCATTTGGATTAGGCTCAAGGTGTGTGTGTGTGGTGTGGTTTTTTTTTTTTTTTTTTTTTAAAGCTAAAAATCCAAGAGCTTTTTTTAAACATTCTCCAGCCATGTTTTCAACAGTAGCCTAGTGCAAGGGCATGAGACTTGGAAAGTGAAACTTTGTTTTGTAGTACCTAAAGACCACAGTTGTATAAAATCACACCTGAATACAGGCTCCCTGCTCCAGAGGTCTTGCAGTCAAGGCACAAGTCTGTTTTGTGATTCGTTCTTCTTGTATGGTAGTAAATAATCAAATAGTGTATATATAATGATGAGTGAGTATTGCAGAGAACCATTTCAGCAACCGAAGGCCTGGTCTTCACTGAAAAGTTATATTGGCATAGCTACTTTGGTAAGGGTTTGGAAAAAAACACACCTTGACCTTCATAACTATGCTGACAATAACACCCATTTGTCATGAAAGGGGGTTTCTGTCAACAGGGTTAAGGAAGTGGTGTTAGTATACCGACAGATAAATCCCTTCTGTTGGTGTAGCTTTGTCTATGCAATTGGGCTATGTCAGTACAGTTTTCATAGTGTTGCAGTACCCTAAGGTGGTGTTTGAGAGTGACAGAGGTAACCAAATTTTATGTCTGATAGTGTTCATTAAAAGTTTACAACTCAGCGAAAAAACCTGCTGAATTACAGATTACAACTGCATGTAACATTGAAAGCTTGGTAAAATGAAAACTAGGCACTGCCTTGATGGACAAGATGTGATTTCATTGTAATACATTGATTTATTTGTGTGTGTTTAGAATGGTTGAAAAGCCCTAAACTCCTAACATTTGAGTTTTTTCCAAGCATGTTAAATTAACTTGATGAGCAAGATGTATGCATTTTTCAATCAAGACAGGGGCCCTGAAAGCTACAAATAATCAAGGAGTGAGAGGAATTTCTGAGGGTACTACAAGGAAGTATAATTAAAACACAACTGGGATTAAATTAATGAGAGAATTTAGAGTAAATACAAAAGGAAAACCTTCTAATAGTGGGATCTTTTAGGCATCTGGAAAAAAAAAGACATATTGGCAGTGGAAAAGGTTCAGAAAAGGGCAACAACAATTATTAGGGGTTTGGAACAGGTTCCATAAGAAGAGAGATTAAAAAGACAGGGACTTTTCATTTTAGAAAAGAGGAGATTAAGGGGGGATGGGATATGATAGAGGTCTATACAATCATGACTGGTGTGGAAAAAGTGAAAAAGGAAAAGTTATTTACCTGTTCCCAAAACATGAGAACTAGGGGTCACCAAATGAAACTAATAGGTTGCAGGTTTAAAACAAGCAAAAGGAAGTTTTTCTTCACGCAGTGCACAGTCAGCCTGTGCAACTCTTTGCCAGAGGAGGTTGTGAAGACCAGGACTTTAACAGGGTTCATAAAAAAAACTAGATAAATTCATGGAGGTTAGGTCCATCAATGGCTATTAGCCAGGATGAATAGGAATGGTGTCCCTAGCCCAGGGGTGGGCAGTAATTTTTGACTGGGGGCCACAACACTTGCGTGCTTCCCCGCCCACAGACCCTGATTGGTCTGTGGGTGGGGCAGCATGTGAAGTCTTTGCCCCCTCTCGAGAACCGCCAGCTGTTTTCAATAGCTAGCGGTTCCCTCTAGGTGCCCACGCCCATGGTGGTGGAAGGAGACTTTGTTCACTTCCCCTTCTCACCCACCCCAAGGTCAATCAGGGCCTGGGGGTGGGGAGAGCACGCAAAGTCTGCCCCTGCTCTGCAAGGGAGCGTCACACTTGGAGTCACCCGCCAGCTGAGCAGCAGCTGGCGGTTGACTCTGAATGCCAAGCCCCCTGCAGGATGGGAGGAGACTTCGCATGCTCCCTCTGCCCCTAGTCCAATCAGGGCTTGGGGGCGAGGAGAGCATGAGCAATCTCCTCCCACCCTGCCCCCGTCATTCCTCACTTCTTTAGGGCAGGGGCAGGGCGGGAGGAGACTTCACTAGCTTTCCCTGATTGGTATGGGGGCGAGGGGAATGTGAAGACCCTTGCTCCCTGCCCTCCAGCGCATGGAGTTTGGCATGCTTCCCCCATCCCTAGGCCCTGGTTGGCATGGGGGCAGGGGAGTGGCAGGACCTCTTGGTAGGCTGGATCCAGCCCATGGAGGCCCTTTTGCCTACACCTGCCCTAGCCTCTGTTTGTCAGAGGCTGGAAATGGATGACAGAAGAGGGATCGTTTGATTCCCTGATCTGTTCACTCCCGACAGTGGCCAATGCCCGATGCTCCAGAGGAAGACAGAGTACTGGGCTAGACAGACCTTTGGTCTGATCCAATATGGCCGTTCTTCTGGATAGTCTCCCCAAGGAAGTGGTGGCCGTTCCATTGTCTGAGACATTTGAAATTAGATGGGACGTACCCCTAGGAAACGAACAATGGGGAACAATCCTAAATATCCAAGCAATTGTCTGAATGGTTCCAGTATCTCCCCATCTACAATTTTCTGTGATTCCTTAATTAAGATTAGTGTCTTCATTGATGCTGTCATTTTGCTTCTCAGCAGAAGTCCTCTCTATAGATCTTAAAGTGGGGTGGGGAACCTTTTTTTTGGGTCCCTGACCCATAGAAAAGTCAGTTGGGGGAACCAGACACAAGTAAGAAGCAAAACAAACAAACCCACCCTCATTAACTTGGCTCCCAAGTGAGGAGAGGAAAAAAAAATCCTTGCACCTCACTACCCTCAAACTCCACCAGAGTAGATTTTGTGGGACCCCCTTAGATCTCCAGTGGGGCCAAAAATGAGGGTTCATTGTGGAGATGCGAAAGGTAAACCAGTAAACATCACCCTTAACCTGTGATTCTTACCAGTTCTGGTTAACCAGTGGGGGTTGGAGCAACTCTGTCTGCTGGGAGCAGGGAGCTGCTCCAGTCATGCAGGGCCTGCCATGGACAGGGATTGCTGCAGTGTCTGAAGCAACCTGTGTCTGTGGTGGGCCCCGCAGGCAGGTCAGAGCAGTCACTGCTTGTGTCAGGGGGAACTGCTCCAGCCCAGCGGTGGACAGGGGAGCACCCCGCTTGCCCTTCCCTTAATTGGTTAAACATAGTGTTTAACTGGTTAACTCGGGGTGGACAATCATTTTGATGGGGGGCCACTTCAAGACTTTTGGAAAGTAGTTGAGGGCCACACTCTTCCATGATATTAATAGAAGAAGTGCGAGGCCTGGGATGGAAGTTGGGTGCAGAAGGGAGCTTGGAGTAAGGGAATGGGGTGCAGGAGGGAGAGGGGGGTCTGGGTGGGAGTTTGGATGAAGCAGATGGCTGTGACCTGGGGCACTGGACTGGCCAACTACTCATTAGATGATTTAAAGTAAGTTTAATTCGGAGAAGTGGCTGAGTGGACAAATAAAGGGCTGTGGGTGGATTCTGACCATTGAGAGCTCTTGCCTATATGGATGCAGGAAAGGACAGAGGATTTGGGTATGTGGAGTAGGGGGGCAGGAGTGGAGAGCAGAAGGTTGGTCTGGGGTGCTAGAGGCAGGCTCTGGCCAGGAGACTTACCTGAGTGACTCCTGGCCAGCAGCCCAGCATGTTTCTCAGGCAGGCAGAGAGCCTGCTCTGCCCTGCCCCCACACAGGCTGCAAGGCCATCTGCATGTATGAATAACTATAAGGGCAGAGGGGTGTGGTGCTTCATGTGCTGCCTGTTATTCAAACCGGCCAATGGGATTGTGCTGGGGGCAGGGGCAGCACCTGAAGCCTTCCCCCATCCCTTCTGGGCTCACAGTTTTTAAAGAGAAAAGGCCTGGAAGGTGCTTTTCTGAGTGGCGTGTGGGTGCGGCGAGGCGAGCAGGAAGCCTGCCTAGGGCTCCCCGCAACATCTGCGGGTCAGATCCGGTAGTGTAGCAGGCTGGATCCAGCTCCTGGGCTGGATTTTTGCCTAGGCGTAGTTTAACTAGTTAACCAATTAAATGAGATTTTTACATCCCTAGTTCAGTGCAGCAGAGAGGGCTGGGTCTGAGTGGGCGGGCAGGGCGTGCCGGGGAGAGGCCTGGGGGTGCAGCTGTGGAGTCTGGTGGGGGAGGGAGGGTGTGGGTGTGAAGATGGGGGAGGTGGGAGGTGCAGGAGCCAGGGTCGGGGGTGGAGGGTCTGGGCAAGAGGGAGGACGCAGGAGCAAGCTGAGTTAACCGGTTAACTAATGAAATTGAATTTTACATCCCTACCTTCAACCATGATAACTAACCTGAAATGAAACATGGAGACGTAGTGACCAGCCCTCTCTGGTGAGCAGAAGACATACCATTAGCTCATTAGGATATATTTACTCCTACTTTCCTTATAAGTTTTGTAAAGTCAAAGCATCTTTCAAATACAGGTCAAAACACATTTTATTCAAAGATCAATGTATAACTTTTATAATCTGGCTTTGGAAGGATACATCCAGTGGCTGAATTTAGTAGAATGTATAATTAAACCCAAAATTTAACATTGATTTGAAAGGTAAGTGCTTCTGGGTCATGGACATTACTGTCTTATATGTTTGTAAAGCACAACACAACAAAGCGCTGAGCTATGATGGGAGAGTATAGGTGCTATGATAGTGCATCAATTTTAGATGCTGAACACTGAGACTTTTGAAAGGGGCCTGATTCTCGGAGGATGGGTGTTCGGCCATGATTTTTAGAGAGTACCCTTTAAGAGATCCTAAAGTAGGCACAAACAATTTGAAAACACAGGCCCAGAGTTTTATCTCAGGCCCTTTCACAAACCTGCTGTGTGTCTTTATTCCCCGTGTCTAAAATAGGGATGTGAAGAACTAGTTGACTATCCAATAAGCAAATGCTTATCGGATAGTCGACAAGCTTGTTGACTAGTCGCCCCCCCCCCCCTTTACTGCGTCTATCAGAGGCAACACCGGGGAGGGGAGAATGGGGTACTGCGAAGCGGCATTGCTGCGTAGAGCCTGGGTCCAGACCCTGGGCTCCCACGGCAGCGTTTCAGAGGCAGTGGTGCATGGAGCCCGGGACTTCCCACTGATCCCAGGCTCCACGCGGCGCTGCTGCTTTGAAACACCGGGAGGAGCCTGAGGCCAGGCTCCTGCAGCATTTCAAAGCAGCAGCACTGAACAGAGCCTGGAGTTGGTGGGGAGACCCCAGCTGACCCCGGGCTCCATGTGGTACTTACTACATTTTAAAGGCGAAACAGCCCTAGGGCTGTTGCTACACTTCAAAGGCGGAGATGCTCTATCAACTAGTTGAATAGTCGATGCAAAATGCATCAATTATTTGATTAGACAATTACCTGCAATTTAACATCCTTAGTCTAAAATGGAGATAATTTTTTCACAGAAGTGCTGAGGGTTAGTCCTTACAATACACTTTGAGATTCTCAAATGACACCAAATTATTACTCTGATGCAGCCACAGTGCTGTTACCTTGCACGCTTCCCCTCTCTTTCTGCAACAGAATGTTATATTTCTTTGCAAATCAGTCCTCCACGTGCTCACCTTCTTAGTAGCTTGATCTGGAGTCAGATAACAACTGTGGTGATGAGTTGAGAGGTTTGCTGCTCAGACATCTCCCCCTCATACCATGCAACATTTTCTTCCTTTCTAATCTCAGTATGTGATTAGCATAACAAGTCTAAACACTTTGCTTGTTTTCTATGCAGCTGCTGAAAAGCCTGAAGAGACTTTCTGAGTTGCCTATCACAGTTGACATCCTTGTGGTAAGAACTAAAACAATCTTATATTTTTATGGTATCTTTCCTCGAACAGAATAACAAAATGTCTCCCTACATTGAAATTGGACCAGGATATTGGGGCTAACACTCAGTTCTTATGGAAAATCACATTAAATTGGAAATAAGGTGTACATTTTAAAAAGTGATCAAATATTGCAATAGATTACTAAGGGATGTAATAAACACTTCATCACTTGGATCACGATTGGATTTCTTTCTAAAACAGATAATATAGTTCAGCCACAAGTTACTAGCCTTGATACTGGAATCCTGGGGTGGTTTCTGTGTCCAGTTGTACAAGAAGGTTACACTAAAGCAGGGGTCAGCAACCTATGGCTCGTGAACCAAATGTGGCTCATTTAACAGCTGCAGCCCAGACGGAGGTGCAGCTGTTTCCAGGATGTGCTGTGTGGAGGGCGGCTGCTGGAGCTGAAGCTGGGCTGTGTGGCTACTGGGCCGGGAGCAGCCACACCACAATCTGGGCTCCAGCTTTGGCAGCCGCCATGCAGCCCAGCTTTAGGTCCAGCAGCTGTCCGCCATGCATCCCTCCCTGGGAGCAGCCACAGTGCAGCCCGGGCTCCAGCTATGGCAGCCACCACAGGGCTGGTGGCTGCCCAGCTGTTCCCGGGGCAGACTGTGTTGGGGGCAGCTGCTGGACCTGAAGCTGGGCCGTGTGGTGGCTGTCAGAGCTGGAGTCCAGGCTGTGGTGTGGCTGCTCTGGGAGCTGGGGCCAGGGTACACCTCAGCCCCGGACCCCGGAGCAACTGCCACGTGTCCCAGCTTCAGTTCTGGTAGCTGCCCATCATACAGCCCTGGCCCCAGCTTCAACCCTTCCCCAGAACATGTGGCGGGGGGCATAAACCCTGCCCCCCAGGACATAGCAGGGGCTGCAAATTGCAGCATGGCAGCCCTCCCACCCCAGGACAACTTGGGGAGCTGTGAAGTATAGCCTGGCAGCCTCCCCACCTCCAAGAAATGCTGGCGTGGATGCAGCAGCCTCTCCCAATTAGGGATTTTAACTAGCGATTAATTTACTAGTTGAGTAGTCGACAGAATTTCCATCGACTAGTCGATAGGCACTTCTGCATTCTGCCTTTGAAATGTACAAGATCCCCAGCGGGGGCTCTTGTGCATTTCAAAGTTGGAACACTGTGTGGAGCCCAGGGCCAGCGGGAAGTCCCACTGACTCTGGGCTCCACACGGGCACTTCCGCTTTGAAATGTACAAGATCCCCAAGACGCTCCTGCGCATTTCAAAGCAGAAGCACCTGCATGGAGCCTGGAGTCAGCAGGGGACTCAGAGTCCCGTGCTGGCCCCAGGCTCCATGCTGCACTTCTTCTGTGCTTCCTGTGTGGCATTTCAAAGCAGCTTGACTAGTCCTTAACATCCCTACTCCCAATCCCAGGAAACCTGGGGGGCGAGGGGATCAACCGGGAACCACAGCCCAGCACCCCCCCACTCCCAGGGCACACTGAAGGAGGATCAGAAACCACTGCCCCTCTGAGGAGAAGCGGGGAGTGGGGTGGAGAAATTGCCATCCAGCCCTCCCTCAGAGGAGCTGCCAGGAGGGTCCAGAAACTGTGCGCCGCCCCCCCCCCCCCCCCCCCCCGAGTAGCCCTATCTTCACTGCCACAGGCAGCCCTGGTAGGTCGTCCCAGCCCCCTGCCCTTAACCCTCCACCCCTGCCCTGATTCCTACACCCACTCTTCACTAAGCCCCACCACATTCCCAGTCCCCTACCTTGCACCCCACACCTCCCAGCCCCCTGCTCTCACTCCTACAGCCCCACTCCCTGCCCCAACTCTGGCACCCCCACACACCCTCTGCCCTGAGCCCACCCACCACACCCAAACCCCTGCCCTGACTCATGCATTATATAGCTCTTAGTTGAGCACTTGTTCTGAATATTGATGTAGTTTGGCTCTTTGGTTTGAAAAGGGCACTGACCCCTGCACTAGACTATGGTAATGGCCTCAAGACCTTACAATCCATACATAAAAATCCATATCTAAAAGTGGTCATGGTCCTTTTTCCTGTGGCATATCTGACAGAGGGCCTCCTAGTGCTGTGCTGGAATATTCCTGACTTACCCCTACCAGCTGTATGCAAATCTTTCTCCTTACTAAAATACTGAGCGCAGGTCTGGTACAGCTCCTACTCTAAGCACTCCATTGGATTGCCTATTTCTCTGTTGGGACATGATCTCTCATCAGCATTCTTGGAATGGCTGAGAGTTGTGTGTTATGTTCTTGCACGCTGAAACCTCCTGGAAGAAATTTAAGTGAAACCTTTCTGCTTATCTTGTATTCTGAAGGGAATTTGCTTGCAAACAGAATATTTGAGTTCACGTTTGTTTGTTGCTGTTCCCCTCCCGAAGCTATCGTCAGAGCTTGGTGGAATTCCAAATCTTTTTATTTAAACCCTTTTAGTAAAAAGAATGACATAGCAACTCTAACATGGCCTGGTATAAACTCTTGCTATAGCCGTTCATTTTCTGATGGCAAATTGGAAGCTGGTGGTACAATTGGACATTTTGCCTATATATTCCACCAAGCTTGGAATTCCAGCTTGGAATTCCATCAAGCTGGTACATTAGGTAGCATTGAAACAGTTAAATTTAGTCTAGTTTTCTTGAGGCTGTGTTAACTTGAAGAGGGCTCTGGGTAACCAAGCGGATCTGGTAGTCTGACTTGGACAAACCTGTTTAGACAATTAAAGCTGAGAATGTTGACTGGTTTGCAGAGAGCAGCTGAGGTCTTGTATCTTCCTTGCAGGAGACTGGTGTTGGGAAGACTGTGAATGGCTTACGGAAACACGAGCTGGTGGGAGACTTTGCCAAGAACTTAGTAGCAAGATGGAAGAAGCTGGTGCCAGTCACTCAGGAAGTGGAGCGGTAAGCTAGTCTGTCCACTTGTCTCGCTGGATAAGCTGCATTCAGTATCTCAGGGGAGGAGATGCTAGATTTCTATGGCCCTGGAAGTAAGGTTAGGCTCCAAAATACTCATAACTCTAGAACGATAACTCTGCTATGAGGTGCCTGCCTTATTGTGGGGTAAGTTTCCTGCCTATGGTAGCCACAGAGTTGCTGACTACTGCAGTTTTAGGTCTGAGTAAAGTTTTGTTGTTCAGGAAACAGTAGCATGAAGGAGAGAGTGACACTAGATACTTAGAAAATGTCTTCATGAAACCAGGAGACAAATCTGTCGTGTGGTTCCATTTTTAGATCCAAGGAGAAACTTCAGAGAGACTTAACCACTTATTTATTACAAGCTTTAAGCAGTTAACATATTTTTAAGTTTTACAAGCCTTAAAAACATTTACTACACAGTTTAAAATATTTAAGGTTTAAAATGTAAAGCAATTAATACAGCACAAAGTAATGCAAAAGCAATTAATAGAAGATTATTATAATACAGTAATTAAGCCTAGTTCACTTGCACTTCACCTGTATGCTACCTATAGTACCAGGCGGGAGGTCGTGGTCCCTTTGATTCCCACGTGTTGGGACACCAAGCTGCAGCCAGTGTGAAGGGACCCATTACTTCTAGTTACAATGAGCAGGACCTGTGGGGCAAACCTGCTCCCTCCCACTGATTATCTTTTCTACACCTGTATTTATACTCGAGTTGGTCATTCTAGTATTATCTACCAATTAATTACTTATTGCATTAAATACCTATCATGCCCATATTTGGGATACATCCTGCTCTTCAGACTACTGCCAAAAACTATATAATTGATGGACAGTTCTATGGCTTACCTGTGATTTTTTTTTTGCTTATTAGAAATATTATGTACCAGTATCAGGTTTCTCCCAATGTTCTTGGCATGGTTTCACTATACCATATACTCCCTACGCAATATTGTTTAAAGCACTCCTCACTCTCAAAGCTCCTCTCCCTCCCTTTCGCCGCCCCGCTTGGCCTACGTGCTTACATGTACCAGACTTGACTGAGGCCTGGGTTTGCTTTGTTAGAAATCCACACTTTGGGCAAGACAGCTATAGTTAGTCCGGTCAAGGCAGGGCCAGACAATGCAGACATTGTTATACTGCATTGATGGGGTTGTCAATCAAGATGGGGTTGTCCAGGCTCCCTTACAAAATCCTACATCTCACTTCCCTCATGTTGTTGTAAATCTAGAGAGGAAGCTAGAGGCATCACAGAGTGGAAATCCTCTTTCTGAGATCTTCAGAAAATAGCTGTTTCGAAAGCTCAGCCCTTTGATTAACACTAGCAGCTGTGTTGTAGGAACAGTGCTATGACTGTAGGGAAAAGAACTGACTGATTGAATCTACCACTTCCATGGCCTGACTCATGACTCTGTGGTACTAGAGACTGGATTGTAATGGCTGCTGTAGTGTGCTACTGTGTGCAGTTAGGAGACTGTATCCCACTATGGCTCCATATATTCCTCCTCTGTCTTGAGGCAGCTGGTTTGCACTCTCAAGTAAGTTAGGAGTTGGAGTTTTCTGTACTGGAGACACTACCACTAAAGCCCTGAACATTGTGCAGGAAAGAATCATTAATGTTTTTACTATGGTCAACCTCCAGACACTCTTATTCTTCTGTGTACCTGGTTCCCATCCATACTGTCCTTAAGAAGTAGCTTCTTTTATTCTTCTTGATGGGTTTTCTCTAATTATTGGGTCGTCTTTGTCTCTCTTAGAAATAACATTGATTCAGAAGAACGTGACTGTGAGAGGAGCAGTTCTAGGAAACGGCAACGAGAGCCTTCCCCAAAAGAGGATGAGGAAGCTGAGCAGGACTACTCAGAAGCATTCCAACCTTCCTGCAGCCAGTCACATGAGCCAAACTACAGAGAAAAGAAGGCCAAAAGGTATTCAGAGCCTGAGAGAAGCCATCAGGCCGTCGGCTATGGCAGTCAGGAGGACAAGGGCTGGGGCAGAGTTTCCCCAGAACATTCCTCGGATCAGGAATACTCGGACTATGGACACGCTTTGTCACCTGAGCTGAGGGAGAGCCCTCAGGAACTGTACATGGATCACTCTGCCTCTGAGGAACAAGAGGCGGAGCAGATAGTGTTTCATCGAAAAGCTAATAAAGGCTACAGCTTCCAGGACAAGCTGGTGGGAGGCCAGGAAAGGAATCCGAGCGAACCCCAAGACAAAGGAAACCTGACTCGGAGCAAAGAGTTCAAGTCCTCGCACAAGGAGAAGCAGCGATTGGACACCAAGGGGGAGGTGAGGACCTCTGCCTTTAGCCCAGAAAGACTACACAAGTCCTCTTTCAAGGAGCAGGTCCGAGAGGCCCCCTCAGCAGGTAGCAGCAAGGAGAAACTCAGGACTTTAGATAGCACCAAGAAAGAGAAGAACAGAGAAAGTGGTGTCTCCAGAAAGGAAAAGTCACAATCTCACTTGGAGGAAGCTCTGGACAACCACATTAAAAAGCAAAAACACCGGGACTCTGAAAAAGCCAAACTGGAAAAACCCAACTTGGATCGGGAGAAACGGAAGTCAGAGGGTAACTCCTCAAACAGGAGCAAAGAGAAAGGACTTTCTGGCAGCTTAAAGACTGAGAACAAATCCAAAGCCTCTGACTTGGACAAAAAATCCATGGGTTTCTCACCGAATTTTGGGGAGGTGGAAGCAGAGGATGAATATGAACAGCCTAAAATGTCCTTTGAATCATACCTCAGCTATGACCAGCCCCAAAAAAAGAAGAAAAAAGTGGTTAAACCCCCTGCTACAGCCCCTGAAAGAGACAGAGGGCATGGCAAGCAAAATGGGTCTAAAGCCAGTACCAAGAGCTCCGACTCAAGCCGAAAGAACACCAGTCACAAGCAGGCAAGTGAAAAAAGGGCAGAGAAGAAGCAATCTGGGACATCCAAACCAAAAAAGGTAAGATCTCAGAGAGTCTGAATGTGAGCAAATGGTGGCTTTGTAATTGTCCCCTTCCATGCCAGGCATCCTCTGTGCTACTTAGCAGAACCCTGGCATTAATTTTATGTTCTCTTTGCCATCGCAGATACTGAATTTAGCATAGGGCTGGTGTTCTGCGGGGCTGTGAAACCTCATACATGGGGACGTCCCATCAGGAACACCATGGGACGGCTTTCTGTAATGCCTCCTTCTAAATGCCATTTCTGCTGCTGGGTGAGAGGATTCATCCTGCGCTTGGCTTCTTACTGGCGTCATTGAGCACAATACTTGATAGCTTATAGCGGTATGAGGGATTCTTGTGTTGGTAAGTGCAGGGATACTTGGGAGGCTCATGCTTGTGTCCTGTGCTGAAATTGCCCTGGGCTAGTCCACTAATAACATGGGTAGGATTATTAAAATGAAAAAATTTGCAGAAGCTGATAGGATGTATTCTTCCTCTTTGTTCAGTTTTGTTTCCTCTCCTTCCAGGTCTCCACTGATGTGATGCCAACCTTACCTGATATCCCTTTGCCTGCAATTCAGGCCAATTATCGCCCACTTCCCTCTCTCGAGTCTATTACCTTCTCCCAGACGAAGAGGAAAAGTATGTGCTGGTCAGAGGGTGGGGCAGAATCTTTAGGACTTGAAGAGTCCTTGTCTGCTTTGGGGGGGTAGGGGAGGAGGGAGATATTAATATGATTAACCTCCATGTGCGGAATCCAACGTGATTAGAATTAAAGCTCCCCATGATTAACTTTGTGTAACCTCTCCCTACCCAGCCTCAGAATCAATGCAAAGCTCAGGGGACTGGTAGCCTTATATACTATGAAACCACTGTTCTGCCTCTGGCAAGCACCAATACCTGGTCTTCCAGCAGAAGACTTCTCTCCTGCCCCCTGCCTCTTGTACATTATGGGAAGGATAGGGGAGAGCCCATCCTGACCCTAAAGCATGATCTTTGATTATCCATCCTTTGGTGCATGATGATTAGCTTGGTTCAGCCAACCTCTGCTGTGCCTCTGAGCCTTGTGTATTGTCCGTGATCTGTCTCGATAATTGCTCAGAACTTGCTCTGTGGTTCATTAAGATTCTCTTAGTGCTCAGGTGAAACTGTGATGCTGGTCTTGTTTCTTTCCCATATGTCATCTGATCACAGCAGTGTCCTCACCCATTGAGGAGGGTGAGGCTGGCTTTACAGGACGCAGGCTGAATTCCAAGATGCAAGTGTATTCAGGCTCTAAATCTGCTTACCTCCCAAAGATGATGTCTCTCTATGAGCAGTGCATCAGAGTTCTCAACAACAATATTGACTGTGAGTATCACTCCTGCTTTGCTGTCCACTGTCAGTGTGAGGAGAGTTCTGTATTTCTACTGACTTAGGTTTCCATACTGGTGGAATGCTACTAATGAGTGTCGTGCAGCAAGTTGGGGAGGGAGCACCTGGCTTTGTACCATTTATGGCCATATCACTTAGAACAGTGGTTCTTAACCTGGGGGTAATTACCTCTTGAGGGGTAATTTGGCATATTTCAGGGGGTAATAAGTTTAAAATACAATAGGGCTGTGTCTACATTGGCACCCTTTTTCGAAAAAGGGATGCTAATGAGACCAGTCGCACAATTGGGGGATTTAAATATCCCCGCGTATTTGCATTACATGTGCTCGGGGCTTTGCCGAAAGCGCCAGTCTAGACGGGATCTTGCGAAATAAACCCTTTTCCGCAAGATCTCTATTCCTGCTTGCAAGTAGGAATAAGAGATCTTGCGGAAAAGGGTTTATTTTCCGCAAGATCCCCGTTTGACTGGCGCTTTTTCCGCAAAGCCCCGAGCCGGAAAAAGCGGCAGTTATGTAATGCAAATACCGCTGGGGATATTTAAATCCCGCGATTTGTAATTGCGACTGGTCTCATTAGCATCCTTTTTCAAAAAGGGTGCCAATGTAGACACAGCCTAGGTGTTCAATTTTGTTCAACATAATGTGTGAAAATGAAGTATAATAAAAATGATTAATCGTAATTTCCTTTTTGTCTATTTCCATTTTAAAACGGAGGAGGGGTAATTTGGTTTATTGGTTAAGCTTAAGGGGTAACAGTGCCAAAGAGGTTAAGAACCACTGACTTAGAAGCTATGCAGGTATGGGTTATGCCAGTACTTGGATGAGAGACTTCATAAGAGCACAAGTGCTGCAGAAATTGGTAGCAGATGCTCTTGCTGTGTGTCTGTACTGACCAATGCCCCAGCATACGTCCCTGTGCGAAATAAGGCACAGAATTAGGATCTGATTTAGGAGGTGACAGGCCTTTGACCATATATGGTTCGATTATCCAAGGCTTTCTTTTGCAAGAATAGAGGTGTTGGGCCCAATGACTTGCTCAAATTCTGTTACCTGTAAATTTTTCTCTGTAGCTGGTGGATACAGTATATTTCCCTTCCCCTCCTGCTAGGTAGTATTTTAAACTGCTAGGTAATATTGCTGTGAGCTACTTAACAGCTGCTGTGGTCTTCTGCGTTTTGTGATGGCCACAGTGACCCCTGTGCATATCAGAGAGCTCTATTAAACACTTTCCCTCAGGATGAAAGCTGTCAGATAAACACTGCTGGTGTGTGTCTGTCTGTCTGTCTCTCTCTCTTATAGCAATCTACGAAGTGGGTGGAGTTCCTTTTTCGGTGTTGGAGCCCGTATTGGAGAGATGCACCCCTGATCAACTGTATCGCATTGAGGAATGTAATCACGTATGTGTCTCCAACTCAAAGGCAGGAGCTAGGCAGGAGGGGGCTGTTGATGCTTCCATGCACGGGTAACATTCTGTCCTCTGGGAGGAGGAGAATGTTCATGAGAAGGGTTGGACCATGGCTGAAAGGCTTTGGGAGAGGTCCTTAAGGAGTCCCCCAACTCTTCATTCTGGCCATGATTTATCCCCTGCCACTGCACCTTGCTTACCCATCAGCAGCCAGTATTCCAGGTGTGACCATGGGATCTGGAAGGGCCACACTCCAATTGCTCAGTTGGGGCAAACTGCAAAGAAAGGGGCAGACAATCTCCAAAACTGGTGGATTATTCTAATAACTGGTTTGACCACACCAGCAACAAAACAGCTTCTGCAATACCGTACTAGTTACCTGGAAGCCAAAAATACAGCTACTTTAAAGTAATCCAGTCTTGGGCTTCCATTCAGACAGCCAAGTCAAATATGATGACAATTAAAGTCTTGTTCACCATATAATATTCTGCCAGTCTCAAGGGGATTGGACATATTGCCCACCAGGTCAATGAATATGTCATACTTTACCCAAATACACACAGCCAATTTTCATTAACTAAAATAAGATTCTTTTAAGAGTGATTATGGTTAAAAGATCATTATGCATGTGAATATGAATAAAGTTCTTAGGTCAGTTTCATAATAGAGATTTCATAATATAGATTGCTGAGTTGCAAAAAGTTATTTTAGAATCAATTCTGTCGGTTCTAAGACAACAGATAGGATTTATACAGACTGTACCTATGGGCTCTCTTGAGGAAACAGCAGGGTAATCTAAATAGGTTTCCAGCTCCACATCTTTCAACTCAAAACCTCCTCTCATAAGGTTCATGCAGACTTTAGATGATAGGCTCAGGTCCCAGTGTTCTTTAATAGATCTCTGGCAGGCTGTGATAACCTCTTGACATCAGATAGCATAGCAGGTATTCCAAGGGTGAAGAATAGGTTCTATGAGTTATGGCTTTGAAGTAAAACCTCCCATTTCCCATGTATACACAAGTAATTAGTTGCATTCATAAGCATAAGGTAATTATCCATTCAAGTAATTCATACATGGTTTACTACAAACTCCAAGAGAAATATAGACAGTTATATTATTGCACCCAAGTCTCATCTAAATGTTAGTATTTCCTTTTGATCTCTAAATTAATAGAACATAGAAAAACAAATAGGCTGGTAGCACTTTAAAGACTAACAAAACATGTAGATGGTATCATGAGCTTTCGTGGGCACAACCCACTTCTTCAGAACTTCTTTAGAAGAAGTGGGTTGTGCCCACAAAAGCTCATGATACTATCTACATGTTTTGTTAGTCTTTAAAGTGCTACCAGACTATTTGTAACAGGAAAAACTTAAAAAACAACAGACTAACTTGGCTACCCCCTTTTGAAGTTTTTAATAGAACATAGTAACAGACAGGAAGAGACATTTATCATTGATCAGTTAATAAGATCGCATTGTTAAGTTTCTAACAGATATAGGTAAAGAGATAAATACAATTCGTATTTACTTCTAATACTTTGAGAATACAAGCTTGCATGTCAAACACGCTGGTCTCTCTAACATGACTTTGATAACCATATACAGCAAATGGCCTGGTTCACCATTTCTGTACTTGTCTAGTATGTTCTTAAAGGTTGATCTGGGTCACTTCATCCTGCTGACTGCTTAACTCTTTCTGGCTCATTGTCACACCAGGATACCCCACACCACAGATGAGTTATTTCTGCCAGGGATTACTGTAAAAATCAGCCTTGTTTATCTCCTGTCTCTTGAAATCTGTATCTCCTTCATGCTCCCTTGACTTCCAGGATCTTTGGAATTTGGCCCTGAAACCAGTTTTCCTCCTTGGCCAGGCCACCAGTTGAGATCTCCCAGCATGTGGCTGGCTTCTCGGCAGTGTGCAGTTGCATTAACAGCAAGAGGTGCAGAATGCTAGCTGGAGAGTCGAGCTGTTCTGTTATGAGGCTGGAAATGTTCTGGTTTTGAACTAACTGCAGCTGGTTCTGTCCCAGGCCTTTGGCACTGGATTATCTATGAAAAATTGTATTTATTGCTGTGCACTGCAGAAAGCTGCTGTTGGGAGCACCAGGCACAGCTGCTGAGTGCGTAATTAGACTGACGAAACTCCCAGCCCTGGGCTCTGAGCTGGTGTCCCAGATGTCTTTCAGTAGAACCCCTAGCCCAATAATGGGCTTTCATGTATCCTGCTTCCTTGTAAGTTGTATTGAGGTCCTGCCTCCTGTTTACGTAAGAACGGCCATACTGGGTCAGACCAAAGATCCATCTAGCCCAGTATCCTGTCTGCTGACGGTGGCCAATACCAGATGCCCCAGAGGGAGAGATCACAACAGGTAATCCTCACGTGATCCGTCCCCTGTAATCCACTTCCAGAGAAACAGAGGCTAGGGATACCATTCCTGCCCATCCTGGCTAATAGCCATTGATGGACCTAACTTCCATGAATCTATCTAGCTCTTTTTTGAACCCTGTTAAAGTTCTAGCCTTCACCGCATCCTCTGGCAAGGAGTTCCACAGGTTGACTATGTGCTGAGTGAAGAAAAACTTCCTTTTGTTTGTTTTAAACCTGCTGCCTATTAATTTAATTTGTTGACCCTTAGTTCTTATATTGTGGGAATAAGTAAATAACTTTTCCTTGTTCACTTTTTCCATATCCGTCATGATTTTATAGATCTCTATCGTATCTTCCCCCCGTTCCCTCCCAATAGTCTCCTCTTTTCTAAGCTGAAAAGTCCAAGTCTTTTTAATCTCTCTTCATATGGGACCCGTTCCAAACCCCTTGTCATTTTTGTTGCCCTTTCTGAACCTTTTCCAATGCTTGTACTGTATATCTTTTCAGAGATGAGGTGACCACATCTGTATGCAGTATTCAAGATGTGGGCGTACCATGGTTTTATATAGAGGCAATAAGATTTTCTGTCTTACCTCTCTATCCCTTTTTTAATGACTCCTAACATTCTATTTGCTTTTTTCACTGCCACTGCACACTGAGTGGATGTTTTCAGAGAACTACCCACAATAACTCCAAGATCTCTCTTGAGTAGTTGTAGCCAAATTAGTCCCCATCATATTGTATATATAGTTGGGATTATTTTTTCTAATGTGCATTACTTTACATTTATCAACATTAAATATTAAATTAAACGCTGGGAGGGGGATTGGTGCTGAACATGCAAACCACTCCTACAGCAAGGTATGCTTGTCAAATCTGTTAGTACTTGGCAACTAACTGCAGTCTAGGCAGGAGATGGATTGACTTCTGCTCATGCTAGCATGTAATGGGTACCCTCTGTCACTCAGAGGCTTCAGCGTAAATCAAGGCAGAATTGAGAGCAAAAAGAAATGCCATCTTCCTTTTGTTTTCCTTGCCCTCAAAGATAACCGGAGAGCAAAATACATTAGCTGTTTGCTTCCCTGCAGCACACCGTGATTTCCCACACACAAGAAGGATCATGCATATTCCCTCTGTTAAAGGCTGGTGAGGGATCTGGCCTGGAACTCGCCATAAGCTAATCACAGTACTTCTGAATCCAGCTGGGAGGAGTGGTTTGCATTCAAGCAGACACTCTTTCATTTGAAAAGTGCCTAGCCAGTAGTATAGACCCCTCCTTTGCTGTAGCCAAATTCCCAGCTTCACTTTCTGAAAGGCAACAGGGTTTTGACACCTCACCTTTGGGCTAATGCTCTGGCCCCTTGCTGTGATCATGTGAAAATAGGTAACTTCCTCATAGGGAGAGAATAGGCTTATTTACTGAGCCTTCAGTGAAATTCTGCCTTTTTCCTAAGGTCCCTGCAGTCTAATATTGGCTGAGAGTAGGGGAAGGGCAGTGTGGCACAGCTATGTAAACTGGGATGAGCTGAGTGTGATAGGGAACCTCTTGAGAGGAGTAGTTATCTCATTGCTTGATTCATGTGTCTGGGACATGCCTGATTTGTGAACTACTTAATAGCACTACAGTTTAATGATATGTGACGAGAGGCGGGCCCTGGGGTAGCATGCGGGTTAAAGGTCTGAACTTGTGTTATCCAGAGAGATACCAGAAAACTCTGTCTGAGGTAACTCCTGGGTCCATTTTCCCAGGTTTTAATTGAGGACACGGATCAGCTGTGGCACAATCATTGTGTCCGGGACTTCAAGAAGGAGAAGCCAGAAGAGTTTGAGTCCTGGAGGGAGATGTACCTTCGACTCCATGATGCCCGAGAACAGCGGCTGCTCATGTTAACACAGAATATCCGCTCAGCTCATGCCAACAAACCCAAAGGTAAAGGGAGGCAGCCAGAAGGGAGAGGGACCGCTGAATGAGATGGGGTGTGATCCTTCATGCTGGTGTGAAAAGAAAGGGATGTCCATTGAGATGGCTGGTTCAAATCTGGCCCATGTGAGGAGTTGGCCCAAATCACTGCTGGCTGAGTGAGGGGCCATTTCAGTAACTTTGTAGGCCTCAGCTCAGTTCCCAGGGGATTTGTTCCCATAGCAAGCCAGACTAGTATCCCTCCTTGCTGGGACATCAGATGCCACAGAGACCGAACTCCTGTTTTGTTCCTAGCGCTGTTCCCCCGGGTTGGGACTGAAGCCTGTTGATAGGGTATGCCAGGGTTGTGGCTACATCTGTTCTGAAATTCCCTTGCCACAGATCTTTTGGTCTGGCCTCTCACTGGCAGAGGGTCAGGGAGGAATCTCTGCCCCGTGTAATGGAGTGAAAGCAGCAATGGGCAACCAAGAATAGTGAGTGAGTTTCATGAGTGAACCTGCGTCTCTCTGTGAGCCTCATGACCTGTGGTGAGCAGCCCACGGTCCACTGGGTTCCATCAGCACACCCTCTCGCACTCCCTTCCCCACACACCTCTTGCACACTGGGGCACTGTAGCTCTGCACTTCCTACTCCTCTCCCTCCCTTCCAGCACTTTTGGAGCACCACAAATTGCCTGATTTGCACTCTGCTCCCTCCCAAAGCTTGAACAGCTCATTTGTGGTATTCCAGCTCTGGGAGGGAGGGGGAGGAGTAGGACGTATTGGACTCCAGTGCGTGAGAGGCATGTGGGGCAGGGGGCAGACAGCGGGTCTGTGGGCCACAGGTGGAGCTCCAGTGGGCTGCATGCAGTCCACAGGCCACAAGGCTACCACTGAGCAAAAGGGTGAGAATGTGGTGGCAGGTGTTTCCACCAGGGAGGGTGGAGGCTTAGTATTTTGTGACAGTTCAAAGGACTCACTTTGTGACTGGATCCTAAGGAGGGTGGTGGTGGTTTCTCTCTCTGCAGGCAGAGTGGCCAAGATGGCATTCGTCCATTCAGCAGCAAAGCCCCCTCGGGATGTGAGGAGAAGACAAGAAAAATTTGGAACTGGAGGAGCTGCTGTACCCGAGAAGATCAAGTGAGTCTTAAATCTTCCCCACCTATCTGTTCAGGACCTATCCTTGGGGGCTCGGCAGTGGGAGAAACGCAGCAGGTTATCCCCTGAGCATAAAGAATCCTTCCTGTCTTATGAAGGCTAGAGGGAAGGGAGCAAGAAGATTGAGGATTCCCTCTTGCTGTAACTAAAGGGGAGGGACAGTTTTGCCAGTCAGTAGCAGTAGATGGCATGTGTATGTCTACAAGCCTGTGTCTCATCTGCCAAGCTCTTGAGTTCAAACTTCCCCAGTTTCCTAGCTGGCTTCAGGAGTAACTTAAGCCATCAGTTTTGGCAGGAGAAACTGGAAACCTGCAGCACAGGCTTGGGGTGGCAAAGAACTTCTCAGGTCCCCTCTCTCTGTGGAATATTACTTGGCAGCCATTGAACGTACTGAAATCCTGTACTTTTGCAACATTACAAAGATTAAGAGATGTGATTTTGAATACTGTGTACCTGTGTGGACTGTAAACTACTTACCGTTGTGGTTTAAACTTCATCACAATGTAACGCCTGTAACCTTAGGTATGAATATGACTATAATAAGAAAATTGTTAATCCATCCTATGTTATGTTCACATTTTACGTGTTGAAGTGCAGCATAATAATGCAGAAATTACTTATGTACTAAAAACTATTGCAGAGGCAGGACATCGCTCCTGGTGGGAAACACTATTAGGGTGGTCGCCTTCTGCAACAGGGATGCTAAATATAATGGTTCACCCCATTGTGGTAATCTTTGGAATCCAATTGGCTTTATTAGTGAGTATAATCGCTTTGGCTTGCTGGGTGAAGAGAAGTGTTCGAAGGATACAGGAAGCTGGCATGCAAAGTCAAATAAGGCCCTTGTTAATAATACCCAGGAGGTGAGTCCAGTACTCAGTTACCCGCACAAATTTCTCTATCCCTTCCACACTTTAGTGACACACACCTTTACCCAGTTCCTAGGGCTCAAGGTACAACTCTGTTAATTTAAACACCCATCCTTACCCAATTCTTAGGGCTCATGGTGGGTTTCCTGCGGGTTTGCAGGATCTTTTGCCACTGAAAGAGCCTTACACAGTAATATTCTTATCCTCTATTTATTGACAATTCCCAAGCAAGCAGAATACACATGCTAAGCACACAGTGTCATGCTCACCAATCCTGATAAAGGCGGGCAGATTTCCCTTGTTGGCCAGGCAAGGTCAGTCTTTCTGGATCTTAGCTCCTGCACATCAGTCATGTAGAGGAGTTCTGGCAGCTCTGGTCTTAGGCTGTATCCAGGGCCGGCTCGAGCGTGCAGCGCCTGATTGTAGCTCTAAGGGGTGCCGCACGGCCCCCCCGGCCCCGGGCGCGTGGTGCCCCTTACAACTGCCATCAGGCGCCCCCCATAGGTTGGCGCCCCGGGCAGCTGCCCGGCTAACCCCCCTCCCCCTTAATCTGGCCCTGGCTGTATCTTGGAGGTGAGTTCTTCTTCCAGGTCTTCCCTCCTTCTTCTTGGTGTTCCTTTCTTCCTTTCCCCTTTTCCTTCTTCTTGATGGTCTCCTTTTGGACCCCAGTGTACACAGTGAAACTTGAGGCCATCTTAGCTATACCGTAACCAATTATCTTAGTATAATTGTACTAACCAATCATAACATATTGTAACAGAATTACCTAACCAATCATACCCCACCACTTTAGTTGATTTACACCTAGCAAAATTAATTATACAGCAGACAGAAACAGTTACAAACCAGACAGAGATCACCCAGACAAGTAATAGGAAAGTGAGGACAATAATCATAAAATGTGGATTCCACAACCACAGCTATTGGTAAATAGTTTCTTGCCAGACAAAATGCTTTTAACTAAGTTTTCTCTACCCTTCTTGATATCTATTTCTTTATTTGGTGATAGTGGGTGCTATTAGGACAAGATCTCTTTCTCACAGCCTAGTGTGACACTATTTTAATGCAATTTAGATGGAGTGTGAGTATGTGACTCCAAGCTATACAGCTAATGACTGCTGTTCTTCAGTCTGGCTGCAGAAGAAGGCTTTAGTTTAGGCCTACCAATATAGCTACAGGTCTTCCAATATGCTACAGAAAAACCATATTGTTACAGTACATGATGCTGAGAGCAGCTTGGGCTAATGTGCGAGCCCTGGTCTAGGAGCCACTTTTAATCTTGTCTCCTCTACTGCCTGACTCTAGCTTTGGACAAGTCACTTAATCTCTGTGCTTGTTTCCCTAATCTGTGAAGTGGGGCTACTGATGCCCTGTTTGTTGGACCCTGGAGATGAATTGTTTGCAGCATAGTAAGTGCAGTTCAGCCCTGTTGCTGCGGATTTCCACCTCAGGCGTGCAGTAAGTTGTGTGGTTAGGACAGAGAAAATCAATGCAGCCCCTACCCAGGAGTGGTTGGCACTGAATTGATTCCTTCATTGGAGCGGTTTGAATATCCTCCATATTTCTCTGAATTGCAGGATAAAACCCGTCCTTTTCACGCCCAGTAGGAGTTACGCCCAGGTGGATGAGGAGCAGTCCTATGATGGGCCCAGCACTAGCAGTGCCCATTCTGGTCCATCCCCAGGCAGCACCACCTCTGGCTATGACCCCAGGAGACCTCCAGTGAAGAGTGAGTTATGTGGATGTCACTGCTTGCAGTGGCTATTTCTAGCTGTCATTACAATGGGCACATAAAGCTACTTGAACACAGACAGCTCATATGTGGAAGAGATCAATACAGGTTTTGCAGGGAAATACTCTAGAGAGAGGTTCCTTTTCCAGCCCTCCTTTTAAAGGGAAGGGTGGAAAACATGGTTCAAATTGCTTGCAAAGGTTTAGAAATGGTCTTGTGGTGCAGATATTAGAGTAGGAATGGAGACTTGGGTTTGTTATCCTCTTCTGCCATATATTTGTTGGCAGTCTTGGGGAAGTCACTTAATTTTTCAGCATCTTGTCCCAATCTGTTAAATGACAATATTGACCTGTCTCAGAGGGATCTTGCCATGGATAAATTCCCATATCTTTGGGGTCAGAAATATTCAGCAGTGGCAGATGGCATCACTAAACCAATTAAAAAAAACAGGGAGGAATTTAGTCCCAGATTTAAGTGATGATGGTCATGGACTGACCCCAGCCCTGAGTATGTTCAGCTCAAAATGCAAATCCCACTTCTTTTGTTAATCTTCCTTTGATAACTGCACCACTCTGATGGAGAGGCAGGGCAAAAGTGGAGAGAGGAAACTAGTTGGGAGGCTGAGAGCACCATGTCCACTTCTAGAATTGCAGTATGAATGGTGCTTGGATACCACAGTGGTGGGCACCTCCCTTATGATCAATACATAAAGAGGGCGAATGCCTTTCAGAGGCTTGCAATGTTACCAGTGGAAAGAGCTGATTGACAAGCTGAAGTTCTTGGTCAGTCAGAGCTAACCAGTGTGGTGGTTTTTGGAAAATTCTGAGTTTGGCACAGGGTTAGAATGCTCCCAAAAACTTAAAACTTTTGTTCTCCTATCTGCTAGCATGCTGGCCAGCCTTTCTTTTAAAGGCAGCACTATAAGATCCTGATATTGCACAGTTAGTAGGGGAAGGATGGGTGAACCTTGGACTGTATGGCTCCTATTGAGTTCAATCCCTTTTCTACCACATTGGGGCCCTGCTTTTCCCTGTGATGGTCAGATCATGGCATAGCCTCCCAGGAGACTGTGGAAACCTTTGTTGCTTGAATTAGAGTCCTGTATGGGTACAAAATTTGTATCTGTCTCCAATCTGCAAATATGGTCCACGGTTATAAAGCAGATACCTACCGATTTGCAGGACTTTAACTTGAATAATTAAATCTAGACTGGATAAAGCACCAGAGAATATAATGTTAGGAGCTGTTCTGTACTAGTCTGGGCCTGAAACAGAAGATCCCAATAGGTCTTCTCTATGTAACTTCCAATTCTTTAGGCTGAGACAGTGTTGGCTTGTGCTACTTGAATGCCAGGGGGCTCATGAGAGCTGCAGTTCTGTTTTTTGTTGCGGGGGGAAGGGGGGTTGTGCCACTGCTTTTAGTTCAGTTTTTTCCTTTGTTTCAGAAATCGCACCCATGATGGCAAAGACGATCAAAGCATTCAAAAACAGGTTCTCTCGAAGATAAGCTACTGGAGAGAGATGGGAATTCCCCTCGGAGGGGGAGTGGCATGGAAAGGGGAGGGGAAGGAAGGCACCCAAGTTGCTCACAGTCCTTGCCTTGATTGTGCTCCATGGATGCTGCAGCAGCTGAGAGAGGCTTAAAAATCTGCACAAGGATGACAGCACAGTATTTTCCAAGCCAGCCCTCCGGTCCCTTTCTCTGCCTCCCCTGTCTTGCTCCCAATTTCTATCAAAAGTACCATGTTCAGAATTATAACACCATCAGAAAATGTGAAGTCTTGGTATCTGCTGAGAATGGAAGGTCTAGAGACTGATGTTGCTATTTAACCTCTTAATAAATTTAAAAAATGGTTTTAATGAATATTTCCCCCAGATATTATTTGCCACCCCCAAAGCCCAGTCCTGGTAGAAGGACCCTGCTTCTTTCCCGATGACTTGAGTTGGAGCCACTTCCCTCAATGTGGATGCTGTTACAATGGGAGACTCTTCCTTGATTTCATGCCCACTACAAGTTAAGTCCCATCTGGAACCTCTGGGACAGGTAATACTGGAGGCCAGTCTTCTCACCAGCCCTTCAGGAAGCTGGGTTGGGCCTGAGACAACATTCTCCAATTGTGTATGTTAATGAATCCCAGCTCTCAACTTCTCTGATCTCGTCTTTATACAGATGCTTAAACTGCTGTGTGGGAATGCTGAGAGCTGTTGAGGACCCTTCTCCCTGCTCTGTTCTCTTCCCCTTCGCTTTACTGGAAAAACACAAGTATTCTTTGGGTGAAAAAATCACTGTGCTGAAATTGAAATTTTAATCACTCTCTTGGGTTTTAGATTGGTCTCACTCTGTAAGCCAGAACAATTTTAACAAAACCAATGAAGGAATTGGTTTTATTTCTTTTAGCAGAAGGAAGCAGCTATGTCTTGTTTCCCATGCGCCACACAGCATTGGAAAGGATTTTCAGAGTTTAAAAGCTGGCACTTTATCCCACCCTTTCCCTGTAAATTATTGCTGGAAAAAACAAAAGCTTTAGTGTGTTGTTTTTAGTTTTTTTTAAGTCAAACCACTTTATGGGGAAAATGAATCACATCTTATGTTGGTGCAAACACTGCAGTACGAATTCAAAACACCCAATGTCTGAGGAAAAATCCCAGCTGCGGAAGGGAGGGATGAGGTTTTACCCTTGAGTGAGCAGCCTCTGTTGAGCTTGACTGAAAAGTAATGAGGACTTGGGAGCAAAATGCCATCATGAAGGTGGTCATGTGTAAGGATGTTGGCAATGTGACTTCAGTTAAATGAGCAGAGTTTCACTATGGCTGTAGCTGCTTCTGGCAGTTTTAAGGTGAAGGGCACTACTAGGGAGTCACTGTAGGTTATAAAATCCATATTATGGCTGGTAGTTCAGCACAAGCACTGAATCTGTCTTGGCAGATGTGAAAGCAAGTTTACCTGTAACACTATTAGCATAGATTCGACTGGGTTAGAGCTGGTACTGCTGTGAGGGAACCTGTTCTGCTCTTGATGGCTCAAGCCTATCTGATCTGTTCTATAATAAGATCTGGAAATTACTCATTTGAATTGCTCCTAAATGAAATTGACTCCATAGGACATTCTGCCTTCTTTCCTCTAAGGAGAGCAGCTCTTGGTGGTAGCTGCTCAACAGCATTGCTGTTGTTTTCTTGTCTGGAAAATCCTGAACAAATGGAGTTGGCTGTGTATGCTGACCTGAGAACTTTGCTGTAAAGTGTTTATCACAGAGGGCTTGGGATGCCAACCCCTTCTCCCCCCCACCTCTACACTTTGGGTGGTACTTAGGCATTTTGAACCTCAAGGAAGCCCCAATTTTTATTTGCAATTTTGAAGATCTTGGAAGAGTTTTCTCAGAATTTTGTGTGTTGTAAATTTGTTAGTCCCAGACGCTTCAATGATGTTACCGTGCAGCATTTCAGTGTGTGTTGTGCTGTAAAATAATGCCTTTTGCTCTTGCATTTTGCTGTATTTAATTTGCTGTATTTTTAATTAGGTAACAATATATAATCTTCTGCCAACTGTTGTGCTACCATTTATTTCTGCTTTTGACTTGGGGTGTGGGAAAAGGGACGACTCATCTGCATCTGGGCCATGTTTAAAGAACCTTGGGTAAATCCTGAGAACCCTCTCAGGCACCATTAAATTGCTACCTAGCATTATTCGGTTAGAGATCCACATCTGGACTGTGGATACTACTTTTAGCTGTGCAGTGGGTATATAGCCCATTAAAACCTATTCTCTTGCTGCAGACCCGGTCATCTGTCAGTATTTTAGCCTAGTTTGGTGGATTTGTGGCAAAAGATACAAATATGGTTGCCTCTAATCCCATAACATTTCAGTCCACTTGCTCAATGAGCAAATCCTTTGTATGAGACCAACACTCATCCCTCTTCTACAAGGTGCTCTTTCTTTTTTCAGTCAGACACTAAATCTCCCAGGCTGAAAGAATCTGAATGCCTTTTACTGAGGGGGAGGAATAATTTTTGTAAGACCCAAACTAAGACAGCTGTCGAGTAAAATTGCTTGCTTAGTTTCCAATCTCTTCCAGCATTTCTTAAACTTGTGCAATTTTCTGTGCTATGTGCAAAGAAACCATCCAGAATCCATCACCCTCCCCCCCCCCCCCTTGAGTGCTTTGGCTGGGTTGGGATGAGTGACATGGGCAGGAGGGAGAGTTATGCTGATTAGCATTTGTACTTTAGTCCCCAACTATGTATATACAATTTTCTATGTTACTTTTTTGTGGTAACTATGGAGATTAATATTTTAATTAGATAAGTTATATGAAAAGAAGAAAATCATGTCTCAATAAAAGCCAAAACACTGGACAGTGTCTGTCTGTCTTCCTTTCTGGCTCTGGGTAATAAATGAACATAATGAAATAGCAAACTAGGAAGTATGATTGCATGGTACTGCTGATGAGCTGAATTTAGCTTTTTAATCTGACAGCCCCATTTCCAGTTTAATTTTCATTTTCAGAAGTCTCCTGTTGTCTAGAGGCTATAATCCATGAATGAAAAGAAGGGTGAAATCCTAGGCTCACAACAGGATCTAAGCAGTTGTCTGTCATGTTTCCTTTCCTCCCTATCTGCCACAGTCTGAACCAAGAACCATGAATTGATATTAAAAATACCTTTAAAGCAGTATAAGAAAATGGCCTCTCCATGTTTATAGCTGAGCATGGCCGCTCCATTTGATAGCTAGGTAACTGAAGTTTGGGGATGGAAGGACCTGTCTGGCTACGGCACTCCAGGAACATATTTCAAGCTCTCCCAGCAGAGAGCTACCAGTTGATCCCTTGGCTGAGTTGTAACCCATTCTTATTAACTCACATTAAGTTTTCATTACAGCCTAACCCTTTCCCCTATGACTTTATTGTGTCTACTGTGACACATCCATAGAATGTATGTTGAGCTCTTATCAGTACTCCCCTTGTCTCCCAAACTACAGCTTTATTGGTTTCCAGTCGCTCTTAACTAATCACTGCTGCCCTTATCTGCATTCACACTGAAGACTTAAAACACTGTGGGTGTGTCTAGACTGGCAAGTTTTTGCGCAAAAGTGGCCGCTTTTGCGCAAAAACTTGCCAGCTGTCTACACTGGCTGCTTGAATTTGCGCAAGAGCACTGACTTTGTAATGTACAAAATCAGTGCTTCTTGCGCAAATACTTTCACGGTCCCGCTCAGGAAAATGGCCCTCTTGCGCAAGAATACTTGCGCAAGAGGGCCAGTGTAGACAGGTAAGAACTGTTTTGCACAAAAAGGCCCCGATGGCGAAAATGGCGATCGGGGATTTCTTGCGCAAAATCGCATCTAGACTGGCTATGGATGCTTCTGCGCAAAAGCACTTTTTGCGCAAGGGCACCTGTGCCAATCTAGACGCTCTTTTCCTCAAATACTTTTAACGGAAAAACTTTTCCGTTAAAAGCATTTGCGGAAAGTCATGCTAGTCTAGACGCAGTCTGTGTATGTACAACATCACAATTCCAATAGGGCTTTAGCTGGAGCAGTCTAGCCAAGAGGAGTATGTCTAGCATAGTTCAAGCTTAAAGGAGACTCTTATGGTGAAACATAGTACGTGATTTCTTGCCCAGGGAAGAGTAGGGCAAGAGTCTGAGAAAGGTGCAGGCTGTGAAGAGCAGGACCAGCTACGAGAAGTGCGGGTGTAGATCTCCTGAATCGGGATAATTTTACAGCAAGAGGATTAAGTTTGTCCACAGAGGCTAGCGCACAAGGGCTTGGGAAAGCTCTTCTGAAGTCCGCGCACACCTGTCCCCTGAATCACTAATCACTATTGCTGAGTGCTTTACCTGGCTGCGCCCGCCCCACCTCCCCCCGACCGCCTGCAGCCTCCCTGCTGCCCCACCCACCCGCTGCCCCCTGCTGCCCCCTCCACCCGCCCGCTGCCCGGCCTTTGCTGTCCCCTCCCCCCGCTCGGCCCCTGGGCACCTGCTTTGTCCCTACGCTGCCCCCTGACACCGGCTCGTCCTCTACCACGTGACCCGGCTGGACCAACGACGGCAGGGGGTGGGTCTCGCGGCGCATCACGTGCCGGAGGAATCCCTCTCCCCTACCCGCGGCCAGTACCGTGCGTCACGTGCGGGGGCGGGGCTGTCGGGTCGCAGGCGCCCCGAGCTGCGCGGCTGGGCCATGGCGCACGGGCACGGCGGGGGCTGCGGCTGCGGGGCCGAGCGCGAGGAGCCCCCCGAGCGCCGCGGCCTGGCCTGGGGCCTCTACCTGCGCATCGACCGCGAGCGGCTGCAGTGCCTCAACGAGCGGCGCGAGGGCAGCGGCGCGCGCGTCTTCCGCGCCTGGGAGGAGCGTGGGGACCGCAGCCAGGTACCGCGTACCGGCCCGGGGGGGGGGGCAGCCAGGTACCGCGTACCGGCCCGGGGGGGGGCAGCCAGGTACCGCGTACCGGCCCCGGGGGGGAGCCCAGTAGTCAGATGCTGCAGTCCCAGGTATGGTGCAAGCGGTGGCAGGCACTCACGGTACCAGTGCGAGTGGGTGTCCTTGTACTTTAGGGCGCTTCTGGGATCCCCAGTGTCCTGGATGGCAGCGGATGGGCAGCTGCCCGGGGGTGGGATGGGAGGGATCTTCTGGAGTGTTGAGTTTCAGACCCCTCACTGTTGCAGCCACCCGCCCTACGGTCGGTGGCTGCTCGCAGTGCTCTCTGTGGTGCAGTCTGGGCACCTAGTGCTCAGCAGGCAGCATGGCGGGGTGTGCCATGGGAAAGTATGGGTCAGGCTTAACTTAATAACTTAATTTTGAGAGAATGATTTTCTCTCGAAATAATGTGTCTACACAGGGCATTTTATTTCGAAATAGCACCATAATGCAAATATGCAAATGAATCGCGGGATATTTAAATCCTGGCTTCATTTGCAATTTCCAGTGCTTTCATTTGCATCCCTATTTCGAAATAGGGTGCAAGTGTAGACATACCCTTCGTCTTTAAGTTGCCAAGAACTTGTTTTTACTGGTATAGTTTATTTCACTTGGGAAGGCTGGAATAAATTATACCAGTAAAAGGGGCAGTTCTGCCTTATAAGCTGCATCTGCACCAGGAGCACTTGGCTATTTAGGTATGCCTGGCTATATAGGTGTGCTTCTGCTAGGGATGTGTAAGGTTAACTGGTAAGCATCGCCCTTAATGGGTGATGCTTACTGGTTTCAGTTAACCAATGGGGGCTGGAGCAGCTCCCTGCCTGCTGGGGGCAGCTCCAGTCCCATGGGGCCCACCATAGACAGGGGTTGCTCTGGGTGTTAACCAATTACACAGGATTTTACATTCCTAAATTCTACTGGTATAGTTTGTTTTGCTCATAGAGGTGTTTTTATTATAGTGGTACAAAGTGCAGTCAAAACCAGTAGGAACACTTTCCTGGTATTGTATATCAGCATGCTTATACCAACAAAGTGCTCCTAATGTAGACACTCATTAGCCATAACAAAAAAGGCTTTTTGTCCCACACCTCAACAGACTTTCTAGTGCATGTTTCAGTGGGTTATTGGATTAAATTTTTCTATTAAATATGTTAGAATGCTTACTAGTAGGCAGAGCAGCTGTACAACTGAATTATGATTTTCAGCATAAACAAAGTTCATTGGATAATGCATTGTTCAAATTCATTCATGACTCCCAACATAAAATGCATCATATTAAGATGGTTCCCAGCAAATGTTAGCACAAAACTTTCAATGGAATGCAGGTATGAACTGATGCAGAAGGAAGTGCAAGGGAAGTATGATGTATGGCATTACAGAATGTCTTCATTATCTGTTTCTAAAGGATTATTTTTAATCCAGTTTTGTATCTTTTAGTTTGTCGAAAGTGATGATGATGAAGAACTTCTGTTTAATATCCCGTAAGTAACTGCTTGGTGCCATTTTATACCGTGTAATGCCCGATGGACTTAGTTTTATTTGTGACAGGTTCTTTACTCACAGTAGTCTTCCTTGAATGTTCTTGGGAAATTAACTAGAAAACAAATTTGGGTGATGGCAGCTCTTCTTGACTGACATGTAATGAATTGTGTGATGTATAATCAAGACTTACTGGAAGATAATGAAGGTGAAGTCACTTACTCTGTGTTTTGTGGCAGGTTTACAGGCAATGTGAAGCTAAAAGGGATAATTGTGATGGGAGAGGATGATGATACACACCCCTCAGAGATGAGACTGTAAGTGGAACTGGGCCTGGCCTCCAGAAAAGCTCATGTTGGACAGATATTGTATAGCGTATTTGCACAGCTGTTTCAGAACAGTATTGAAATCTCTAAGCAGTGTTTTTACGATGTTCAGTGATGGTCTTCCATTTGCTAATGTGAAGATGAGACTGAATTCTAGAGCAACTTGTACTAAGGGATTTTATTTTTTATGTCATTGTTTTAAAAACAATACATTAGTTTTTCTTTTTCTACTGCAAAGTTCTCCTTGCCAATGACATCAGTGTTCCTATCAGCATTTTACAAAAGCTAGAGCAGGCATTGGTGAATTTAAATCAGAAACCAGGAGTACCTTACTTCTAGTCCTGAGTTTAAGCCAGGCTGCCTGCTCCTATTACAGAGTAGAAGCTCCTATACTAGATTAATGCTGTTTGACCCTCTCTAGTCAGCTGACCGGTGTTGAACCACAGGACATCAATATTAGGGATATGAAGGTTTAAGGCAGTGGGCTGCTTCAGCCCCGCAGCAGGCCCATAGTCAGGTCCTGGCCTTATCAGTTACTGTAAAGGATTACAGGTAGGCTCCTACCCCACTCTGGCGAGCTGGCTGCCAATCCACGATGTTGGCTCTGTATCAGAACCTGCAGTGCAGGGCAGCAGCTGGCTTCCCAGGAATGAGGCTGCAGGTGGGCGCCAGCGTGTGCTGCGAGCTGGCTTAAAAGCTAGCTCCTGGTGTGCACTGGTTTCTGGGGAGCTGAGTAGTAGTGCGGGCAGCAGAAGGGTGCTGTTGCAAGCTCGGAGCCGGCTTTTAAGCAGGGTCCCAGAGAGTTGACTACTGCCTTGTACTGCTGCCTCTGATAGAGAGGTAGCAGTATGGCATGGCAGCCAGTGACAGCGGAAGCCATCTCCTGGCATGCACCAGCTCCCAGGATGCCATCCCCCGTGCTGCAGGTGGATTTAACCAGATAACTGCTGAAAATTCAGCAATTACACAGTTACCCATTTACCTGCTTTTAACATCCCTAGCGCTGTAGCTCCAGCCCCAGGTGGGGGAAGTGGTAGTCAGGAGAGGGAGCAACTCCCTTACCCCCTGCTCCTCCCTATTTTACATTCCTAGTCAATGTTGTGTAGCAGCATTACTAACACTTCCACTGCTTATTGGGCTCTTAGAAGACATTCGGGTAAATTAGAGCTGAATAACAGCACAGAACACTGAGCTGTAAAACTTTGAGACTGTGGGGAACTTGGCCACACATGATACGTGGACATCTGGCTAACACATCACGCCAGACCCATGGATATTGCTGGACCAGAGGGTGCCGGACTAGAGAGGTTCAACCAATATAAATGTAATTGTTTGGTGATGAACATGATTAAGGCCCTGTGAAAATTGTGGAAGGGGGTGTTAATTCATCGCAGCATCAGGCAGGTGTCTGAATTTCATGGGATGTGCATGACTGCTGGGTTCCAGCATGATCTTCTGTGACTTGCAATGATGTACTGGTCCTATTTCAGTAGACGGGTGTGGGCAGGGAGAGAAGGCCATCTCATCACTAGGTTTCGTCACTCTGTTGTAGCCTTGTCTAGAGCTGGTAGCATGTGTTTCTACTGGTGGTGCATATCTGCACATGCCTCAGTGCACATAATTTATTCCACACATGGATGGAAAAAAATTAGAGGAAGCATTGGCCCTGACAGGTATTTATCCATCCACTACTTAATCTTGACTGTTCCAGATCTTGATTATCTTTATAGTTAGGAAGTTTCTCCTAATATTAATCTCCCTGGCTGCAGATTAAACTAATTGCTACTTGTCCTAACCTCAGTGGACATGGAGAACAATTATTTATTATGACTCCTAACAAATTTGTAGACTGTCAGTCAGTCTTCATTTCTTAAGACTGAAAAAGCAGCCATGTTGAAGCTTTCCTTATAGCTCAGGTTTTCTAAACCTTCTATCATTTATGTTGTGCTTCTCTGGATTCCCTCCAGTTGTCCTCATCTTTCCTAAAGTGTGGCACCCAGAATTGCACTCAGTACTCCAGCTGAGGTCTCATCAGTACTGAGTAGAACATGAAGTGGAAGTGCTGTTGATGACTGTCTTAACTCTACCTCTCTGTTCTGTGCTCTTGTTTACTTGTCATGGTGTGTTGACAGTTCCTGAGATGATGCAAGTGCTATTTTTTTTGGCTGATCCCATTGTGTTTTCCACAGGATAAAGCCGATTTAATAACTCAATGGTGGGAAGAGAGGCGAGATAGATAAATCAGTTAGCTGAGATGCATTCTAACCACTGTTTTTCCCCTCTCCCAGGTTCAAGAACCTTCCTCATATGTCATTTGATGATACAGCCAAAGAACCAGATCAGGTGTTCAGTCTGAATCGGGATCTAACAGGAGAACTGGAATATGCCACAAAGTATGACACAGCCTGTTCCCTTCTCTGTTGTGTACATATTAGGGATGCACAGGCATTCACTTCCTATGGAGCCAATGAGTTTGTTCCTTTTATCAAGACTGACTCACGTGCTAGTCAGCTCTTACAAGATGTTAGTGGGGGAGCGCAGTTCCATCACTCACATCATAACTTTGCATTAAATAATAGAATGCGCTTTTTAAATGTCTTTTCTGGCTCTTCTCTGCAATTGTGTTTGGAGTGAGACCTCTACCATTCCCTAAGTGGTGTAGGACAGTGTTTCTCAACCTTTTTTTATGAAGTACCCCTTTAAAAAAATAAATTATAAGTATCCCCCAGTACTTATAGTTTTCAGACGCACAGTTTTTTTCTACTGTTGCAGCACATTTGTGTAAACAAGTTAATCATAGCTGGGCGGGTGATAACATTTTTGGGTGTAAAAAGTACAAAAATAACGCTGTAAAACTTAAAACAAAAATTGAGTTTTCTCCAAATTTCAGTTGTGTTGATGTACCCCCCCAGACTTCTCTTGAGTACCCCTAAGGATACTTGTACTGCTGGTTGAGAAACACTGGTGTAGGAGACCTTTTCCCTGGGAAGGGGAGACCTTCTTGGGGTTTGCATCCCAGAGGCTCCCCAAACTGAATTCTCCATGCCTTATCTCCTCCACCACCATTTGCACCAAAAAGGACTAAAGTAGACTTTTTATTGTTCTGCAATATGCCAGAGGAGTCACGAGTCCTCTTCACTCCCAGTTCTTGTTGCTCCAAGGAATGAATGGCTAAAACACCAGGTCTCCTACATGATTGCTTAGTCTTCACATCTCAACAGGCTTTCCTATACAAGTGACACTTTCATCCTTTTTAGTGCAGGAACTGCTTTAGAATTTAGGAATTATTTCCCAATGGGCCCTGGATGACTGGTTACATAGTGGACTCTGAACTCAGTCTGTTTTTTCTTCCAGAATTGCTCGTTTCTCAAATGTTTACCATCTCTCCATCCACATTTCCAAGAATTTTGGAGCTGAGACGACAAAGATCTTTTATATAGGCCTGAGAGGAGAATGGACAGAGGTGAGTAAAAGTGGAGGAGGCAGGGTTGGGATGCAAGGGGTGTCATGCACCTCCAAATGCTGTTTTGTGTGGGAGGGGCTAGCCAGTAGGGGAACTAGTCCAGGAATGGGGTCCTGGAACCTGCAAGGGGAGATCCAGCTGCCTTCACTCACTGGCAGTAGCAGGGGGACATGCAGCAAGGTGGCTGCACTGCTTTGCTCTCCTGTTTGTGCCACTCTGGAGGATAGTGCAGGACCCACACTTCCTGACAGTAGCAGAGTGATACAGTGACCAGTGAGGAAAAACAGCAGGGCTGCCTGGCTTCGCTTCCCCCAGCTGCTGCTGGTGAGTTGGGAGGGAGGGAAGCCCTGCTGCTGGTGCCATCCCACTAGCTGCCTCATTTGGGGGAAAGGGTGCGGAGAGGACAGCAGGACCTGGGTGGAGGGGGGTGGGTCAGATTGCTCTTGGCCTCTGGGTTTGGCATCAATGGAGGGATGACTTGTAAAGCATTTCCTGAGCTGGGACAGGTGCCTGTGCCTCAGTGCCTGGCACCAAATTCAGTTTGGGCAAATTTTGGGAAGGGTGGGAGAGATCACTTTGGACAGAAGTGATGTGGGAAGAACAAATCAGGTTTGTTTGGGTTTTTTGGTGGAGTAAATTGAGCTTTAATGGCATAGGACTAAATACATTTACCTTGATTCAGGCTTATCGACATGAAGTGACCATCTGTAACTACGAAGCATCAGCAAACCCAGCTGACCACAAAATTGATCAGATCATGCCGGAGACCCACTTCATTTCCTAACAGTAGCGCCAGGATGCTTCCAAAAGTTCTGTTGTTAGTACACTGAATTAATGGACTGACACTGAAGAGAGCAGGTTTTTGGGGCTCTGGAGAGTGTTGGAAATCACTTCTTCTTGTCTTTGCCCTGGGAAAAAGAGTGCCAATGCATGAAATCTTTTATAAAGTTAATTTGATTAAGGGCAATCATCTGTTGGGTGCTTCAGCACATTGAAGAATCTGGCCTTGAAGTAGTGGAGTGTGCCTCTTTCACAGTGGCAACCTAGTGGCCTAATCACTTTTGTTGCCAAGTGTAAATAAAGCTTATCTTCTCACTATCTATGCCCCAAGCTTCAAGAGCAGTGGAATAATAACCAGCAGATCTGTTGTCCTTTAGTATTGAACAATTGCTCCTGTTGTGTCAAGCTTGAACCTAATGATGACTTTAGGAATTCTAAACTGAAACTTGCATCTTGAGATTACCCTCAATTTACATTTCAGGGGGACAATCTAAGAGTGAGAGAGATGCTGCATCTGTATTGTGTGATAAGGAGTGAGAGGGCTTGGCTTTGCAGAAAGCTTTCAAAGTACTGTGCGTGTATAAAGTTTTATTGTCTTGATAAAGGGTTGGAGCCTTGACTCCTTGTTAAGTCAGAACTGGAGATCCAGTTTTTAGGCACAACGTTATAACGAATGTAACTAATTTTTCCCAATAAACCCCTAGCAGATGTAATGTGTTTGATTTCTTATGTCCCTTCCTACTGCAACTTGATTTATGTAGCAGGGTTTAAAGCCATCGCATCACCGCTGTTGTGGGGTGCCTTACAGCCAAACAATACTATTACTCCGTACACCATGCTATGGTAACAGTGCTCCAGCAGCCCCAAATCCCTTAATTCACCAGTAATGGTAACAGCTAAGCCCCACGAAACGTTTCTGCGAACTGGCCGCTCTGTGAGAATCGCTGTATCCCCTGAGCAGCACGGGCAGGGAAAGGCGGCTCCAAGCATGAAGCCTGGTAGCTGCGGGCAGGCTGGGGCCCCGGGCCGTGCCGCAGCTGGGATACGGGAGGCGCGTGCCTGGTGCGCGCGGGGCCGGGGCGGAGCCGCCGGGCTCTGCGGGGTGGGAGGCGCGAGGTTCGGCCTCCAGGGCCCCGCTTCCTTCGCTCGTGGCCGCCCCGCCTGGGGGACCGAGCTCTTCCCCACCTGTGGCTGGATCCGCGAGGGGGGAGGGGGAACGCCCGGTCCCTCCGGGGCCCCTTCCCGCCCCACGCCGAAGAAGGACCAAGATGGCGCCCCCTGCGCCCCGCTTCCGGGGTTCCGTGACATACCTGCCGTCACTTCCGGTGGGCTGAGGCCGGGCCGCCGGAAGTTCCGGTCGGGGGAGGCAGGAGAGTGTGGGAGCCGGGGAGCGCGAGAGAGGTGCGGAGCGGGACGTGTCTGGGGAGCTGGGCGGGCGGGAGCGAATAATTGGGGAGGGGAACCGGCTTATGGCGGGGAGAGGTGTGTGGGGAGGGGAACCGGCTTATGGCGGGGAGGGGTGCGTGGGGAGGGGAACCGGCTTATAGCGGGGAGATGTGTGGGTGGGGAGGAACCGGCTTATGGCGGGGGAGGGGTGCGTGGGGAGGGGAACCGGTTTATGGCGGGGAGGGTGCGTGGGGAGGAACCGGTTTATAGCGGGGAGGGGTGTGTGGGGAGGGAACCGGCTTATTGCGGGGAGGTGTGGGGAGGAACCGGCTTATAGTGGGGAAGGGTGTGTGGGGAGGAACCGGCTTATTGCGGGGAGGGGAGCTTGGCTATCGCGGGGGGAGGGGCTAAGGGCTAAAGCGTGTAGCGGGAGACTGCGCTGTGGGGGGGAGGCAGAAAAGCGTCCTTGGTCTAGTTCAGATGCGCAGCTGAGGGAGGCAGGTGATGGGTTGGGCTGAGGCCATGGCAGGAGTGGGGGTGCTCCAAGGCAGTTTGGGGCTATGATGTCAGGTGGAAATGGACACAAGGAGTTCATGGGTCGTGTGTGGTGGGATGTGCTATTAAAGCTACTGGAGTGGCCTAGGGGATAGGGCATTTGCCTGGGCTGGGCAGGACAGGGTTGGGGGTTTGAGTCCCTCCCCTCCCAGGGTGTGGCCAGACAGCCAACACCAGCTGCCCTGGGATGGAGATGGTTCCCTCACTGGGAAGGCAGGATAAGGGATGCCCTGAAGTTAGGGAGGTGGGGTGGGTTCTTGGATGGACAGGGGTGTAGGGCATTTGTCTGGGGAGGACAGGGTTGGGGGGTTGGAACTCTAGTCTGTGAATCAGCTCTGTGGGGTGTTGTGCTCCTGGAGATCAATAGAGGGAAGTTCAATGGACTGTGTACGATATAGGGAAGGTATTGTGTTTGCCTGTGAGCTAGGGGAGAACATGGTGCCTCAAGATAGGGAAAGTGTAGCAATATGCTATGGAGATAATGTCCATGGAGAGAAGACAGTGTAATCATGTTACTACTTCAGCTACAGTAGGGACTCAGGGGTGGGTCAGTGCACAGATATTGTTGGAGACAATTCAGAGAAGCATCCAAACCATAGCAAGCACCATACGTGACAGTCATACACGAGTGTTGGTCATCACCCAGTACTCAATGAGGAGGCAAGGCAGGAGAGAGAGAGAAATGTGTGTCTGGATGAGATTGGAGTGGAGGGATACAATTGCTCTAGATCAGTGTTTCTGAAGTGTACCGCAGAAACACTTTAACTGGCCTCCCCGGTTTGTTTATATACCGGTGCCGGGGCCACGGAGCCTTGCGGCTCCTATTGGCTCCGTTTCGTCCTTTGCAGCCAAGGGGAGCCACGAGAAGCGGTGTGGGCGGGGCTACCACTTCCCGTGGCTCCCCTTGGCTGCAAAGGACGAAACGGAGCCGTGAGGCTCGGTGGCTGTGGCGCCGGTACATAAACAAACCAGGGAGGCCAGTTAAAGTGTTTCTGAAAGTGTTTCCGTGGTACACTTTCAGAAACACTGATCTAGATGGCTAAGGAGGCTCTCTTGTACTTCAAGTGCTCAGACTAGGGAAGGAGGCAAAAAGGAGTCTGGTATTGATTAGGAGATCAAGAGAGAGATGAGAGAGAAATAGCTAGAAGACTCTAAGGAGGTGTAGGGAATCCACTGGATGGGAGCTGTGTTATAGATTATCCATGTGTGAAGCACTCTTTTGGGTTTTAGCTAGGGGATGTGACAGTAATGATAAGCCAGTGCTGGCAGGATATCCATACTGGCGCCTGTGCAGTGCAATGTGTTATTAGGCCATCTGTACAGAACATTTAGGCCAAAGTCGCTTTCATAGTCCGTAGTCTGCAGCTGCGTACGTCACAAGAATCCCTGCACAATTTGCTGCAATTGGCTGACTGTTCAAGAGGATCAGAGAGAGGATTTGAGGGGGATGGTCCAGGTGAGGTTTGAGATGCATCGTCAGGGATGAAAAGTAAGAGAAGTGATTAATAAGTGGTGATGTTGGCTAGTATTGCAGGTCATGACAGAGGTGTACTGGCAGAGTGCTTTGAAGAGGCCCAAGACTGGAATGGGAGATGCCTAGGGTGCATTGGCAGAGCTGCCTGAGGGAAACTTGTAGCGTGACTAACCATTTATTAGAAGCTTCTGGGTGTAGCCGAGTTAGTCTGTACAGGATAAACTTAAAAAACAATAAATAGTCTGGTAGGACTTTATAGACTAACAAAACATGTAGAAGGTATCATGAGCTTTTGTGGGCACAGCCCACTTCTTCAGATGATCTGAGTTTAATCCCTTGCTTTCTCAGGTTATGGAAGGTGCTCCAGAGTGAGGTACATTGTGAGGAATGTTTTGTCAGTGGTGTTTCTGAGATGGCACTTCAGGCAGCATGTTCTGTAAGGTGGGATGCCTGTGCTATGCTAAAAAGAGCACGTTCAGTGGATCTATAGATGGGCATGAGCATTAGTGATTATTTTTATTGTTCAGTAGAAAGGATTGGATTAGCTAGAGAGGACTGAATTGCTTTGGATAAAGTAAGACCTGGTGCAGGTTGTTGCCACAAGGTCTGAGTGAACCTTTCCTGGCCAAATTCTATTAAGGAGAAAGTAAGTTTAAAAGTTCTGGGGCCAAATTCTCCCCAGATGTAATTCTCCTAGAGTTACATGAAGGATGAATTTGGTCCATAGGTTTTTAAAGGGTAGGCTCTGACAATCTTATCTTTTTGTTTTATGTGGCGACTAAGAATGCTGCTTCTACTTAATTAGTTGAGTGAATCAAAACTCTACACTCAGAGGCATTTCTCTGACTGCATCTACTGTGGTAACTTCCAAAAAACATATCTGCTCAATTCCAACAGTTCAGGGAATGGTCTAGGTATCAATTTTGGTAAGGATCAGAGAGCTGGAAAAGCCTGATTTGCAGACTGCCCCTTTGGTGCTGAAGGCAGGGCAGACTCACTGGTGCCCTCTGTTGCTTCCCACACACATCACAGACAGCAAGTTACATTTCACTGGTAATATAAGATGAGCTGTGCACCCATTCAGCCACCCAGAGTCTGGCCCCTCATCCCTGAACTCTGTCCATTTCCTGCCCTCACCAGGCACTTAAGTCCCAACTCTAGACAGTTTTCCTCCCTGGGCCCCTCACCCTTTGTTCTGGCAACCCCCATCTCATGGCCCCCACCCCACTTGTCAGCCTTCACTTGCACTTAACTAACACACAGAGTTTGGCCTAGATGAGCAATGAAGTGTGCAGCTCTCTAAATGATAACAACAATTAACATATTTTTTATCTTTGTTACTGATAAAACGTGAGACTTTTAGAAAGGAAAAAAACCTATTTACAATCTTATTTACTTTTCAGCGTTTATACTATTTCCCCCCTGCCATTTACCCCCAAGTTGGACTTTGAAAATAGACAGGTCAGCTTCTCCTTTCATTTCTAGTCCAGCTGTCTCTCAGGTCTCATGTCGGAGCATAATATCACAATGACTGAGTGATGGCTACTCCAAGGGTCTGTTCAAATTTAAGCAAAGAGCCATGTTAATTGAAATTTCCCTAATCTTGACAAGGTCCCATTTTACATTTTTGTTAATTTACTTGTTATTGTTTTGCATAAAACACATTTGGGGGCGCCTTAACTTCTTGTTTGTATGGCTGCCTCTGCACTAACTCATTGGTCAGAATGTTGGGGGCAATGGGCTATTTTTCTGACATTTCTGACCCAACTGAAGCTATAGAGTTTTGAAAATTTTAGAAGAGTGTTTCCTCGAGGTTCCCAGCTCAGAGGCGGCTGAATATAATGGGTGTGTCTCTAAACTACCATGCCATCTGTTAGCTCCTCACAGCCTGTGAGAGCAGAGTAGGGAGGAATGGGGTGGAGTTCTTAGCCAATCCAGGGAGTATATTTTAACTGATCCATGTGTAACCCAGAGGTACTGAGACCACAGGCAAGGGAGAATGAAGTCAGCTCTACAGCCTTACCTGAGAGCCTTTTAGCTCATGCTGAGAAGCACATGGCTTTAGTGCCTAAGGGTTTCAGGTTCAATCCCTCCTGCCAACCACCATGGACTGTCTGCTTTACAAGTGGGGGCTCAACTGGGAAGGCTCAGGATGTGCTTTGTTAGCTTGGGGAAGTATGTAACCTGCATACCTTCTGGGTGTGGTGCACCATCCCATGTAGTGACTCTGAGACCACTTACAGAGAGAAGCAGTCTGCTCTGCAGCCAGCTGGCTGTTAGCTCCTGCAATAGAGGCTTATGTTCTACACTCCAGAAGTCCTAGGTTTGATTACCCCTGTTGGTGTTACATAAGCATCCATCCTAGGTTCCTATAGGGCCCCCATTTCCATAGTACCTGAGTGCCTCACATTCTCTAATGTACTCAACTAGTGGCTGCTCTCTGGACAGGGACCATTAGGCTATGCTGGGGAATCAGACTTGGCTCTGCTGTGTTGTCATCCACCTTTCTGGACAGTTCCTCCCCACTTGTTTCTCTGAGCATGGGAAATGTAGTAACGCATGGGTTCAGTCTCTGTCGCTGCTTATGTGGCATTTGGGCTTAAGGTGCCAGATCTGATGAGCTCGTTCTTTCATTATTCGATTAGAGTCTGGAAGCCTAACTGTTCACTGGTCTGAGAAATGAGTTTGGTTGATCTTGGCTTAGTTCTCCCGGAACAGGTTTCTGCGTGGGATATGAAATCCTGTTGAATTGGTTAACTGGTTAAACATAAGGTTTAACCGGTTAAGCAGTTAAAGGGAGATAGGTGGGGGGGCTACCCCCACTGTGGCCAGACTGGAGTGGTTCCCCCGCTGCAGGCAGGAACTGCTCTGGCCAGGCTGGAGCGCCCCTCTTCCTGCAGCAGGCCCCATGAGACTGGAGCAGCCCTCTATCCGCAGGGCCAGCCCACAACATTTTGTCACCTGAGGCGGGGCGCTCAAAAGACACCCCCATATGCACCAGCAGCAGACACAATTTTCTATACTCTGGGTGCTAGTGGTGCCCCCCACCGTCTGGCACCTGAGGCGGCTGCCTCAGTTCGCCTCAGGGTAAAGGCCAGCCCTGTCTACCCGCAGCAGGCGGGGAGCTGCACCAGCTCCCACCAGTTAAACAGACACTTGTTAAGGGTGTTGCTTACTGGTTAACCTTTCATGTCCCTAATTTCTGCATCCTCAAAATCACTGGCACAGTTGGCTCTGAATGGCACCCATCTGGACAGTGTCAGCAGAAAGGGCCATGGCTCTCTCCAGGCTGCAGCTAAGAGATGCTGGTGGAACAATACGAGGAAGCGTCCTGTGTCCATGCTGCACACAATATGGATGGCTGGGATTTTCAGTAGCTGGCACCTTCCGCAAGCAGTGAGCCTGCTTGGTGAAGTTAAAAGTGCAAATGGTGTTAGCCTGATGGTGGCTATTAACAGATGCAAAGATTTTGAAGGTGATGTAGCTGTAATGCCAGCAGAGACATGTTCCTTGTTTTCTATCCAGCTGGGTCTGTGGGCGTAACTCTGTAACAAAGGGCTGCCTGGTTTATTAGCATAGCAAAATGTGTGTCACTGGTCTGCTGGAAAAGCTGAGAGCAGCAGGCAGAGCCTGCTTTGGAGCCCTTGCCTGTTGTGCCTTGTAGTCCTCATGGCTTCCATGACAGCCAGGGAGGCACGTGGAGCCCAAACTGGCCCTCGACTCCTGCATTGTTCCCTGTGAGATCAGTGACCATGACCTTAAGGTGCAATGGAAAGGGTCAATTTTAGCGGCCTAATCAGCCGCCAAGGTACAGAACGCTCACTGATTTCTGACACCCGTGCAGCCAGAGTTGAGCTGATGATCGGATTTTCTGTTGCAATGAAATATGATCAGATGCTTCTCCCAGAGGCCTCCTCCCTGGAGAGCCTCTCAAGGCCCTTTGGAGGGTGCTGCGCAGAGCCTTGCTCCAGGCAGAAATGGAGAGATGAACCCTTGCCACAAGGTGCCAGGCAGTGATCATCAGAGGGGATTATTAAGGTTGCAGTTATCAGTGAGAGGTCCTCAAGAGGGACTAGAGATGATGAAGTCCAGGACCTGTTTCCTGCCCTCACTTCTAACACTCCCCCAACTCCAAAAACCCTTAATTCAGAAGTGCTGTTTGCTGCTTCCCAGCTTTGCACTTTATCTCATGTGCATTCCCCTCTGTCCGAGGAGGCAGGCACTTTGAAGCTAGTTATTATGAGCTAGGGATGTAAAATAGCATTTAACCGGTTAAACGGGATCCCAGGCAGGGGACTGGTTGTAGCAGCCTCTAGCCCATGGAGGACTGCAGGCAGGGGGCTGTTCCCGGGCCCTGGTTAACTGTCACCCAGTAAGCATCACCTGGTAAAAGCGATGCTTACCAGGTCACCAGTTACCTGTTCGGATCTCTGTTGAGCTCTCTTGCCTTTCCTGAGCCTGGAGTTTGACTCCATATCACCCTTTCTGAGCATCCACGGTGTGATGCATTATGAGTTGTCCAGTCAGGTCAGTCTAAACCCGGAATTGGTTTGATTATGCCACTGGAGGTGAGCTTGGAGACCCATAAGTAATCTGACTACTGAGGCTGGAGCATGTTAGTCACTATGCGACCAGCATGCGTGACGTCTCTCTGCGAGGGCACGTGCGCAGGGTTTATCGGAAAGGTGATTGCAAAGTTCACTTCCTTTTTTCTGCATGTTCATTTCTTGTGAAAGCTGCCCAGTGGAGAGCTCTGGAGACCAGATCACAGTTAGTCCAGGCAGGTGCGGTACAAGCTTCTCCCGTGTCCCACAATGTGCCTCACAGCCCTGTCCTGAGGGAGCAGCCATAGGGAAAGAGAATAGTGTTGGTACCATGGCTACTCCGAAGTGAATTGAGCTCCTCCGCTCCTGTTCCACCCAGGCCTCAGCAGTCAGCCATCAGATGGCAGCAGCTTCTCGGCACCACTGTGCTTAGCTGGCTTTGAGCTGGGATGTTCATCTGTCAGTAAGAGCCTCATCTGAAACAAACCACCGGCTGCTCAGACTGGAGCTGGGATTTACAACTTGATTTTTCTCTCTTCCCCACAGGTGCCAGCTGTTGGAGTCCCTTTCAGTGTATGTGTGGTAACAACATGTCTGTCCCCCTCCTTGCTGATGCGGTGACTGTTTCAGGGGCAGAACGGGAGACTGCAGCGGTAAGGATGGGCTCTGCTGTAGTCTGGGTTGATCAGGAAATTAACTGGCTTTTTTTCTTTCCCGCTGTTGATATTAAATGCAAAGGAGGGGCAGTTGCCCTCTAGCTTGGGCTCATCTTGAAATAGTGAGCTCAGAGGGGCAGCCTCTGTCAGGTTCAAGGTGTCTCCCTCTCTTGAAATGAAAAACTCATGCTGCTGTTTGCATAGGACCTTCCCCAAACCAGTGTGCTCTCTTGTGCTCGCTGGGAACAAGTAACTAGCTGGCTTTAAGCAGGCTCCCCACAAGCATCGGATCCACCCGCCCCCTCTGCTGCTGCCTCTAATAGAGAGGCAGTAGTGTGAAGGGGGCAGGCTGGAGCTGGTGCTAGGGGGAGTTGGCTTAAAGGCCGGTTCCCCCCAGCACTGGCTCGGTGGTGCGTGGAGAGAGGAGGCTGCCACGAAGCAGCCTCTGTCCATGGGGGGTCCGATCTCCACAGACACAGGCTGCTCTGCATCCCATGGAGCAGCGTTCGTGTGTGGGAAGCTCGGACTCCCCCACGGACGGGGGCTACTGCCACCCTGCCCTAGTGCCTCTGTATCAGAGGCAGCAACATGGGGCAGCAGGCAGCCAGTCCATGCAGGGAGCATGGATCAGCTCTGCCTGCCACCCCACGCTTCTGCTTCTGATACAGAGGGAGCAGTGCAGGGTGACAGGGGGCTCCCCAGAAGTGGGGCTGGGAGCACACTGGCTGCTGGCCCCACCTCCAGGGACTATTGAATAGTCGAGTAACAGCTAAGATATCATGAGGTTACGTGATTATTCAATTACACGATATCTAACATTCCTATTGGAAAGTCAGTTGGAGCTGGGTTCTTAACTCCCATTTGTGCCTTCTCAACCTTCCATGCAAAGTTCCAAAGGCAAACCCTTCACCCTTGCTGGCTGCCATTAAAGAGAACTCTCTTGCTTTCCCAAAGTCATCAGTTTCAATTTGGTCTTGCTATGGAATTGTAGAAATAGCTAGAAAAGTCCTATCTCTGGGGGCCCAAGCCACATGTATTGCTACAGGGCTGTCTGGTTTTAAAAGTCGCAAGTGCTGAGATTTCTGCCCTCCTTAAGGAGATTGTAAATAGTTGGGGAGCACCAGCCCAGCCTTCATGGCTTGATAGAGCCAGTGTCCATGAATTAGGTCATCATAAATCATGCAATCCAGGTGCCTGTCCCGACTGAGTGCATCATTCTGTAAAGGCAGAGCCATGTGATTAGCTTGAGTCATTTTTGGTTGGAGTGTTGCATGTACTTTTGTTTGTGACTAAATGGTCCCACTCAGTGCCCCACATGGCTGCTTTTTATATCCCAGACCTGCCTCCCCACCGATTCACCAGCTGCTGTTCTGGCTAACACCTTTGTTTTCTCCTTAACTTAACAGGTCATTTTTTTACATGGGCTCGGAGACACAGGGTGAGTATTTCTGGAGCACTGGCTCTTGTCTGGCTATAAAGTGGTACTCCTGCAATCCATGCCGCCTGCTTTCACTGGGATTTGAAAAGTGCAGTGTTTGGTAGCAGCACAGAGCAGAGATCAGGCCGATAAGCCCGTTGGATTTATGTTATTTAAGTGTATGGAGATTGCTTCCTTGCTTGTCCCCAGATGGGGAGAGGATGATAAGAGCTTAGCTAGTTCACTGGTGCCTTGATTTTTCTGCGATGTGATCCCGTGACCTGAATGTGGGGATCTCTGGCCAACAGCTGCCTGGCTTTAGCTTTCATATGGATGATTTCCAGCATTCTCACAGCATTCAGCTCTCCTGGCAGGAGCTTTTTTTTGAAGGCTAGTAAAGTATAATCTTTTTTTACATTACCCTGCGGGGGGCAGGAGTAAATTCTGTGCCTAGATAGGCAAGTGCTTTATTGTTTATCGTGTGAAGAGGACTTAAGGTTACTGAAGACTGCTGCATATGCAGAGCTTCTACCCCTCTGATACCACTAGTGTTACACTCTGCATGGCAGGTCTGCTCTAGGGCTCTCTGCCGCTTGGCTTTGTGCTGCCAGGGTTGAGGGTCATGATGCTCAGGTAGGGGGATTGATGGTATGGCCAGACTCTTCATAAACTACTGCCAGTGCGCAGAGCAGAATGGATGAGGCTCCGTGCCCCACCCTGAGGGCGGCAAAGGGGTACTGAGCAGTGTTCCCACTGACTTTTTTATGTCAATGTGCAGAATGACTTTTGTTATATGCACCAATATGGAGATGGCATACGACATGGAGAGGGATGTGCGACACATCCCCTCCACATTGGTGTGCATAACAAAATTCAATCTCCACATGGATAGTCTGTGGTGGGGGTGGGCCTGAGGAGTTTGAAGTGTGGGAGGGGACCAGTGTTCCCTGTAAGCTGAGCTCTTGGGCAGCCACCCAGCAGAGATGCAAATGCTGCCCAGCTGATTAGCAGAGCACCCACAACCGACAGCATGTGTTTCTATTGGTGGTGCACATCTGCACATGCCTTGGTGCACAGAACACATTTATTCCACTCATGGATGGAAAAAGAGGGAACATTGGAGGGGATTCAAGGTTGGGGGGATGAGGGCTCTGGCTGGAGGTGTGGGCTCTGGGGTGGGACTGGGCTTAAGGTGTTTGGGGTGCAGGAGGGGACTCCAGGCTGAGGTCAAGGGGTTTGGAGTATGGGAGCGGGCTCAGATCAGAAGTTTGGATTGGGCTGTGGGGTCTGAGCAGCACTCCCTGAGAGTGCAGCGAGAGGGCTCAGGGTTGGGGTGTGTGGGGTCTGGGAGGAAGCTTGCATGGTGGAGGGGACTCGGAGCTAGGGCAGGGGTTTGGGCTGCAGGGCACTTACCTAGGGCAGCTCCTGTTCAGTGTGTGGAGGGAGGGAATAGGTGGCTCTGTACTAACCCGCGCTTGCCTATGGGGACAGCTTCCCAGTGCTCACAATGATGTAACTCCAGCCGGGGGGAAGGAACTGCAGTGCACTGGAGATCCCCCCACAGCAGGAAGGGCTGGCTCAGAACTCAAGAGCTTTATGGACTGCAGCCCTGGGCTGAGGGGGGGCCCCCCATTAGCCCTGAGCCTTGGGGTGCAGCCCCTAAAGCCCCTTTTTTAATCTGGCCCTGCTGCTGAGGCAGGAGGAGCGCATGTCTCCCCCAGCTGCACGGGGCTTATTAGGTAGCAGCCTGGCCGCACAGCTTAGAGGAAGCCTTGGTACCCAGGTCTGGCTCTGTGGGAATGACATGGCTGTGATGGGTGGGGTACTAGTATACGGGTTGGTACCTGGCTTCACAGTCTGTCTCCTTTCTCACATTAGGCACAGCTGGGCTGATGCACTCTCCTCCATCCGACTCCCATATGTGAAATACATCTGCCCTCATGCGTAAGTAGCACCTCTCCCCTGTTGGGAGTGCAGGCAAGGGAGATTCTGAAAGGCTGCAGCTGGGGCTTTCTTACCGGGTAGTTGCTGCCCTGAATGGGAATTAGAGTTGGAGCCTGCCCCACTCTGCTGCTCCTGGCAGGGCTAAGTCTTCCTGCTCTGAGCTGGCTGGGATGGGTGGTGCTCTCACGCAGACCTTGTTCTGGTGAGAAGGGCAGTGCTGGTGGGCTGTAAAGTTGTTCCTCTTCTTTGCCCCATCATCTCCTCCCACTTCCCATCGTTGCTATGGACTTTCCCCAAGAGCTCGTCTTTCCCACAGTGGTGGTGAAGCTTTCAGGGGTGCTACTGCAGGGTGGGCTGCGGAGTTGGGCGCACACCCGCCATACCTTGTGTGATGGAGCCAGGCAGCCGCATGCAGACAGGCTCAGGAATAGAATCTGGGACCTTGGGCTGAAAATCACAGGCCTCCCACTTGAGCTAAGGGAGACTTGGTATTGGCTCCCGTCCTCTGTAGGCTGCAGTCGCTTGAGGGCAACATCTCTCTGTCACTGGAGTAAGCCCGATGGTGAATGCGGCAGAGGGCGAAGTACACACAGGCCAGTGCCTTCATCAGCTGAAGGAAGGACTGGAGCAGAGCCAGTGCTTGTGAGGTGACCAGTCAGCATCATGCCGGAAAGGCATGTGTCCAGTGGTCCCTGTAAGCTGAGAGCTTGGGTGGCCGGTCAGGAGAGACACTCATTGCCCAGCTGATTAGCAGAGCGCCTGCAGCCTTCCACACTCAGTAGCAGGTGTTTCTATTGGCAGCATGCATCGGCACATGCCTCGGTGCACATAACAAAATTTATTCCGCACATGAATGGAAACAATTAGAGGGAACACTGCCTGTGTCTCCAGCTCTCTGGTGAGGGACAGCCCGTTAAGCCAACCTCTCCTCTGCTGGGCACTTGGGAAGGAGGAACAAGGGATTCTAAAACAGTCAAGGAAAATCTCCCTAGCTCTACAGGCAGCTGGCTCCCATCCCCTCCAAACTCCAAGGAATGTCCCCCAGTCTCTGCTTGGAGGCAGAAGGTTGGCTTCCGGGCAGAACTGCGTAATGAGTGAGATGCTGCCACCCAAGTCTGACTTCTTCTCTGTCCTGTGGCAGCATTGAGCAGGCAGAAGCACAGGGAGGCCCCTTCTCTGAGCAGGCCATGGTCAGTATAAAGTAAGTAGCTCCTGCCAGGCCCTGCACGGCCCTGGCACAGACGCCCCAGCAGCTCCTGTTTTGCTGCCAACACAGATATGCACTCACCAGTCCCAGTGAGCAGAGACTCTCCGGTCCTGGGCATCCTGCCCCAACAGGATGGGACTGAGCAATTGCTGCCTTGTCACCATCTCCCCAACTCGGCAGCAGCAAAACAAAGCCAAGGATAGAGCCACTCCCCGAATGTCAGCTCTCCGGATGGGCTGCTAGGCAACAGCGCACAACATTGCCTGCTGCAGGAGGGATGCTGTGTGCATGGGTAACCATGCCAGTGCTAATGGGGCTGGGAGCCTGAGGCACATGGGGACGTAGCAGCTGGGGAAGGGGCAGGGTGTTGAGAATCGGACATAGATTAGCCAGGAGAGGAGCCCAGCCAGGGCAGGGGGTACTGCATGTGGACGGGAGGGGGAACCAATTGTTATGCAACCCCAGCAGGGTGATTTCCCAGGGCCACCTGCATTGGGTGGTGGAGGGGGTGAGACCCTTGCAAATGTTGCCCCTTCCCTGGTGAAGGCGAATGCCTCCCTCTAGGCAGTGATCCTCTAAGGCAGCGATGGGGAACCTAGACCGGCAGGTGCACCAGCCTTGGGGAGGGACCCCGAGCCTCATGGGCTGGATCAAGGCAAGACCTTTCTGCATCCAGCCCAGGGGCTCTGCCTGGTGCGGGGAGGAAGCTGCTCTGGACCAGAGCAGCAGCGCAGAGAAGCTTTGTCTCCTGTGCTGGCTTGTAGGCTCCTCCCCTTTGTTCCCATTGGCCAGAATTGATGGGGGTGGAGTCTGCAAGTCAATGCAGGGCAGTGCTTTGCCACCTGTACCCCCTCCCCACTGGAGCTGCACCAGGTAGGCGACCCACCCTCTGCCCCCTCACACTCAGACCCCTCCACCCCAGCCCGTTCCTGCACCCTAGTCCGCTGTCCGATAGCCCCTCCCACACACTGAACTCATCTTTGGCCCCACCCCAGAGCCTAGGGGAGCCTCACACCATTTACTAACCCTGGCCCCCAAAAGAGCTAATGTGGCCCTGGAGGGAAGCCCTGAGCTTGCCCCCCCCTCCCCCCATGGGGTTGGCGTGCGAGGGAAGCCTTGGTACCCAGAGCTGCATGAGTGAGGTACCTCCCTTTTTTCTGATTATCACTTGGAGGGCCTTGCCCATGAGGGGTTTTTCCTCTTGTGTGGCCCCTGACTGATTTTTCTGAGGTCAGTGACCCCTGATCCAAAAAAGGTCATCCCCCCCTGCCCCCAACCGAGCTAAGGGAATCCAGCTAAACCCTATTCTGCCCCATGAGCCTCCAGGTGAAGGCAGGATGCTCCACAAGGGGGTGCACGACTGGCTTCCTTCACTTCCTGCTGCCTTGCTACAGATTAGCCTCTTGTGCCGCGCTGGAAGCTTGCTGGCTAAGGTGCCCTTCCCAGGCAGCCACTCTGGGCTGGGTCCCTCGGGTGATAGGTCCAGGCTTGCCTTTCCTGGTGAGGATCGGACATAGAGCCTCACTTCACCCCCCAGGTTGCTTCTCTTGTATTTGAATCTCTCTCTCTCTCTCTGCAGGCCCAGGATCCCTGTAACCCTCAACATGAAGATGGTCATGCCCTCCTGGTCAGTCCGTGGGACTGCTGGCAGGGGATCTGTGGGTGGCTCGTGTTACAGAGGGATCCTGAGATAGTTGCAGGTGGGATCAGGGTGTCTCTCCAGCCACTCGTGGAGGAGAGGGGTAAGGTAGGGAGGGGGATAGCTGGGGTGACCCCAGTGGGAGAGGGTGTGGATGTATCTGGCCCTGAGACTCCCCTGTGCCATCGACACTGGCCGAGTGAGGTGCTAAGCTCACTCGTGTTCCCTCCCAGGTTTGATCTGATGGGGTTGAGTCCAGACGCGCCTGAGGACGAAGCGGGAATCAAGAAAGCAGCTGAAAACAGTAAGCGATGGGTGTGGCTGGTTGGTCTGTGGGCCTTTCCCCAGCCTCAGGCTTGCCCTGTCTACATCCCTGTTCCACCCCAGGCTCCTCATGGCCTCTGTCTCCCTGGAGGGGAGCCCGATCTGTCCCCACTTCTGCCTTTGCCTCTGCCCCGCCTGTCTTTCCCCATGACCATATCTTAGGCTTCCTGTGCCGGTGGCATCTGCCCTTTGTAGAGAACACACCCAGGGCCATGCCCTGTGAAGATCCTGAGCTGACCCATCTCTCTCTGGCTTCTTCCAGTTAAAGCAATTATCGAGCATGAGATCAAGAATGGCATCCCAGCCAAGCGCATCATCCTCGGGGGCTTCTCGCAGGTAAGCGCCGTTGGTACGGGCAGGGGCCAGGGACTCGGGTCCAGCCCTGCTCTCCTATGGGAGCGGCAGCATTGCCTGGCTCCGGCTCCCTGGCTGTGTGTGCGCAGTGTGGCGGTTGGGTGGGCTCCGTGGCTTCCTCCGCTTCATTCACCAAGCAGGGGTGCCTTCCTCTGGTGCTGCCTCTGGGGAGGTTGGTGCATATGATTATAGGCTGGGGGTAGGCCCCTGACTTGCACTGGGAGGGGGGCTCTTCTCTCTGTGCCAGGCAGCTCTGGCAGCGTCTCTACTGCATGGTGCTGTGCTTGCTGTGTTCCAGGGCGGTGCCCTATCGCTATATACGGCGCTCACCTCCCAGCACCAGCTGGCTGGCATCGTGGCGCTCAGCTGCTGGCTCCCGCTGCACAAGGCCTTCCCTCAGGTACCTGCACGCTATATGTCTCTTGCCAGGGCGCCAGGGGGTTGTGAGGAGATTTGGGAGCGGGCGGGGGATTGCGGAGCAGCAAGCACCCCAATGGTCGGTGGTACTGGGGTTGATGATGTGGATAGACCCTAGGCAGGACACTACTGATTGCTATCTGCTCCCCAGCCAGGCACCCTGCCCTGCCCTAAGCCCTCTCCTTTGTGCTGCAGGCAGCAAGCAATGGTGTGAACAAGGATATCGCCATCCTGCAGTGTCATGGGGAGATGGACCCCATGATCCCTGTCCGCTTTGGAGCCCTCACTGCCGAGAAGCTGAAATCTGTCGTCGCCCCCAGCAAGGTTCAGTTCAGAACCTACCCTGGAGTGATGCACAGCTCCTGCCCGCAGGTCAGTCAGCAGCAGGCGCAGAGGGCTGGGGTCAGGGGCAGAGGCAGCGAGGCACCGTGCCTGATCGTGCAGGCTACCCCAGAGTCTCCTACCATGGAGCAGCTTGTGTCCACCCTGGACTGCAGTGCCCCCTTGGGCTGCACTCAGAGGGCTTCTTGGCTCATGGTGCGTCGCAGGGTGGGGTCTGTGCCATGGGAAGGCTCGTGTCTTGGCTGGGCTGCAGTTTAGCTGCCGTGGCCCCAGCTCACTAGCCTAGGGTGAGCCTGGTGCCCTTTGCGATGAGCTCTGGAGCGAGGCAGGGTGGCTGAGAGCCCTGAACTTCCCTGGCCTTAGAAGGCAGGAGGGCCTCTCAGCTGAGGGCCTGGGGAGGCCTAGAGTTGAATGAACCTGGGGAGCACCAGCCCCTGCTTCTGGTTTGGCCGGTGGCCCTCATTTGGGTTGGGGACTTGTGCTGCCCTCCACCCAGCAGTGTGCTTGGAGCACCCGACTTCCAGCACTGTCTGCAATGGGCTGTTGGAAAACCAGACCCAGGTGCCTCCTGCACTCTCCTGGCCTGCCCCTGAGGGGTGCTGCTCTGCGGTGCCTGTGACCGACTTGCATGGTCTGTGTGCAGGAGATGATGGCGGTGAAGGAATTCATTGAGAAGCTGCTGCCCCGGATTTAAATGGAGCCACTCAGGACTGTCACAGGGAAAGGACGCAAGGTCACCACCTCTGATCTTTCCCCCTTCTCCTGTCAGCTGCAAACGGAAGCCATGGCAACCAACCTCAACTCCAGCTGTTTTCCCTTCCTTCAGTCCCACCCTCTCCTGTCTCTTCTGCACCAGGGACCCTCGGTCAGGTGGGGTGCTGCTCCCTGAGTTGAGTGTGGAGCTGTTTAAGGTACTGCAGAGACTGTCCAGTGTGGCCTTATTTCTTGCTCTTTGCCCTGGAGAGTTTTGATCCCCTTGATTTTCCTGTATTACATCGGGCTGTGGGGGGTGGGCGCAGCACAGGGTGGGGTGCCAAGGCCTCTTGCCTGTTACAGTATTAGCAGAGTCCTAATGGGCTCCAGGGGTCTGCTGGCCCACACTCCCCTGGGCTTGAGCACCTCGCAAAGCTGCCTAGAAAAGCCTGATGGCCTAGCATGGCTGCCCCCCTGCACTGGGGAGCGGCTCCCATGGCTTGGCAGCAGCTGTGCAGCCCTTTGGTCTCCATGGTGGGACAGTTCATGGCAGCCGTTTGTCTTGAGTGCTACACTGGGACGGTACCTTAAACTCTGCCCCCTTCCCCAGCAGCCCACCTCCCGTGGAAAGCATCCGCCTGCGTTCTCCACACCCCCAACACGCACACACCCCAGGAAGGCAGGCAGCCATGCCTGTGTTGGATTCTCTCTGCGGCCAGGGGGCAGCGAGTCAGCTGTTTCTGATAATCAATGGATTTCCTTCTGCTCTTGCTTTCACAATCTTCTCCTGTGTGTGTGGGGCCATCTCAGCCTGTGGCTGCACCTCATCTCCCAGGTGGGGAGGCAAAGACAAATCACTGCCGTTTACACCCACCCTTCCTAGTGTCTTTCCCATGAGCCCTGCCTGGGGCAGTGGCCCAGTCACCAGTGTCTCTTGCTGCTCTGGCGCCTTCCTCTCACAGCAGGGTGGGTCGGGTGGGAGGGCAGAAGGCAGCTCCAGCTGATGCCCTTGTCCTGGACAACATAGTTGCAGGAAGGAGGCTTGGTCCCAGCCTCGGCCTCACACCAGCATTTGCTAGTGCCCAGGCCCACTCAGCTGCTCGCATCAGATCCTTTGTTCAGGCACATGCTGTAGCGCCTTGTCCCACTCCCCAGTCTGTGAGCCCCCCGGGGGGGGGGGGGCAGTTGCTGCTAAGCGCAAGTAACCCTGAGGGGCTCTGCACACTTGGGCACGTGCTCTAGGCTGCTGGGCAGGGCCGCGTGTCCTTGTGAGCCAGGGGTGGAATTGCCTGTGTGAAGAGTCCCCTGTAGACCCACAGGAGGCTGGATCCTGCCTGCTGGCACAAGACGGAGGGCCTGTGCTCTTCCTCAGAAGAGCTGTGGTCTGCTCTGCCCTGCCCAGCCCCCCCCTTCCAGCAGAGGGTGAGTCCCTCCCTACTCCCCCCGGGCTGCAGCAGGCCCCAGGGGGCCTGGCAATCAAGGTGAGAATGTCGTTTGAAGAACCCTTTTCTGCTAAGGGCTGAGTTCCTTAGTCCACCTGCATTGCTGGCTCTATCAGCTGAGCCCCCCCTCCCCCATAGCTGGCAAGGCCTTTCCATGGCCAGGGTAAAATCACACTGGGGCTGCCATTGTGCTTGAGGGGGGGGGGGGGGGGTAGCTGGATGAGAGGCTCTTTCTGAGTGGGACATAACCATCCCGCTCCCTGCTCTGGAGTCCATGGGCTGGCCCTGTGTGCACTGTGATGGGGAGGAGAGACGGGGCTGGCTGGTCACTGTGGGAACATTGCTACTGTCCACTGCAACTGACTTATCCCAGGCTAACGGGACACCCCAGGGACAAGCATGAGGCCTGGTGCCCGTGGCTGGGGTGCAGCTGCAGGCAGGCAACAAGGGGGCTTGAGCTGCAGCCTGGTGTTTCTGCCAGCACTGCCCAAAGCAATAATCCTCCCTTGACGCAATCGTGGTGGACCCATTTTTAAAGGGTGTACTAATTTTGCTGCTTGCATGGGGCAGGGGGGGGATGATAGGGACACTAGTGCTGCTCACTTGGGACAAGGCCCTCCTGTTTCTCCTCCTTGGGTCTTTTTAAAGCTGCCATCTCCCCAGGCCAAGGCATGGGCTGGCGGGGAGGGGAAAATGCAGTCTAGCAGCTACACCGCCTCTGTTGGACACTGCAGTGGAATATTCTGCCTCCTGGCTGGCAGGGCCTGCCCTCTTGTTCATTCTTTGTATAGTTTGGTTGAAAGTCCAGGGCTGTTCTCACAGCATTCCACAGAGCTGCTCTCTCCTTGTGAGCAGCAACTTCCTTGGGCTGGGGCCCTGCTCAGGACTGGGGAGAGAAAGCAGCAGTGATCATTCCTCAAAATGGCTTTTAGTTCGGTCTTCCTTGGCATTTGTTTTGGGGAAGGGGTTGTGTTCCACAGCGTCAGCTGTGAGATTAAAGTAAACAAACCTCGCAAGCCCTTGTGTTGGTCTCTTTAATACACTGATGCTGCAGCTTGAGAGGGGCGCTAGCACAGCACTGCCAACGGCAGGAGCAGTTCTGAATCGTGCTAAGCCCTGAGGCAAGTCAAATTCTCAATGCATCATTCAGTAGCATCGGTTCGGAGCAGGAGGAGTGAGAGAACAGACTGGCCCCTGTGGCCCAGCGTAATGGGTAGAGTTGCTGTAATAAATAAAACCTTCAGTAGCTAGAAAAACAAACCCCTGCCTTAGGCAGGCTCTGGGGAATCAGATTGTAGCTACCACAGCCACTTGCTGAGGGAGCTGGCAACCTCAGGCCGCATGGCTAGAGACCCATCTACAGCCCCAGAGGGCTAGGTAAGGGAGTGCGACTTTCCTGTCACATGCCCATGCTGTCCCACAAGAGTTACTGACTACACCCAGCCCGAATGCTGTAGAGCTAGCTGGGCCCAGCTGGGCAGGACACACCCACAAAGTAACAATCTCATTTGGTCCCTAACAGCAAGGGTGAGGAACTGAAGCAGGAGGGAGCAAACTGCTCCAGTGGGACAGGCACTGGGAAGGTGTAAGCCCAGCCCACAGAAGACTGAACAGCCCAAGAGTGCAGATGTTCCCAGCCCTGGGGGGGGTAGGATGGGCCCAAGGTTACAAAAGTGAAGCCATGGCCTGGCCCTGGAGTAGCTGCAGTAGTTGTGTCCTGCACTCATGAGGTAGGTGAGTGGGCCCTTGCCTGTGGCCATCTCTGCACTCTGGGCCATGAAGGGAGCAGCACCCCAGAGCCTGGGAGCTGAAGGAGCAAGCCTCTTCCCACAGGAGCCCTGCAGGGTGGCTTGGTGGCCTGTGTTTCTTCATAGCAGGACTCCACTGAATAGGCCGGGGAGGTTTTTTAACTGCTCAGTGCAGCCCCCCAGCTGAGTGTGCATAAGATCTGCTCAGCTTCCCTCCCCCAGAGTCCAGCTTTCTTGACTGCCCCCTGCCCTGAGTGAAGTCAGCGCCTGGGTAAAAGGTGGGAAATTTCAGCTGTCCTGTATGATGCAAGCCAGCCAGCCCCCCACGAGAAAGCAACCGTCGCTCCTTGGGGGACCCAGACTCGTAGGCCTGCACCATCCTGGCTGCTCCCCAGGACCAACACTCTAGTTGTTGCTGAAGCCAGTGGGATTCTGCACCTGCCACCGCCACAAATCTTCACCTGCAAGACAGAGGGAGAAACTCAGGTTGGGGCAGCAGCTGAGGCTAGACTAAGCCAGCTGGGGGAGGAGGGCTGGCTATAACTCGAGGCCCAATGCAACAGGCTGGAACCAAACCGGTTAGTTCCTGAATGCTCGTCGCTGACTCAATTCCTGGGTGCATCTTATCCAGCATCCCCTAGGGGAAAAGGAAGCAGCTTGGGCAAAAGCCAAAGGGGGGTGGGGGTGGGTGTGTGTGAGTGTGTGTGAGAGAGAGAGAGAGAGAGAGAGAAAATGGTCATAAGACTGAATGGTATACTGCGTCCACCCCCACCTCCCTGAAGCAAGTCACAGCAGGGGGCCAGCTGCAGCCCAGAGGGAGTGAGCAGGGCAGGGGAAGTCAGAGCCAGCTTGGAAGGGTTGCACTCACACATCTTATCCAGCCCAAAGGCAGCTTTCCAGCCCAGCTCCTGCTCAGCCAGGCTGGGATCGGCGTAGCAGGCAGCGATGTCCCCCTCCCGCCGTGCTGTGATCTTGTACTTTACCTGAAAGGAAAGCAACACAGAGGGGTGACCCCCAGCCCAGGGACTGGGAGAGGGGACAACTTCAAGGGAAGATGGCAACTGGAAGTACAAAACACAGTCCCTTGGAGCAAACCATCCATCACCGCAGACCTCGAAGAGCAGCTCCCCCAGGCTAGAAGCGGGGCCAGTTGCCCTGGCTGCTGTTTTGCTAGCACAAAGGGGAGAACGATCCCCTGGGCAGAGCTAAAAAGCACAGCCTTTTAAACAGGTGCTCATGCAGGGCCGGGGGCTTGAGATTAGCACCGCACCTCTCTTCCTGACACCTTCTCCATGGCTTTGACCATTTGCAGGACAGAGTAGCCGGTGCCTGTACCCAGGTTGTAGATCTACAAGTAGAACAAACAAACAAACTGGCTGGTTCTCGCGCCAGGGTCAGTGCCCCACCATCCCTGAGCAGCCCCCTCCCCCAGCTCCCAGCCTTCAGCTCAGCTAAAGCAGTGTTTCTCAACCAGTGATACGAGTACTCTCAGGGTACTCAAGAGAAGTCTGGGGGGACGTCAACACAGAGAAATGTGGAGAAAACTGAATTTGTTTTAAGTTTTACAGCACTATTATTTTTGTACTTTTTACACACAAAAATTTCATCGCCCGCCCAGCTACGATTAAGTTGTTGTTTAAACAAGTGTGTTGCAATGGTATAAAAAAGTGTGTGTCTGAAAACTGTAGGTACAGGGGGTACTTTTTTTTTTTTTTTTGGAAAGAGGGGTACTTTATAAAAAAAAGGTTGAGAAACACGGAGCTAAAGCTCCAGCCACCCCTCGAACTTTAGGTGCTCACCTTGAGACCATAGGGCCTGATTTCTGATGAGCTGAATAGTTGCAGTGTCTGAAAGTTGGGGCCCAGCTGGCTCAAGGTGAGCTCCCAAACACCTGGGCCACATGTGAAAGCTGGGCCCTGTCAACCCCCCCCTAGATTCCTAACACTTGATTCACCAACTATCTGTCAACCAACTTACGTTTTGACAGAAGATAGTTACTTCTTATTGCCCCTAGAGCAGGGCAAACTGACTTTGCCTATATAATTACACAGCTCTAGGGACTGGGAATTGGGGCCGCCCTTACAAATTGCAGAGCCTGGGGGGGGGGGGGGAGGGGGCTACGCAACCAAGGGTCCCCTCACTGTGCAGCTTTTGCTGAGGGCCTGGGGCTCTCCACCCCTCATGTAACTTCTAGTGCGGCTTGAGGGCTTCCCTGGGCTCGAAGCAGAGCTGCAGCGGCTGAGAACTCCTATCCGCAGCAAGTCTGGCAGCAGGGGAGCCATCATTAAAGTCAGCTGCAGCTGGCAGAGAGGAATAGGTGGAGGAAGGGAGAGAGAGCAGCCCTGGGGAGGGGCCAGGGAGAAACCAGCAGAGGTATACAAGGATACATGGCTGCGCAGGGGCACCCAAAAATTTGGTGCCCCAAAATTTCAAGTGCCCTACGCAGCTGCATATTTTGCCTAAGGGCAGCCCTGTTGGGGGTGTATATACTTCCCCTTTAGCAACAGCCTCTACTTTGGGATAGGGGTTCAGGTCAAAGGAGCTAGTTCAGCTGTGCCCATGATAATGTTGGTGAAGCTCAGCTCTGCTAATTCCCAACACCCCGCTTAAAGCCAGTTGCTACCTTGCAGCCACAGTTTTCCTTCAGTTTCTTCAAAGCAGCGATGTGACCTTTGGCTAGATCCACAACATGGATATAATCCCTGACACCTGCAGGAAATGATGCAAACCGTGTCAGTGATGGTGCAGCCCTCACGGTGCTGGGCCACAGGGGAGCAGGATTTAACAGTCCACATCTACCGTAACAGCTCTGCTTTAAGATAAGCTGGAAATACTGAGCAACACACCTGTTCCATCGGCCGTCTTATAATCGTCCCCAAACACGCTCAGGTGCTCCCGGCGCCCCACTGCTACCTGCACAAAGGAACAGGCTCATGAGATACACAACGACAACACGGACGGAGGCTCGCACACACAGCACAGTTTACAGGCAGCCTGCCAGGAGGGGTCCTACTTGAGCAATGTAGGGCATCAGGTTGTTGGGGATTCCTTGGGGATCTTCTCCGATTCTTCCTGACTCATGGGCTCCAATGGGATTGAAATAGCGAAGGAGAACGGCATTCCAACCCTGGGAGAGAGACCGCGCCAGTCAGACACGCTGCCTAGGAAGTGCAGACAGGGCCCCGGGAATCGATAGGATTCTCGTGGTGCATGTAAACTCCCCTCTTCCCCCACCCAAAGGGCACCAGATGTGTGCCTGGCCCACCTAAATCCCAAGACCTGAGAGAGTTCTGGTAGGAAACACAAGGCCCAGATTTTCTAGTCCCCGGGGAGAGCCTGTAGGTGGGAAATGGGTCACTCCATGAAGAATTCACCCTCCCGTGCAGTTTGCTCCCCACAGAAGCAGGAAGGGTCCTGGCCTCTAAACTCCACAGATCCCAATTCTTGTGGGTTCCACATTAGGGGGCCAGCGAGTGTGTGCCCCTGATCTCCCCTAACTCCTTCGCCCGAGTGGAGCCAGGGTTTTGGAGGGCTTTCTGCAGTGCTGCTGGAATGACTGATCCCCTTCCCCGAGATCTGTGAATGGAGGGATCCATGGGGCCTTGAATTCTGGGGAAACACTTGGGACTTAGGTGTTCCCAGTCCCCCTGGTTCAAGGGCATGCACAGGGCTGAGTGGGTGCTTCTTACCTTCTCGGCCTTGCACAGATCTCGTATCATCTCCTCAATGAAGTACTTGGATTTGCCGTAGGGGTTGGTACAGCCCCCAACCGGGTGGTTCTCATCCAGCGGGAGGTAAGCAGGGTCTCCGTACACTGTGGCTGAGCTGCTGAACACGATGTTCCTCACCCCATGTGCTTTCATTGTCTGAGAGGGGAAGGCAAGGACCAGTTCAGTGGAGCCCCAGGGAGACACCAGGAAGCAATATGCACAAGCCAGCTAGTATTAATTAGCCCACATCTGCAACGTGTAGCCAACCTATATGGGGCCCATGCCACCTACCACTGAAACGCAGCCACCTCTGGGGTCTAACAGGGCCCACCAATACTGCATACATGATTTTGGACAGCAAGTGAGGAATGTCACTGCCAGATCAAACAACTGAGGAAATGTAGGGAGGCTGAACAGAACTTCAAAGGAAACTAAAGCTAACACCCCGACTCTTACCAAATGTGCTAGGGGTACTTCCCATAATCTCAACCAGAACCTTGGTTTTACACATCACCTCAAGGCACAGTGCCCCCTAGGGCCCCGCTGGGGTCAGGTCTCACTGGCTGTGTCTATACTGGCCAGATTTTGCGGAAATGCTTTTAACGGAAAAGTTTTTCCGTTAAAAGCATTTCCGCAAAAGAGCATCTAGATTGGCACGGGTGCCTTTGCGCAAAAAGTGCTTTTGCGCAAAAGCATCCGTGGCCAGTCTAGACGCAATTTTGCGCAAGAAAGCCCCGATCGCCATTTTCGCCATTGGGGCTTTTTTGCGCAAAACAGTCCTCCCCTGTCTACACTGGCCCTCTTGCGCAAATACATTTGCACAAGAGGGCTTATCCCTGAGCGGAGCATCATAGTATTTGCAAGAACACTGACAATCGTACATTAGATCGTCAGTGTTCTTGCGCAAATTCAAACGGCCAGTGTAGACAGCTGGCAAGTTTTTGCGCAAAAAGCAGTTGCTTTTGCGCAAAATCTTGCCAGTATAGACGCACCCACTCAGAAGAGCCCTCTACTGGCTCACTTGCCCCTTGGTAGTGCTTAGGCTTTCCTGAGAAACCACCGTCCCAGCACCACTGACCTCAGCAGGCCAAGGCCACAGCCTGGAGAAGAATATTAGTTTGACTGTCAACAGGGGGATGAGATCCCGAGGTTTCTCTCCAGGCAGCCAAAGAGTCTTTTCCAGCTCTCTGTTGCTCAGCCTGCAGAGTAATTTGCCTTTTTCCTCTGCTCTTCTGTATGTAGCCAATACCCCTTTGTTGTAATTCTGTAGGGGAATTAGTCTACACGAGCCCCTACTGGGCTGACATGCTGAGCGATGGAGGGTCCAGGACTACCTCCACAGCTCGCTTTACTCCCTGGATCTTCACTCCCCAGGATGATTTAGTACAGCACACACAGAACTCCTTGGGATCTCCCCAGGGGCTCTACCTGCATCCTCAAGCCCCTTCAACATTTAACTGGAGTTTGCCTTTTAGGAGGGAGACGAACCAAACCTATTTGTCCTCAGCCTCACGAGTCTTCTAGCCCTTTGCACTGGGGAAGTTCTGGGTTCTCCTGCGCCCTTTTGCAAGAGGTCTGCTTACCTCCAGCAGCCGAATGGTCCCCGTAAGGTTCACCTTGTAATACATCAAAGGCTTCTCAACAGACTCCCCAACAGCCTTCAGCCCTGCAAAATGTACCACAGCTGAAAAATGGTGCTGCAAAGAAACAAAAGAGGTCAAGTGTCAATGCTGTGCTGGGAAAGAACTTGGTCAAACCCCCAACACCTGAAAACCTCCATATTTTGAGTCAGAAATACCACCATGCTGGCTCCTACGAGTTGTAGTTTCAAGTGCCTCATGCTGCCAGCCATTGTCCTCTATGGGTTATGTTTCCCCAACAGACTACATCTCCCAAGGTGCACTGTGGCAAGTCAGCAAGAAGGGGAGACTGTGGTGCATCCTGGGAGGTTCATGCACCCAGGATATCCAGCCCACAGAGAACAGGGCCATGAAACATCCAAACTGCCAGGAGGCCCTGCTGTGACCGTTCCAAAGCTACATTTTTGGTTGGCATCCTACTTCTGGCTGGAACTTTGCAGTTTTTTATTTTGTTGCCAAAAATGTTGAAGTTTTCCATGAAGTGGGGGGAAAAAAGACCATTTCCTGACCAGCTCTATAGCCTTCCTGTGCCCTGTGGAATCGCTTGTCTTGCTGCTCCCGGTCTAGTTACACCACCCTGCATCCTTAGCACCTGCTCCAAAGAGCGCCTTGCACAGCAGGAAATGTGAATCCTCCCCTCCCCTTCCCCATCAGCATGGCTGCTAGCTTCTGCGCTCACCTTCTGAAAGAGCGCCTGCAGGGCCACCTCATCGAGGATATCCAACTCCTGGAAAAGAATCTTCTTGCCTACAATCTCCTGCACGCGCTGCAAGCTTTCAGGAAGAGCATCTCCCCCTGGGGAGACAGGTCATTCTGTAATGCTACCAGAGATCAGGCCTGGAGCATGGGCACACAATTGCAATGGAGAGCCATTGGGGCCCCAAGGTGACAGGCAGAGCCCTGGGGGCAGCAGCTCTCCTTACCTCGGATGGCATTGTGGAAGTTGTCGATCACCACAGGGATGTAGCCGGCTTCCACCAGCTCCAGCACACAGTGGCTGCCAATGTACCCAGCACCACCTGTCACAAGGATCTTCTCTGCCATCCTCACCTGAGATGGGATGGAAAAACCCAATGAGTGGGGTCACAAATGGAGAGACTGGAGTTACAGGGGCACCCCTGGGGCCCAGCCACTGCAGTGATGGAAATGATTAGGCAGAGCCAGCACAGGGATAGCAGAGGGTAACTCCCTAACCCAGGCAACTCAGCATCTAAATACCTCTAAAAATCTGGCCCTTAGTGCTTCTCTGATGCCTTGAATCATGAGGGTTTACCTCCGATCCTCTGTAACGGCCATCCAAAGAACAGCTCATTCTTTTTTGAACCCTCGTAAGATCTTGGTGTCTCTGATATCTACCGGCAACGAGTCCTACAGGTTAATTCCACATTACATACATATTCATTCGGGTTTAACTGTGGTGCCTCATAATTTAACTGATGATTCTCTCATTCCGATGAGGAAGGGTAAGTAGGAACACCCAATCCACCTTCTCACACCCATTCATTTTTTATATTCTTCCATAACATCCGCTCGTTTGTGCCCGCTCTCAAAACTTAAGCACTCCTAATCTTTAGTCTCTCTTTCCATGAACTGAGCGTTTCCACCACCCATCCCCAGGTAGGGTTGCAAGGTGTCCGGTTTTGAACCGGACAGTCTGGTATTTGAGCTTTCTGTCCAGGAAACAAATTGAGAAAATACCGGATATAGAAACGTCGGGTATTTTCTAATTTTTTTTTATTATTATCACATAGTTGCGTACTGCCTGGCTGGTAGACACGCTCACATGCAGTGAGTGTGTCTACCAGCCAGGCAGTACGCAACTACGCGGTAGAGAGGGGGGCGGGGCCGGGGCGGGATGGAATCCCCGGAGCCAGAGTCGCCCGTGCGCCCTGCCGGGACCGTGCGTGGGACGGGCAGCACCCCGGGATCTGCGTGCACCCGGGCTAGCCCCACTCCCCACCAGCCGGTTCCCCCCCCGCCACTCCCACTCAGCCAGCCCTGCTCCCTGGCGGCTGGTTCCCCCCCGGCCAGCCCCGCTCCCCCCAACCTCCTCCCGGCCAGCCCTGCTTCCCACTGGCCGGTTCCCGCCCCACCCCGCCCCGCCATCTGAGACCAAATGTGTCCAGTATTTTTTTAAGCCATCTGGTAACCCTATCCCCAGGCCCCTTTTGATTTCTCTTGTAGCCTCCGTGGGAAAGCGTGTGTGTGAGGGAGAAGGGTTAAGCAGGGCCAGATTAAAGGGGCTTTAGGGGCTGCAGGCTCAGGCCAAAGGGGTCTACCTTAGCTATAGCCATTCCAGCCTGAGTGCTGAGCTCTGCCTGGCAGGGGAGGGGAGCTCTGCACACTGCCCCACCCTCAGCCAGGTGCAGCTGCATGTGTCATAGCTAGCAGAGCTCACCTGCAATCTCCACCTGTGCTGCTCCCATTGGCCAGGAACTCCAGTCAATGGAAGCAGCAGCAGGTGGTGCCTACAAGCTCAGGGCTGCACAAAGCCACCTGTTCCCCCCAAGGAGCAGCACCAGGTAAGTGCCCAATTCCCTCTCCCGCACAGTATGCCCCAGCTTGGATCTTAGGGGGCCCTACAAAATCCACTAGCCCTGGGCCCCCCTGAAGAGTTAATGCACCCAGGATTTAAGAGAGGTCAGCATCTCCAAAGCAATGCTCACTAGTTACCCCCGCAAAGAACGGATCATTCGTTTTGCAGACAGAGACCCAGAGAGGAACCGACTTCCCCACGATCCCACAATGGGTCATAGCAGTCTGGGATTAGAGCTCATGGGCTCCTAGCTCACCCATCCTGCACTCAGACCATTAGCCCATACTGCCTCACACGAACATAGGGCTCACTGGGAGGTTCTTTATTCCTACCTGAGCTTAGTCACCTGCTTCACATCACAACCAGCAGCCAACAAGGGTGTCACCAAGGGAGGATTAGAACTTAAGCCAAAACAGATGAACTCTGAGAAATAAAGCTCTCTTTGCCACCAAGCGAACCAGACCCTGCTGCAAATGCAGGATTGGCCCCTGACAGACTCCAATGCCAGAAGGGGGAGAAAAGCAGCATAAGTCTAAACCCAGGTTAAGCCCACCCCAAAATGGAAAAAGTAGAAATGGTGGGACTACAGCAAGCCACCTGCGTATCTAGCCAATGAAACAGGCAAGTCCAGCCCCTTTTCATTGCAAAGGAGAGCCCTGCCTTACAAGAGGAGCAAGGACCCAGCTGAGGGTCCTCAGCCTGATCCGGAGAAGAGGCTCTTTCCTTCAGGGCAGCTGAGAAGCAGCCAGCTGGGGCAGTTGAGGAAGGAGGCTGCAATCAAATCACCTTCTCTCTCTGTAGTGGCGAGTAGGTTCTGCAGAGCCTGGGGCAAAGCCCAGCAAAGCACTCTCCAGGGCGTAACTTATCCAAGCAGTCTTGCTTAGAGTCAGAGGTTACCTTCCACGTTTGGGAAAAAGAGTCCCAGTCCTTCAGATACTCTCCACTTGGTCCCTGCAGGAAAAGAGGCTCTTGAGAGCCAGGGACGGGAAGGTTTCTGACCCGCCACGAATGACTCACTCTAGAGGGAGATCCACCCTCTTTTGCCCATGAATAAACATTAGCTGCTTGAGGGCACTGTCTAGCCGAGCCAGCAAGAAATGCACGTCCAACCCTGCCTCACACACAGGCCCCTTTGAAGCACCAGGAGTTTAGTGCTAAACACCGCGAAGCCAAACTGGCACAGCCTACCCACTTAATTCCTCCTGCTCAAGGAGGCTTCTGTCCTGCTGCTCTCAAGGGAGCAGGAAAGGCCTGAGCAGAAAGTGATGCAAGGGGCTCCTTCTTCAATGGACTCTCTTTCGGGCTGGACAGTTTGAGGCCTCACATACAGACTTTGATTTAGTAAAAGCGGGCTGGGTTAAAGCCAAGAAATACAGCAAGGTCTGGTCTGGCCTGGCCTGTCCTGTCCTTCCCCTCCCAGCAGGCCTCTAAGAGCACAGTACAATCAGCTATGACCTGAGGCCTCCTAACAGAGGAATGTAGCTGTAGAACCTGCCCCTGATTCAGGTGTAAAGCAGCCACACTGGCACTTCCAGCTTTGCATAATACAGGTTAGATCTCTGCGATCTGCTCTCCTTCTAAGGCAGGTTCCATTCTCCCTCTTTTCAGATAACATTTAACTACCCAGATAAAGGCTCAGCATGCACCTAGGCACAATATTACCACCACCACATTCACGGATTTTGCACCAGTTCCAGGGTTACTAGTGTCACTTGCTTTATTAGGTTGTACAGTCCCTTGGTGGAAGGCTGATCATCCAATGAGGGCCAGCTAGTCCTCAAAGCTCTCCCCTTTGCTCTGTTCACCTCATGTGCATTTAAATACGCTTGAAGTAAATCCAGGCACCAGCCTCCAGACTATGAGCTGGAACCTGGCAGCTACTGAAATCCGGAGTTATCTGCTGCTGTACAAAGTTCTTGTTTATTGAGAATCTCTCTAAGGGACCCACAGAAACTTAAGGCATTACTATCTGTATGCTGGGCTGGTTCAAAACAAGGACTGGAACCTTGGGGCTGACACATCTAGGACACAAAAAGAAATCAAACTGAAGGTCTGAAATATGAGCTCAGCATCCGCTTTCAATGGGCGCGGCTGCTGGGAGGAAGGGGGTACAGCACATGCGTCTGCAAATCTCCAGCTGCCAGGTAAACTATTCTCCACCTACTGCAAACTGCTCCAGGAAAGAGGAAATGAATAAAAGAGTAACAAAGAAGCCTGAACCCTCTGCAATCCGTTGCACGGAAAAGACAGTCCGCTGCACGGAGAAAACAAATGCTTATGTTACTGTATAATAAACTAAGGGGAAGGAATAAAAAGAAACCCCAAACTTGTAAACCAAGTCTTCAGATTGCATAACCTAAATTGACCATGAAGCCCAGGGATTAGGGATTCCCCGCTCTGCCACTGACTCACTGTGGGAATTAGACAAGTCAGCTAACTTCTCTTTCTTCTGTTCCCCCATATAACAAATGGGATAATGAATGGTACCTACCTCATGGGTGTCATGAAGCTTAACGTTAAAGTTTGTAAAGAACCTGGAGTTTAGAATGGCACAAATGGTTATTTCAATGTGCTCCTGTCTGTTTTTCTCTCCCGCCCGACTGTACAAAACCCTCTCCCTGGCATGCTATTCGATTGTCTTCTTGGTTTACATTTTCCAGATTGTCTTCTAGTTTTCATTTTCCAGACTGTTCAAGTTCCCACATTCCAACTGACCTCCCACTGAAAAGCTACAAGAGGCCCCTTTGCTCCCTCATGGGTGAATCTGATGGCAGTTGGCCCTGCTTACTCCTTGGGTCTAACTTCATTTTAGCCCCAGATCTAGCTGGAAGCGACAATGCCCCTATTAATATCTGGTTTCATTTCTCACATGGTCAGGCCCCCTGGCTTCCTTGCATGCCCCACAGTCCATAAAAGCACTGAGGAGGGTCTGAAGCATGTTCCCAGCCCATTTCGTTATGTCCCAACCTGCGGCAGGCAGTTGGTTGCCCACTAAGCTTTGCTCGGAGACTGAGTGGGGAGCTACCGCTCCCCAAGGCAGGCAAGAGTCTCCCATGGCCATATCCCCCACCTTAGGCAGGCCCAAGGGGCTTGCTGTCCAGGGGGCTCAGGGTCCATGTGCCAGGCAGATGGGCTGCGCTGGGCTGGGCAGAGGGCCAGGGCCAGTGCAGGAGGTGTGGTGGGAATGTCGGGGACACAAGCCCAGGACACAGGCAGGGTGGGACCAGCTTGTCCAGGAGTCTTGTCTGCCCTTCAGGAGAGGCCCCGAGCACAGAGCCTGCCCGGAAAGGATCCGGTTGCCTGACACATGGCCCGTGCACCCCTGGACAGCGGCGGGTGCGGATACACCCTGGACCCCCGTTCTCTCCCCACAGGGGTGTGCGCTCCAGGGGGGGCTTTACTGGAGCAGCCTCACCCCCGCCAGCACCCTGCCCCCACCAACCCCTGCCAGCACCCTGCCCCCAGCCAGCACCCTGCTCCAGCCGACCCCAGCCAGCACCCGCCCCACCTCCACCAACCCCCCAGCCCCTGCTCCCCAGCCAGCACCCTGCTCCAGCCGACCCCAGCCAGCACCCTGCCCCACCTCCACCAACCCCGCCAGCACCCTGCCCCCAGCCAGCACCCTGCTCCGGCCGACCCCAGCCAGCACCCCGCCCCCAGCCAGCACCCTGCCCGGCCGACGCCCCCACCAACCCCAGCCAGCACCCCGCTCCGGCCGACCCCCCCGCCAGCACCCCGCCCCCATCTTGCCTCCGCCGACCCCCCAATTCTCCCCGCATCTGGCGGGGCTCCCTGCAGGGCCACTCACCGCCGCGGTCTCGGCTCGTGCTGACGCTCACGCTCGCGGCGCGGCGCCTTTAAGATAAGAAGCCCGGCCCCCGGACGCAGACACACGCAGCCGCTTCCCCATGGAAACCCGTCACCGCCGCTCCCCCAAGGTACGGAACCGCGGCGGGCCCAAAATGAGCTAAACGCAAAGTTCTGGATCAAACCACTTCGCTCGGGGCGAGGAGAGACCAGAAGGGACAGGGAGCTACAGATTGGTTCAGCCCAGCGCTGCCTGGAGATGCGGAGAAAGAACTTAGAGCAAACCACCCTGGCTCTTAAGAGGTGAAGGGAACGTGGATTAAACCATTCCTTCTCAAGGGGGTGGTAGAAGCCGAGCCCTAGGGCGGCCCCTTCTCCTGCCCTTGGGACTCCAGCAGCCCGCCCCTTGCAACAGGTGCCAGCTGCACCGGCTGCGCTCCCAGGCTGCCGCAGCCACGTGCCAGGGCAGCTGGGCCCTGCAGGCGGCGTAGCCAGGCTGCCACGTTTGGTTAGATGCTGGGAGCAGGGGCCGCCGGCCGCCCCCCCCCCAAGCGGTTTCCAGTAGATACACGGGTTACAGCTTGGGTCAATGGTTCTCAGCCCTTCCCCCCCACCATGAAAACTGTTCCTGCACCCCTGATTCCTGGTCATCACATGGCAATCTCCAATTAAAGTTTAAGCTTTCATTCCTGGAGCACTCAGGACGATCCACAGGAGAGCAGGACAGAGGGCAACCTTCCAACTACTCCCACTGCCAGCCCAAATCTCAGACCGCTCACATTGGCCTGAGCAAAGAGTCCCAGCTAGGTCTATTCCCTGACCCCTATGCCCTGCAGGGCAGAGCCCTAGGCTAAAGGGGTCAGGCTGTGTCACAAGAGCCAGCTGTACCCCAAGAACACTCTCTCCACAGATGTGTTTCACTGACAGATTGATAGAGCTGTTAAAGCTAGGGATGTAAAATCCCATTTATTAGTTAATTGGTTAGGGGCTGCTCCAGCTCAGCTAGAGCAATCCAACCCCCACCCCATCACAGGAGGGGCTGCTCCAGGTCCCATGGGGGCTTTGAGCAGCCCTCCACCCATGATGCTTCCTGGGTACCAGTTAACTGTTAGCCATTAACATCCTTAGTTAAAACCCAAATGCAGGGCAGCAACACCAATGCCATTATTACCAATGCTGTACATCAACGTTCCCTCTAATTTTTTTTATCCATGCGCAGAATAAATTCTGTTATGCACACCACCAGCAGAAACATATGCTGCCAGCTGTGGGCACGCTGCTAATCAGCTGGGCAGCACCTGAATCTGAGTTTACAGGGTTAGGGTTAAATCGTGCTGTGCACGATTTAATGCATTTTTTTTTAAACTAACCTGTTATTGGCACATCAGCTGGACACATCAGGCAGTGAACACGGTCATTTTAAAACATAATTTATTGATATTACATAAGTCAACATATTTACAATGCCAGTGTTTTGCAAAAAAGGATGTTGGTGCCATAAAGATCATCCCTATGGAAAGTATGCAATAGTAACCCGATGTTAGCTATGACACAGACACTCATGTGCTATCACTCCAAGCTTTGTGTATTAGTACTTGGCTCAGGCTATGTGCAATAATCTATACTTTTTTGAAAAGGCATTTAATCATTTGTTCAATTCTAAGAGATCCACAGAAGTTGAATGGATGACAATTCTAGCTGGTATGAGGAATTCAACTCAGCTACAGAAATTATGCTATTTCTGTTTAATTTCTTCTTGCCTGATGGTCTAGATTTTCTCTGCAATTCAATAACCATAAGGCATTTCTTCCCCACTCTTCTACTATCATGCTGCCTCAAAGTAGTTCTCTTGATATGATTTCCTGCTACACATTTAGTACTAAGTTCTTTTTCTCTCTCCCCTCCCATTTAATTAACCAGATTTCTGCTACTCTAGTATTTCAGATGATTAAATCTGTATCTTTCCCTAGCACATCTGACAATTATCTGAGAAAGCATCTTATGACCCATACATCCTCCACTACTGAATATTAGGAGCAAAGATCCAAAACTGGGTCTTACACCCTTTCTATTCACCCTAGCTTATAGAATAAAAGTGCTTCCTTGTATTTTTCATCATAGCTTTTTCTTGTGATGAGACGAGAGGATTGCTCCATTCAGTTCTGAGAAGCTGGAACAAGACCATGCTCTAAAGGGATGCACTGTAGTGTTAGTCTTATCATGATGACCTCTTGGAGGTGGTAACTGCCCTGAGGTGATGTTCTTCTGAGCTCCATGTTAACCTCAAACAAATAAAACCATGACCCCCATCAAGAAAGCTCAAAGTAGCTTCCAAGGTGCCTACAGGGTCTTCTCTCTCTGTGTAAAGAAGTTCTGCGCAACCTGCAGCCCGAGGGCCACATGGGGCCCATCAGGGTTCTGTGTGTGGCCCACGAGATATTGTGTTTCCTGTTGCCCATGCGCAGGATTGCCAGATTCTGCTGGTTTCTGTCCCTGTAGTTTTTTCCTAGCAGTGTTACTCAAGTGACACACACGCAAAGCAAGGGCATGTGAAGTGAGGTGTGGATTGCACACAACACTGACTGAAAGCCATGCACGCCCTCTGGAGCCAAAGTGCTGCTATGGTTCCATCGGCACCCCTTGCAAATGCTAGGTACACAAGCCCAGGTAGCAAAACTATTCTGTCTCAGAGACCGTCTTGGCTATGACAGTCTTGTGGCCCACTGAGATGAAGCAGGGCCTCTCATGTGGCCCACTCACTAGCTTAGGTTGCCCATGGCTGGTGTAAAGACAACTGTTGCAACCATTACTCTTCCCTCAGATGCAAGTTTGTCATTTCATGAGGGCACGGTCAGAGGTCAGCTCCCCTCTCTCTTTCAAGACGTGTGACATGTTCATTTAGAGCTGCTGTAACGTTCTTGTTTATTTAATTTCTCTGTACATTTTACTATATAGTCTGGGCCCAAGAAGGAATATTTAAGAACAGTCAAGGCAGCAAATTTAAACTTGGCAGAACTTCATATCCTCACTGATCCTTTCTTCACTGACTTGTCAGAGGAAAAACTGATCGGTGTCACAGTTTGCAGGAAGCCTGGGCCACTTTTGAACTGGTTCTTCTGTGCAGTGCTTTGCAGATAAACATACCTGCCTCCATCAGCTTCTGTAGATCCACTCCCTTTACGAGACAGAAACACAACCACCGTCTGTACATGCCCCTGCTGGGAGGCCTGCACAACAGCTATGCCAGCATATTCCAGATGGGGAGGGGGGCAGCGTGGGAAATTGGTATGCTCTTTTGGTAAGACTCCTGGAACGGCTGTTGGTTACTTGGGCAACTCTGACAGCGTCAGGTGCATTACGTGGCATGCACTCAGGGAAAAGAGGGGGCAAGGAGATGCTCAAGATCAAAGGCATCATTAAAGAGGGAAGCTAAATCCAGAGGGAGTGGGCCAGGGGACGGGACGACGAGGACAGTGACTTTTGAAGCTGGAACAATGATCAGACCTGACCATCCTCTTTTCTTTTTGCACTCCTAAAGAGGTGACATAGGCTCTTGTTATTTATTACTCAGTGTGGGCTGGGTTTTCTGGCTGTATCCTTTAAAGTAGAGCCCTGCATGGATATAAAAATATAAATCCGCAACAGCCAGGCTCAACTCCTCATCCAATCTGCAATCCAGATTGTACTTCTAGCCGCACAATAAATCTGGAGGGAAGGGGCCAGGGAGTACAATGAGCTAGGATGGGAGAGAGTCAAGCAGGGAAGAGGCAGACCGCACCCTGGGGCTGGACAGATCAGTGCTGGGAGGGGAAAGGCGGGAGGGGGAGGGTGTGGCTGGGCAGGGCAGCACTGGGACCCTCCTGCAGGGAGATTTAGGACACAACTTCTTGCATCCTTTCCTTGCTGGCAGTGCAGGGGCCGGCACTGGCACCTGCCCCTCCATCTAGTGGCGGGTGTGGGAGAGTCTTGCGCAGGTATCCACTCCACTATCTGTTGATATGCAGGGCTCTACTTTAAGGCTGGGGTTTATGGATTTCAATTCACTTCCTTACCTTTGCTGTGACAGACCACAAAGGCCCTTTTCAGCCAGCTAAAGCCTCACTATGTCTGTGTGACAGCCATGTGAATACAGGGAAGCCATGTCTGCCAGCCAGAGAGTCTCTAGTCCTCAGGCCCTGACTTAAACCCAGATGCCCCATTCAAGACAGCAGCGCGAACAGGCAGCACCATGACACCCGCAGACCCACCGTACTTACAGTATGAATCCCAAGGCCATGCAGCATGTACACCACATCTTCTGTAGCTACATTTCCCGATGCTCCTTGTGCGTAGGGGCAGCCTCCAAGACCAGCAACTGAGGAATCGACCACGCTCACACCCATCTGAATACAAAAATAGGCGTCTGTAAAACTGTCTGCAGCTCTGAGCCCACCAGAGCAACGGCCCTGCTCACGTTTGGGTCAGAGGCACAAGCATCCTCTGGCCTGGGAAGAGATTTAATAAAGAACTGAACTGGCATTTGGACAATGCCCTGGTTATGCTCTTGCTACTAGGGGTGAGCTGTGCTGTAGATGCAGCCAAATGCAGGCAACTGACAGTCCCAAGAATTACTATAGTCCGGTCCCTAATGCAGCCCAGAGAACCAGTGCGCTCTCGCGTTTTACTCTTGTACCTCACAACATGCGAGGCCAGCCCATTCCAAGGCTGCTCTGATAGAAACTTCCTGTACTAATTTGCACATGATTGCTCTTCCATTAACTCCCTCTCAATGCCATGAACTGCTATTAACCCCTCCCTGCTACAGCACTTGACAGGTTGTTATAATTTGTGAACAGCTTGACTGTCCAAGTGCTTGTTTCAGATACTGCTCACAATGAAAATGCAAAGAACGCTGAATACAGTTCCCACATGCCATACAAAATACAGCATAACACAGGACTCTGATACCGCTAGGTGAAAGACCCCAGTGTGGGTGTACCTCAACCACACCAAGGCACAACTAGGGGATTTTCTTGGTTTGCATATAGAATCATAGAACACTAGAACTGGCAAGGACCTCGAGAGGTCATCAAGTCCAGTCCCCTGCCCTCACGGCAGGACCAAGCACCATCTAGCTCAGGGCTGGGCAATAATTTTTAATGGGGGGGGCACTCCAAGATTTTGGAAAGTGGTCAAGGGCCGCACTTCTGTGGAGAGGCATGGGGTCTGGGACAACGGATGGAGTGTAGAAGGGAACTTGGGGCAGAGGACTGGGGTGCAGAAGAGAGTATGGGGTCTGAGAGGGAGTTTCAGTCAAGGAGGGGATTATAATCTGGGGTAGGGGGTGAAGGGTCCAGGAGGGGTTATGGGTGCAGGAGAGGATTCTGGCCTGGAGGAGGGGTGCAGCAGGGGTAGCAGGGTCTGGGAGGGAATTGTGACTCGGGAGAAGGGGGGAAAGAGCGTGCAGAGGATTTGGGTGGTGACGTGTAGCAGGGGAATGGGGTGCAGGGCCAGGAAGGGGTATGTGTGCAGGAGAGGATTCTGGCCTGGGGGAGGGATGTAGGAGGAGGTGCAGGGTCTGGGAGGGGGTTGTGACCTGGAGGAGGTTGGGGGAGGGGATACAGAGAATATGGGTGGTAGTTGGGGGGAGAGAAGGGGAAGAGTGCCAGAAGCAGGCTCTGGCTGGGAGGCACTTACTTAAGTGGCTCCCAGCCAGCAGCTCTGCAGACCTGTGAGCTGTTCTGCATGTGGCTCTGCTCTAGCACAGGGCGTGAGGGGGCTTAATATGCTGCTCCTGCCTTCAGCAAAGTTTCTCAGCTCCTATTGGCCGGAAACTGGCCAATGGGAGTTTGGAGATTTTGCTAGGGGGCGGGAACAGCCCATGAACATTTTCCTCCCTGCCCAGCTTGCAGAGCAATTAGCAGCCTGCTGTTCAAAGTGGCTGCCCCTGCTCTGTAGTACGTAGGATTGCCAGATGGTTTACCCAAAAATACCAAACACCCCCCCCCCCCCCAAAAAAAAAAAAACCCACACACACCACACTGGGGAAAAAATTCTGTGGAGGGAAAAAAAAAGGGGGAGACCAAAGCTGTTGAGAAAAAAAAATTTAGCAAAAAAATAAAAAATAAAATAAAACAGCATTAAAACAGCTTTAAGTGCCTGCAGAGTCAGAATAGGGATAGCAAGAAGGGAGCAATTGAGCACTAAGACCCAGGGAAGGTTTCAGTTCTTTAGGCTTTTTGCCAGCAGCCATTTTGTTTTCTTCATGGAGCCAGAATGTAGCTTCCCTGCGGAACCAGGTAAGCAGGGAGTCTGGGGGGGCTGGGCCCAGTTGCCGAGTGTGTCGTAGGGTTGCCGGGTGTCCGGTATTTTCACCTCCTGGCTGGGAAAAAAAAAAATTAGAAAATATTGGACATTTTAGGAGTCCGGTATTTTCTGATTTTTTTTTACTGGACAGGAGACAAAAATACCGGACTTTCCGGGTCAATACTGGACACCTGGCAACCCTAGTAGTAAGGGTGCTGTCAAGGCAACCACAAGCTGAATCTGGCAGCTTGGCAGGCCGCCTCCGGCCCACTAGCCGCCTCTTGCCCACCCCGATCTAGATAATCTTTGATAGATGTCTGTCAAACCTGTTATTCAATATTTCCAATGATGGAGATTCAACAACCTTCCTAGGCAATTTATTCCAGTGCTTAATCACTGGGACAGTTAGGAACTTTTTCCTAATGTCCAGCCTAAACATCCCTTGCTGCAATTTAAGCCCATTGCTTCTTGTCCTATCCTCAGAGGCCAAGGAGAACAATTTTTCTCCCTCCTCCTTGTGACACCTTTTAGGTACTTGAAAGCTGCTATCATATCCCCTCTCAGTCTTATCTTTTCTAAACTAAACAAACCCAATTCTTTCAGTCTTCCCTTATAGCTCATGTTTATATACAACCTCAGCACATGAAGGGAGACAAACACCATGAAGCAATAGATATTGTTCACTGAAGCAGAGGAAAAAGCTTACCTGAAGTGCTACTAAAATGTTGGCGAGAGCCTGCCCGTAAGTATCATGGCAGTGTACAGCAAGGGCCCCAAGGGGTATCTCTTTCACAACAGCAGAGAGCATTTCCTTCATGCTCCCAGGGGTCCCAACACCGATGGTGTCACCCAGAGAAATCTCGTAGCATCCCATTGAATACATCTTCTTGGATACCTGCCCCCAAAATGACGCACTTAATGAGGAAATAGATCTGCTATTAGGATCCCAAACCACTCTACAAATTAAGAAATAAGCTTAAGAGGGATTATTTCTCTTTCCCTAAAAATGCATCTGCCTCTGGGATAGAACATGGCAATCATTAGACCACACCCAAAAACATATGCATTGTTGAGGACAAGTGATTAATACCACTGCCAGTTAAATCTGTCTCAGCATTCTCTTCCTCACTGAGCTGGCAATTGGCAAGAACATGCCTAATTCTTGGTGGGAGATGTGGTCAACAGAATTTATTCTGCCTCATCCAAAAAGCAAACTCCTAGCAGCGTAGGGGCACTTGATTCTTGTCCCAAGTGTACAGAGGATCAGATGTACTCACTTCTGCCACTTTAGCAGGTGCAATTTTTCCTTCATAGGGACAGCCAAGAACACAAGAGACATACCTGCAGTTAAAGTGTGAGATTATCAGGGAAATTGGAGGGGAAGGGGGGCTAAATCAGTCATGGTACATGCTGCATTCTAAATAATCAGAAATTTCTATTAGTTTTCCAAAAGCCAAAGGGTGGAATTCTGTGGACACAGATTTTTGATAATAATCCCCTCTGCACAAAGCAACAGGCAGCCCTTACTGGGATCAGGCACTTTGCTAAATGATTCATACTTCACTCAGGGAGCTTCATACAGGGAGCATTTGTACAAAAACTAATGCAATTCTGGGTCCTTTGAGAGCCCAACATATGATTAAAACATTATGAAAACTGAAGATTAAAAGTGGTGAAATCAGCTTTCCACTGGGAAAGGGAGATTTTATTCCTCGATCTGGAGACCTATTCACATGCATTCACAGAGCACTGAGAGAACCAAATGTGAGAGACCCGGTCACCTGCTGAACTCCTAGCTAGGACCTCAGGTGTTTTCACCACTGGAGAAGAAATGAAGATGACTCAATTAAGGCATTTGTTCAGTGAAAAAGGATTTGGCTTCTTTTGTTTCCCCAGTCATGCAGTCAGCACCAAAGGGGACAAGGAATGAGAAAGAAGGACTTTGAAAGCTCTGCTCAGAGCGATTCACTGACGTGAACATTAAAAGAAAGAAAGTCTGATGCATTTTTCTATCCCACTGCCAGGAAATCAGTGACTCTTTCACAGCTGTCTCTAATATTGCCATTTCCTGGCTGGTTCATGAGAACAGGAAGCAAAGTAAATAAAATGAGCATAAAAAGAGAGAATCCCACTCGTCTGCTCCTGGGAATTCAAGGTGGGTCATGAACTGCAAACGGGATGGGAGTATGGTCTGAGGCTGCACTGTTTTAGCTGCTACAGGAATGGCTCCAAACCAGTACACTCAAGTGGCCCAACCATATTAGCTTCCAGCCTGCCCATGCCCCAGTAGCTTTACTTTTCCCGTATGGTTTGACAGCCTTACTACAGGGTAGCAAACTGATCTGATGCAGCACTGGGCTCTCTTACCCTCTGACTGGAATACTGGCCGCTCCTGCCGCACGCACCACTTCATCAAACCTCTGCAAACTCTCCTCTATGGAGCAGTTAATGTTCTTCTTCGTGAAGAGCTCAGAGGCTGCTCCAAAGACAGACACCTCTTTGGCCCCCGCTGCCACCTTCCAATGTGGAGATGGGAAAGAACAGAAGGACTCATGGCTCTTGTTAATAAAGCATTTGTGAAAGGTCTGGTCCTGCAAGGTGCTGCGCATCATCACTGGCTTCTAACCCAATGAACAGGCCCCAGCTCCCACTGACTCAGCACCAAGCTGTTAAGCTCAACATTATCACTGGCTGCTCTGGACAAGTCAGTGTTCCCCTTGTTATACTTCCATGACTTGCTGTGGAACTCGGATCCCTGCCCGGCACAGCTAGAGCCATGTGGTAATGCTGCCATGCCCAGTTTTGCCAAACAAGTATGTATCAGCAGTAACCTGAACAGGATGAAATTTGTGCTGCTGTACCAGCCTGTGCCAGCGACAGATATATGCTGAAGGGATAGAGCTACAGATCATTACTTATTCTACTGAAGTTACTGGCGTTATAGGATTTGCCATTTTAAAATTTATTCTCCCCTAGAGAGAATTTTTCACAAGACATTTTGTATAGTGTGTTAGAAAACCCCCTACATTTCTTTGTCAGCCATGCGCAGTAGACCTGTTGCAATTTCTAAAGCCTCCTGTCTTTAATGGAATTGCTTTCTCCCTGAGAGACCAGATTCTCATCTCAATTCATTCCACAGAAAAAATGTTCTCTTTGGTTTGAGACATGTGAGCTTGTCAAGGAAATGACTGCAGAACCATAAATACAATAGTAAAGCCACTTCCACGGGATCAAGGGGGAGCTGAAGTTCAGTTGTGGGACAGAAAGGCTTGTTTAGACAGAAATACCACTGCTGATCACCAGAAGTGGGGGTGGGCTGGGAATGAAGAACTCATTTTTGCATTGTAAGCGGCGTGTTAAGTTCCCCACTAGGAAAGTTCCTCTTTAGATAAACTACACAAGCTCTTTCCAACATTGGGGTAAAGAAATCAGAAGAAATGTTATAAAGTACAATTTCTACATATCTCCCCCTTGTATGAAGAGCTCCCATCTAGACAATGACATGCATAATGCACTAGAGTAGCCATGAGCAACCAAGGCTGGTGAGGGGGCCACAAGAGTGGCCTCTTTCATCTCAGTGGGCTGCACAATTGTCGTAACCAAGATGGTCTCCCGGGAATAGGGATGTGAAATATCGGTTAATTGAACAGTTGAGTAACCTCATGAAACTTTATCGGTCAGTCGACTATTCTATAGTCCCCGGGGGCGGGGCCGGCAGCCAGTGTATCAGAGGCAGCAGTGCAGGGTGCCAGGTGAGAGCTAGTCTGTGAGGGAAGCCAGTTTAAAAACCAGCTCCCCTCGCAGACCGGCTGCCTGTCGCCCTGTGCTGCTGCTTCTACAAAATAGGCAGCAGTGCTGAGTGGCAGCAGCTCCTGTCTGGGGGGTGTCTGACCTCCTGGACCCGGCACGAGCCAGAACTGAGCTGGGCTGTCTGCTCACCTGGCTCTTAATATACTTGAAATGCAGAGCCGCAGCAGGGGTAGGTTCCGGACTCATCGCAAGCCAGGACTGAGTCAGGCTGCTGGCCAGCCTGCTAAAAAATGTACTGGCAGAGGGAGGGAAATGCGTGTAGTCTATAGCATTAACCTATAAGCTTTTGCTTATCGGTTAATCAACTACACTACTACATCCCTACCTGGAATAGGGTCATTTTGACGCCTGTGATTGCATACTTAGAATTTGTGGGGTGTGCCAACTGAACCATAGCAGCACTTCGATTGGATGCAGAGCACAGCTCTCACAGTCAATGTTGTGTTCAATCAGCACACACCTCACTTCACGTGCATGTCACATTAGTAACACCAGAAGGAAAAAAACAGACAGAAACCAGCAGAATCTGACAACCTTGCATTTGGGCAATAGTTTAAAAAAAAAAAAAATCTCATGGGCCGCAGGTTGCCCACCACTACTCTAGAGAGCTTGACTCAAAGCACAAATATATTTCCTCTTACCGCTGCTTGAAATCCTTTAAGATTAGGTGTCAGTACTGGGTAGCCGACACCAGGAAATCTCTGAATTCCCTGCAAGACTTCTGTGTGATCAGCCATCTAACCAGCAAATGGAGAAAAATCTTTAGAATATACAAACACGTTATTTATCCAGCAAGCGAAAAAAGCTCCTTAAGACCATGTCTGAAACGAGACTCCCAAGAGACTAGCAAAAATCAAGAGCTTAGAGAGACGGCTCTTTAAAGGCCAAACAAAATTGTACTGGAAACCTTGGGGATATTTTCAAGTGGTCACTTAGAGGCATCCACTCAAAGAGGGGCTCTCTCATGCTTTTTGTTTGTTTCCATTTGAATCTGCATTCAGCCTTCACTGGGGTTCACAGGGACTCTCTGGTCTATCCTATTATTTCACCAGTCATAACTGTCTCATTATCACCTTATGCTCCTGCACTCCACTGATCACCTACTGTCTTATACTTGGTCTCCAGCTCTTTGGGCCAGGGAGTCTTTGTTATGTGTGAACACAGTGTTCTGCATAATAAGGCCTTAACCCTTGATTGGAGTTGATAGGACCTATCATGATAAATGCTATACGCGATCTAACTATAAGAGAGAATAGGCCAGTGAAGCAATGCTAGGTTATTCCAGAATCAGGAACATTTAAGACAATATTGAATGATGTTAAAGAAAACCTTAACAGTTAACTTTCTGCAGTCATATTGAAATCCAGTTTCTCATTACACAGAAACCCAAGTAATCCCAGCTACTGACCTGAGGAACCCATCTGGGAGACACAAAGCTGGTAGTCTCTATGACTGGGAGTCCTGTTTCAGACAGCATATTAATTAAGCTGATTTTCACCTGTGTAGGAACGATATTCTATAGGGAAGAAAGAGAAACATTCCTAGATTAAAGTTACTTCACAACAAATCTAATAGCAAAATATTATACATCTGTTGAAATACTCCTTTCCCAGAAGAAACTAAGAGTGATAAAAAGATCTACTTTATTAAAGGATTTGTTCTGTTATCTATTACTAGAGGATTTACCTGACATTGCTTGGGTCCTTAACTGAAATAATTTTTGGTTTTCTTTATTTAAATTATTGCTCTGGGGTGGGGCTGGGAATGAGGGGTTCAGCGTGTAGGCTGCCCTAGGGAAACAGGACAACCCCAGCCCTCTCTCACTGCAGCAACTTGAAGTCAGGTGAGAAATGCCTTTCCATGGCTGCTGGGAGGGAGACAGACAGACACACAAACAGGCAAACTCTCTCAAATATATAGTAGAAGATAGCTGTCCCTTTCTCCACCCCTGTTCTCTGCTGCCCCAATGGGGTTATGCCTGTCCCAGTCCCCATCTCTGGCCCACTGCTGCCCCCCCTGTGGTCCCTGTACAGTATCACTGTCCCTGCTAGCAGACCCATCCCTTTCCATTTTATGAGAAACAATTGCATTCCAGGTACATTCCATTTTCCTGGCAATCAAACCCTGACTTTGTTTTAAGTTATGCCAAGAGGAAGCTGCATACCAAATTTCGTGGGCCTAGATCTTACCATTTAGGATGAATTCTTGAAGAAACAGAGACAGACAGACAGACACTCTCTCTCTCTCAAATATATAGTAGATAACACAGTCTTTAAGAAAAATGTGATGCTTTATTCTATGAGTTCCTAAGCATCGTACAATTCAGAATCTGGAAATGTGATTTTTTAACAATAGTTGTCGGTTTCACTCTGTTGCTAGTCAACACTTGTGCCATGGTCCTATGGAACAGCCTCAGAAGTAGAAGCCAATAACACAGATAATTAAGGGCTCAATTTTGCATGGAGCAGACTGCTCTTAATTCCCACTGAAACAAAGCCACTGTGTACACAGCCAAAGCAATTGTATTTAATTATGGCTGTTAGATGTGGCTGAATGGGTTTATAATACACTGTCCTCTCCGGACAGGACCTAAAGCACAAGATAAGCAAGTCAGGAGAGCCAGGCTTGAGCCTTTGTCTAGCTAGGCTGCAATGAGTTCAGCTACAGCTGAGTTAACAGCCATAAGTAAGCGTGGTCATGGTACATGTAGGATCTCCCTTCATTTTGTGCACTGCAATTGCCTCTGGTTGAACGGCTGAAAGGGAGTCTCATTTCCTCCTTTATAGGAGACATACCCCAGCTATGCATCACCACAACAAATTGGAGCTCTCCAGCATCAGGCACAAAACACAGCTCTTTCCCAAAAGCAAACAATGGAATTTTTGCTATACTAAGCCCCTCACTCTGGCTGCGGAGATTGCACAGACTTTACCCTTCACACACTGTTCAGTACTGAGCAGATTTTGTAACAGGTAAACAAAGCAACTGACATAAAACAGACTATAACCCCTCTTGGCTTACCAGCCTTGCATGTGTCTCAGTTTTGTGTTCTCTCAGGAATGTAATTACACTACATATTAAACCTTAATAAAGCTTACATTTACATACACAGGCAGACTCACTGAGGACAATGGAGAGGACAATGATGTTACTAAGGTGCACAATACTGTGCATGTGATTAATTCTTCGCAGGACCAGGACATCAGCAAATTATCCTCCTGCAGCAGCACACACTAAAATCCATTATGAATACTAGAGGGAATTCTAGTTCAACACAACATGTGATACAAATATAAGACAAGCTCAACTGTCAGTTAATTATATGATCTTCTCAATATATACACGGGAATTATAGGAGAAATTAAATTAGGCTGACTGAGTTAAGAGAATGACTCAAGAAATAAGGGCAAATGGATTCATCAACAAAACACATTTGGCTATTTGTGTGGCAATAAACATATTGAAAGTTGAAAAAAAAAACCAACAGGATTTTGGGAAGGAGTAGACTGAGACACACAAAAATTTTCTGACTAGGAAAATCAAGTAACACAGGGCAGTGCTGAAACAGCAGACTTACAATTGCTCAAACATTAAACCAAAAAGTTATTACAACATCTTCTCTATCATAAGCCAGGCACAGAGAGCAGAGTCCCTTACTTTTTCATTCTGCAGTCCATCTCTGGGGCCAACTTCAACTATTTTCACTTGTTTAGGAAGGGAGCCAGCTGCTGTACAGCTGATCTACACAGAAGAGTGGGAAAAGACCTGTTACAAACCACACAGGGCAACATTTTTTCATGTTTTTCTTAACATTAACAGTGTCTACCATTGTTTCACATATTAGGGAACAAAGAAAAGGTATCAGAGTACTGTTGATCCCAAACATTCAAAAAATAATGAGTCAATCCCCAAAAGCATGAGGCCTTTTAAAACAAAAAATAAATGTGGGTGTTCTTTGTAATTGCCTTCTGAGCCTATGGAGGGGAGGAATCTGAGCGATTGTGATAGGCCTGGGTATAGGGATATGAACAGTTAACCACTGTGAGTAGCCCCCTACTTCTCCAACCCTGGGCGGGGAGTGGAGGGATCCAGAGCAGGAGCCAGAGATGACTGCCTGTATGCACGGGGGGCCGGCAGTGGCAGCCCAGTGGGTGGGGAGTGGGATCCCGTTTAATTGGTTAACTGAGGTTTAGCTGATTAACTGGGATTTTACATCCCTACTTGGGTAGGGCCTGTGGCTCTTGAAAGGGGTGTCTGGGGGGAGGGCAAGGGCGGCAGAAGATCCTCACAGCAACGAAGCACGGCTTTCCTCAGCCGCCACGAGAGCTAGACACGCGCTTTGCTGTAAAGGGCGGATGCGAGGGACTCACGCGAGTCCAGGAACCGCCGTCAACCCGAGCCCCAGAGCAGCGGGCTCCGCGTTCCAAAGGAGCCGGCGTGGCCCGCTGCTGACAGCTCAGCTCCCCTGCAAGGGGCCCGGCGGGCCGGAAGGCCGCGGCCATAGGCCTGCTGGGCGGCGCTTGAACAGAGCCAGGGCCAGGGCCAGGGCCAGGGCCAGGCCCGGGGACGGACTGAAGGCGGGGCGCGCCCGTTACCCGCTCACAGCGCCGGGGGGGGATCGACCCCGACAGAGCGGCCCGCGGGCCTGCCACTCACCGGGCGGAGCGAGGCCGCCAACCAGGGCAGCGCCCGCTTGGCCGCCACCATCTTGGGACGCTCATGTGACCTTGCCGCAGCCAGCTGCTGCGCACGTGACCCGAGTACCCCCCCCAAGTCAGCACGTGCCTGCCCCGCGCGCTCCCTAGGGGGCGGAGAGCGTGTCCTGGCAGCCCCCCCCCCCCGACCTGAATTGGTACAACCCACCCACGCACGTGCACCTCTGGGCGCCCCCGCGTGCGGGTTTGAGCCAGCCCCTTGCGCTCAGGTGGGGCCAGTACCGGGCGCCTGGAGCAGAGGGCGGCACCGGCCACGTGACCCCGCCAGCCCGGGACCACCCCCCGGACCCGACCCGCCTCCCCTCCCGAACGCTGCACCCGGCTATTAGCGAGCCGGATCGGCAGGGGACGTGGAGCAACCCAGCCCCAGCTCGCAGGAGCCTTGCTCCGCTTCACCCCCCCCCCCCCGCTCTGGCACCTGCTCCTCCGTCCCGCCTGGGGCGTTTGGGGGCATGTGCCCCCTCTGCTCCCACCCAGCAAACGCCATAGTCAGCAGAGACAAGCTGCAGGACTGACCAACTCAAAGCCAAACCAGCCCCAACTAGACCAACAACTGCAAAGCCTATAAAACAGTTGCACTGGTGTTCTTCTGCCACTCCCCACAACACCTTCCAACATCCACAGGACCTACCCATGCCTGTCACAACATATGGCATGCTTCACCTCTGTCGGTACATCCCTTATATTCAAATTATTTTTTATGTCTAATTATATGGCAAAAACAAGAACATAAGCAATTGTTCAGTAAGTATGTGCTTTGACACTTCTATTTTTATGTCTGATTTTGTAAGCAAGTTTTGTTTTTAAATGAGAGACTTTGGCAGTACACAAAACAAATCAGACTCCTTAAACAGGTTCAGTGGCCTGAAATGGTTGAGATCCATTGCTCTAAGCCACATTTACATTTCATATGATATCTTCTGTTGTGCAGCACATTGCTGAACACCACCACAAAAAATGTTGACTGCAAGTTCATCTAGTTAAATGCAGCCTTATGGAACACGGGGTCATAATTTTAACCTGGATTTTCATGAAATCGTTCCTTTTGAAACTGATCCAATGTAAGTACCTAGGAAGGACTTCTACTGATTAACAAAACTGATGAGAATTATATTGGTTTTAAAACTCAGACCAATGGTACCTCTGCAAAGCTTTACATGTACAAATTACCTTCTGCCTACAGCTCTTTCCACAAAATGTGGATGTAGTTTTATTTAAGGACAAGAATTTAAAATCAGTTGAATTTATATTAATCTTAAATCCACTACATTTAATCATCTGCAAACAATATAAATCAACATTTACAATATGCAAATAAGTGATAACCCCTAATTCACATGAATGAAGCAGTGTTTCTTTTCTTATAGACTTTTATTTTTAAAATTTACATATAAAAGTACATTGCACATAAGAACCTGAATCTCTGTGTAATTCTGATTAGACTTTAAATGGCATTACAGACTCACCCAAAACAGGATGTTTAATGATTGTACATACCAGAAAATAAAGTTTAGGCTATTGCATTCTGATTAAAGACTAGTTTCAAGAAGTATTAAGCAACATGAATAATCAAGTCAGTTAATAGAAGATTCAGTTTCAGAGCCCCTGAGCTGATACCCTATTTTAACAGCTATATCTACACTTGCACCCTCTTTCTAGAGAGGGATGCAAATGAAGCCAGGATTTAAATATCCCGCACTTCATTTGCATAATCGCGTTATGGCGCTATTTCAAAACAGTGCTATTTCAAAACAACAGATGCTGTTAAGACACGGTTATTTCGAGAGAAAACCCTTCTCTCAAAATAACCCTTATTCCTCATACAATGAGGTTTACCAGTTATTTCGAGAAGGGTTTTCTCTTGAAATAACTGCGTCTTAACAGCATCTGTTATTTTGAAATAGCGCTATTTCGAAATAGCACCATAACGCAATTATGCAAATGAAGCGTGGGATATTTTAATCCCAGCTTCATTTGCAATTTTGCATGTCTTCATTTGCCTCCCTCTCTCTAAAGAGGATGCAAGTGTAGACATACACATACAGATTCAGTAGACAGCTTCAGTGGAGACCTGCACTGTCCTGAACCACTGGACATTTTTTCCTGCTTTATTTTGCCTAGTTCAATGGTGCACACTTATACACACCAGTCCAAGGCATGTTTCTTGATCATAAGTAAACATGAAAACAGTTCCATCCCTCTAATAGTCTTGTTAACAGCAACAGCTGTATCTTGAACATTTTGATAATTCTCATTCTGTCAGTCTTAGGCATTTTTAACAAACGCATAACTGCAATTTATTCACATTCTGTGTTTGCAGATTCCAGATCCTATTTCAGACAATTTTGTGACTGTCCCACACTAATTTCATTCTTCCACATACCTAGTGTGACAGTCATGCCTATTAGGCCATAGTGCTGCAATTAAAGGCATACAAATAACATCTGCTAATACACCTGGCTACGGATCTCTCCTCACACTAGTCTGACCCTACTCAGCAATCGAACATTGTTATTGCAGGCTATGTCAGAATTTTCTCTCTGAGATGAAATGTTCCATGTGGGTGAGGCCTTCACTCCCACCAAGATGCAACTTATCTAGCTATCTTCTTGGCCAGAGTGGCTTAGAAAGGCACTCTCTTAGATGGGCAAGAAAAACAATTTATTAAGATTCCTTCACCTTCAGAAAATATAAAATCAAAGCAAAAAGCTCTAGGTTCCTTGGTTTTCTTCACAGGCACTATCACTCCACACCTTCTAGCTTGAGAGTCCAGCAACACTGCACTGGGAGAACAGATGGGGGTAAAAATGGCAAAGGGATCAGCAATCCTTTATCTGGGGCCTTCTCCCAATTCAGCGTCTCAGAGAACCCCAACATAGTCACCTGAAAAAAAAAGAAAACACAATACACTCAACTCTTGCTTAATGCAACTACCTCCAGATTACTTACATCACCTCGGGCCAATTCAACTAAAAAGTATTTGCAGAGTACAATGCAAGGCACATGACAATCATCTGACTATGATTTTTCTTATAGTGGTTTGGAAATGACACCACCTCCTCCTTGTTCCATTTGCAGTGAATAGTTTAATAGATTTGTTTTTAAGTTTGCTTTGCCATGTCAGAGTAGTCCTACTGCTATTTGGGACCCTCCGTTCATTACACAGCAAATCAAGTCAGTTGAGGCTGGGAACTCTGGAAGAAATGCCCTTTGCGGTACTGTGGCAAGTTTAAAAACAGTGCTGACAAGTCTCATCCAGTGTTACTTCAGGGAAAACAGTGGCTTAAAGCAGGGTGAACACACAGAAAGAGGGAACATAGTTCCTTTATTACCTCTTTGTGATAAAGACGACCCAAGACTAGAAGTAAGGGGTAGAATCAGAGAATACTAAGACTGGAAGGGACCTCGAGAGGTCATCAAGTACAGTCCCCTGCCCTCATGGCAAGACCCAGTACTGTCTAGACCATCCCTAACCTGCTCTTAAATATTTCCAGAATGGAGACTCCACAACCTCCCTAGGTAATCTATTCCAGTGTTTAGCGACCCTGACAGTTAGGAACTTTTTCCTAATGTCCAACCTAAACTTCCCTTGCTGCAATTTAAGCCCATTGCTTCTTGTTCTATCCTCAGAGGCCAGGAAGAACAAGTTTTCTCCCTCCTCCTTGTGACACACTTTTAGAAACCTGAAAACGGCTATCATGTCCCCTCTCAATCCTCTCTTTTCCATACTAACCAAGCCCAATTCTTTCAGTCTTCCTTCACAGGTTATGTTCTCTAGACCTTTATATCGTTCTTGTTGCTCTTCTCTGGATCTTCTCCAATTTCTCCACATCTTTCTTGAAATGTGGTGCCCAGAACTGGACACAATACTCCAACTGAGGCCTAATCAGCACAGAGTAGAGTGGGAGAATGACTTCTAGTGTCTTGCTCACAACACTCCTGTTAATGCATCCCAGAATCATGTTTGCTTTTTTTGCAACAGTGTCACACTGTTGACTCATATTTAGCTTGTGGTCCACTATAACCCCTAGATCCCTTTCTGCCATACTCCTTCCCATTCTGTATGTGTGAAACTGGTTGTTCCTTCCTAAGTGGAGCACTTTGCATTTGTCTTTATTAAACTTCATACTGTTTACCTCAGACCGTTTCTCCACTTTGTCCAGATCATTTTGAATTATGACCCTATCCTCCAAAGCAGCTGCAATCCCTCCCAGCTTGGTATCATCTGCAAACTTAATAAATGTACTCTCTATGCCAATATCTAAATTGTTGATGAAGATACTGAACAGAACCGATCCCAAAACAGACCTCTGCGGAACCCCACTTGTTATACCTTTCCAGCAGGATTGTGAACCATTAATAACTACTCTCTGAGTACGGTTATCCAACCAGTTATGCTCCCACCTTATAGTAGCACCATCTAAGTTGTATTTGCCTAGTTTATTGATAAGAATATAATGGGAGACCATATCAAATGCCTTACTCAAGTCTAGGTATACCACATCCACAAGACTCGTTATCCTATCAAAGAAAGCTATCAGATTGGTTTGACTTTTTTTTTTTTTTTTTTAAAAACAAATCCATGCTGGCTGTTCCCTATCACCTTATTATCTTCCAAGTGTTTGCAGATGGATTCCTTAATTACTTGCTCCATTATCTTTCCTGGCACAGAAGTTAAACTGACTGGTCTGTAGTATCCTGGGTTGTTTTTATTTCCCTTTTTATAGATGGGCACTATATTTGCCCTTTTCCAGTCTTCTGGAATCTCTCCTGTCTCCCATGATTTTCCAAAGATGATAGCTAAAGGCTCAGATACCTGCTCTATCAGGCCCTGGTGACTTGCAGACATTTAACTTTTCTAAGTGATTTTTAACTTGTTCTTTTTTTATTTTATCTTCTAAACCTACCCCCTTCCCACTAGCATTCACTATGTTAGGCATTCCTTCATCAGACTTCTCGGTGAAGACCAAAACAAAGAAGTCATTAAGCATCTCTGCCATTTCCAAGTTTCCTGTTACTGTTTCTCCTTCCTCACTGAACAATGGGCCTACCCTGTCTTTGGTCTTCCTCTTGCTTCTAATATATTTATAGAATGTCTTCTTGTTTCCCTTTATGCCTGTAGCTAGTTTGAGCTCGTATTGTGCCTTTGCCTTTCTAATCTTGCCCCGCATTCCTGTATTGTTTGCCTATATTCATCCTTTGTAATTTGTCCTAGTTTCCATTTTTATATGACTCCTTTTTATTTTTAGATCATGCAAGATCTCCTGGTTGATCCAAGGCGGTCTTTTGCCATATTTTCTATGTTTCCTGCGCAGCGGAATAGCTTGCTTTTGGGCCCTTAATAATGTCCCTTTGAAAAACTGCCAGCTCTCTTCAGTTGTTTTTTCCCCTCAGTCTTACTTTCCATAGGACCCTACCTACCAGTTCTCTGAGCTTACCAAAATCTGCCTTCCTGAAATCCATTGTCTCTAATTTGCCGTTCTCCCTTCTACCTTACCTTAGAATCATGAACTCTATTTTTTCATGATCACTTTCACCCAAGCTGCCTTCCACTTTCAAATTCTCAACCAGTTCCTCCCGATTTGTTAAAATCAATTGTAGAACAGCTTCCCCCCCAGTAGCTTTTTCAACCTTCTGAAATAAAAAGTTGACAACTTATACACTTTCACCAGATATTTAACAGGACTCAGGCTGGGCCATCTCAGCCTTTATGTACCAGAGATGGACTCGAGAGATTCATTATCTACTCTTCCGATTCCTTACTTGTGTGCTTGAAGATGGAATAGGTGAAGACAGCTTCAACACTTTTTCCTCTGGCCAGGTTATAAAGATGGCATAGACAGTTGATCCTTTAGAAGTGTACCTGAGAGAATATAAGATGGTGTACAGAGATAGGAAGATCACCACAAGATACAGAGGCAGATAAGGAATTAGCTTTGTCAAAAGTAAAGCTAAAGTGCCTGCCTTCCCCACAGTCAGTCAGTCTTGCCATGCTGGGAAAGCCTGCCACACAGGAGTCATCTGCTATCCTTGCACATCTCAGAACTTTGGAACCACCATTTATCCAGTCAACAGGGACTGAGGAAAGCTAAACAATGTCCACATACGCTCCCTGAAAATAAAGGTCACCTTGCAACATGGCCTTAATTTAGGTTGCTGTGGTCAATAGCGTGGGTTAAGCTCTTGTGAAGCTGCATGTAGGTCTTGTTATTCTCATTTAAAACACAACTTAGGTTTGCAGCATTCTGGTCTCCTTACACACGTTTTCCTCTTTGAGGAAATGCATAACATTAATGGAAGAGGTGTGAGGTCTGGGATGGAGTTGTGTGCAGAAGGGGAGGTTGGAGTATGGGTGCAGGACGGAGGCTGTGAACGGGGGCAGCAGTTTGGGGTGCATGGTCTGGGAGGAGGTTGTGACGAGATGTTAAAATGTATTTATGTAAACATATAACCACTGAAAGTTTCCACTGATACGGAGGCAGCAGTGTGCGGGGGAGGGGGACACTATGTGAAACCATGCAAGTTAGTTAGGGATGTCAATGTGTAGTCAAGTACACAATTAACTGGTAAACCCAGGCTTACTAGTTAATCTTATTGACTACATACATTCCCCTACCTTGCTGCCTCTATATCAGACACAGCAGGAAGTGGGAGCGGGAGCCAGGTTTTAAAGCCAGCTCCCCACAAGCACCGGATCTGCAGAGCCACGTGGTCCAGTCCTGTCCCGTTCCCCACCATGCCTGACAGAGGCAGCAGTACAGAGGGCGAGGGGGGCAGGTGGGAGCCAGTACACACAGGATGACAGCTTTCAAGCCAGCTTTTGTGCCAGCTCTGGAACCGCCCCCCCCCGCCGCCTCTATTGGTGGCAGCAGCGGAGGGTGGGAGGAGGACAAGGGAGGCTGTCCGTGGCGGGCCCAAGCCAGCACAGCCTCTGTCCGCAGGGAGACTGGACACCCCTGCGGACAGGGGCTGTTGCCACCCCACACTGCTACCTCTATCAGAGGCAGCTGTGCAGGATGGCAGGCAGGAGCAGGTCTGTGCAGGGAGCTGGTCTTTAAACCCTTGCAGACCGGCTCCCGCCTGCCACCCTGTGCTGCTGCTTCCAATAGAGGCAGCAGTGCAGGGTACCATGGGGTTCCCTGGGAGCGGGGATGGGAGCGCACAGGCTGCCAACCCCACTCCCAGGGAATATTAAATAGTCATGCAACCGATAATATTATCACTTAAACGCTATCTAACTCCCTAAAGTTAACCAATGAGCCTAGGCTCATCAGTTGACTGTTTACACAGGTACACATTCACATCCCTAGTTGTGACTGGGGTAAGCGTGCAGGAGTGGGAGCAGAGGGTTGAGAAGCAGGAACGGCTGGGGCACCAGGTGCAGGCTCTGGCAGGATGGCACTTACCTAGGCAGCTCCTGGCCAGCAGCTCATTAGGTCCCTCAGGCAGGCTCCTTGAGTTCCACACCGCTCACAACAGCCGGCTGCAGGGACCATGTGCTTCTCTAAGTGCCACGAGCAGCCGCCACCCGCCCCCCCAATGCATCACAAACCTGGCCCACACAGCTCAAGTTGTGAGACTGTGCTATGGACAGGAGCAGCACACAAAGCCTCCCTCCCCTGGGCTTGCGGTGCTCAGAGGAACACATGGCTCCTGCAGCTGGTTGCTTTGAGTGGCATGCAGAGATGTGAAAGGCAGGGAGCCTACTCAAGGCTTTCGCTGGGCCCCGGGCCATATTTTGCCCATCTGAGTTAAAATTTCTACTCTGGAGAAGCAACATGAAATCCCTCAGGTTTAGTTTAGGGATGTAAAATCCCATTTAATCAGTTTTTACCAGTTAACCAATTAGAGCGGGGCAAGGTTGGGCTGCTCCACTGATATCCCTAATTTAGATTTTTTTTTTTGTTTAAAGCATGTAAATAATCAGGGACTTCAGTTCTACCCTTCTCTACAGCTCCTTGTATTAAACACCCTGAAGGGAAGGGGAGGCAAAGGTGCCCCCACAGCCCAGTGATTCCAGAGGGCCCACTGCAACAGTGGCTGGAGCCCCTGGTCCCTTTGAATCGCTGTTGAAGCCCCCACAGCACACTATGAACAGTGCTGAAGCCACCTGGGGGAAGCTAAGGTGGCTGTGAAGCCCCCCTCCCCTTCACTCCCCCACCTTACCCAGTTCACACCCTGACCTGGGGAGGCAGTTCAGTACTCAGAGTGAATCAGTGTCTTTCTGCAGTGTTCATTTTTCACTGGAGTCCTCAACATTTGGAGCGAGCTCAACCATTCTTGTGAGATCACAGCCTGAGACGTGGCTGTTTCAGCGAGGTCTTGTGTAAAGTAATCCTTACCATACACTGTTTGTGGTGTTCTCCATCTGTACTCTCCATGGTTTAGAAGCATAAATTGCCTCCCCATTAATACCCAGCCATTTTCCAAGGGAAAGAAGCCTTTCTTGGAAGATTGGAACAATCACTCCCTCTTTTGTAGGGCCCACATTGAGAAGATAGTTGCCTCCAAAACTCACAGTCTGCACTAGCTCCTGTGACAAAGACAGAAAGTACCATGAATTCACTTTACTTTCACTCCTGCGAGAGACAGGCATTTGCACAAAGCTTTATTCTTTTTGTTCCTGCTACTTTAGACACCAGCCTACCATACTGTCATGTCAGATATCTGGCATCTATTTGCCAAGCAAGAAGACAGCAAACTGCCTCTAATCCCCAGTAATCCCCTTATCTAGATTTAAGTTCTTACTGAAATAATACTTGATTCATCCATGAGCTCATTGAGTTGCATGTTGCTTCGATAGCCCCATGACCTTCTGTCAATAGACGTGCACATCTCCCACTTGTGCTGCGGCAGGGTGCCTGGCTTATATTTATCAGCACAGTTATAGTATCCTCCATGATGGCAGGAGCAGTTATTGCACCAACGGTCATTTACTACAACAGTATCCTAGAATGATAAGAAACAGTTTAGAGCAGAGACCATTTTGACTTAGACCAGTGATGGGCAACCTAAGCTAGTGAGTGGCCCTTCCATTTCAGTGGCTGCAAGATTGTCATAACCAAGATGGTCTCTTGGGATAGGGTAGTTTTGCTGACTGTGCTTGCGTACTTTGCGGGATGTGGGGATCGCACCGTAGCAGCGCTTTGACTGGATGCAGAGGGAGTGCATGACTCTCTAAGTCAGTGTTGTGTGCAATCAGCACCCACCTCACTTCATGTGCCTTTGGTTTGTGTGTGTGTCCCTTTAGTAATACAGGTAGGAAAAAAACGTAGAAGCCAGAAGAATCTGATAATCCTGCATATGGGCAACAGTAAACAAAATGTCTCACAGGCCACACATAGAACCCTGATGGACAGCATGTGGCTCTCAGGGGCTGCAGTTTGCCACCACTGACTTAAACACTCAATTGTTCTGCTACAGTATTTCACAAGAACAAGTTTGTGGGGTTTGCTCTGGTTTGGTTACTAGGCTCCCAAAAACAGGTTGATTCATTATTTTTTATTAAAAGGTCAAATACTCCTCAACAATTTATATACATTGATCATGAGAATTTGACTTAGATTCTGCCCGATTTTCCATATGTATGTAATGGCTAGAAGAAAAGAAATGCAGTACCTTGACAGGACTATCATTATAAAGCCAGGCAAGGAAAGAGGTAGAGTTCCAATATGTGTCTGGAGCCTCCCAGTCACCATCTGACCAAATCAGATCTGGTTTATACCTAAGATACATAAATGTTACTACAAAATTTAACACTTACTTCTGGTCCAATCCAAAGGGAAGACCTTCATAGGGCAATATCTTTAATTCTTGCTCATGAAGTTCAATTATCTTTGCTTTCAAAAGCTCCTCTTATTGTATGACATAACCAGGTAATGTGTCAGAGTGACAGAGGACAAAAAAAACTAAAATAAAACCACCACCACACACACCCATGAGGGAGATCCTAGCAGCAGCAAGGGCTGGGAATGTAGCACTAACAAAAAAAAAGGGGAAGTGCAAATTGTGTCCGTGCAGGCATAATGGCCAGTAGATAATACCGAGGAAAAAAAGTGCTCCCATGCACAGATAAATCATGTGCTCCCATGCACAGATAAATCACCCTTTTCAGACTAACTCAAACGTATAGGGAAGTGAGATTTGCTTTGTGGTCAGGCAACAAATGTATCTCCTCCCCCCGCATGTATACCTTTACCCCAAAAGACAGAAAGAAATATTCAGGATTGCTTAGACGGTTGCAGCTCTTACCTTAAAACAAGATCATAAAGCTCTGGCATTGTTTTTAAAAAGACAAAATTCTGTGTCTTGAAGCCATTTTTTTTGTCATCTAAATACAGAGGATTAAACCACTCTAATAGTGAATGGTACAGTCCATAGCGTATATTCCTTTAATATTAAACAAAGAAATGAAAGTTGGGTTAACAAAAAAGTATCAGTTTGAAAAAAAGAGCTCACTGCATTTTCACTGCACTGTTGTGAAGCTTACAATATGAAATCAAAATGACAAGAACCTACTATTATAATATTCAATGACATCCAGTCACAGGTTTCAAAATACTTCCTAATGTTAGGTAAATACCACACACCCCTCCTCACATGCGAAACAGAGATTGAGTAACTTAACTTGCCTGAAGTTACACAGTGAGTTAGTAGAAGCATCAGAAATATGGCCCAGGCTGTCAAACTCTGATACCCATGCTCTGGACCTTGCTGCCACCCTGTACACTCAACATTAGGGACGTTAAATATTGGTTACTGAGTAGTCGATTAACCTCATGAATTCTTATTGGTTATTGGACTATTCTATAATCCCTGGAGGTAGGGCTGGCAGCCAGTGCAGTCTGTACCAGAGGCAGCAGTATGGAGTGCCAGGTGGGAGCTGGTCTGCAAGGGGAGACAGTTTAAAAAACAGCTCCCCTGGCCTGTCGCCCTGTGCTACTGCCTCTGATACAGAACAGAGCTGGGCTGCCTGTCCACCTGGCTCCTAATACACTTTAAATGCAAAGCCACAGCGGGGGTAAATCCTGGACCCAGCACAAGCAAGGACTGAGCCAGGCTGCTAAAAAATTTACTGGCAAGGGGGAGAGCTTTTGCTAATCGGTTAATTGACTACACTATTACATCCCTACTCAACATTAGGTAAAGCAATTTTACATTGTACTAGGAAACCAACAGGAGATTGGATAGCAGAATTCTCTAACCCTCAGGCAATACTATTTTGTTGAAAATCATGTGCTTATTGACAAACTTATAAAGAACTAGGAGATGATAATGGTCATCTAATTCAAGAACTGGAAGTAGTTCTTGGGTAACAAAGTTGCGACAATATGTACAAGAGCAGTAACATACCTTTCTCTAAGAGCTTGTCCCAGTTCACCCACTAGGTCTCGATGGGGTCCTACATCCATAGAATTCCAGTTCCAGGACACAGGAGACCCCCAGTTAGTGTAGCCTTCATGATGCTTTGAAGTCAGCACCACATACCTGTGGAAATCAAGACCTCATATCTTATCAGAAGGAAACAGAACCTACGTGAGATGCTCCACATCTTCTGAATCAAACTGGTACTTGGAAAGCAAAGTACAGTAGACTTCCGATAATCCGGCACCTTTGGGACCTAGGTGGTGCCGGATTATCAGATATGCCAGAGTATCGGGAGGTCCCGGTACAGCTGCACGGCTTAACAGTGTGTGTCTAAGTGGCTCCTTACAACAACACTAAATCCACTTTAAAGCCACTGACTGAGTGATAAATGTCTAGTTTGCACTACAAAAGTGCTCCCATGGTTCTAGTGAGCTTAGTGGTTTTGAGGCTAATTTACAAAACCAAATCATTTCTGCTTTCTGTATGTGTGAAGAAAACCACATTGCACTAAGATCTCAGAAAGTATCATCTATTGGCCAAAGGAGGAAGTGACTATGGTATGGCCACCGGACATCCACCTGACCATTCTTCTGGTGGAAAGCAGAAGAAAATTATTCTCTTGGGCATCTAGTTTTGATTAATACAAAGTGTAAAAGCTAGGAATTTGCTCCTTTACTGAGAATGATGCATCCTCAGGACACTGTGATCAAGGGATCAGCCAGGCAGGGAAACACACTATAGGAACCAGGGCTCTGTCATACATATTGTAGATGTTCTGAATAACCAATGATCCTTAGCAACATTTTGGGTGCACAATCACCACCAGTGACCAATGTTCCCGCTAATCTTTTCCACCACGTGCAAAATACATTTTTATGTGCACGAATGCACGTGTGGATGTGCATCTGCAGGAGAAACACAAAGCCTGGCTGTGGGGCGTTGCTAAATTTGCATCGACTATTCGATTAGTTGATAAGGGCGCCTTGGCCTTTGAAGTGTACCAAAAGTCCCACGGCTGTTACTACACTTCCAAGGCGAAGGTGCTGCAGGCAGCATGGGACCAGCGAGGGACTCAAGCAGTCCTCTGCTGGCCCCATGCTCCTGCGGCGTTTCAAAGCGGCAGTGCCACATGGAGCCTGGGGTCTAGCTACAGGCTCCACGTGGCGCTGCAGCTTTAGAAGCGCCCCCTCCTCCCATCCAACCCCTGCCTCTTTCTGATACAGGCTGCAAAGAGGGGGGAGACTAGTCGTTCACAACCTTAGGACAGGGAACACTGCCAGTGACTGCACTCCTGCCCCAAGGGGCCCTCGGTCTACCCCCCTCCCCCCAGCACAGAGCGGGGCCACACGCACCCCCTCCCTACCCCGCCCCCCGCGCTGACCTGGCGCCGGCCTGCTGGAAGAGCCAGGCCCAGTAGCGCGGCTCGAAGTCGCGGGCGGCGAAGCGCGCGGCGAAGTCGGCGTAGGTGGTGTTGGGCGGGAAGTGCTCGCGCACGAAGCGCGCGTAGTCGGGGCGGCGCTCGGCCTGCCAGTGCCACCAGAACCACTCGGAGCCGTAGGCCGGCACGGCGAACACGCCCCAGTGCACGAACACCCCCACCTTGGCCTGGTCGAACCACGCCGGCAGCGGCCTGGCGTCCAGGCTGGGCCAGTCCGGGCTGTAGCGGGCCCCGCAGGCCGCCCCGGCCCCCAGCAGCAGCAGCAGCAGCAGCAGCAGCAGCCCGCGAGCAGCTCCCAGCAACGCCATCGGCCCCGCTCTGCCTCGCTCTTCCGCCCGCGGGACGGGAAGCGGGACGGGCCAAGCTGAATGACACGGATCACGTGACACGCGGCGGTTCCTGTGGTAGAAAGGCACTGTCCGCGTGACGGGCAGGCGTGACGCCGTTGCTGAGCGACGCGTCGACCACGTGATCCGCTGGGCGACACCACTGCTAGAGAAGCAGCGGCCGCACAATGTGCAAAGGCGATGCCACGGCTGGAGCAGCACTGACCACGTGACGCTGGGGCGGGGCATAGTCCTGGAGGCAGGGACCAGGGCCGGCAGGCAGCGCGCGCTGGCGGGTACAGGACTCAGCGCAGCGGGGGGGGGCTGACTGGGCCCGTCCGTAGCGGCAGGGGGGGCGCTGCTCCAGCGGGGACTCCCCCCGGGGGGGCGGGGCAGTGGTTCCCGCCATCAGACCCCCTGTTGTCTCCTGCTCTCTGAGGGGGAACCAAGCTCCAGCCGCTGTTCCCCCCACCCAGCCTGCAGGCCATCTGGGGGGAGGCCAGACTCTGGGGGATGGACACCCCCCCGCGGCCTGCAGGCTCTGGGGGTGGAGGACAGGCTCCAGGTTTGGGAAAGGGGGGCTGCTTACTGGTGTGCTGGCAGGCAAGATGGTGGAGCCCCAGCTCTGCTGGCCACTCGCTTAATGCTGCACCATGGTCACTCTCAGTATCGTATCCCTCCCCTTTCTGTGCCCCTGTGGTGGAAAAGAGGCCCATTCCCCACACTTCCTGTTTTCAAGGCACAACCGAACCCTGCCCTTGGTTTAAGTTAGGGTAAAAGGAAGCTGCATGCCAAATTTGGTGGTCCTAACTCTTACAGTTTAGGAGGTGTTCTTGAACAAACAGACACACAAATGCACTCTAAAATAGAGACAACAGGCATGTTTACATATGCTACTGCAGGTAAGTTTACATGGTGTCTGAAAGAGAGAGGTCAATTATTGACAACCCAAGTGTGCCTTGTTAAGTTTCAAATGTTGCTCTCTCATCAGTAGCTGGAAGACCAATTTTATAATAATCCTATCAATATGCTCCATCAAAGGGGCAAATTCAGCACTGGTGTAAAGTGGTACAAGTCTTTATGACCTGTCCTTGGCCACATGCACTGGCTGGTGCTTGTTACTTTTTCCTGCATCTAGTTAACATGTTCTTAAAAAGATACTTAAGTGATGTCTTATTTCCTATGCACAAATATCCAGCACTTGCCTGTTTAGAGCATAAAACAGCTTAATCACATCTTGCATTTCTGGACAAAAAATTACAGCATCTTCTTAAAAATAGCTTTTCAGTAATTGCAACCACAGGGCTAAATTCTTTGGTGTAGTCCTAGTTAAAATCGGTGGATTTACTCTAGGGATAAATGTGCCTCTTTAGTTTGATGAGAAATGAAACTTACAGGTTTCCTTTGGAACCATATTTAGCTGCAAATGTTCTTAGAGAAACAATCAAACTCCTAAACACTAAGGCTGTGTCTACACTGGCGCGATCTTGCGCAAAAGCGGCTACTCTTGCACAAAAACTTGCTGCCTGTCTACACTGGCCGCGTGTTCTTGCGCAAGTAAACTGACGTTCTAATGTATGAAATCAGGGCTTCTTGCACCAGAACTCTGATGCTCCCGCTCAGGAATAAGCCCTTTTCCGCAACTGTTCTTGCGCAAGAGGCCAGTGTAGACAGGAAACATGAATTTCTTGCACAAGAAAGCCCTATGGTTAAAATGGCCATCAGAGCTTTCTTGCGCAAGAGAGCGTCTACACTGGCATGGATGCTCTTGCGCAAAAGCACATGCCAGTGTAGACGCTCTCTTGCACAACTACTTTAACACAAGAACTCTTGCGCTAGAGTTTTTGCGCAAGATGACGCCAGTGTAGACGTAGCCTAAGGATGTCAGGTTGCCCAGTTTCTCAAAGCTATTTAGGAGCCAGTTATGGAAGTTAGGAGTCTAAATTCTTGAGTATCTGGGACTAAGATCCAAAAATAGGGTCCTACCAAATTCATGGCCTTGAAAAACTCATCGCTGTCTGTGAAATCTGATCTCTCCCCGTGAAATTTGATCTTTTGTGTTTTTTTACCCTGTCTAATACAGCAGGGGCAGGGAACCTTTTTGGGGTTGGGGGCTGCTGACAAACAGAAAAATTAGCTCCTGGCCAGCTCTGATGGCAGCACTACTACCAGCATCAGCACAGAAGTAAGGGTAGCTGTACCCTAATCCCGCTCTACAATAACCTTGTGACTATCCCACAACAACTCTCTGAAATTTCAGATTTAAATGGCTGAAATAATGAAATTTACTATTTTTTAAATCCTGACTGTGAAATTGACTAAAATGAACTGTGAATTTATTAGGGCCCTTCCAATAAGGGCTACATCTTTCAAGGTACTCAGTTTAATGCAAGAGTAGGCCATGTCCAGCGTAGTAGTCAGAAGTCACTGTAGTGGTATCCTGACAGGTCTCCTGTTCCATCAGTGATGGTATCTGTTCGGCTGTGCACACGTATGCGCAATCCTGTGTGTTGTGTTGACTTTGTACAAGCAGTCAACACAGCAGACTCCCAGAGACCACACAATCAGATAAGGATCAAAGGCACCTGTCCAAGTTTATTGTCAAATGAAGTACAGTAGTAGTTGTCAGTAGACTCCACCAAACCACTACACATATGTACCCCCTGACAATGGACAGGCTCAGTCAGTGGGAGGACTCACTGCTCCTTAGGGCGGACAAAGACAGTCCCTCCCAGGCACAACTTTATATACAGGTACAAACAAGATACACAACCCTCTGACATTCCGCAGATACCACCCGTCACCCTGAACCTGGTGATTTGATCAAAATGTCCCTATCCATCATGCTGTCATTTTAGGCCTTTTCCTTGGGTCCCTGTTATCTGTGGTGAGTGTGGGTACTAAGGTCCTTTTAAATGAGGTTTGTTACAATCCTTCTGGAATGTGCTTTCAACCTGTGCCCAGTACCAATTACTATTTCACAGCTGGTGCCTAGTACCAATTAGAGTTTAGCACAATCAGCCCTGTTCATGCCAAGTTCCATGAGCAGGGCCCTGCCTCTTGCTCACAGCTTAACTTTATATTAGCAAAGTCTTGACCATTGTTGACCAGGCCTGTGCTACATGGGCTTCTGTTTCAGGCAAAATAAGTTGGTCAAGGGCTGGTAGGCACAGTTGTGGTCTCCGTCTGGTAAACAAAAATGGTGGGCACTGCTTCTGTTTATCCACCCACGCATGGTGTTTGAGGAGCACCATCATGGTCTATGACAGGGATGGCCAACCCATTTAACAAAGAGAGCTGAAACAGCAGTGGAAAAGAAATGCAAAGAGCCACACCAGAATTGTCAAGCAAAAAAAAACAAAAAAAAAAGAGGCTGCCCCTTTAAGGAGCAAGAATGCTTAGGCTTTTTGGCCATATCAGGCTCCCATTGACAGCCGCCATCTTGGGTGCCATTTTGAATTGCCAACTCAGTGAGCGCAGGGAAGGGGAGCGCAGGAGTGGCTTTGCGAACTGCACTTTTGGAGAGGTGGGGGGAGAAGAACCACGGGTTGGGCACGGCTGGTCTATGACACCTGCTATGCTCCTGCTCTAGTATTGGTAATGGGAGAGCTGGTCCAGTCTTCCTTTCATTCGATGTGTCTGCTATTTGGACCATCAGCCTAGGTACTTAGGCAGCTAATTCCCTTGGAAATCAATGGGGTTTAGGTGTCTACAGCCCATGTCTTTTACTTACTAAGTAACATTCCAGTCACAAGGAGGGTGCAATTTGCAAATGTTTTGTAATACGTCCAAATGGCTCCATTCTCCAGGCAAGGCATTCAGTCATTAATCCTTCCAGGAGCTACAGAGAAAAGCAGCATTAGCTTTTCTTCCTTTACAGAGAAACAATCCAAATCTGTCCCGTGTCTTCCCAGTCAGAGCTCAGGATTTCAGCAGATTCGTGTCTGTTCTGCACACAGTGTCTTCAGCGGGAAGGACTTCTGAGTGCTGTCTGCTTCCGGGGGACTCTCTGAAGCTCAGCTTCTCCCTGAACCGCAAGCAGATGTTCTTCAAAGAGGAGCGCAGCTCCCTGCTTCGGAGGGCATAGACAAGGGGATTCACCATGGAGTTCACCAGGCAGAGGGTGCTGCAGAAGGCAAACACCTTTTTGATGTCGTTATTCAGGCTGGCAAAGAGGCTGTACATTATGACACCCAGCACTGGGGACCAGCATATCACGACAACCGCCAGGACCATCACTAATGTTTTGGCAAGTGTGACGTCCATTCTCATCTTTGCAGTCCGCCGCCCAGCCTGGCTTTGGCGTCTCTCCTTGTACACTGTGTGCTTATGAGCCTTCCACAGTACCTGCACATAGGCATACACAATACACAGCAACAGAATCATGACCAGGCAGATCCAGCTGGACAGATACTTGTAATCAACAAAGGGAAAGAGATCAGAGCAGGCGGAGTTTACCCTGCAGCAGTTCCACCCCATGAGCGGCAGGAAGGCTGCCACCATGGTAATTACCCACATCACAGCCATCGCCATCAAAGCCCTTTTTCTTGTCACAATGGCCTTGTACTTTGAGGGCCTGTGGATACAGACGTATCGGTCAAACGCCATCAGCAGCAAGCTGCCCAAAGATGCTGTGAAGGACATGTTGACCCCTCCGAGCTTCAGCAAGAAGATCTCTTTAGAGGAGTCAGTTCTGTTGAAGACATGGAAATCAACAAAGCTGCAGACAAATACGATGCAGGCCAGAACATCTGCTAGGGCTAAGCTACTGATCAAGATGTAGGAAGGCTTTTTCCTGATCTTAGGGGAAGAAAATATCAGACACATCACAGAAGAATTTTCCAAAAAGCACAGAGCCCCCAAAATGAAGCATAGCGTGCCTAAGCCTATTTTCTGACCACGGCTGTTAAGGACCATGTAACATCCCATGGGCATGGTATTCATGCTGCAGTTGGGCCCTTTTGTGCTTTCATTCATCTGGCATCTCTCCATTGTGATTATCCAGGAGCAAAGGGAGTTTAGTGAACCTGTTCTGAAAAAAAGATGCAGAGGGGAAAAAAGTTACTTTTGTACCCAGCACACAAAACACCACACACAGTTAGAGACGTGAAAGTCAGAGAATACACTCTTCCCCCGTGACAGAGTGTACCAACCCTGCACTGGGCCTGCAAGGGTTAAGCCTGGCTCACCTGGCCGAAAAAGCGCTGCCCCCATAGTCCTGCTAGGCATGCTCCACTGGAGGCTGGCTATAAAGACTGGAGGAGCAGCTCAGTCTGGGCTGCTGGGAAATAAGATGCTCCCAGTAGTCTGGAGGAAGAGCTGCAGATGGACCGAACTGAACTGTGGAGGCCAGTCAGTGGGGAAGGTCCAGAGAAGCCCCCAGGCCAGAGGAAAGCGGAGAAGCTGCAATAGTGAGTCTGGTAGGAAGTTGCCCAGGGCAGGGAGTTAGATCCCTGAGAACTCAGCGTGTTTTGGGTGGATTCCCTCCTGAGCTAGAGGGGGGCCTTCCCACCACTGACAGGGCCCTGGGCTGGGAGAGGATGGGCCCAGGTCTCTTAACCCATCAGCACCCAAGGAGGAGTGCTACAACCATTGCAATTGACTCTGGCTGCTAGGTCACGCTGCCCTATGTGAAGGGGATTGCTATTGACCCTGAAACTCTGGCTGCTAGGCCTCATTGCCCCAAGGGAAGGGAGTGTTGTTATTGACTCAGGCCACTAGGCCTCACTGCCCTGAGGGTAGGGAGGGGTGTTACTGACACTGGTTGCTATGCCTGACTGCTTCACAGAGAGGTGGTGTGGCCCTGGGCCATTGGAGCCAATACACACGTGGGGTGGAACACCCTTTGAGAGGCCTAACACCCTACCCGAGAGGGATGGATGTGCCCCCCCCCCAACACTCTTTTGTAAGGATTTAAAAGGATTTATGGACTTGAGAACATAAAAAGGAAGAGAGACCAGTGAGAAATATTCCTAGGCTCTTTGTGTAACTCCGGGTGGGGACTGGATGGCCAAGGCAGTGGCAATAGGGGATGGTCTATCTAAGCAGTCAGTTCAAATCCTGCTTCTCTTACTAAGGTGAGTAATTCCACTGACTTTATTGGGCTAAGCCAATGAGCCAGATTTGGTCCCAAATCAGAGCGATCCTGCGCTGATTTACCGCCAGCGGGCTCGCTCTCTGTGAGACGAGTGGGTGATTTCACTCTGCACTTACCCCTAAGCCAGTGTTTCTCAAACTGTGCTCCGTGGAGCCCCGAGGTTGACAAACTGGAAACATCGATAGGTACAACACATACAATCAGTGGACCGCTGGGGCTCTGCATTAATTTTTACGCATGTAAAGGGCTCCGGAGCCCAAAAAGTTTGAGAACCGCTGCCCTAAGCTATCCAGAAATGCCCTGCATTCCACTCGTCGCCACAAGGGGGCAGTGATAACACACGTCCAATTGACAGGTGGCAGCTAGAATGGAAAGGCTGAGAGCTCCCAGTACGCGGTCCCCTGCCTCTGAGCCCGCTGCTGAGGCTGAGCATGTGACTTAGCTTTGCAGGGCTCCCTGCGGCAATGTGGGGGGGGGAGGGCACTCAGGTGCAGGGCTGGCAACAGACATTGCTGGTCCTGGGCAATGGGGCGCACTCAGGTGCAGAGCTGGCGACAGACATTGCTGGGTCCTGGGCAATGGGGGGGGGCACTCAGGTGCAGAGCTGGCAACAGACATTGCTGGGTTCTGGGCAATGGGGGGGGCACTCAGGTGCAGGGCTGGCGACAGACATTGCTGGGTCCTGGGCAATGTGGGGGGAGAAGATGCTCTGGAAGGGATGGACCACAGGTGCAAGGGGTGGAAATAGGAGCAGCCTGGACTGTACTGGGCCTTCCCCAGAGAGCCCTCAGTGCTGCCCAGCCCATACTGCGTGGGGCTTTGGTGGTGATTTAAAGGGCGTGGGGCTCTGGCTGCTACAGTAATGGTGACAGTGGCCCCTTTTAAATCACTGGGCCTCAGGGCAACTTCCTCCTTTGCCCCCCATCAGTGTCCCTGCCCCAGAGTTTTTCACCATTTGCCATCCCCTACTGTCAGCCCTGCACTTGTGAGTCCCCTAAATCCATCCCACTACTCCCCAGGTTGAAACACTCCAATCTAGACCAGGGATATTAAATATCGGTTAATTGAATAGTCGATTAACCTCATGAATTCTTATCGGTTACTCGACTATTCTATAGTTCCCAGGGAAGGGGTGGCAGCCAATGTGCTCCGGCCCCACTCCCGAGGAGTCCCCTGCTACTCCTCACTGCTGCCTCTGTATCAGACACAGCAGCATGTGGTACCAGGTGGGAGCTGGTCTACAAGAGGAGCCAGTTTAAAAACCTGCTCCCCTCGCAGACCAACTGCCGGTTGTCCTGTGCTGCTGCCTCCAATACAGAGGCAGCAGTGCAGGGTAGCAGCTGCCCCTGTCCGGTGCGGTGTGTGTGTCTGAACTCCTGAACACAACACGAGCTGGAACTGAACCAGGCTGGCTGGCTGCCTGGCTCCTAATACACTTTAAATACAGAGCCACAGCAGGGGTAGGTCCCAGACCTGGCACAAGCTAACCAGCCTGCTAAAAAATTTACTGGGGGGGGGGAGGGGAGGAGAAGGGGAATGCATGTAATCTATAGCATTAACCTATACGTTTTGCTTATCAGTTAATTGACTATTCTGTTACATCCCTAATCTGTAATAGTAGACGAGCTGGCATATCTCCAGAGGAGCTCTGTGTAGCGTAGGGGTGCACATATCCCTGTGGGCTAGATGGTGTGAAACAGGAAACAGAGAAAGAATCCTAACTTTCCACAGCCAGATGCAGTGCCACATAGTGACCCTGATCTTAAAATGTGATCAGCAGAAGCAGACCACTGTGCCTTGGTGGATCTTGAGTGGGTGTTGGATCCCCCTTGGGTATCTGGGGTCCAGTGAGTCTCAGTAGCAGCACTTTGGAGCAGGATAGGGTTTAGGCTAGAGTGACTGAGATTTCATGGCATACTGATGTTGTGACCGCCCAGTTACAGAACAGGTGTGTCAGTAGCAAACAGCCTCTCATCTAGCCACAGCTCTTTCAATTCAGTCTCAGATCTTATAGATCATTGTGCCTGCTTTGGGACTCTAGGATGTGGGTTCCTGTACCAGCTGCTCCAAGAAGCAGTCATTTAAGGCATCGAGAAATTTTATCTCTGCATCTCATCCTGAGGTGACGTGTACCCAGTCAATATGGGGATAATTGAAATCCCCCATTATTGTTGAGTTTTTTATTTTGGTAGCTTCTCTAATCTCCCTTAGCATTTCAGTGTCACTATCACTGTCCTGATCAGGTGGTCGATACTATTCTTATTAGAGCATGGAATTACTATCCATAGTGATTCTATGGAACATTTTGATTCATTTAAGATTTTTATTTCATTTTATTCTATGTTATCTGTCACATACAGTGCCACTCTGCCACCCACACGGCCTGTTCTATCCTTCCGATATATTTTATATCCTGGTATGATTGTGTCCCACAGATTGTCCTCAATCCACCAGGTTTCTGTGATGCCTATTATGTCAATCTCCTCCTTTAATACGAGGTACTCTAGTTCACCCATCTTATTAGTCAGACTTCTAGCACTTGTGTAGAAGCACTTTAAAAAAGTGCCATTGTTTGTCTGCCCTTTCCTGATGTATTAGATTCCTTTATATGTGGTTGTTTGTCTGATCTGGCCCATTGTTTGTCCTCTCCCCTCCTCTCTTTCTGACTACAGCCTAAAGAATCTCTATCAATGGATTCTCCTCTAAGAGAAGTCTCCATCCGATTTACATGCTTTTCTGCACCAATCGGCTTTCCCCCATCTCTTAGTTTAAAAACTGCTCTATGGCCTTTTTAATGTTTTGTGCCAGCAGTCTGGATCCACCCTGGTTTAGGTGGAGCCCATCCTTCCTGTATAGGCTCCCCCTCTCCCAAACTGTCCCCAGTTCCTAATAAATCTAAACCCCGCCTCCCTACACCATTGTCTCATCCATGCATTGAGACTCAGAAGTTCTGCCTGCCTACCTGGCCCTGTGCGTGGAACAGGAAGCATTTCTGAGAATGCCACCATAGAGGTCCTGGATTTCAGTCTCTTTCCTACCAACCTAAATTTGGCCTCCAGGATGTCTCTCCTACCCTTCCTTACGTCATTGGTACCTACATGTACCACGACCACCAGCTCCTCCCCAGCACTACACATAAGTCTATCTGGATGCCTCGAGAGATCCGCAACCTTCACACCAGGCAGGCAAGTCACCATACGGTTTTCCCGGTCATCACAAACCCAACCATCTATGTTTCTAACAATCGAATCACCCACTAGTAACACCTGCCTCTTCCTAACAACTGGCGTTCCCTCCCCCTCAGAGGTATCCTCAGTGCAAAAGGATACCGCAACATCTTTTGGAAGGAGGGTCCCAACTATGGGATGGTTTCCCTCTGCTCCCATTGACTGCTCTCTTCCCCTGAGCCTTTCATCCTCCTGGGGCTCTCAGACTGGAGGTGGGACAGTACTACAGTGTCCTGGAAAGTCTCATCAACATACTTCTCTGCCTCCCTTAGCTCCTCCAGTTCAGCCACCCTGGCCTCCAAAGCCCGAACTTGGTGTCTGAGGGTCAGGAGCTCCTTGCAACGGGTGCACACATACACCACCCGCCCACAGGGCAGGTAATCATACATGTTACACTCGACGCAATAAACAGGATAGCCCCCACTCTGCTGCTGGGCTTCTGTCTGCATTTTTTCCTATGAATAAGTTTGATTATAAACTGGGTTTTGATTTAACTATCTGGGATATAGATTATTATAAAAGTTATGTTTAAAGAAGGTCAGAAGTAACTAGCGCCCTCTAAGGGTGTGTCTAGACTACAGGGTTTTGTCGACAAAAGTGGACTTTTGTCGACAAAACTATACCTGCGTCTACACTGCGGCTGAGTTCTGTCGACATAATGTCAACAGAACTCAGCAGTTTTGTCGACGGCTGTAAAACTCATTCTACGAGGAATAATGCCTTTTGTCGACAGAAGGCGTTATTGCAATAACACTGTCCTTTGCGTCTACACTGTCATGTCGACAAAGCGGCTTGCTTTGTCGACAGAACTGGATGTAGTTTAGACGCTCTTTGTCGACAGAATTTTGTCGACAGTATCTGTCAACAAAACTTCTGTCGACAAAAGCCTATAGTCTAGACATACCCATAGTGTCCCCTCTAAACTCCCCTCTCAAAACTCCCTCCTGTTTGCAGTCGCCCTGGTCACAAGCTCCCTAGTCGCTTACTAGCAGGGTTTATAAGCTCTGGCCTTCCGGATAGCCCCTCCCTCCAGCTTCAGCTCAACCAATGAGCAGAGAGTTTGAAATTTCAAATCCTAATTAAGGCTCACAGCTTCCAACTGCCAGCCCGAGCACACAGCCTTTCAAACAAACAGCTCAGCACTCAAAACTCCAGACAAACACAAGCCCAGAACCCCCCAAACACAAACACCCCCACACTCCAGGCAGCCACTTACCTCAAAGTGCTGTAAATCGCCCCCTCCTTCACCAGGAGAGCCCCTCTCAAAACTCCCTCCTGTTTGCAGTCGCCCTGGTCGCAAGCTCCCTAGTCGCTTACTAGCAGGGTTTATAAGCCCTGGCCTTCCTGATAGCCCCTCCCTCCAGCTATGGCTGGACCAATGAGCAGAGATTTTGAGAAAAAAAAAGAGCAGAGATGCAGTGGGGCAAAGGCAATGCTGGTTAATGGCAAAAGCATGACTTTATAGCATTGTGGAACTGGAAGGGATCGCGAGAGGTCATCAAGTCCAGTCCTTTGCCCTCATGGCAGGACCAAACACTGCCTAGATCAGTGCTTCTCAACCAGTGGTACGAGTACCCTTAGAGTACTTGAGAGAAGTCTGCGGGGTACGTCAACACAACTGAAAAGGAGAAAACTGAATTTGTTTTAAGTTTTACAGCGCTTTTTAAATTTTGTACTTTTTACACCCAAAAATTTCATCGCCTGCCCAGCTATGATTACGTTGTTTAAACAAGTGTGTTACAATGGTAGAAAAAATTGTCTGAAAACTGTAGGTACAGGGGGTACTTTTTTTTGAAAAAGGGGTACTTTATAAAAAAAAAAGTTGAGAAATACTGGCCTAGATCATCCCTGATAGATGTCTAGCCAACCTATTCTTAAATTGCTCCAGTGATGGAGATTCCACAACCCCCCTCAGCAATTTATTCCAGTGTTTAATCACTCTGTCAGTTAGGAAGTCTTTCCTAATGTCCAATCTAAACCTCCCTTGCTGCAATTTAAGCCCATTGTTTCTAGGCCTCTGAGGATAGGATGAGGACAATTTCTCCCTCCTCTTTGTAACATCCTTTGAGATGATTAAAAACTGCTATCATGTCCTCTAAGTCTTCTTTTCTAAACTAAACAATCCCAATTCTTTCAGTCTTCCCTCACAGGCCATGTTTTCCAGACATTTAATCATTTTTGTTGCTCTTCTCTGGACTTTCTCCACATCTTTCTTGAAATGTGGTGCCCAGAACCGGACACAATACTCCAATTGAGGCCTAATCAGCACAGAGTAGAGCGGAAGAATTTCTCCTCATGTCTTGCTCACAACACTCCTGTTAATGCATCCCAGAATGTTTGCTTTTTTTGCAACCGTGTCACACTGTTGATTCATATTTAGCTTGTGGTCCACTGTGACCCCTAGATCACTTTCTGCCGTACTCCTTCCTAGACAGTCATTTCCCCTTCTGTATGTGTTAAACGGATTGTTCCTTCCTAAGTGGAGCACTTTGCATTTGTCCTTATTAAACTTCATCCTGTTTACCTCAAACCATTTCTCCAGTTTGTCCAGATCATTTTGAATTATGACCCTGTCCTCCAGAGCACTTGCAACCCCTCCCAGCTTGGTATCATCTGCAAACTCAATCTGCTGGGGTCAGAGAGAGGAATGCAGTTCAGCTGGCACCATTGTGGCAGGGAGCTGCTCACTTGTGATGTAGCTGACAAGTAGGAAGCAGAGGGCAGAAGCAGTCTGATGTCTGCGTCGAACAGGCTGTGAAAGCTGTTTGCTGGGCAGACCTCAGAGCCCTGGAACTCTGAGGCCACAGTAGAGACAGGACCAATGTCTCTCCAGCTGAACATGCATCTCAAAAGGGGACAGGGGAGGAGCAAAGCACCAAACCCACTTGAGGAACAGGGGAACCACAGCAGATCAGCATGGAGTGTGCCTTGGGAAAGGAAGTTCTGGTACAACCAAAGTTCCTTGTTATGGCTTCCCTTTGTACCAGTGGTGACTGTGCTCACTCAGCCAGCAGATGTTACAGACAGCTTAAACGCCAGCTGCACAAACCCTCTCATATCCCCAGCTCTAAGGCAAAAGGGACACAGGAACTAGAAATGGGCCCAATCCTCAATGGTGCTTAATCAGGACAGTGCCGCTGAGATTAATGGGGTAATACCCATTTGCAGGAGCTGGGAGCCTGGAATTTTGGGAGATTGCAATCAGGGTGTTTTGCAAATGGCCCTTGACTGAGGGTCCTTCTAGCACTGCCCTTCTAAGTCTTCCTAATGGGTCACACCAACACACTGGATCCTGGCTGGACTTTCTTAGCCCAAGCATGGCTAATGTTTCTAGCACAAGTAGTATGCTCTCTAAAAACAGGAAACGTGAGCGAATCCACTTCCTTTGATAATGAAGGCCTTAGGGACTTCCCTTTGTCATACTTGTGGCAAGACAGAAAAATTTCTTCATACTTTCCAACAGCATCTTGTATCACTTGGTGACGAGTTATCTCCATCTTTGCCCAGCGAGCATATCTCCAAGATGAGAATTGAGAGAAATATTCAGGGCCTGTTGTGATAATCCACTTTACAGTCACTGCTGGCTGTGAGCCAGTTCTGAGGGGAAGAAACACTGTTAACTGCCAGTGGAAAGAGCATTCTCTGGTTTGCTTGCAAGATTCTCCAACAGCAGCTGGAAGGGGGTTAGGAGATAGGGGGTTCCGAGGTTTGTCGGTGGAAAATGGAGCATTTCTCTTCCAGGTCAACACATCCAACCCATGTTGTTAGGGATCCAAAGCTGTTCTCTTGTTCACAGGCCACGATGGCCATGCTTCCTGTCCCTCCAAGCTGCATACAACAGTCTTCAGAAATTCAAGACCTGGGTGTATCTGCTTGGGCTTGGGACTTCAGCTCTGTAGGGCATGCCTGCTGGGGCCCTGAGCCAAGGCAGATGCCTCCTATTGGGCTGAAGCCCTAAGACTCCCCTCTCCATAGGGCAAGCGCCCTGATGTCCCCAGTCTGATAGGTAGAGAATGGGGGGCTCTGCTTGTGTAAGAGTGTCACCTGTGACTCAAGCTGTGCGGTTTGGCCCCCCTGACACAGACCATCGGATCAGTGTGTCTGTCAAAGTACAGTGTATTGGTGGGTTTCAGTTCTTGTGGACAGCCCTCCGATGGCAATCCGCACTGTCACGGGGGCATCTGCCATCCTGAATCGGAGCTCTGCTCATTGGCATGTCAGCTGTTGGAGGAAAATACAGGCTGCAGCTTTCTCATGAGACGTTGGAAAACCCCAGTCCCAAACACGCTCAGTCTTCTTTGAAAAGAGGAAATGTCCAAAGAAAATAAGCCACAGAAGAGATGAGCTGCCATTGCAACAGCTCACAGAATACCACAGAAACAAACAGGGCTGAAGTCCTTGGGCGGGAGGAGAGGATGTGAGGCGAAGGAAATGCCACACACAGTGAAGGGGCCTGGGCAGAGGTTTCAGGTGGTTATGCCTAACTACCATGTGGTCTCCCTCAGTGACCTTTTCAGGGTGATGACTACAGCAGCCACAGGAAGCAAACAGGAGACAGGAAGGAGAGCGATGGGAAAGGACTGGAGACCTTTGTGCACAAAAACGTCAACCCTGAGGGGTGACTTACAGTTTCCATCCCCAGGTGAATTCCTCTTGCTGCGTTCACCTCGCCACCCAAGCCAGGTATGTTCGGTTGTGGAACATAGCCAGCTAGTAGGTGCCATCCACACAACTCAATTACTATTACTTTTCAGGAAGAACGGCATTGCGCAAGAGGGTTTTTCTTGCGCAAGAAGGGGCAGTGTAGACGCTCCTTCTTGCGCAAGAGCCTCTTCTGAAAAAAATGGTGGCTCATTAGGTATGCAAATGAGGCTTGGCGATATTCCACGCTTAGCCTTATTTGCATATTACTCGTGCAAGAAGCCGTGAGTGTAGACATAGCCTAGGAGTTTTGCCTGCAACTGAACTAAGGATGAAATTTGCCCTGGGTAGAGGCCCAGCACAAGGTCTATGTAACAGCTAAGTCCAGTAGGGCTTGTATGGCACTTAAGTGGTTCCTAGGACCATTACTTGACTTCTGCACAGGGGGTGGATTTCATCATGCATGGAATCTGAGCCAAGTGCTCAGGGTTTGGCTCCAAATAGTCTCAGAAACAGGAGGAATAAATCTGTGATATTTGTGGATTAGCTAAAGCTACAACGTGAAGATGGACCCACAACAAAGCCTGCAGACCCGAACACCCTCCAAAGTCCAGGAAAGTTGGACCCAGATCTGCAGTGTGTGTTCCAGGACTCTCTCTGCTATAGAACAGCCCAAGGAGCTAGCAACCACTAGAAAAGATAACCTCAGTGAAAGGAGAACAGTAGCTTTAATAAAGGGTGAACAGTCTGGTGTAAAACAGATGCTGAGTTTCCCTAGCGGGGGTTCCTAACTGAGGGCCATGACTTCCCTGCCTCAGCGCATGTCCAGAAATATTGTACCAACACGGGGGCTCCATCCACCTCTTATTGAGATCGATGGTCAAACTCCCAGTGAGGTCCCAGGCAGCAGGCTTGAATGCCTAGTTAACCTACCACTTATCCCCCTTGGAGCTCTGAGCTGCGTTCGATTGCCTCAGCTTGAATGCAGAACTAGAAAGGAACTAGGGATGTAGGCGAGTAATTGACGACTCTAGATCAAGAGTACTACAGAGGCTGCTCCAGCTGCCCAGCTTGGTCCTGGCTCGCATAGGGTCCGGGACCTACCCCCGCTGCGGCTGTGCAGCTTACATAGAATCATACAGCTGAAAGAGACCTCAGGAGGTCATCAAGTCCAGCCCCCTACCCAATGCAGCACACCTCTTACTAAAGGTTGGACCTCTCTGGTCCGGCACCCTCTGGGCCTAACTGGTCCCGGATGAGGGAGTTTGCTGGACCGGGGGGAGTATTTTTGGACCCCTGCAACTGCTCCCCCCAGCCCAGCAGCTGGCCACCCCGCCAGCTCCCAACCCCCTGCTGACCCACTGGGCAGCCATCACTGCTGTAGCTCCACCAGGCAGCCCCACGCACTGTGCACCAGGCAGCCCCACCGTCAGCTCCCTGCGGATAGCCCATCGCCCTGCTGGCCCCTCAGGGATCCATACTGCTGGCCCTCCCATGGATGTTACCGGCCCAGAGAATCCCGATTAAGAGAGTTTCAACCTGTATATTTAAAATGCAGAGCTGCAGCGGGGGTAGGTCCCAGACCCAACGTGAGCCAGGCTGCCATCCCTTATCCACTACTTGATTCGCCAATTAACATACCTAAAACAAACGGTTCCTTACATACAGGAAGAGGAAGTCATTAAAACCCAGGGGTCCAGTATAATTCTGAGGAAACATCAGTGCAGCTGAGCACCAGGACAAGAGACAGACGCAGAGCCGGCCCAAGCTAAGGGCTGACCGGGCTACCGCCCAGGGCGCCCCATTGTAGGGGGCACCGCGCAGGGCGGAGCCGGCACCACGCATGCGCCGCGCGCCCAGGGGCGGCGCCGGGGCCCGGGGTGCACGAATGGCTCGGGCCGGCCCTGGACAGACAGATGCACATAAAAGCAAATGCCCTGAGCCTGCAAAGTCTTATGCATGCTACACGTATTCAGCTTTAGAAAGATTCACATGCAGCAAGTTACATAAGGGTGTGTCTAGACCACATCCCTCTTTTGACAGCGCTTTTTCAAAAGAGCACCATGACGTGATTATGGAAACAAAGCGTGGGAAATACAAATCCCAGCTTCATTTGCAATTTCGAAGTGTCTAACTTACATCCCACTGTCGAAAGAGGGATGTAGTCGAGACACACCCTAAGTGAGGAAGTCGCTGAAGAAACAGGTGCCGCTGTTATCTTCAGACTGAATCCAACAATTAACCCTTAGCAGCAGTCAGCATGGGCATTTTGCTACATGCAGAACATTTTGCACAATAACCAGAACAAAGTACATATTGTTCATTCGAAAGACATATGCAGCCCCTCTTATTAGCTGCTAAAGGAATCTTCAGGGATGGGCAGTTTTGAAGGAAATCAGACTGACAATGGAAAAAAAAAGGCAAGATATTTGCCCAGTATTTTTCTTTGCATCAAAGGTTTCTGGGAGCACAGTCATGGCTGAAACCAGCATGGGCAGGTCTCCTGGAAGGTGCACTGATTCAGTAATGGCGTGTCTACACAGCAGGGCTTAACTCGAAATAAGCTACACAAATTGAGCTACGTCAATTGTGTAGCTCATTTCAAAACAGCTTATTTCAAAATTGGGAGCGTCTGCACAGCACTTATTTCAAAATAGAGTACTCTCCTCCAACTTCCCTTACTCCTCTAACAATGAGGGTTACAGGAGTCAGCGTAAGAAATCCTCCAGCTTGACAGTATTTTGACATTATTTCGAAATAACTGCCTGCTGTGTAGACGCGGCTCAAGTCCCAAAATAGCTACCCCGCATCTACACAAGCTGCCTGTTATTTCAAAATAACGGGCATGCTATTTCACCATCCCGGTAAACCTCGTTGCACAAGGGTTAAGGGATAGCTGGAAATAGCGCATTATTTCAAAATTTGGCGCTGTATAGACGTGTCAAATTTCAAAATCGATTTGAAATAAGATGCGCAATTTGCGTCTCTCATTTTGCGTTTAGGGTGCTGTGTAGTCGCACCCTCAAGTGTTCAACGGTGCGTGAAAAGGCAGAGACACGGTGGGCAGGACAGGAGAGAACAGGCAAAGGGAGATGAATTGGCAAATCCTAGAGGGAAAGGGTCAGCTACAGAGGAGCAGTAATGATATGCATTACTATTCATTATTACGTACAAAGAGCTTTTCACCCGTGGATCTCAAAGCACTTTACACAGGTGGGAAAACAGCATTATCCACATGCTAGATGGGGAAACTGAGGCAAGTGGCTGGCAGAGTCAGGACTGGAACTTAGGCTGGAAGCGCTGTGCTGGGTGTTATAGGATAGATAATCTGATACGAAACGTGGTAGAAGGACTAGGTTTAAAATGGAAAGGCAAGCCATATGCAAGGAAGGAGCCTGCTAGACCTACGAGGGGGAGTTTTGTCCCCCTTAGAAGTCTGAGACATCATTCCCCATCCCCCATTAGTATCTCAGTGGCTGGCTCACTTAAGCAATTTCTTAATCATCTGTATAGGAGACTTCTCAATCACATCCTCTTTTGGACCTCTAGTATTAGAGATCTTGGACCTCTAATACTGATCTCACTAGTGTTTGGTTACCAACTACCTCCTAACTCCTATTCCATTCAAGCTGCTAGAAAAAGAACAGCCTCTTCCCACAAATCCAGCACAGCCTTGATTACCCAAACCTCGGTACCCTAACCCCACATTATCCAAATACAAGTTACATCCTGGGACATCTATGCATTGCCCTGAAAATTCCCTTCATTATGGGAAACGTTGCTGATGTGAACATGTTCAGTGTTCCTCTCGCAGTGTTCAGTTAAAGCAGAGGTTCTCAAACTTTTTGGGCTCCGGAGCCCTTTACATGCGTAAAAATTTATGTGGAGCCCCAGCAGTCCACTGATTGTATGTGTGGTACCTATCGATGTTTCCAGTTTGTCAACCTCGCGGAGCCCCTGGAGGTGTCTCGCGGAGCCCCTGGAGGTGTCTCGCGGAGCCCCTGGAGGTGTCTCGCGGAGCCCTGGAGGTGTCTCGCTGCGGAGCCCAGTTTGAGAAACACTGAGTTAAAGTTATATTGCATATCGGAAATGCAAAATTAAGTCCACAGTACCATTGTGATGTCTCAATACAGGTGCCAATGCTCAAACGTTTCGAAGTCAACTAAAAATGATTTCTAATATGACAGTTTCATTACTTATTTTACGAGAACCCTACAGAACCCTGGGAGCTTCCTGGAAAAGAACTTTCCATCCGATTTTTATCAGAGAGACAACAGATGGTCTTGCGATTGAAGAAACGGTGCAATGAGTCAAAAGGTATGGATTCTATTACTTGCTCAATGAGTGTGGGCAGGTGAGTTGCTGTACCTTTGCCCATGACTCATTGTCCATTTCAGTAGAGTGGCGCTGGGAGACTAAAATGCCAAGATATTCAGTGGTAAGGCACTAGAAGGGCAAAGTGCTAATTATAAAGCTTAATTTGGTACAGTGTAAAACCGCATCATGTTTTATTGGGGGAAACTATATCTAATGCAGTCCATCATGCACAGATCTTTCCATCAATATCAGTGAGACAGTCTCTGTGCTGTGGATGCTGGGAAGGAGTAGTCCAGGTTGAACCTCTCTAAGGACCTGACCAGTGATGAACCACAGGAGGTCACGATAGACTAGCAGCATTACCAACACTCCCACTGCTTACTGGGCTCTTAGACATTTAGGGGGTAAACAGCACAGAACAGAGCCGGGACTGGGGGCTGCAAACAAACTTTATGGGACGGTGGGAAACTTGGTCACATCTATAGGTGGACATCTAGCCAACTAAATCATGCTGGACCAGAGTGTGCTGGATTAGAGAGGTTCACCCTGTAGTTGATGTACAGAAGAGGAGCTGATACATGTAGTGTACAAGAGGGTGTTGAATTACCCAGCTGGCTAGCTCCTTGCTCTTTATGGCTGAAGCTTATGGGATAAGCTACCTAACACCACACTTCTCTGCTGAAGTCATCTGGAGTTTTCTTATTAACTTCTCACCCAGATTTACAGAAAAGCTCAGGTTCCATTTACACACTTTAAGTGCCCAGATATATAGAAGAGTTCAGCATACTGGGTGCCAAGTATTTGAAAATTGGTCTTTAAATTAGCAAAGCGTTTTGGGGGGAGGGAGGGGGGGAGATTGGCATGGGAGCATAGCTTTAACACGTGCAATCAGAAATTATCCCTGTGTTTGGGCAGTGCTTGGCACTGCGGGCTGGGACTTCCCACCACTGCAGTACAAGTAATCTTACCACCAACACCTCACTGCCCTTAGTACAATTAGGAGCAAGCTTAAGGATGAACTGTTTGAATAAACTTCTCAGAGTGTCAGACACAAATCGCCCTCTAGCCCCTCCCCAAACAAGCAGATCTTCTTATCCCACCTCTGTTGGGTCTTATGTAGCATAAGGAAGATCTCACTTCTCAGCTTGACTGAATTCCTCCCACTACCACCACCCCTCCCCAATCCTCATCCCCTCTCCCAGATCAGTCATAGAAAAGGCTGCATCTTGCTCCAAGCCTAGATCTGATTAGTTTTGTATTTACTCCAGAGCCAGAGAGAACATTCTAGGACCAGATTCCCCTCCCGCATCTGCCGGTCCATCTTTCTTGGAAATGGGGCTGTTTTATGTTGTTTGGCCCTACACATACCTAGTGTGTGTCTTTTCCCTTGCCATATGACTGTCTAGTGCAGTGTTTCTTAAACTGTGTTCCGTGGCACACCGGTGTGCCACGAGGCAGTTGGAGGTGTGCCGCGCGGAGACCAACAGAGTTCAAAATGGCCATCCTGAAAGGGACAGGCAACTCCCCCCCCGCCACTCAATAACTTTCCTCCTGACCCATTTTTTTGTTTTGCTTAATAACTTTCCCCAGCCTCTTTTTTTTTTGGCTCAACAAAAAGTCCTTGGTGTTCCTCAGAAAAAAAATTATTGTTTGGTATTCCTCTGTCTTAAAAAGTTTAAGAAACACTGGTCTAGTGGCACCAAGAATGAGGAAGCATCAACTTCCAGGCCACAGGAGTAGAAACACCAGGGGGCAATAACACAAGCAGAATGCTCCCAAATGGTCCTGTATTCTGCAGTATGAAAAACAACCAGTTCATATGCACACACTGACTGTGGGTTGTTTGCACTGCAGTCAGAGGTATGATTGCAGCACAGACATGCACAATCTAGATTAAACCTAGCTTGGGTAAGTACTAACAGCAATGAAGTTGCAGCAACATGGACTTCAGCAAGAGCTAGCTACCTGAATAAGAATGCTGGACTGGATTTTATAGCCCATGCTACTGCTACTTCACTGCCATTGGTACTCACCCAATCTAGAATAAAGCTAGTGTCGTGCCAACAGATGGCATAGAACCTGGGACCACTACCACAGGAGCTAAAAAACACAGCTAGTTCTCAGCAAGTGATCTCGATGCCATTAGGTGGGACAGTGCACCACACCCAGCAGCAGTGTGGGTTACACTAGCATGTGCTGCAAACATCTCCACAGGCAGCGTAGACTTACATAGGTCTCTTGCTGTTATTCAGCACTAGTATTTATAGCTGGGATTTTCATAAGAACCCATCCTATTGCAGTAAAAACGTAGGGCCCTATTCTGCTGTCTTTATTCATGATGACTAATATCTTATATCTCTCTAATCTGGAAACCAATGGGATTTTTGTGGAATAAAGTGCTAATCACCACACTAGTAAGGGGCTCCAAATCTTGCCCCATTTTCAAAGGAGAGCAGAAAATGTTGCCTGCACAAATGTAAAGTGCCTCTGTTAAGCTGTCTAAAAATACTCCCCCCTGCAGGTGTGCGTACAGCAAGTGACTGCACATGTAAGTGCCTGATTGTAAGTGCCATCGCCCAGTGCACAGACAAATCAAGGGGTTTGAAGGCACCAGGAGAGTCTTGCTTTGAGGTATCAAACGGGATCCATAAGGGGGGCCACGTTCGCTCAGCTATGCTGTCTGCGTGGGTAACCAGGGCCAAAAAGGGTGCAAGAAGACTCTCATATAGGCATGGGTTTTTAAAGTCCTTCAAATTAAGAAAATGGCAGAAACTCAGTACTGAATAGCACATTCAAAATAACTCTCATACAAAATACATGTGTAAGTACAGAACTGCAGATGGAAATACTTTGATAAAGCGTTGCAAAGTGATGGTTCTATTATTACGCAACAGTCTATGGGTACTGAAGGATAATAAGCGTGAACCTTTGTGCAGTACTTTTTAATGCCAGAGAGCTATATGAACATATCCAGTTAGAAACTGAGTATGGCATCTGTTATATTTGACAATTCTTTAGGTTTCTGAAATAATTCATAAAAAAAGAAGAGGAAAACAAGCAACTGTAAATTTTGGCATGTGAAGACTTGCCTGTGAGGTTCTAATTAAGAAAGCATTCCATATAAACATCTGTTCTCCTGCCCCCAGTGTTACTTTGCATTGCAGTGTCTCCAAAACACAGGAAAGAGCCCACCACATTCTAAGGAGAATTCTGCCCCCCACTTCCACCCACCGTACCTCTCTCAATCCTCAGCAAAATTCTGCCAGAACTTGTGTGTATCAACACCACAGAACTTTGAGATGTGGTCTGATTTATTATGGGAATGGGGGTGAGGGAGAGGGATGAACCTTGCATGAAAGATATACCTTCTGGTTAGTGAATTAAATCTACTCACCTGCTTTTGCTTAGGGAACAGGCAGGTGATGCTTTAGGGACTTCCCATTCCTCCAACTGTCAGCATCTTCCAGCTGTGAACAGGTGACTGCAGCTCTCTCTCCTATTCTGCCTCTCCCTATTATTCTCCTGGGGAGCAATTTGTTAGTCCCTTACCCAATCTTCTTGCTCTCTTTGTGGAAAATATGTAAGACTTTCTTCCGTCCCCACTTCCTCTCTGGGTCTCGTGCTCTGCTTTTCTGGCCATTAGAAGAACGGCAGTGACTGATGTTTAAAACCTGTCTAGATGCAGGGACTCGATTTACTTGGCGAGGGTTTTCGTCTCAGTTTTCTCCAAGTGTAAAGCATCTTGTAGGAAAGAAAACTCAGGTTTCACTTGCTCAGACAGCTGCTGCTGATCTGATTATTTGTCCCAACAACAAAAAAATAGCCTTCTATTCCTACAGATTGTGCAATGAGCACTCACTCATTCATGTTTAGTCAGCTGGGTGAGCCTAGTGTTACCAGATGGCTTCAAAAAAAATACCGAACACACTTGATCTCAGATTGGGGGGGAGGACTGGCAGGGAGGAGGTCGGGGGTGTGGGGCTGGCTGGGGGAGAGCAGAGGGGAGGGAACCAGCCAGCGGGAAGCAGGGCTGGCCGGGAGGAGGTCGGGGAGACCGAGGTTGGCCAGGAGGGCCGGGGGGATTGATGATAGTAACTCAACTGCTCAAGATATAAGCTTCAGGAGGTAGCCAAGTTTAGTCAGTACAGGATAAACTTAAAAAACAAGTAGTCTATAAAGTGCTACCAGACCAACAAAACATGTAGATGGTATCTTGAGCTTTTGTGGGCATAGCCCACCTCTTCAGATGACCGGAGTTTTGAGTTTAGGATGTGCAGACCCAAAATAAATAGGGGAGAAGGGCAGGGGTGGATGGTGGGAAACAAGGAGCAGAGGGTATGGAAATATCAAAGGGAAAAACAGGAAGGCAGAACTTTGATCCTTATCTGCTTCATTTTAACTATCCAATCTTCAGGTGCTTACTGATTTGCTAGTTCTGCCTTCCTGTTTTTCCCTTTGATATTTCCATACCCTCTGCTCCTTGTTTCCCACCCCCCCCCCTTCTTTCTCCCCCATTTATTTTGGGTCTGCACATCCTAAACTCAAAACTCCGGTCATCTGAAGTGGGCTGTGCCCACAAAAGCTCATGATACCATCCACATGTTTTGTTAGTCTATAAAGTGCTACCAGACCATTTGTTGTTTTTTAATTTTATCCTGCTCGAGAGTTAAATCCAAAGCAGACTGAAGAACCACAAAACTAGATGACTGGGCAATAAAATGGCAGATGAATTTTAATGTTGATAAATACAAAGTAATGTATATTGGAAAACATAATCCCAACTATACATATAAAATAAATGGGGACTAAATTAGCTCTTCAAGAGAGATCTTGGAGTCACTGTGGATAGTTCTGAAAACATCCACTTGACATGCAGCAACAGTCAAAAAAGCAAACAATATTAGGAATAATTTAAAAGGAATAGAGAATATCTTATTGCCTCTATATAAATCTCTGGTACCACCCACATCTTAAATATTGTATACAGATGTGGTCGCTTCATCTTAAAGATATCTTGGCACTGGAAAAAGTTCAGAAAAAGGGCAACAAAAATGATTAGTGTATGGAACAGCTGCCATATGAGGAGAGATTAATAAGACTGGGACTTTTCATCTTAGAAGAGAGGAGACTGATAGAGGTCTATAAAAGCATGGCTGGTATGAAGAAAGTAAATAAGGAAAAGTTATTTACTTGCTCCCATAATGCAAGAACTAAGGGTCACCAAATGAAATTAATAGGTAGCAGGTTTAAAACAAACTAAGGAAGTATTTCTTCACAATGTACAGTCAGCCTGTGGAACTCCTTGATACAGGACATTCTGAAGGCCAGATCTTTAAAAAGGCTCACATAAGAGCTAGATAAATTCATGGAGGATAGGTCTACCAATGGTGATTAACCAGGATGGGCAGGGATGATGTTCCTAGTCTGTTTGCCAGAAGCTGGCAATGGGTGAAAGGGAAAGGATCACTTGATTACCAGTTCTGTGCATTCTTTCTGGGGCACCTACCATTGGCCACTGTCAGAAGACAGGATACTTGGCTAGATGGACCTTTGGTCTGACCCAATATGGTTGTTCTTATAAAAAAAAACCAAGGTTTTGTTCACTGTTACAAACATTCCAGAGCCATGAACAACCTCTATCCAAGGTGTTCATTACTCTCGGCTTCTACTGTAGCTGGAGTCTAACCTTCTCTCTCTCTAATCCCTAAAATAGCCTCTGCCATGGGACAGAAACCACTCTGGATGCATTATGGACCTTTCTGCAGCTCCCATCCACTGGCACAACTCCATCTCTCCCGTTACTGGCCTTGTGCTCTCCTGCCAAAGAGCAGGGTTCTGTTCCCTTTCATCTTCTGCTCCCCATCGCAATTACGAGCATCTTCAATTCAGCACCTTTTGGCTCTAACCTCACTAGTCACTGACGGATGGATCAGTGTGTGTGTGTGGGTGGGGGAATGGATCCATGGCAGCCCTCTTTGCAGCTCACTTTCCTTCGCACCCTTCCTCCTCTCATCAGGCGTGGGCTCCCTTTTCCCCATTGATTGTCTAAGATCTTTTCCTATTAAGTTCATCTTCCTCTGTCAGCAAACATCAGGGCCACATATCTGTCTGCATGAACGGTTTGCAGCTGCCGCCACCTGCTGGGGAGTGCATGACAGCCTCTGGATATGGAAGGAGAGAACAGATTGAGAAGCAACAACAAATACAGGACCACATCCCGTTGTTCTCCAAAAGTTGGCAACCTTACCCACAACTAATTGCACAAAACCGAACATCCCTATCCTGCCCCTTCCTTTCCTTAAGGCCCTTCCCCTTCTCCAAGGCCGCACTCCCAGTTGCTCCATTCCCCCTCTCCCCCCATGTTGCCGGCTGTCCCTCCCACTCACCAGAAAGCAGTGGGTATAAATAAGTGCTCCTGCCATACTCCTCTTCACCCTGCACCCCTTGCTGTAAACAGTCCTCATGCACTCGCTGGCAAGCTCAACAAGGCATTGTATTTACATCATGCTAGACAAGTTGGGGTTGCACCCACAACAGAAGGCTTTTACCTTCTCCCCTGATACTGGATAAGAGATCTCACTTCTGAGCTCCTAGCCTGCCGCCACTCTTCCCCTATTCTGGCTTCTGGTCTCTCTTCACACTGTCCCCTGGTGACCAGGGGAGTATAGAGTCTGCCTATGCATATCACCCTGTGCTAGGGTTGCCAACCCTCCTGGATTGGCTGGAAGTTTCTTGGAATCAGGCTGGATTTCTTGAAGTAAAACTGGGAGATCAGCTGTTAAATTCTGGTGGCGCAGTGGGGGCTAAGGTGGGCTCCCTGCCTGCCCTGGCTCTGTGCAGCTCCCAGAAGCAGCCCTTACGTGGGGAGGGGCAGAGGGTCTCCATGTGCTGTCCCTGTCCCAAGTGATGACTCCCCAGCTCCCATAGGCTAGGAACTGTGCTCAGTGAGAGCAGAGGATGGTGCCTGCAGGCAGGGGCAGCAGGTGGAGCCACCTGCACCTGCCCCTCCCTCCCGCCTAGGTGCTGCAAAGATGTTCTGGCTGCTTCTGGGAACAGAGCGGGCTATGACAGGCAGGGGAACTTGCCTTAGCCCTGCTGCGCTATGGAGAGCCACCAGAGTAGGTACCGCCCAGCTCCCTGCCTCATCCTGCTGAAAGTGAGAGAGAGAGAGAGAGAGTGGGGGAGAGCGGATGGGGGGTGGGTGGAGTGAGAAGGGGCGGGGCCTTGGAAAAGGGGCAGGACCAGAGTGTTTGGATTTGTGTGATTGGACAGTTGACTCCCCTCGCCTGTAGGATCGGGCCTACATATACACACCCCAGTAATATCTTCATTCACAGCCACGTGCTCACCTCTGGAGTGGCGTCCTTGCAGGCAATGCTCCATAGCACGTTAAGGCAGGATGTGAGAAATATTGCATCTATCTGAAACTGGGCTGGGAATTAGGAAATCCGTATAGCCATCTAAATTCAAGCACAGCCAGGTGACTAGGGGACCTACCCCTGCCATCCAGAAACATGTCCTAGGCTCATTAGGGATCACCGGTTTTCGGGGTGGGTGAGGGCGGAACCCTGCTGTCAGTGTCACCATTCCCCCTGTGCTGCATTGGTTGGGGGGAAAGAGGCAGGGAGAGGGTGGAGAGGTGCAAGGCTAATTGTCTGCTCCCTGCAGGCAGCTGTGGCTGAGTGACTCCAGTGTGTACTGCCCAGGAGAACACGCCATTGATTGTCTGCGTCATTCCCCACTGAAATCAATGGCATGCTATGGCCCACAGGGCTCCATTCTGCCACTGTTTATGCACATATGTCTGCTCGCAACGGCGTCATTGGGACTAACGTGAGTAACCACACTCGCATGAGTAAGAGGATCGGGATGAGGGCCATAGTTTATCAAAGGCCTTGGGATCATCCAGGAAAAATACACAGGGGCGACACAGAGGGAGGGCACAAAGAGTTGTGTCCCCTAAATGCCATGGGAGGGAGGGGTAAGAGGTTGGTCAGCAAGTGGGGGGGGGCTTGGCACCTGCAGCAGGGGTCCAGCCCCCCTGCATGCAGCAGTAGGGGAAAGGAGCAACAAGCCCAGCCAGGGGCAGCAGGTACGCTAGGCAGGAGAAGGCCCAGCCTTCCCAAACTGCCAGCCTGGCCCTGTCCACGTGCCACCCCAGAATGCCAACTGTAGGTGCTCTGGGGCACTGTTGCTGTCCCCAAGTGCCTGCCCTCCACATGCTCCGGGAGTCTGGGGCCGTGTGCCTCAGTGAGGAACAGAACAAGTGGGGCCATTTTGCCCTGCTTCACCAGCCACAGCCAGGCAGTGCTGGGCTGGGCTGGGGGGACACAACCCCTGCTGCTAGTGTCGCTACTGTCCTGCGCTGCATCGGCAGGGCAGAGAGGGGTGAGGGAGCCCAGACCTGGGGCAGAAGGGGGCTGTTCCAGCCCTTCCCTGGGCTGGGGGGGGTCACATGGCCAGTGGCCCCCTGCGTTCCTCCCTCACCAGTTGCCCTGATACTAATGTAAACTACTTCCTAGATCTGCTAGAACTGCCCCAAAACTCTGCTACAGAGCTGTTCTACTAGCTCCTTTGAGCACTGGGAAACAGGGCTTTAAGTGCTACAAATGATCCCCAGGCAGTGTGAGCTGGTCACAGCCTTAGCTATTTCTTCCTGTCTGTTTGAAAGGCACCTAGCACATTCGGGGCATCACTGCAATGCAAACAACAATCATTATGGGAGCTCCACATAGCCAAGAGAGAACAGACTAACCCCAAATAATTCAGTTGGTCCTCAGTTTGAAAGCCAGCAGCAGAATCCAAAGCAATCCCTGCCATATTGTGTCTATTTCCAATGTGATTTTTTTGAACCATAGAACATTCATGCCTTCAGCAAAAACTAAGAGAAAAGCACTGGTGGAGTAATCTAACAAAGAGCACCTATGCCTTTTAACAGAGATTTCTGGTATCTGGTATGAAGTAAAATTGCTTTGCCAAAGTGGAAGGAAGCAAGTGAGCGTACCAACTTATTTTTTTACTCCCTTTTGCTCTGGATTTAAAACCTGAGGCTGTATGAACTTCCTCTTGGCATCAGCCACAGATAGTGTGTCCGTCAATAGGCTTGTGTGGGAAATGCCTCACCCCAGAGCCAAGCAGCTGAAATTAATTATTGTTGACGATCCCACAAAGAGCAGGTTCTGCTTTTTCCTGTCTGCCCCTGGCCCAGTAGTGAAATGAACACAAAAATGCCATACCTAAGGGCAACCATGACACTGAAAGAAGATCTGAATCTACTGCACCAGACTGGAAGGGGTTCAATTTGCAATTCATCCAAGCTTGTAAAAAAGTGAGTAAGGCATAAACCTCTGGTGTCTATCAAAGACTCTAGACAAAATGCAAGCCTCTTGCTCATAGCATCCCACTCTGTGATCCATCAGATTGCACTCTGATGTGATGGAACAAAAAACAGGACTATGTAGCACTTTAAAGACTAATAAGATGGTTTATTAGGTGATGAGCTTTCGTGGGCCAGACCCACTTCCTCAGATCAAATAGTGGAAGAAAATTGGCATGACCATATATACCAAAGGATACAATTAAAAAAAAGGAACACATATGAAAAGGACAAACCAAATTTCAAAACAGAAGAGGGATGAGGGGGGGAGGTAAATGTCTGTGAGCTAATGATATTAGAGGTGATAATTGGGGAAGCAATCTTTGTAATGGGTAAGGTAATTAGTGTCTTTGTTAAGACCTAGGTGTAAAGTGTCAAATTTAAGCATGAATGACAGTTCAGAGGATTCAACCAATAAGCCATGTTGTTAGTCTTTAAAGTGCTACATAGTTCTGACTTTTGTTTCAGCTAGACCAGACTAACAGGGCTACATTTCTATCACTATTCTGATGTGATGGAATGAGGGACTTCTAGGCCATGTCTATGAACGCTTGGATGGTGTAGGCAGAAGTGTGGGCAGTACCGCAGGGGGGCACTCCTCAGCACTCCAGAATGGACATGAATGAAAAGCCTTTAATCTGTAGGTGCTGCAGGACACCAATGTCTGTTCACAGGGGCTGCGTCTAGACTGGCATGATTTTCCGCAAACGCTTTTAACGGAAAAGTTTTTCCGTTAAAAGCATTTGTGGAAAAGAGCGTCTAGATTGGCACGGATGCTTTTGCGCAAAAGCGTCCGGTGCCAATCTAGACGCGGTTTTGCGCAAAAAAGCCCCGATCGCCATTTTCACCATCAGGGCTTTTTTGCACAAAACAATTCTGAGTTGTCTACACTGGCCCTCTTGTGCAAAAGCATTTGCTCAAGAGGGCTTTTTCCCAAGCGGGAGAGTCATTGTATTTGCACAAGAACACTGACGATCATACATTAGATCGTCAGTGTTCTTGCGCAAATTCAAGCAGCCAGTGTAGACAGCTGGCAAGTTTTTCTGCAAAAGTGGCCGCTTTTGCGGAAAAACTTGCCAGTCTAGACGCAGCCAGGAAGTATAAGGTGATAACATGGTGGATGTGAAAAGCTTTCACTAGCCAAGGAGAGTCTGTTATTTGTTTGTATAATGTTAGTTTCAGAGACCCCCCAGCTGACAGCAGGGCCCCATTGTGCTAGGTCAAGTACAAACACAAGTTAAGAAGCAAGGAGCTTCAAACTGAAATAGACAAGCCAGAGAAAGGTTGAGAGGGGAAACAGGGACGGAGGGATGAAATGACTCACCTGAGGCTACGCTGTAGGACAGCCAGGGATAGCAGCCACCTCTTCCAGCGGTTGGGCCAGTTCCCTTTGCACATTACTCTAGTTGTGCATCTTGTGTGAGAAGGTGAATTCTTTTAAAAACTCATTCATTACCTGCAATGCACAACAATGGAACCATTGCTTATTTGTGCCAGATGTGCATGTAGAAAATAAATACATTGGCGTTGGGCATGTACAAAAGCCCCTTTCAGAGTTATATCATGGCTGTTGTAAAAAACATGTTCAACAAATGAATCCCTAGGGCTGCATCTAGACTGGCATGATTTTGCAGAAATACTTTTAACGGAAAAGTTTTTCTGTTAAAAGTATTTCCGCAAAAGAGCATCTAGATTGGCACAGGTGCTTTTGCGCAAAAAGTGCTTTTGCGCAAAAGCATCCGTGGCCAGTATAGACGCGATTTTGCGCAAGAAAGCTCCGGCGGCCATTTTTGCCATCGGGACTTTCTTACGCAAAAAGTTCCTTCCCTGTCTACACTGGCCCACTTGCGCAAGAGGGCTTTTTCCCGAGCGGGAGCGTCAGAGTTCTTGCGCAAGAACACTGACAATCTTACATTAGATCGTCAGTGTTCTTGCGCAAATTCAAGTGGCCAGTGTAGACAGCTGGCAAGTTTTTGCGCAAAAGCGGTTGCTTTTGCGCAATATCTTGCCAGTCTAGACGCACCCTAGCTGTTTCCCCTGATTGTTCTGGCTGTAGGCTTTTCACATCACAGGTATTACTGGTTTTAAACAAAAAACATCTTAAGGCCCACTGCCGAGTTGGTTGTGCTTTTAGTTATTATATATGAGTTGCTACTAACATCGATATAGGTGATTAAAAGTTAATTACATTGCAAAACAGTGCACTTTTCACCATTTAGGCTCTTTGTTTTCCTGTTTTACATTTCAAATGGAAACAGACTACTCAGTTTCCTTTGTTTTTGCTCAGTTCCTCTTTCTAGCACAAGGTTTCTAGTTTAAATGTTTGGGTTGCAAACAAAGCAAGCTTCTTCCCTTCCCCCACATCTTTTTCCCTCTTGCTCACCCCCCTTCCTTTCGCTGGCCTGGGCAGCAGCCATGACAGCACTTGGTGCGTCCAAGTCAGTTTTCCAGTGTGGGTGCAGGAGTCAGGCTGAAGGGGGCAGAGTGTAGGGTTGAGGACACAGGCAGGAAGGGCAGGGGTTGAGGTGAAGATGGCACTGTGCAGAGATTAAGGGGGCACAGTGTAGGAGTTAGGGTGCAGGAAGGGAACAGGGGTTGGGGAGCCTAGGGGGGCCAGGGGAAATAAGGAAGCACCATGCCCACAAGGGCACCAACATACAAGGCCAGCCCTGCCTACCTGTGCCCTCAGTACATCCTCTGCACCTGGGGAGAAAGGGGGAGAGAAGATGGAGAAGAACCAGGGCTCTGCCTACAGAAGCAATGCTGTGAGAATTCTCCCCAGGCGCCAGAATACTGGAATGGTTGCAGAGCTAATAATAAACATAGTACAATGTTGGATCTTTTTTGGCTTTATATTGAGTGCTATGTTTGGAAGCTTTAGCCTGGCTAACCCTTGTCTTTAACTTTGAAACAAACACTGAGCTCTTCTTGAACCCAGGGAATACCACCACCACATGCACACATTTTCCAGGCACGTTTTAGCAAAATAGTTTCTTTGCAGATGTGTGGCTTGTTTACCACTGTCTTTTTCCATTCCCATGTGTGTCAGGGTGAATGGGTGTCAGCCTGACCCAAAATGGATACAGAAAAGACAAGATGTCTTTTTAAATATCTGGCAAGAGATAGCAAGGAACAGACAACCAGTCCTTGAGTCATCCCTTGGTCCCAGTTAAAAATATGCTGTAACTATCACATAACATGTTATCTCTGAACCCAAATAGTTAGCAGGAACCTGTTCTCAACATAGTTCAGATTGAAAAATGTCTGTGAATCACAGGATGAAGTGACATTTCACCCAAGGTAAACAAAATAAAGATTTTAAACACAAGTAGTGGGCTGATATGCACTGGAGAAAAGTTTCTTCATGTAACTAAGGGGAGCCCAAGTAATAGTATACAGTATAGCAAGCCCTGTTTCTACAGCCTGGTGTTTCAGTATAAAGTTACTAGAAAAATTTCAGCTATGAAAGGAAGCAAGATGTCCTAATGCAAAAGGGAGAAACACATTATAATTCTTACAGAAAACCTGTGTAAGTGGCAGGCAAACATGAAATAGGGGTGTGTCATGGGACAGACTCACCACCATGGCACCTCCAGCTGGTTGCCCTGGGAATTAGCTCATTGGCTCACTGGATGCCTCCCTCTAGCTCAGGGTTCTTAACCTGTGGTGCGAGACATGCCAGATTTTTATGATATATCTTAGGTTTAAAACTGACCTATTTCAATTTTTAATAAGGGTTGTGAGAACATATTTTGAGAACCAAAGGGGTGCAGGCTGCAATAAGGTTAAGAACCACTGCTCTAGCTAGTGCCTCCCTGTGTTCTTGACCACGGCATCCTCTTCAGGACACTGCCCTCCGGCAGTGCCCACTCCAGTGTCTGAGCCCCCGCTTCTTGGGGTTGGTGCTTATCCTGCTTGCACTCCAGGGTCCTCCCTGCCCCAGGGCACCTTGTTTTCCCCCCAGTGAACACCCACTTCTCTTGTACCCACCTTGCCTCAGTGACCCACTGTCAGTCTTCATCTAGCCCCTGCCTCAGGGGCAAACTGCAGTCTGTAATAGCCACTCCTCACTGGCAAAAGGGTGGGGAGTTGCTGCCCCTGCCTACTACAGCTGCCTCTCTACACCCCTAGTAGCCTCAGGCATTGCTTCAGGCCCTGCAGCCTGGAAGCTTGCTTGGCCAGACCTTCCCCAACACGGCTCTACCTCCAGGAAGCCTCCTACTTCCCTGGCAGTCAGATCCATACTGCTCTCTCCAGAGCAGCAGTCAGGCCTCCTCTCCCTCCAGGAGGCCTTTATACAGTCCCCAGCTGGGCCCTCATTAGCGAGAACTGCCTCCGCTGGGGCTTTTCGCTCTCAGCCCTCATCCAGGGCTGGGGTTCGGCCCTTAAAGGCCCAGTGCAGGGCAAATGCCCTGTCACAGGGGTTGTGTCTACATTGGCAAGATTTTGCGCAAAAGCACCCGCTTTTGCGCAAAATCTTGCTGCCTGTCTACACTGGCCGCGAGTATTTGCGCAAGAACACTGACGTTGTAATGTACAAAATCAGTGCTTCTTGCGCAAATACTCTGACGCTCCCACTCAGGGATAAGCCCTCTTGCGCAAGTATTCTTGCGCAAGAGGCCAGTGTAGACAGCAACGTTAATTTCTTGCGCAAGAAAGCCCAGTGGCTAAAATGGCCATCAGAGCTTTCTTGCGCAAGAGAGCATCTGTACTGGGCACGGATGCTTTTGCGCAAAAGCAAATATTTTGGGCAAAGGCACATGCCAGTGTAGACGCTCTCTTGTGCAAATACTTTTAACGGAAAAACTCTTCCGTTAAAAGTATTTGCGCAAAATCATGCCAGTCTAGATGCAGCCAGGGTGTAAAAGAATAGCGAATAGTTGACTACTCGCATCCTCCTTCCGGTGCTGAGGGCGAAAGGGGCTGGCTGGGGATGCGCTCCTGCCCTCCTCCGCCCCCGATTTGAATGGGAACATTGTTGGCTATTCCCCTTCATCAGGGAGTGAGGGGAAAGTGCAGTTTGCTGCATTCCTCACTGGCTAGGGAGCAGATGAACCTGGACTCACCCCCACCTGGGGGGGACATGTACCCTTCCCCCGGCTGTGCCCACTGGAGCTGCAGCGGCCATAGAGAGGTGCTTCTCCCCTGGCTCCAAGCTGCTGCGGTGAGAAAGGGCTAGAGTTGTCCTCTCTTCCCAGGGTCGCCTGCACGCTGAACCTCTCATCCCAGAGCGTATAAATGAAGCGTGTACATTTTCATTGTATTTAAAAAAATTGAGTTAAGGGCCTGAGCAATGCTGGGTAAGTCTTCTAGGAACTTGTATATTAAAACATAATTCCTTGTCTGTTAGAACACATCAAATTATTCAACAAAATATTTTAAAGATCCAATTACTCTTCTGTTGATTTTTATAGTCTCCACTCCAATAGTGCTTAGAGGCCCCCACTGAGAACTGAGAGCCCCAGGTGCTGTACACACACAAGTATGTGCATCAACCAGACAGAACTTGCCACTGAGGGTTTATGTCATTTGGAGACATGATTGAATGTGACAGACAGAAATTCAGAGTTTTACTGTTGTTGATGCAGCCAAAGATGGGCCAAAAATAAGGGTAGTTTATTGGTGATATTGTGATATTGGCCACTCCTACGACGCAACTTCTATCCCAAAGAGCTTCCAGGCTAAAGAGACAGAGGCTGCATCTAGATTGGCAAGATTTTGCGCAAATACTTTTAACGGACAAGTTTTTCTGTTAAAAGTATTTGCTCAAGAGAGTGTCTATACTGGCATGTGCCTTTGCACAAAAGATTTGCTTTTGCACAAAAGCATCTGTGCCCAGTGTAGACGCTCGCTTGCGCAAGAAAGCTCCGATGGCCATTTTAGCCATCGGGCTTTCTTAAGCAAGAAATAAACATGGCTGTCTACACTGGCCCTCTTGCGCAAGAATACTTGCGCAAGAGGGCTTATCCCTGAGCGGGAGTGTCGGAGTATTTGCGCAAGAACCACTGATTTTGTACATTAGAAAGTCAGTGTTCTTGCGCAAATACAAGCGGCCAGTGTAGACGCAGCCAGAGACTGGGAGAAAGGAAGAATTACTAATTTGCATTTTACACCTGGGGAACACAGGCACAGATGGATGAGATGATGTCAAACAGGGAGTCTGTGGCAGTAGGAACTTGACTGTGGTGTCTTCAAAACTGCATTAAAATTATAAGCTCTCAATTTAATTCATGGTTTTTTCCCCTTGTCTTGCCTGCAGGCTAGGCAGCTGTGGAGGGATGCATGTGGTCTGGGTCAAGCAGAACCTGCTTTTAGGCAGTCACTATAGAAGATGGTGGGGATCCATTAATGAATTCCCAGGCAAGTTAAAGTGTTCTCCAACAGGGTTTTGGGTATTGCCTTTATGGACATCTGATTTGTGTCCATTAATTCTTTCCCATGGAGACTGTCCAGTTTGGCCAATATACATGGCAGTGGGGCATTGCTGGCACAGATCACATTAGTGGATGTGCAGTTAAATGAGCCCCTGAGGTAGTGATTGATGTTGTTGGTCCAGTGATGAAATCACTTGTGTAGATGTGTGGGCAGAGTTGGCACTGGGGCTGATTGCAGGGGTGGATTCCTGGATGATTAGGATGGAGATGTGTTGCGTGGTTACTGGAAATAATTTGTTTGAGGTTAGGTGGTTGTCTGTAAGCGAGGACTGGCCCTTCCCCCCCAAGGCCCCTGAGACTACAGCTACACTATGAGCCTCTTCTGCAAGAGGAAATGCAAATGGAGCACTCATTTGCATATGTCGCGCTCTCATTTGCATTTCCTCTTCCTTTCCCTTTTGCGCAAGAGGTTTTTGTGCAAAAAAGCCCTGTGTATACGGCGCCTTTTTGCACAAAAAAACCCTTTTGCGCAAGAGCCGTTCTTCCTCAAAATGAAGCATGCAAATGGCGGGTTTGCACAAAAGGGGGGGGGGTTTGCGCAAAAAGGCGCTGTCTACAAGCGCTTTTTTACGCAAAAAAAACCTCTTGCGCAAAAGGGAAAGGAAGAGGAAATGCAAATAAGCGCTGCATTTGCATTTCCTGTTGCGGAAGAGGCTTGTAGTGTAGACGTAGCCTGAGAGTGAGGGGATCATATTCCAGGATAGGTTGTAGATTGTTGATAATGCATTGGAGAGGTTTAAGTTGTGGGCTGTAGGTGATGACAAGTGGAATTCTGCTGTTTTCTCTTTTTGGCCTGTTTTGAAGTAGTTCATGTCTGGGTACTCTTTTGGCTCTGTCAATCTGTTTTTTCACTTCTCCAGGTAGGTATTTCAATTTTAAGAATGCTCTATAGAAATCCTGTAAGTGTTTGTCTCTGTCTGTGGGATTGGAGCAAATCTGGTTGTATCTTAGGGCTTGGCTGTATACAATAGATTGAGAAATGTGTCTGGGATGGAAGCTAGAGTCATGAAGGTAAGTGTAGTGGTTGGTAGGTTTCGGTATAGAGTGGTAGAAATTTGTCCTTCATTTAATTGTATTGTGGTGTCAATCATATTTGTAGCACTGTGGGGCAGAAGAAGAGTCCTCGAGATAGGACAGATTCCTCTGCTGGGTCTAAGAGTCTGGTTGGATAGGCTGACAAAGTTGCTAGGTGAGTTGAAAGTACCAGGAATAAGCGATCCTGAGGCGTGTAGGAGTTTGGATATTTATTGTCCTTTTTCTTCTAAAGAGAGATGAAGTGATCCTTGTAGGCGATTTGTTGAATTTGAAATGCCTTTGAAAAGGGTTCAATGTGGTTGTACAACTGTCACTTTGAACTCAGTTTTATGATTATCAATTTAAAACACACATTTTAATCAGGGCCTGGGGGTGGTGGAAGTGCATGAAGTCTCCTCCCACTCTGCCAGGAGTGTGGGGCGCTTCTAAGCACCCACACTCCTTGCAGGGCAGGGGCAGGGAGGGAGGCGACTTTGCACGCTTCCCCCACCCTGAGACCCTGATTGGCCTAGGGGTGGGGGAGCAGCAGGGCCTCTGTGGGCCAGATCAACTCACTTGGTGGGCTGTCTCCAGCCCTTGGAGGCCCTTTTACCCACCCCTAACATAAGGGCTGTGTCTACATTGGCATGCTTTTGCGCAAAAACATGCTGCCTGTCTACACTGGTGGGGAGTTCTTGCGCAAGAACACTGACGTTCTAATGTGTGAAATCAGTGCTTCTTGCGCAAGAACTATGATGCTCCCGCTCAGGAATAAGCCCTCTTGCGCAACTGTTCTTGTGCAAGAGGCCAGTGTAGACAGGCAACATGAATTTCTTGCGCAAGAAAGCCCGATGGCTAAAATGGCCATCGGAGCTTTCTCGCACAAGAGAGTGTCTACACTGGCATGGATGCTTTTGCGCAAAAGCACATCTCTTGCGCAAAAGCACATGCCAGTGTAGATGCTCTCTTGCTCAAATACTTTAACGCAAAAACTCTTGCGTTAAAAGTATTTGCGCAAAATCTTGCCAACGTAGACGTAGCCAAGGAGTCTATCAGGGTGAAAAGGAAGCTGTATGCAGTGGTCAGCAGGTTACAGAGGGAGTGAAGTTTCAGTTCTTAGATCTGCTCCAAGCCAAGTTGCAATGGCCCAAGTTTCTGTTTCTGCATGCCGCTGAGGTAATAGTGTCAGAGGGGTCCACAGGGGCCCTGGCCTGCAATGCTCCTGCAGCAGGGGGTTCCCAAGATACTAAAGCAAGGAGAGGCCTGAGGTGTGGTGGCCCAGCTGGTGGGCGGGGCTCTGCGGGGGAGCAGGAGGCGAGGCCTTTGGCGTTCCAAGGGGGATGTCTCAGGGGCCAGAGAAATTGCTGGGGGCTGCCCCAGGGCCCCCCTGAGCGGCCCCTTTGCTCTCAGCGCTCAACTCCGCCCCTTCCCGACATGCTCCTCTCCGAGGCGATTCAAACCTACGGCAGCAGCTCCTCCCCGCCTGCTTCCCCCAGCAACATGCTGGCCTGGCTCCGATTGGCCGGCGCGGGTACCTCGCGCGCCCATTGGTCGATCTGGAGGAGGGGGCGGGGCGCGGACGGGAGTCCCTCACTCAGGAAGGAGGCCGCCATTTTGTGTGGGTGGCGAAGGCAGCGCAGCGGAGCCGCGGGCCGGGCTGCGCGCGGAGGGGCGAGGGAGCCAGTTCCCAGAGGGGCGCAGGGGGGGTGTGAGCGAGCGGCACGGACAGAAGTCGGTAAGTGGGGGCGGGGCGGGACGCGGGGCGTGAGCCGAGCGCCGCCGCCATGTTGTCGCTGCCGTCCCGCGGCTGGGGGGGCTCGGAGGGGCAGGTACGAGAGGCCGGGCCGGGGGCAGCCCCCCTACTCGGGGGGGCGGGTTGCGTGTGCTCCGCCCCGCGCGATCCCCGCACGGGTAATGAACGGGGCGCGCTCGTTACCTCGAGCTGAGGCGATGGGGGGGGCGGTGCGAGGCGCGGGGCAGAGGGTCCGGGCACTTCTGGACACGCGCCTGTGCCGGCCCCGCGCCTCGCGGGACAAGTGGGCAGGGGCCGCGCTCCCTTCGGTTGCCTGGTCGGGGGGGCAGCGGGCGGCGAGTGCTCGTAACGCAGCCCGCCGGGCTGGCAGGCTCTTGGCAGAGGGCGGGTAAGATCCGCAGCCCCTCAGCCTTATCCCGGTCTTTCGGATCCAAGATGGACAGATGAGTTGCGCGTGTCCCTTGGGGGAATTGTTTCCAGCTCCTCCCTTTTTTAGAAATTGCTGAAAATGGCAGTTACTTTCTATTTCAAATTCTCGTTTGGCTGGCGCTCCTGTTTTTCCCCCGAGTTGAAATGTTTTTGCTTTTTGTCTTCTTAGGTTAGACTTCTCCTCTGGAGCTCCTGTGCCGAGAATCTGATGTTGGGCTCGGCTTCCTGGCTGAACACAAATCAGCCCATGAAAACTTTCAGTCCTAGACAAAGGAAGGGGTTCAACAGAAGACAGCACCTACTCTTTTGGGCTTGGCAGCAGGAAGGACTACGGGAGAGGGAGGCTGCATGTAAAAAAAAGACTGAAAGGTAACAGGGATGATAATGACAATAGAAGAGCGGAAATAACCTGCAAGTGCTTTGGAAATCAGTTGCTGAAATTAGATTTTAGATTCCAGATAGCATTCTCATTTTCTACTGGTTCTTATGTCATCACTATGGTGGTAGAGTGGGTTCTAGTAGTCTGCGATGTGCCACCACATAGTGTGGTTCTTTTTCCTTTCTCCCCAATGAGAAAGCTGTATGTTTTTAAGGCAGTATATGGACTTGTTTTTCTTGATGAAGGTAAGGTTGAAAGAAGTGCATCTACACTTAGTGCTCAAGGGATGTGATGGTTAGATTCAGTAGCTGTTGGTTCCTTGTTCTTGGACTGGACCAAAAAAAGCTGCCTCCTACACCCATCTTGTTCTGTAATCAGTTGTCATCTGCATAACTTTGGATGATACAGGTATCATTAAGTGCCTTTTAGTTTAAGGAAAAACTTAAAAAAAACCACCCAAATAGTTGTGCCCACGAAAGCTCATGATCCCATCTATGTGTTTTGTTAGTCTTTAAAGTGCTATCAGACTGTTGTTTTTTTCAAGTTTTTCCTGTTACAGACTAATTCGACTACTCCTCTGAAGCTTTTAAATATAAGAGTAGGATTAATGTACTGAATCTGATACAGTCTTTTCAGCAAGCCTGTATAAAAAGTGGAGGATAAGTTTGATGTGCTTCTGGTAACCTGTATTGTTAAGGAGGAACTTTTGTACTCCATACCTTTGGAGAGTCCTGAGGACCAACCATTTGATGCCCTGGTAGATTGCATTGCTAGAGTTCCCTCATGATGGAGTTGAAGCTTGTATTTCTGAGGCCTGGTTGGAAGACAGTCCCTTTTGTAGCCACTGATGTCAGGATGTGTCAACTCATGCCTGCTAGAGAGTTCAGCACTGATGAGGAATTGGGGAGAAATTCTCAATTGTGGACTGAGTGAACCAATTTTATGCATGCATTTTCAACCATGAATCTTTCTTGTACTCTCTGCAGTGTTTCTTCTGCAATCTTTACCTGACTTTAGCTGTTATTCACAAATACTGATCTCTGCCAAGTTGTGATCTAGTTTGAGTTGTGATTTCGTATGTTGCAAAAGTAGTTAGACCTTGCTGTTACAGAATTCATAAATACATTGAGACATTTGTTTTAACATTTGCAAATGGGCTAGGTATTTAAAGATTCCTCTCCCCACACTTTTAATTAATGTCTGTCCAAATGAATGTCTGTCCAATCAGAGAATTACAAGATGGTATCCATGAATTTTACCTGAAGTTTCTAGCTATCAGAATACATTTGCCTTTAATTAAACTAGCAGGAGCGGAGCTTAACTTAATTTTTTTATTTAAAACTTCAAAGTTTTATTTCCTTGAAAAATCAGTGTCTCATACGGAGCTCCCCCTGACTATTGTTTTTCCCATTCATACAGGTGACATTTAAGTTGAAGATGGGTGGTGGAGAAAGGTTCAACATTCCAGTTCCCCAGACTAGAAATATTACCAAGAAGAACAAACAACTTAATAACAGGCAAAAGAGTAAAGATCAGAATTCTCAAATGAAGATGACTTTTATGAAGAAAGAAAGAGGACATGGATGTAGCTCATCTATTGCATGGCAGGCCATGCAAAATGGAGGCAAGAATACTGTGCGCTTCCCAAGTAATCAGAATTGGAATCCAACTTTATCAGGTCCCAACTCACTTTTCACATCTCAAACCAATCAGAACTATGCTGGAGCAAAATTTAGTGAGCCACCTTCACCAAGTGTTCTTCCTAAACCACCAAGCCACTGGGTACCTGTTTCCTTTAATCCTTCTGATAAAGAAATAATGACCTTTCAACTTAAAACATTACTGAAAGTCCAGGCTTGAGCACTTAAAAAATTGGGGAAAAAATTACAGGGTTTCAAATTTGAGAATTTTAAGTTCCAAAATTTCCATGGTTTTTTAGCTGCATATAAAAGTTGTCACAATGTGTGCACTTCTTTTGAAGATGCCCAACTTAATACATCTCATTCAAAGTTTTATGTACTGTGTGCACTTACTGTGACCATAAACAATGTACCTGCAATATCAGTATGCAATCTAAACCACATTTGATGGTCAGTAATGGTGTAATGCATTGCTCTCAAAATCTGAACCATGACCACTTAAAACATGCTGAGTTTTTCACTAGAAATGTCAGAAAAAGTTTAACAATGTAATAGAGCTTTCATTGGAAAAAGCAGTTTACAGAAGCACACAAATCCTAAATTAGTATTTTTCATAATTGTTTCAAATCAGTAAATTGTGTGAAACATGTTGAAAGATAACCAAGAATTGTACAAAATAAATCCACATCTAGCCCTTAGAAGATATTTTTTTTAATTATATTGAGTTTTTATTTGGAGTTTGTGGATCAGAGATTGACAAAAGGCAGACAAACCTGTGACTAAAATTGAGGGTTTTTGTTTGTTTTTTTTTAGGAAATGTATTCCCTGCAAATGATCTTGTAATGATGCAAAACAATGTCAGGCAGTTTTAACATCTTGATAATGTCAAAGATTTAGAAATGCATTTTTCTTTTGAAATTGAACAATTTGAAATGTGCCAATTAGCAAAAGCATTTTGCACTGCCAGGTGACTGCCAAAAAGAATCTAAAACTTTTCCTTTATTGCCATTGCACTGAGCAGTTTAAAATGTTTTAATCAGTTTATATTTGAAAAACTTGAAATGATAAAATTGTTTGGGCTAGTCTTAAATTAGATACCCTATAGTAAGAATTTGTTTAAACTAATGTTGCTTGGGGCAAGCATGAAATGCTTACATAGGTAGGGGAAAAAAAGAGCCATGTAAATAAAATGTAAAACTTTGTAGCATATGTAAATTTATGCTGGGCTTTCCTGCAGAAAGTATTTTTAGTACAAAATTGCTGAATGTAAGATGACCATGCTGAGTACATGGCCTGATTTAAAAAAAAAATATTTTGTTTAAAGAAAACAAAGCACACATGTGGCTGTGCCCTTGCACTTAAGTACCAGTGATGTTCAGATTGATTTTGTTGTAAACTTTTTTAAATTTAGTGCAAAAGAGGCTTTTAGAATTTATAACAAAAAAACAAAAACAAAAAAAAAACCACCCTACACAGATTTGTGTAAGATGCACTTGTTTTGAATGTATAAAAGTGACTTTAGCTGGGTTATGAACTGTTATAGCAAAGTTTCTAAAGATGTATTGATGTAAAGATATCAGGTCTCAGACATGTTTATATAAATGTGTAAGATCTAGAGCTCTGCCTAAAAAGTATTCTGTTTTTATACAGCATTCTTGTATTTGAGTACAGTAACTATTGAAACTGTAATGAAGATTAAGCCATCCACACCTGGCTTTCATTATTTGGTATCTAAATGTCTCAATATTGTATTTAATATCCCTCCCTTTAAAAGAACCACTGCAGTACTGTTCCATTTAAAAACAATTATATATAAAACCATCCTAAGTCTTCCTTCTGAACTTTATTCCCAGTATGCTGGTTGCCAGCATATTAGTGTTTAAATAAAAGATGTTTGTAATACACCCACTACTTGATTTTATTTAGTGATGCCATTATCCACTGTCTACAAAAGCACAGAGGCTTCTGTGGTGGAAGCAAGAAACTGCATTGGGATGTGCTGAAAGGAAAAGATGACCATTTAACCTATAATCAGCAATAACAAAGGAGAAGTAAATAGGGTAGTAATTACAAAAGTGGCTTATGTATAGCTTGCTAAAACAAAAGTGGTTCTTTAAGTGCTCAAGATGCCCGTCTCTGCATAGTTCTGTTTATACATTCAAAATGTGTTGGCAGCTATCACTGTTTACATGCATGTTCTCTCTGCATAAGATGAATAGATGAGTTTTCTAAATTTATGTCCCTTATCTCCCAGCCTCACCAAATGTCATCCAGTGCACCTAAAGTGTAATTGCTATATATTGGAGAGCTTAAAGTGTTTATGAAGTACTACTCGTACATGTATCAATTGGAAATCTCAAAATAAATAAATAAATCTTTTCTCCCCCTAAACATGTCTGGTTATCTTTTCTTAAAAGAAATGTTACATTAAAGGCTTTTGTGCAAGAGATGTGCTTTTGCGCAAAAGCATCCATGGCATTGTAGACGCTCTCTTGCGCAAGAAAGCTCCGATGGCCATTTTAGCCATAGGGCTTTCTTGCGCAAGAGGGATTATGCCTTGTGGAGAGAGCAATAACTCTTCTGGAAGAAGCCCTGTTTTGATGCTGTACTGTAAATTTACTTGCACAAGAACGTGCAGTGTAGACGCTCTGCAAGTTTTTGTGCAAGAACAGCCATTCTTGTGCAAGAAAGCCTGCAGTGTACACACAGCCTATGCAAATTTCAGCAGAGGAGGGATTCTATTGGTAAAAGGTGGTATAAGTCTAAGATTCTGAAATAAGATACACCAAAAGAGGGAACACTTCTGTGTGATTTTGGATCTGACTAGATAGTAAAGGACTTGGATGGCAACAGTTGGCAAGATTTTTAATCTTGGAGTAAGAAGGAAGAGACATTAGCTTTCATACCTGGGAGATAGGAATGATAGTGGAATTGTAAATTGAAAGAGGCAGAGGAAAACTACTGAAGCCAGGGCCTAGATACACTCGGGCTATGTTTAGACTGCATCCCTTTTCCGTAAAAGGGATGCAAATTAGATGTATCGCAATTGCAAATGAAGCGGGGATTTAAATGCCCCCCACTTCATTTGCATAAACATGGCTGCCGCTTTTTTCCAGCTCGGAGCTTTGACAGAAAAAAGCACCAGTCTAGACACGGATCTTGCGGAAAATAAAGCCTTTTCCAAAAGATCCCTTATTCCTTCTTATTCTTTTAAGATTGTAGATTGTATAGTTTGTCAAGCCCTGCTCATCTGTGAGTAGCAATTACATTTTGTCTTGTATTTAGACTGTAAGCTTTTGGACAGAACACTACCTTTGAGGGCCTGATTCATTAGAGTAGGGGTCTTAGAGGTACTATCAGAATAGCAAAAGAAATGAGGGTTGTAACTTGAAGGTACAACTGAAATCAGTGGTATAGAGTTAGCAGCTAAAGCCATAGGTGAGTTTAAGAAAAGATGGATTTAGTATTTCCTGGGGTTATTGATGATCCATTTTGATTATACTTTTACTGCCTCAGTAGGGACTACTTAATATGAAAGTCAGAAATTAAGACCAGCTACTTGTTACTTAATCTGTGTATAATTCCAAAATTTACTAGTTTTTCTGCTAGCTGAAACATCTTACACAAGTGACAGACTTTCCATAGTAGGGCTAAGTTTAAAGCTTTCTTGCAAGGAAGGCATTCTACAAGGGATTCAATTCTCCTCCCCTTCACAGCTGAAGCCTGAGAACTTACTCTAGGGGATATGCCTGTCCTATAAACAGAATTTTTAAAAAGTAAATCATTTTGGAAGGTACCTTTAAAGACAAGCAACCCATACATTTTTTCAAATACTCAAATCAAATCCAGAACGTATAATAAACTATTAAAAAAAAGATTTGAACAATATTGGGGTAAACAATATATGGAATTAGAAAAATCTAGTCATTCTCCCCCCCCCCAACTAGGTTGTCTCCCCCTAACACAGGATTTCATTGTAGGTGCTACAGAATAGTGCTTAAGCTATTTTTATTTGAAATAAGGGCTGGTGGTGTTCCAGATTGTGAGTTGCTGCCAGCGTAAGAAAGAAAATGTCCATTCCTGGTTTATAGAAAATGTGCATGCCTTTGACAAGCAAATAATTGTACCTGGATGCAGCTTTGTTTTTTCCAACTAAAAGTTTCATGCCAGCTATCAAAAAGGCTATCCAAAATGTTTCCATAACTTGTGCAGAAAGTGCTGCATATGATCTGACAAGTAGAAAGCTAATACAATTTTCCAAATGTGAATGATACAATAAACCTATATTGAGTAACACTGATCAACACTTGTTCATAGCTGCAACTTCAAAACAGTTTCCTCTCATATCTATGCATTAATCTCCCAATGGGTTTGAAATTTGTAAATACAGTACTTTAGCTCTACAAGTCATAGAATCCTAGGACTGGAAAGGACCTTGAGAAGTCATTGAGTCAAGTGCCCTGCTCTCATGGCAGGACCCAGTACAGTCTAGACCACTGTTTCTTAAACAGTGTTCCAGAGCTGTGCCATGGAGAACAAGAATTCAAAATGGCTGCCCTTAAAGGACAGGCAACCTTTATTTTTGCTCAATAACTCCCCCCCCCCCCCCCCCCCCAACCTTTTTTTGCTCAACAAAAAATCCTTGGTGTTCCTCAGTCTTAAAAAGTTTAAGAAACACTGGCCTAGACCATCCCTGATAGACATTTATCTAAATGTACTTTTAAATATCTCCACAGATGGAGATTCCACAACCTCCCCTAGACGAATTATTCCACTGTTTAACCGCCCTGCCCATAAGGAACTTTTTCCTAATGTCCAACCTAAACCTCCCTTGCTGAAGTTTAAGCGCATTGCTTCTTATTCTATCCTCAGAGGCCAGGAAGAACAATTTTTCCTCCCTCCTCCTTGTGACATCCTTTTAGATACCTGAAAACCGCTATCATGTCCCCTCTCAATCATCTCTGTTCCAAACTAAACAAGCCCAATTCTCTCAGTCTTCCTTCATAAGTCATGTTCTCTAGACCTTTAATCATTCTCTAGACATTTAATCAAATAGGTAGAGCCAAGGAAAGTCTGCTCAATGATATTTCAAGGTAGGATGACCACTATGTGACTAATGTGGAACAGACTAACTGTGGTCAGTCGAAGTCAGAAGGTGCTTACATTACGGTATAGCCAAAATCCTGTACATTTTCTTCAATTCAGTTATTTGGCAGATTGAACATTGAAAAGGTAAGGCACAATGGTGAGGTGTACTAAGAAAACCTTAACATCTTTTCCACAAACACAATTTAGTCTTCCTCCACCCTACATTCTATATGAGTGTCTTCAGACAAATTTGATAGCTCTCTAGATTTTTAAATAGCATTGCCATATTTTTTGCATTTTTCATGTTGATTTTTAAATAGAGTATGAAGGAATGTATTCTGAGAAGTGTGCCTGACAAATGAAACGTAAGTTATGTAACATACCTAGGACTGCAGTACAACGGTCCTCTTAACATTTCCAGCTATATTAATAGAGTTCATTTTAAACATTTTAAGAGACTCTTTTCAAGAGCAGAGATGTCACAATATGTATAAAACGTATACCATCTATACTTAACATGCATTTAAAAAGGCATATAACAGAATCATCTGTGTGTTTGTGAGACGCCTGCATTTATCACCAGTTCTAGTCTGAACACCCAGCTATTTCATCCGCTGCATCTTGAAGATTTTCAGTAATACGGGGACTGGACTTGATGATCTCTCAAGGTCCCTTCCAGTTTTAATATTCTATGATCTTGGGTGCACCGACTTTTGGATTTAAACCTAGTAACATGGAATGTAAGTTCCAGTAGAACCTTCAGTTACTGCTGAAACAAACCTGTAAGTTGCAACTGTTATGGATTGCAGGCCTCCCTTCTTTAGGCATTCTTATTTTGCTTCTAAAGAATCTGCATTGGGATAAATTCTATTTTACCATAGAAAAGCATAATTCCCTCCCTCCTCACCACTCCAAAGAAAAGACATATATAATACATAAGCTTGCACAAGATGGGCTTATTTGTTCTGAGAGCAGTAATAAGGTGTATGCACTGTATAAGGATGATGGTGTCTGCAGGGGCTGTGACTTGACTGGCACAAATACACAAACATTCCCTCCTAACCTGGCCATGTCCTGACAATTCCCTTTCTGAAACAGTTGAATTTTAAGCATGTAGATAAGATTAACAACTCAATTGAAATCATTTAAGGCTCTAAACTCTTCCAAGATTGGGAATCCATAGTAAATTTTGTTAGGACATTTCCCCTTTTTGCACAAATTATGATTAGAACCACATGCAGCACTATTGCCAAATGCCATCTCAGCAAGAAGCTGATGAAAAGATATGTTCATTGTAGAACTCCATGTCATGTACCAGATAAATACTTTTGGTACTGTGCATGACATAGCTGTTCTCAAAATTTTATTTCCTCATTCATTTTTAAATGCTGGTTAGCCCACAGTAATCACCCAACATCTAGCTGAATTATCTTAAATATGACAAATAAGGAAATCTGTACATTTGTTGCACAATATTGATCCTGGAAGTCAGTGCAAAATGAAAAAAGGAATTCATGTTCCATTTTACCCATTAAACTGTAAATAGTCATCTTACTTTACACAAGATGTATAGCTTCATTCCTAATGCTGCTCTCAAATCAAATTCTAAAGCTTCAAAAACTCCAGTGGATCAGTATTTACTTCTTTTTTTTATTTCAGCATGTTTGCTAAATTTACAGCAAGCAGAAAATAAGCTGGGTCTTTAGTTATTTTGATCAAAACATTGATGTTTTAAAGGTAGTACACAATATCTGTTAAAAAGAACATATAAAAATACCTTTTTAGAAGCCCCTATATGAAAGAAAATACAAAGTTTAATCCCACAACTTTCCTCTGCTAGAGCTGCACGCTACTGCTAGTTTTAAATAGACTTTGTTGTTTTAAAACTATACATCCAGGAAAGTCTACAAAATTAAAAGAACGTGCATATAAATGATTGCATAGCAGAACATGAACATTAACTGGAAAGAGTTAAAAAAAAAAAATTAGAAATACTATCAAGTATACAAAGGTTCTAGAACCAACTTCTTATGCACATTCAACAGCCAGTATTTAAAAGCTGTCTGTTTCCTCAGAGGCCCTGCTGAAATTACTAAAACCAAAATCTTTAAGTAATTCTCTAAAAATGAAACTTTCACCAACATCTTAATATACTATACAGACAGCAAAGAACATGAGGTGTCTGATGCTGGCTTTTGTTTCAAATTCTACAAGTTCAATGCCAGAAGCCATTTTCTTATACCATGTCTTGCCTTCCAGAGAAATACTTGTGAGATTACATACTGATATTATACTATTTTCATATCAATTTACTCAAGATACTGTATGTGTGATAAACAAAATAGCTAGAGATGCAGCTCTAATTCACACCCAACTTGAAAGATTTGTTCTTAAGTAATTTAAAATGAAGACTTGTAACCAAAGCACTATCCAGTCTTGGGAAGAAGGGACATAATTTAGGCTTGCTTGACTAGATACATTTTTAAAGTGTAAAAGCAAGCCTTTAGTTATTCACAAAGAGATGGCTAGAGTTTGATATTTATGAATACACCAACTAACCACAAGAGTAATTGGCATAAAAGTTTAGTTCTTAGATACTGTACACACACAACTTGAAACAATCTACTTGCATCTAACAGCAGGAAACTAAGCAATTTATGATTAATTGCTCACTAAAATTTAGAATAGATACAAAAACTGAAAAAAAATGTACACACATTAACCTAATATTGTAGCTGCTCTGCCATATGCTTAAATTTGACCTTTGTATTTTCAACTGTTTTTTAAATCTATTATCAACCAGGTAAAAGCAATGAAACCCTGTCCTGACAACACTCACGACACTGCGTTATTTCCCAGGAATCCTCAAGACTGGTTCTCCCCACATACCATATGCAATGTTAGTACCATCTCTCCAGATGGTGGGGTTAACAAGAAACTTCAACACCATGTGTCTACTTGCTGTAGGTCAGCAAAAGAAAAAGAGATTTCCTCCCTTTAAACAATGGAAATGTAATGTTGCCAGTCTATTTCACAGCATTGTACTACAGCTGCCCAGTTTTCCATTCATATTACAAACTTTTAATACTGAAGAAAAAGTTAAACTTTAGTTTAACGACTCCACACCAATTTGTACCAATTTCTCGGTGGATGTGAAATTTTTAATAGGACAATGTTGCAAATTATGGTCAAGATATCACCAATATTTTAAGCATCAAAAATGCAAATCTTTACAAAAATATACATAGAGACACCACAATCAAATCAACAGCTGCCCATGACATTTCACAAAGTGGACTCTCAGTGGCTTCTCAACACTGTAACTTTAATTATAACCATTGCCTGCTACAGGGAAAACTGACAAAGTTCTTTTTAGCACTGTTGCAACATCATATTCCTGATAATTTAACTGAACTGTGTGTAATGAATGATTCATGCCTAAAAACAAGATGGTTACACGGTTAGTGGCCACTGGACTTGGGACTAGTCCATGACCTTGATCTGGATTTTGACCTAGATCTAGAGTGTGATCTTGACTGAGATTTGGATCTAGCTGGTTCTTTTTTTCTTGGTTCCTTTTCATATCTTGAGCTGGATTTATACTGTGTTTTAGGATCTGTTTTAGAGGTGCCTCTAGATTTGGTGTGAGATGCAGACCTAGAACGTGATTTAGCCTTCATTTCTTTCTTGGGCTGTGACTTGGATCGTGATCTTGAATTGGACTTAGATCTTGAAAAAGATCGATTGCGGTGTTTGAACCTATCAGAATAAAGGGGAGAGATTTAAACATAAAAATGCTATTCGTAGACATGTAGAACGTTTTTAAGCCATTTTTTGCAGGAGTAAATTTTTAATCTAAAATTAAGGATTATCATAATCTAGTTAATTTAAATGGTGTAAAGTTACCTATCATTGTCCGAACGGCTCCTGCTACGCCGAGGTCTTCCAGTAGGTCTACTGCTAAAAAGGTACATCAGAAAAAGTAAACGGTGACAAATACCTTTGTATTTATATAGATGATTAATAAATTTAGGTTTTTTTGAGATGTGCATTTGCTTTTAATTCTTTAATATGAAGCACAGAATTGCATTTCATTCAATATTACCATTTTGATGAAGCATGCAAGATACAGTAACTCCCACACATGTAATTACAATGTGAGCATACAAAAAAAAAGTATTCAAAACTAAATAGTATGGTCTTTCTTCTCCAACTGACTGCTGTGTAGTTGAAGCCAAACACTACACTTACTTTCTAGGACTATAAGATCTTCTATAGTTGTAATCAAAAGAACGACTTCTAGACCGCCTCCTTTCATAACTCCGGCTTCTAGATCGCCTATATCTGTCATAGTCATCGTAACGAGAAGAACTGTACACATTTCTCCCTTCCTTGGCTTTCATTTGATTTGGAGCTGCAGAAGAAAAGTATCATTTTTGTTAAAGAGTCAAATGTAACTTTCTAATTTCTAGGGTTCTCCCTGCTCCCTCTTTGAAATTCAATTATGTACTAGTGGCATCCATGTTTTCAAAATTAATTTAATTCAAGCCAATGTGTTCTTGATGAGGACTGGAAGGGAACAGGAGAGAAATGTAAGCGTCGTGGCACACCATCTTTATGTCTCACTGCTGATGCTTAGAGCAGTCTTTAGGATGTCCAGCTGCCAGTCCTGAATGATGGCTTGCAAAACAGAATATTGTTTGGGTATAGCAGTGCTGCAAGCCAAACACATACACTCACAAATACCAACTGGTAGCAAATAGGGATGTAAGCGACTCGACAATCGGGAGGGAGGTGTGTGTCTGTCAGAGGTGCAGTGGTCCAGGACCTGGTACAAGCTGGGACTACTCAGTCCTGGCTTGTGCCGACTCTGGGAGGTACCTGCACTGCAGCTCTGCAGAGTGCCTCACCTTATTGACTAATCATGCAGTCGATACTAAGGATGTTAAGGACTAGTCAACAATCTGATATGCTTATTAGACAGTTGAGTGATTAGCGACTCCCCCACACTACGTGACAACATATTTATAAAATTCAAACACATTTCAACATTTAATTCAGACACAACAAAGCATTTCACTGTGTTTCAACATTAAAATATAATGCATGCACCGAAAACTGTGTTAAAGTTGACATGTGCCTGCAAACAAGTCACATTTTGGATTGCAATGAAAGCACATTTTATGATGAAATAACTGTTCTAGTTTCTCGACCAGTTCTAATATAGTCATCCTTATGGTAAAATAACCTCTGTACTCCAAGAAATTTTAGGGCTCTTTTCCAGACACAAAGAAAAAGACAAAGTATGAAAAATATTCTTTGCTAAAATAATGGTTGCGTAATGTTGTCTCAGGACTGACTTTACTAACATTAAGGCTAAAACCACATACTGATACTACACACAAGACAACTTACTTTTCCGATCACCCTGCGCAAACTGGATTTCTATCTGACGGCCACAAATCCACTTCCGATCCAAATTATGCAGGGCATCTTCAGCATCACGGACATCTTCAAATGTGCTAAGTGTTAAGGTACTTGGGAATCTGAGTAATTACTTCAAATTGACAGTTTTTCCTGGATTCTGTAATCATGCTACAGGGCACACTAAAAACCTGTCTCCCGTTATTGTAAAGTTATAGGAGAATTTTTGGAGAGAATATTAAATACAGTGATTAATCACTAAAGGTTAAATAGTCTTGGTTGCAACTCCATAGCCTTCTTTTTTCCCCATACATACCGATGTATCAAAAGTATTTTTTTTTTTAAAGAAACCATTAGTGAAATGATTCTCTAGGTTTGCCTTACCAAACAAACAGAGGGAAATTCCAACTCTTGAAATACTTAAGCAACATAAGCAGTAAAAAGTGAAAATTCTGCATTCATTACTGTATTAATGAAACTTACTCTTTCACTTACTCCTTTAAAACTAATTTTGACTTTCAGCAACTGTTACTCAAATACAGACCGTCATGTTCCATTACAGAATAAAGCACAGCGTTTCACTATAAGCTACAGATTAGACATTCAATAATGTAATCAACATCTTTAATCCACAAGAATGATCACTGAAATTCACTCATATTCCTCTGTCTAGCTGAGCTGAAAGAATAAATCGTCTGTATCAGTCCACATACCAACTTCATCCATCTGCTGGGTACCACATAGGTATGCTACTTAATAAATAAACCAAGAATGAATACATTTCATTCAAGACCGTTACAATTTCAATTCCACCCACAACTGAAATCATACAGGTTCTGTCAGACTAAACCAGAATAATTTATCAAAAGTTACCGCTTACACGAGAAATAGAGAAAAAACTGTTATTCTGTAGGATACATTAGGTATGACTCCTTTAATCTTGGCCACCATTCAACTTCATCTTGACCTTTAACTCTTTAAGTGCTTGTCAGAAGGACTTGTCATGAGATGTTGGTCAAAAATGACAGATGGCTTTATCTTTTACTTTGAAAAACAACCTTTTCCCCCTTTTGTAGATAAAGCGAAGCTTTGTCTCCCATTATGGCTTGTCCTTCTTCCAGCTTTTCTTTACTTTTTCTTTTCCCAAACTCTCCCTTCTCTTCAAGCCTGATCCTTAAGAGGTCTTTGGCTTGTCTACTTGCCTTAATTGTTGAACTCTACTCTAAAGGTTCTTTCATGCTTTCTCTTTGGGGTCGCCATTACTGTACAGCTTTACATTCTCTGAGGCAACAACAGAGGACAGTAAATTAGGGGACAATATGAAAGAAAGAAGTTTACCTCATTTTTTATACAATCTGCTTTTGATCAAGTGATTCCAGTTTCCATGTTTAAGTTAACAATGAATACCAGCTACAATTTAATTTGCTAAGTACAAGAACAAATTTACTTTCAGTATCAGTTATATTAAAAAATGTGGTAGACACTTCTGAGTCAGTGATAACTCATTTAAATTATATAATATCAATCTGAATGATCCATATGCAACAAAATAGCTCTTACTGGATCTTGTTTAAAAATTTGGAAAAAAAAAAAAAGAAAAAAAAGTAATTTGTGAGGAGTTACTTTGAAAAAAAAAAAAAAAAAAAAAAAAAAAAAAAAAGACACAATACACATTTATTAGATACAATATAAAAAAACAAACAAACTGCGTTTTCATTGAGATTTGTTACCTCTTACACAAACTTGAATTTCAAACTTCAACACCCCTCACTAATCAGCCATCTGAAGAAAGGATATTGAACGTAAGCAAATCCTCTTGGGCGCCGAGTGTAGAAATCAAGTGGAACGTACACATCTACTATAGGCCCATAACGACCAAATTCACGACGCAAGTCTTCAGACCTGAAATACCATAAATACATTTTTATATATCCTCTTACTATTTATAAGTTTTCAGTTTGCAACTTGTAAAGAAACTTTTGAAAAATCTTGAACAAAACATGGCCAAAGCATGCTTTTAGTTCTAATCAAATGAAGTACAAAAACCCCTAGTTAGTCTGTGATAAAATTAGATCAGGTTTTTAATTTATTCTGATTAGGTCATACATCAACTCCACAAGGCTTCTTTTAAGCTCCCTAAGAGTTTAGGATCTTGGAATAATTAAATTCATATGCTAGCACCTTCCCATCTGAAAACTAGTTTAAGAAAAAACTAGTCAGACTTATAATTCCACATTTTTGCAATACAAAAATAGCAAGTTACAACATTTGAAAAAAAAAAAAAGTGAATTTTTCAGATACACGAAACAACAAAACTAGTCTAAAGCAGCTATTCAAGCCACTAGGAGTTAACTGCTTCATGGAGGTGATCTAACAAAAGAGTATAATCTATTGAACAGAATTTGGCGCTATTTGAAATCACCCTTCCCCCCACCATCAGCACTCATACAGATTTCATATGCATATAAAATGGCCCTGACTGGAAAAAAGTCAATCAAAAAATCTATGCTAAGTTACTGCTATTCTTCCCCAGACTAAGCCAAAGAGATGAACTCGGGATACACATCAGTCATAAGAACACAAAACAAAAGATTCCATAGGCAATCTCAACATCACGGTATCTATACAAAGGGCAGTTTTCAGAACAAGTTACTGAAAGGGACCAAATATGTTCCTCGTTCTCTTCAGAATTTGTATTCAATAATTTTCTTCATCAACTGTTCTGGTCATTAAATACATTTTCCTCTAAAACGAACCACAAGTATAATCACAAAGGAAAGACATGTGACTGCTCAAAAAGCACTCACACATAATTTATTTCCAATTTAGAACTATTCGTATAACTGGGAAAAATGCAATTCCTATTTCATTCCACCATTTTCTACTTCAAGGTTAACTGAATGCATAACTCTTTCAGGATAGGTTGTTTTCCTGATAAGTTAAACAATACAACCTTAGACCTTAATCCTGCATTTCACAAAAGCCACACACTGACTTAAATAGGATTTATGGAGAAATTAAAGATCAGAGGACGATCTTTAATACACAAACTACAGCCTCAAAAATACTTTAAAGAAGGTATAAAGGAAAGGTGATAAAAGCAGCTGTTTGCTAAAAAAGCCCAGGCTGCAAATAAGAAAAAAGTCACAATTCCTCAACGCTTCTTCCATCGCAGGACACAATAAAAGTTCCAGCGCTCTTTGGTATTTGGAACATGGATACTTTTACTCTAGACAACTATGAAATCCTACCACAGACAACTCGCCTTATTTCTAATTACTGCAAACCCATAAACCAACCCTCGGCAAAAAGAAAAGCGCAGTTACATCCTAACCAAACAGGCAACAACACTGCACATGGAAGGGAGGGCTCCGGTGCTTTTTCACCTGCTCTACTCTCGGGGCAATGGACTCCCGGGCTGACGAGCTCCACGTGACGGTGCACGCGGGCGCCCGGAGCACAGAATTCGCCCCCCGGGGGACTCACGCACACACCCCGCGTAATTGCAGGGCGGCCACGTGAGCCCGCGGGGTTTCCACCGCTATCCCGCTTCTCAAGTTCTTCCCCGCCGTGCTCTGCCTCCCGGGGCGCGGCGGGGAAGGCGGCGGCAGGCCGGGGCCGGGGGGTGCGAAGAATGGAAACGATGAGGAGAATGGGGAAGAAGGAAACGGCCGGAGCCTCCATTCCGCTTCCTCAGACACGCTCCCCCCTCCCCCTCCCGTAGGAGCCGCCTGCGCGGCCTAGTGAGCCCACCAAAGCCCGCGCAGCCCTCGCGCCACGCTCCCGCCCGCAGCACCTCCCGGATCCCCCCCGCACTTACACACACCTGGTGTCGTCGGCCACATTCCGCACGAAGAGCGAGGTGTTCGGGGGGCGCAGGTAGCGGGACATGGCGGCGGCTGCGGGCAGCGAGCGGAGAAGGCCCCGACGCGGCGGCGAGACGAGGAGCCAAGCGACGCTCCAGAGAGACACAGCGCCGCCTCTATCAACGGCCTCGCCGCCTCTCGCGAGACTGCCGGGCGCTTCCTGCGAGAGTCGCCCAGGAATGGGAGGGGGGAGAGCGAGAGAAAGAGCTGGCGCCAAACGGTCGTTCTCCCCTCCCCCACCCCGTGATACCTCTCCGTGCGCCAAGCCCTGGGTCTGCCGCGCGCACGCGCCGAAGCCTCTCGCCGCCTCCCTTTGCCGCCGGCTCGTCAGATTCTCCCGCCTTTTTTTTTTCTCCCGTTCGTCTCTTACTCCGCGCATGCGCTGCCCTGTGCTGCCTGCGGACACGCGCGGCAATAGCGTGCTGTGGAGTGGTCGCCGGCCAACCCCTTTCCCGCCCGAAGAGAGCGGCCCGCCGCGAGGGGGGGCGAGTCTGGGGGAAGGTGGCGCCTGAGGGGCAGCGTTAGCCGCGGGGCTGGCTGCTGCGGGGGGCAAAGACCCCCCCGCCACTGGCGCTCCACGTCGCCCAAGCCGTGAAACCGCTTTTGTTGAACCAAACTGAAGTGTAATTGAAACCCGTCAAGCCAGGGGTGTGGCGGAGCCTCGGGCCGCCGGGACTCGTCCTTCCCCGCCACCCCCGCACGCACAAGGTACCAGGTGGGGGGTGCTAGCCCACCTTGGCAGCCAGCCGGCAGCGTGCTATGCCAGCCAAAGTGCTGACCTAAGGGCTTGGCTGGCGCTGCCAAAGCCTCACCGTCTGGTGCTGTGACGTCTCGGGATCGTTAGAAATGGCTTGTTCTTCGCAGTGACTATGGTGTTCTACACAGACATTTCAGAGGGGTAGCCAAGTTAGTCTGTAACACGAGTAACACCCCAGCAAATAGTCTGGTGGCACTTTAAAGACTAACAAAACATGTAGCTGGCATCATGAGCTCTTGTGGCACAGTCCACTTCTTCAGATGAAGGGCGTGTTGGAGGTCCAGCACCAAGAATAAATAAGGGAAGGGTAGAAGGGGGGAGAAGAGGACATTGGGCAGATAAGTTTCAAAGGATTAGCTGAGCCAGTCTGTAACAGGAAAAACTTAAAAAGTGTTAGTCATGATTCTTAGCAGGATCAAAAAGCGATTTCAGAACTCAAGGAGAAGGTAGTTGATGACCAAAATCACATATGGAAAAGAGCATGGACTTGAGGTATGAGTGAATGGCAGAGAGTCAGGGCCCCTCAGGTCCATATCTGTCTTTGCTACTGACTCAGTAAGTGTGTGTCTACACAGCAGGGCTTTACGCGAAATGAGCTACGCAAATTGAATTACGTCAATTGCGTAGCTTATTTTGAAATTGGGCGCGCCTACACAGCACTTATTCAAAATAGAGCACTCTTCCTCTGACTTCCCTTACTCATACAATGAGGGTGCGTCTAGACTGGCAAGATTTTGCGCAAAAGCAGGTGCTTTTGCGCAAAAACTTGCCAGCTGTCTACACTGGCCGCTTGAATTTGTGCAAGAACACTGACGATCTAATGTAAGATTGTCAGTGTTCTTCTTAAACTCTGACGCTCCCGCTTGGGAAAAAGCCCTCTTAAGTGTTCTTGCGCAAGAGGGCCAGTGTAGACAGGGAAGGAATTTTTTGCGTAAGAAAGCCCCGATGGCGAAAATGGCCGCCAGAGCTTTCTTGCGCAAAATCGCGTCTATACTGGCCACGGATGCTTTTGCGCAAAAGCACTTTTTGCGCAAAAACATCCGTGCCAATCTAGATGCTCTTTTGCGGAAATACTTTTAACGGAAAAACTTTTCCGTTAAAAGTATTTCCGCAAAATCATGCCAGTCTAGACGCAGCCTGAGGGTTACAGGAGTCAGAGTAAGAAGACCTCCAGCTTGACAGTACTTCAACATTATTGTGAAATAACTACCTGCTGTATAGACACAGACTAAGTTATTTTGAAATAACGCTAGTTATTTTGAAATAATGTTGCTGTGTAGATGTACCCGAGGTGACTCTGGGCAAGTCACTTAATTTTCTGTACTTTTTTTTACCCATATGTAAAATGGGGACAATTATACCATTAGCATTATCATTACTAGTACAGTGCACAATGCATTACTTGTGCATGGTGCATTAGACAAATAAATGAGATGTCACAGACTATTAAACCAACCTCTGTAGTGGCTGAGTCTACACTGCATCGTAGGTTGAAATAAGATACACAATTTGCGTAGCTCAAATTGCATAGCTTATTTCAATGTTATTTCAGAATAGCTTATTTTGAAATTTGGCGCTGCCTACACAGCAGGCATTTCAAAAGAAATTGCTATTCTGAAATGTCCCTTATTCCTCGTGGAATGAGGTTTACAGGGATGTTGGAATAGCGAGCCTGTTATATTTCGAAATAACAGGCAAGCTTAAAAGACGTAAAATAGCTATTTCGGGATACCTCTGCTGCACTGTAGACATAGCCAATATGTGCAAAGCAAAGTAGGATACATTTTGCAACAAGTTGTAAAGCCCTACTAATTACAAATTTATTTTACAAAAGAGAATATATTTTTAGTGAGACTTGGTCAGAAAAGAACCCGAATATGTCAGATCTCTCATACAATGATATTTACAGATGGAGCACCTGATTGTTGAAACATTGTGGTTTCCTGGGAATGTACTATTAGACAACTAGTTCTCTTTTATAGCGTTTCCTTATCTAGGTAGCAACAGTAGCCAAGCAACTTACAAACATTAACTTTCCAAGCTGTGTTGAATGGTTTCTAGCCCCACAAAACTTTAAAAGAGCTTTACTTCCAAGTTTGTTCTGGCCAACATCTTGATTCTGTGCCAGGGATCTTGTATACATGTGCAACCCCCACTGCACTCAAGTTTTAGGGCTTGTCTCTAGGGCTACGTCTGAACTACAGGCTTCTTGCACAAGAAGCCTTTTACGCTAGAGTTTTTGCGCAAAAACTTCTTGTGCAAGAGCACATCCACACCTGAAAGCACCTCAAAGCTTTTGTGCAAGAGAGCGTCCGCACTGCTGGATGCTCTTGCGCAAGAAAGCTCTGATGGCTATTCACAGAATGGCCATCAGAGCACCTGTGCTTTTTTCCATAGGGGTTTCTTGTGCAAGAAACCCCGCTGGAGCGTCCACACTTGCCTTCTTGCGCAATAGCTGTAGCGCTAAAAGCAGTTATGCCTCAGAAAAGGAGGTTTACCTACGGCGGAAAAAGCCCTCTGTTCTGCCGTTTAACTGCCCATTTAATTGTGCAAGTGCTTATTTGAGGTGTGGATGTTCTCCAGGTTTTTGTGCAAAAACAGCTGTTTTTGTGCAAAAACCTTGTAGTGTAGACGTAGCCTAGGAGGGAAATTACAAGCACAGCAAACATACTAGCATTGCTATGCTGGTAAAACTCCCCATGTGGACACACTTATCCCATTGAAGTCAATGAGGTTTTTTTTCAAGTGATTCAGTTGGGAATAGAATTTGATCTTCCACAAGCATTGCCTCTGAATAAGGGCTTGTCTACACAGGGAAAATTACCAACATATCTGATAAATTTACATCCTTATCCCAGAGTGCTTTTTTCTGATTAAGCTTTTGTCACTTTCATGCTTGTGGAAGGTCAAATTTTGTTCCCAGTCGAGTCATTTGACAAAACTTTCTTTGACTTCAGTGGGTGAAGAATAGACACGATACTATATATAATAGAATCCACACAACTGGTGACCTATTAAGTAGTGACACAGCCACGGTAGGGAATACACTAGGGAACAGTTTCAATGACTATGAACCAGAGACCTGATGGGATGACAGCTCATAATGGCAACACGCCAATTAAATGACAACATCAAATGTGGGATAACCACAGATTTGGTGTGGGATGGAGACTAACGTGTTAAAAGGGCAATGCACTTTGTAATGAGGGACGGTTGGGAGGTATAAGCACAACAGGACATTATTCTCGTCTGTGTCAGTCCTGTAATTTTCATACTTCAGCCCAGAAAGAGTCAGATACCTATCTGATCTGAAAGCAAATATCCCAGCAATACTCACCACAACTGTTGCAAATTGAGATGCTTAATCATTTTCGATCTTGAAAATTTAACAAATAGGCAGCACATGTAATTACTTTTGGTCTCACGGTGCCTCAGCTTTGTTTTCTCTGCTGAACGTGTACAATACGGTTTATAGCTTTTAAAAAAAAATTCTATTTCTATTACTATTGTGATGACAGAGAGCAGCAATGACAGCGACACAGCCGTGACAGTTGTTGGGTAGGAATCAGACATCTGATTTTTGGCAGAAGAGAGAGAGAGAGAGAGAGAGAGGCTGTTGGGGTTCACAAAATTTATTTTCGTCCTTCATAAGAGGCAGAAACATTTTTCTAATAGCTTTCATAAAGGTTCTTTATGGCAAATCATCTTTATGGAAAATCACAGTTTCACTACATGCACCATCTTGTAGTCCTTACGCAGGCAAAACTCTTGTTGAAATCTGTAAGAGGTTTGCCTGGATCTGAATGAGAAGTAGGCCACCAGTTGTTAGTGTACGGGATGTGTCTCTATAGTCAGAGAAAATGCATTCTTACATCTGTACTTCAAGTGAGTGTGCAAACAAAGGACAGACCCCATTTCTTTATTTTCCAAAGCAGTTTTTAAAAATAACAAATTTCACAACTGATGGCAAATGCACTTTTAATTCTGGAATGTAAAAACGTCCAAAACAAAAATAGGTCTTCTTACTGTTTAAACTTTCTTGCTTTTTCTGATGAGTGTTGCTGAACCAACAGTCATAGTCTGTAAAAGACACAAATATGTTACTTGTTTTTAGACTAAAGGGGACCTGAATGTAGCTAACAGCTTTGACGTTGCTGTAGTAGATTTATAATTCCATCTCATATCCTTTGAAAATACAGTTACAGCACCTGCATATGGACAAGCTCGTTGTATTCAGACTGAAACAGTGGTGTTTCTGTACGGGAACCAGTTTTGAACACTGAGAATCTAAACAGTCAAATGTTATCTTCAAGTGCATTGTTGGAATAACCTCAGTCACAAATATGTTCCCTGTACTAGAAACCCACTGCCCCAGATAAGAACATTTGATCTGGCTTGCTGCAGATTTATTGTAAAGAAAGTAGGCTGAGACTTTTAAAGCCATCTAAGGAAACTGGGCATTTAAAATTCCCAGACAGTTCCGAAAACCTTAGCTATAATTCTTGTAACAATGATCACACCATCTGGAACAGATCTTAAAAGGCTGTCAGGTGCAAGTTTATTTCCCTAGGAGAATGGCTGTATGCCAGCAGGAACAGTTCAAGACACATTAGAAACAGGTGAAAATGTAAATTAGCATGGCTTTATTCAGATTCCATTTTAAGGCTAAAAGGTACAAGCATGGCACCACTTTGTGGAAAATCTCGCAAAGAACCTGCCATAAGTGGTCGAAAGCAAACAATGCTAAATTTTAGTGCTTAAAATGGAATGATAATGGGAATAAATTGGTCCAATGTATCCTAGGAAGTGATGAACAACAACTTCCAGTGACTGAAATGAATAGAGTGAATCTATAACTGACAGCCATAGGCATCTATGTTTAGAGGAGATTCAATTAAGATAGTAAATAATGCTATATAACCTGGCTGTAGTGAACAGTGACTAATGGCATTTCTTGCTGCTTGTGATCACCCTGGGATTATAAAGTGACATTCTTTCATTAATGTAGTGATATAATCCATGCTCATAGTAGTAATTCCTGAGCTCAACACAAGGACATTTTAAAGCAATGAATGATATCATTTTATAAAATGAGAGGCATAGAAAAATCTTTCACCATTGGTAAATAAAGGTCAAATAGGGAAAAAAAAAAATCTTACCTCCACCATTTCATTTCCTTTAACTTCCTGTTCATGGGAAAATGTTTCCGATTTGCACACAAGCTTCCCACCTATCAGATTGACTGTGCACTGTGAACATAGATTTTTAAAACATAAATATCTATAGTAGCCCAGCAAGTACAGGCAGTCTAGACCATCACTGGGAAATTCAGTTAGAATGGGTATACACAGATATGAGGGCATGTTAGTACATATACTAATATTTCATTAATCTCATTATGCTAACTTCAGATTGACAGAACTAATGAGTAACTTGGTTAGTTTCCCAATGAAAACTTACCTGTTTAAACAATACAAATGAATGTATAAATGCTACTCCTTGGTGAATGAATAATTTTCATGAAATACAGATATATTAGAAAGGCTTTACAGTTACTGGTATTGTCTGTAAAGCTACATGACAGTTGAAATATGCAGAATAGGAGTAAAATGTTTCCTATGGAATGTGAGACTATACAATGGGTTTTGCCACATTGGATCAAATGATTTTTTTCAGCTAGGATGGTATCCTTCTTCTGGAAGTAGTGCTTCAGAGCTAGGGTTTTCAAACTTAACAGAAAGATTGTTTCAGACTACCTTCACTTCTATCCATAAATATATGACCCAGCTCCCCTGCCACAAATAACATTCTTGTGGAAACTATAGCAATTGCATAGATGGGAAAATTGTAGTAAGAACACAAATGTGTTTTATCTTTGTAATGTGCTTTATTGGCTGGAAACTAAATGAAGAGCTAGCACCATGGGAATAGTCAGCTCTATTCAGACCACCAGGTAGTGCTTCCCAGACCACTGTCTGGGATCCACTTGTTTCAGGAGCAAGAGAAAAACTTCCGTAATGTTTATTTAGCCAGTTTTTCATGTACATGGGTAATAAAATTCCCCTCTGACCATTGGGTTGATCAGCTTATACACTAAGGTTGCCAGGGGCCTGGTTTTGAACTGGACAGTCCAGTATTTGAGCTTTCTGTTCGGGAAACAAATTGAGAAAATATAAATGGGAAAATATAAATGTCCGGTATTTTCTAAATAAGATGTAATGTAAAGTGTGATGTAATGTCAAGTGTGGCCGGTATTTTTGATGAAACCATCTGGCAATCCTATTATGCACTGAAGCAGCAGATTTTATTACCTTAATCAATGTTACCTTATACCTGAGCATTTTAATGAGCTGTTGTGAGACAAGAGCTGAATTAGTGCAAAGCATTCATGTTTCCTAAAGGTTAAGGAACTCAAATTGTGCTTTGCAGCAATGATTTATCCAACTGAAAGGGTCTGGAAACAACTTCTTCTGAAGCTAGAGGGGTTTGCTCTAGAAGAGTGTAAGGCAATTGCTCCTCTTCAGTTGCTTAGTATGTTGCCTCCACAACTCTCTCAGGACCTGCTAATGTGGCCATTTATGACACAATCTTAGATTCCCTGGCTGTGTCTAGACTGGCAGTTTTTCATAAAGCAGCTGCTTTGAAAAACTTGCCAGCTATCTACACTGGCCGCTGATTCTTAAGAACACTGATGATCTAATGTATGATTGTCAGTGTTCTTGCGCAAATACTATGCTGCTCCCGTTCGGGAAAAAGCCCTCTTGCGCAAATGTATTTGCGCAAGAGGGCCAGTGTAGACAGCTCAGGACTGTTTTGCGCAAAAAAGCCCTGATGGCGAAAATGGCGATCGGGGCTTTCTTGCGCAAAACCGCGTCTAGATTGGCACGGACACTTTTCCGCAAAAAGTGCTTTTGCGCAAAAGCGTCCATGCCAATCTAGACGCTCTTTTCCGCAAATGTTTTTAACAGAAAAACTTTTCCGTTAAAAGCATTTTCGGAAAATCATGCCAGTCTAGCCGTAGCCCCTGTGTCACTAAGCACAAAGTCATCTAGACAGTCTTTCTGGGCTTCTTTACTTACTATGCATGCCCCTATCAGAGTTTAAGTTTTACCTATTCTTTTACTTATCCACAGAAACAAAGATCCCATCAGAATAAACTGAAGTTTCTGAATGGGAGTAAAACCCACTTGCAAAATGACACTGAAGTACTAGAATGAGGGAGCAGTTATTGTTCTTGAAATACATTACCTTTAGTTTTTTGCCATCCATGGTAGTGATGTCAGCCTCTTTCCCCAGAGTAAATGAGTTTGTCACAGACTGCTTTGGTGTTTTTGATGTGACAACAAAGTTGTTTCCATTTTGCTGTATTTCAATAACAGGCTTAATGTCTTTGGCAGCTTTGATGAGGTCATCTGGCAATGCTGCAGAAAGAAACGCCAGGGTTTGGTCATGCCAGGAAAAGGGGATGTGCCTGGAATGGGATTGCTTCTCATACAACCATACAGAAAAGAGACAGAATCACCAGGCAGGTGTAAGAGGCTGTATGGGAGTGCCCCCCATCTGGGACTGCCCCAAACCCAAGCGTCCCACCCCCCAGGTGCCCTTTAGAGAGCAGGGGTTGGGGGCTGAAGTTCTCCCCCTTCCAATTCTTAGGAGTTCATTGTTGACTGGTCCCCTTTGTCAGGGAGCGAGGGGAAAGTGCACAGTTTTGCTCCATTCCTCGCTCTGGCTGGAGAGCACAAGGGGCAGTTGAACCTGGACCTGTCCCAGCTGGGGGAAATGCCTCTCCCCCAGCTGTGCCTGCTGAAGCTGTAGTGACCGTGGAGAGGCACTTCTCACATGGCCCAAAGCTGGTTGTCCTCTCTCCCCAGGGCAGCATGCATACTGAACCCCTCATCCCCAGCCCTACCCCAGAGCAATGATTTGAATGAAGCATATACATTTTCATTTTATTTTCCAAAAAACAAATATTAATTGAGCTAAGGACCTGAACAACATTGGGTAAATCTTCTAGAAGCCAATATTTACAAGCACTTTGAGGTAGTTTCACCCTAATAGTACAATACATTACTTTTTTAAAAATTTTGTGTTTTTAAGCTGTGATGAGAGACTGGCCACCTTTTCCATTCTGTTATCCTGACAGGTTTGGCCAGGAGGTTATCAAGTGCTGGCAGTTCATCTCCCCCTCTCAGCACTGCTGTGCTGCTCCTGCCCTCTGCCTTAGAGGTGCCTCTCACCCCTGGGAGTCTCCTGCTTGCTGTGCAGTGCACTGGAAGAAAAGGAGGGAGGTGTTGATGTCAGGGTGCCACTCCTTTCACCCTGTGCCACGTCTCCACAGAGCAGAGGTGGGGCAGAGTTGGAGAGAGTTGGTGGCTGCTTTTGGGAGTGGTGCAGGGCCAGGGTAGGGATGAGCCTGCCTTAGCTCCCTGCACTACCACCCAGAAGCCAACTGTGGTAAGCGGTGTCCAGTGGAGCCTGCATTCCAAACCCTGGCCCCAGTCCTGAACTCCCTGCCCTAGCCCCGAGTCCCCCTGTAACCAAACTACCTCCCAGAGCCCGCACCATGAACCCCTTCCTGCACCTCAACTCCCTGCCCCAGGCTCAGCTCAGAACCCCTCCCACACTCCAAATCCCTTAGCCCAAGATAAGTTTGCATCCCGGTCTCCCACACCCCAGCCTTCTGCCCCCAGCCTGATAAATGTGCCTGAGGATGGGGGAGGATGGAGTGAGCATGGGTGGGGCCACAGAGAAGGGGCAGGAAGGAAGTGGGGCAAGGGTATTTGAGTTTGAGGTAAATCCTGGATTGCACTTAAATTCAAAAAGTGATATCATGCTTAAAAAAGTTGGAGACCACTGTTCTAAGGATACTTAGTGCAGCATTCACCTCCATTGAATTAGACTGTTTTGCTGCACCCGAGAATGCAGATTGTGGTGATTTTTTAATAACATTGACACCTCTGAGAACTAGATAGAGACCAGCAAACTCACTTCATGTAGGCTAACCAACTGCCATTAAATAATCTGCCATTAAATAATCAGTCATTACTGCCAGAGGCTGTATGTGAACTTGTAACAGTTGAGAGGCTCTGTTCCCCATTTCCGATTCCCTACTAAAAACAAGTAGTCCTGTGAGAGTCTAGCTATTTGTTAGAGTTTCTATGGTGCCATAGGACTACTCATTGTTTTTAAAGTTAAAGACTAACACTGCTACCCCTTTGAGCCCAATTCCCTACTAGTTAACCTTATAAACTAAAACAGATGAACTGATCGGTATCTACTGAAACACCTCGTCTTTCATGAGGAGACCAGTCTTGTGGTTAAGGCTGAGCAGATCTGAGATTCATCCCTGGTTTTTCCATAGCTTTCTTTGTGACTTTTGGGAAAATGTTTTCACTTCGCTTGTTATCTAAAATGGGGCTAGTAATGCTTAGCTATTACATGGGAGGTGGTTTGCAAAAAACCCCTCACTTTTGATATTCCATGCTGGAAGGTTCCTTAAATACAAAGCATGGCCATTTTTCACAAACGCAGCAAGTTCTGGAAAAAGTAACAAGACACTTACCAACAGCTTTCAGAAACGCTTCATAGTTCTCTTGAGCATATACTTGCCAAGTTCCATTGAAAGCCATTACAGCTGGTGCAGTTCAGTCTGGGCAGCGATGCCAGAAAGAGAATGAAGCAGCCTTCCCCTGCGTTAGATGCTATTTATAGATTGAGAGATGTGGCCATCTCATGAGATGCTCTGCTAATTATTAACAATGAAGTATCAATTATTAATCATCTGTTTGTTCTTAATAGAAATAACCTCTGGTTCATTTGTGGTCTGTGGAAAGGCTTACCTTGTCTGTCCCTTTTCTAGCTAGTTCATTGCTTCCAAAGTAGATTAAACTAAAGTACAAGAGGCATTCTTAATGCAGAATAAGATTATCCACATGGACAGCTAATGTGGAATACCTAATCCAGGCTATTCCTTCTGTAGGCAAGCCCTTATCTTATTGAAAGCTAATGGTACTTAGACTCCTAAATGCATAAGTGTTTGTGTATAAGTAAAAAGTGTATCACTTTAAGTATAATGGCATATTTAACGCAATACGACCTCATTAGTATGGATGCAAATTATACCAATATAAGTTTGCTTATTCTGCTACAGCATATTTTGTAAAGGAAGGGGGATAAACTATACTGGCATAAGGCACCTTTGAACAGGTATCATTGTGTCCACACTGGGAGTTATACTGATACATAAATTAAAAAGAATCACATACCAAACTGACAGCAATACTGGTACATAAACTATATAGACCTGGTCTAAGTCATTAATTAAAATGATAAGGCTCATAAGTCACTGAAGAACTTGAAAATTTTACCCACTTTTAAAATGTTCAGTGTATATAAAACTTTAGAGTAGTCATGTTAAATATCAGTTAATTGAATAGTCGAGTAACCTCAAGAATTCTTATTGGTTAGTTGACTATTCTATAGTCCCTGGGGACAGCAGCCAGTGTGCTCTGGCCTCACTCCCAAAGAGCCCCCTTCCACTCCGTGCTGCTGCCTCTGTATCAGAGGCAGCAGTGCAGGGTGTGAGGTGGGAGCTGGTCTGCAAGGGGAGCCAGTTAAAACACAGTTCCCCTCATGGACCGGATGCCTGTCACCCTGTGCTGCTACCTCTGATAAGGAGGCAGCAGCGTGATGTAGCAGCAGTCCTTGTCAGGGGTGGGTCTGAGCTCCTGGACCTGGTGTGACCTAGAACTGAGCGGGGCTGCCTGCCCGCCCGCCCGTCTCCTAATACACTTTAAATGCAGCGCCACATCCTGGGTAGGTCCCGGACCCATTGCAAGCCAGGACTGAGCCGGACTGCTAAAAAATTTACTGGCAAGTGGGGAAGGGGGGGAGCAATGCATGTAGTATATAGCATTAACCTATAACTGATTAACTGATAATCAAAAGCATAATTGACTACACTATTACATCCCTACTTTAGAGAACTAGTCGCTGGATGTGAAATTTTATTTCTTAGCTATTGTAATAAATTCATTGCCAGTGAAGAACTTCATGGCTCACTATGCTGCAAGTTCACACTTGGAACTTCACAGAGTCAATCAAGAGAGAATCCAGATAATTCTCTTCCAAAAAAAGAACTGGTCCCTACCATGTAAGGAAAAAAGAATGTCCCTTAGTCATTATCAGTACAGGCTCAGTTCCAGTAGACAGCAGTGGGGAGCACCTGTACTAATCCGTTTGTTACAATATTTAAATGTGTTTAATGATGGTCCCATACACTCAAGTTTAAAGGGGCAATGAAACATAGAACTGTTGCCTGGGGACTGAAGTGGAAAAATAGATGGGTATACTTAGTTCTTGTTACTCATCACATTCATAACCCCACATCTCCTCACTCACTATACTCACAGCAATACTCATCCTTCCCTGATCAACCATGACTGCTGGCTTTGGAAGATGTTAGGTAATACTATATGTGGTGTGGAATGAACTTGCTTAACTCAAATCGTGCCCTACAGGTGACTGACCTGTCTAAGTCAACATTTCCAATACTTCACACTAGGCAGTAATTTTTAGCTGAGTGGGAAAATTTCTCTTATAGATTTACTTTACTTTTTTGTTCAGGTGAAATGTTTAGAGACAATCCCAGACAGGGATCAGAGATTCATGTACTTCCAAACTTTAGGACAATTCAGGTCCATTTCTAATTCACTACAGTTTTAATTAAGAGACCTGCATTCTACTGTTGGCTACTAAACCTCAATTGGTTTTCAGAGCATACTGCCCTAAACTATTTTGTCTTTAGTCATTTAATGTTTTAAAATGAATGTTAGAGATCCAATTTATGATTTTAAAAGCTTCATATGTTTGTTAGTAAGAAATTTTAAAAGGTGTAAAAGATTTCCTGTAGCTGAGCAAACTTTTGATCCAACAATTTGGCAGCCCGTCCACAGCAATAGCCATTACTTGATGCTTCACAGGAAAGGGGGAATATATACAAACCACACATTGCCAACAATGCTCCTGAAGGTGGAAAATCCCTTCCAGATGTCTGCATCTGTTTGCAACGGAAAGTTTCAGTTTCTGTGAGGAGTTCTTGTGCACAAACACAAAACTCTGAATTTGGAAAAGTTCACTGATTTTGTTAAAGCTTTCACAGTGACCTGTCCTCTTTGTCTTCCAAAGGCCAGACCTTGGGAAGCTAAACATTAAACTAAAGTGCACAACAGTGGTAGGCATCTGTTGCACTCATAATTAGGCTGAAGGGATTTTTCTCTGTGTATTGAGTGTGTGGGCATTAGGGACGGAATTTACATGTATATCCATCCATAGACAGACTATGGGGTTACAATGCAGCATCTCTGCAGCTGCTACTCTAGCTAGAGGTTGAAACCAAGGTTGCGTCAAGGCTGCACCTTCCCCTTGTAGGTGTTTTAATTTTGCAGAGGGGGATTGCTAGTTTAAAGATACATAAAATAACTAGCATTGCTCGAGTCCTTCAGGGAAGGGCTTTGGGGATGTGAGCAGGGGTGCAGGAGGCTGAGGGCCAGGGGCATGTTTTCTCTCCTCCCAAGTCCCCTCACCCACCTGGGCCCTGTTCTCTATTCCCCCTTCCCCAGCTCGCCCAGGGTCTGATCTCCTGTTCTCAAATAGTATGTCATTCTATCATTGATATTAAACATGTTTATTATGACTGATATTTATTGCGTAGGGACCAACCAAGATCACAGGCCCACTGTATTGGATCTCTACAAATACCTTGTAGAAGATGAATTCTGCTTCAACTAATATAATTAATCATACAGGGAAGTTACCTCTGATTCAGACAAGTTTGTATGTCTTGCTTTCTCTCTCCCTCACACACTCAAACCTGTTTCAGAACAATCTTTTCCATGAACACTTTTAGGTATGACTCACTCCTGCGTTGTCAAGTTTCACAATTTTTATTTAGCACACACATTTTAAACAGTGCATAGAATGCAGGATCAACTACAGTACGACAGGCAAACACTGTTCTTGATCAATAGTAACAGATAAAACAGTGGCATAGAAACCCTCTTCTGAAAGTGTGGATAGTTTAGAAACAGTAACTGTCAAACATTTTAAAAATGAACTTCTCCATTTGTGCCTTGATCTTTATTTAAAACAGCATTCAATGTCATGTTACAAGGGTTATTTCCTTCCTCTAGGTTTTTATTGTCACCTTCTATAAAAATCATATATGGTCTCAGATAAAAAAAAGTCAGCTGTGCTACTGATTCTTTGCATTATTATGTCAAAAAGCCCATTGTACATGCGACACAGCATTCTTCAGTTAATTTTTATGGGAGCTGAATTCTGAAACCTGAAGAAAGGTTTGAATTCTATGCACATAAGGATTCCTCTTTGTACAGAAATTAAGTTTCAGTTTGGGGACTGGTGGGTCTGAGAATATTCAGAATGATGTAGAAGTTGCCTAGACATGCCACACATCTGTAGACCTCAAATATAAACTGGTGATCATGGCATGCGGGAAAGAGGGCTTTGCTTTATTATTTCCCTTAAAGGAATATGTTAAAAAAACATGAACTAATACTGTTATTTAATTCATTGTCATTTACCTAAATGAAAAGTAACAAGTAGTCCTGTGGCACCTTAGACACTAACAAAAATATATATATAGTATCATAAGCTTTCGCGGGCCCCACTATAAATATTTTTGTTAGTCTGTAAGGTGCCAAGACTACTCATTATTTTTAAAGTTACAGACTTACACAGCTACCCATCTGAGACTTTTTAAAAACTAGGTGAAAAGTGTAAAACAAAATTCCCCATGATTTTTTTTTAAACCTTTGCCTTTTGAATAAAGATCCAAATTCTGCCTCCTCACTCACAGCTGACCTTTAAAATACTGGGCTGGAATTAAAAATAAACTTCCCTGCCTTTCCGGTGCAAGGAAACATAAATTGCACCCTATGTCAGCCTAGTTATACAGCATGTTCACTTCAAAGGAAGGAGCTGGAACAGCTTTATGGTAAGGCCGGGGTGAATTCCCCTCTGTGTGACCTCTGCAACGAACAATTGCATTAAATAGCTCAGTTTTCTGTTGTCCTGACCATACCCCCTCTCCAACAAGCTCTGCCCAGCTTTGCACTAGTGAAAAGGAAATAGTGATGAGTAGGGCTGCCAGATGGTTTCAACAAAAATACCGGACACACTTGACATTACATCACAATCTACATTACATCTTATTTAGAAAATATCAGACATTTATATTTTCTCAATTTGTTTCCCGAACAGAAAGCTCAAATACTGGACTGTCCAGTTCAAAACTGGACACCTGGCAACCTTAGTGATGAGTTTCCATGCCAAAAATTCTCCTCTGGAAATATTCCTGCTATTGGAACTCTGTCTCTAATTAGGGTGGAATCAGGCCTGGTAACTGATCAGTACGGTTGTGATCATTTAAACACGTTCAAATATAGTATTATTGGGCAGTTTACAATACCTCAGAGTGAAATAACAGCTGTGGAGTTTAAATAGGTTTTAAATCCCACCATATGGCAGCACACATACTCCTCTGCAAAGCCAATAGAGGCTCAGAAACACTGCCTTTCTTCCACATGGCTTAGTCTTGTAAATACAAGTGCATCAAAGCCGTTTCAGCGAGATATTTAGGAATATGCCTAACTTTCAGCACTGTGCTGCACTGGGCCCAAACAGGGGTGTGTTTTAACACCACCACACACAGCATTCTCTTGTTACAGGATTTAAACACAAGGGGCTTAATACAGAAAGATAAGTTCTTGTATACATGAACCCCTACTGCAGGGATCTCCACCCTTTTTAAGCACAAGACCATTTTTTGAATTTAAATGCAATCCAGGATCTACCTCAAAACCAAATACCCTTGCCCCGCCTCCTTCATGCCCCTTCTCCAAGGCCCTGCCCCTGCTCACACCATCCTCCCTCCCTCCCCCATTCTCCCTCCCTTTCACCAGGCAGGGGCAGAGGGTTGGGGCACAGGCTCTGGTCTTAGGCTAAGGGATTTGGAGCGTGAGGGGGCTCTGAGCTGAGCCTGGGGCAGGGAGTTGGGGTGTAGGAGGGGGTTCAGGGTGCAGGCTCTATACAGGAATTTGAGTCTGGGGGGGCTCAGGGCTAGGGCAGGGGCTTGGGGCATAGAAGGGGGTACATGACTGGGGCAGGGGTTCGGAACTGGCTCCAGCTGGACACTGCTTACCTCAGGTGGCTCCTGGGTGGTGGTGCAGTGGGGCTAAGGCAGACTCACCCCTGCCCTGGCCCTGCACCATTCTCAAAAGCAGCCAGCAATCTCCCTCCATCCCAAGCCCTGTTGTCCCCTTCTCCCCATTCTGTGGAGATAGAAAACAGGATGGAAGAGGGGGCACACTGACATCAGTGCCCTCCTCTCCCTTCCCTGCTCTGTACCGCAAGTGGGAGGCGGGGGGAAGCTCCAAGGCCAAGGACAGGAGAGGCGCAGCCATGGAGGGAGGGGCAGCTGAAGTGCCCGCACTTGATAGCCTCTTGGCCAAACCAATCAAGATCACCTGTCAGAGGCTCCAAGATCTGCCAGTAGATCCTGATCTACTGATTGGTGACCAATGCCCTACTGTATCCAATGTCTAGTGCTGTCAGCTAAGAAGTGGTAGACTTTATGGAGTGTTTGTCTAATCCTTGGGGTTACAGTGGGATTTTGAAGGTATTCTGCAGATTTCTATTAGTACTTTTAAGAGGGGCATAGTGACATACTATAAATCACTTAGAAAACTTTATTTTATATGTAAATAATAAAAACAGAGATACTAGTTTGCATTTTAGGGCTGGGATTGTCAAATGAACCCAAGTGAAAAATTCCTTTGAAATTCAATGGGAGTTTGGTGCCTAATTCCTTTAGGCCTCTTTGGAAATCCCAGCCTGGATTTTTGAGTATGTTGAAAATCACTTTTCCTGCAGCTCGACTGGTTCCTCTCCATGCTTATACACGCTGATAGTAACCTGCCCCGTTTCACAGCCATATTTGTTCTTGACAAAGATGCTGTATTTTCCTGTGTCATCACTGCAGACTCTCTCAATGGTAATTGTGACAACTATCCCCTTCACTTCCATTTTGTAACGATCTTTAAAGACGACCACCTTCTCGTTCTTGAACCAAGTGATTTCTGGGTAAGGATCACCAGCTATGCAGCATGTCAAACACAGGGTCTGTTTTAAAAATATAGTAAATACAGGGTTACAGTGGCAATTCACAGCCATTATGAACACATAATTAAGCAAAGAGAGAAATTAAAAATTGATCTCCAAAAAGCCCCACAGGTTTAATTGCTCCAGGAACGCATTAGTTCTTATCGGCTCAGTCCCTGAAGCAAGCAACTTATTCACTTTTCTATTTTAGTCTCCTCATCTGTAAAATGGGAATTGTACTGCTCATTCACCTATCCCAGAAAGGAACTTGAGAGGATTAAGTCCTTAACAGTTGTTAAATGCTCTGAAGGTGGAAAGCACCATATAAAGGCTATGGACTATTACTGAAGTATTGTTGGTCCCAGGATATGAGATTATTATTCAAGTATCTCAAAGGGTGTTACAAGGAGGAGGGAGGAAAATTGTTCTTCTTGGCCTCTGAGGATAGGACAAGAAGCTGTGGGTTTAAATTGCAAGAAGGGAGGTTTAGTTTAGACATTATGAAAAAACTTCCTAACTGTCAGGGTGGTTAAACACTGGAACAAATTGCCTAGGGAGGTCATGGAATCTCCATCACTGGAGATATTTAAGAGCAGGTTGGATAGACACCTGTCAGGGATGATTTAGGCACTGTTTGGTCCTGAGGGCAGGGGACTATACTCGCTGACCTCTCAAGGTCCCTTCCAGTTCTATGATTCTATGATTATCTCTTGTGTGTTTTATTACTATTTGTATTACTGTAGCACCTAAGAGATGTAATCATGGACCAGAATCTTACTGTGGTACAAATACAGAATAAAAAGATGGTCCCTGCCCCAAACAGTGTTAGGCATAAGACAAAAGACAACAGGTAGATACAGTAAAGAAGAAACCATGAGAGAATGGTCACACAAGATAAACTGATCTGAGCATATAAGCCTATGGACCCCTGATTCTGATACCAGCCATTTTTAAAAGATCTAACCAAGATACTGTATTTCTCTTATTCAATACCTAGGACAGCATGACCACACAATGCCATTGTGCTTGCTAGGAAATGGAAAGCTACATTTTTTAACACGCTCAAATCTTTGGCCATTTAGGAGATTGACTTCATGCAGCTGAAATCATCACTACTCTGTTTGTGGCCATCAGTAATCTAAGTATATTTAACTGCTTTCAAAGCATTAAGGACCATTAAGGTGACCATAAAATTCAAGGCTGATCTAGTTTCTAGACTTTGAAGGAGTTATTCATAGGATACAGGAGCCCCTCATTAGTAAGAACTAGTTGATTTCAGAAGTTTATCAAAGATGACAGAACTAGGTTATGGAGTGGGTGGGCAAGATTTATATGATTAGTGAACAAATCTACTAAAGCTAAACCTAAACACTTCATATGAGGTTAACATTATGAATTACCATGGCTAGTCAGGCTAATAAGCTGAGCAGGTTTTGGATAGGTCTAAATAGACTCCAGAATCACGTAAGTGGAGAGCATAACTGCTCCACATTTGTATTTATTTAGTGCATGCCAATGGTGCATCTGATACGGCGCAAACACTCCAACTGCAGTCTGGGGACAGCTCCTGCAGAGGTGTAGGTTTCCCTGCCAGGAAGCATCTTTGTTTAGAAGTCACAGAATTGCAATTAGATGGAATTACATTCGCCAGCCTGTAGTTTTAAACAGAGGGCAGTGACTGCTAATTACTCTTTCTTGACACTTTCATGGCCACATTTGTGGTTATATTAAGTACAGATGGCTTCTATTAATAGCTTTCAAAACCTAGGTTAAATGTGTCTAAACAGAAGTGACGTATTGTAAGTGCTCTCAGAAACTGCTAGGATTTTTGATGGGTCCAGGCAGTTAGTGAGATTTAGATATGGGCTTCTTTCTTCTGCCACTTTCCAAGGGTAAATCAGGAATAAACTCCACTGACGCCAATGGGCCTAATTATCATTTGTGATAGGCCCTTTTGCATCTTCTGGGAATGTAAAGGGACCTTAAAGTGGGCATGAATTACATTTACAGTCATTTTAAAGCCTCTTTTCTCAGCCACAGTAAAGGGGACTACAGCCTTAGAGTAAAAGGGACTATTATAAAATTAGTGCAAATAACAGAAGAATCAGGCCCTATGTTTAAAGTTGTTAGTCTAAAGTACGGGTTTGGAAGGAAGACTGCGGCATGTGAAACTGCTACAATATGCCATTGTCAGCACCTGAAAACCAGGATGAGGTGTTTAAGGAGGGCAGTTGAGTAAGGTGAGATGTTGATGTAACTTTTCTTATGGTTAGCATTAAAACTTTCCTTGCACAAGTGCACAAAAATGGAACTTTGGAGTCCAGCTGGATATGTGGATTTCAAAGGGAACTCTCCCCTCCAATTTTCTCCTACAAAGGTGTGTGTGTCTGGAAAGACCACCCACCATCATATTGCTCACTGGTGTTAGCAGTGAATATCACACCAAGCCTCCAACAATGGCAACTGCTCAGGAAAGCACCAGGACTGCAGCTGTGGCCACCCTTTATGTGGGGACATAAGGTAGAGGAAGGCAACTTGTGCTCTTCCTACCACCCATCCTTGCACATCTGTGCGATCTGGGCCATGATGGGTATACACCGTTACTTAGTATTACATAAGAACAGCCAGTCTGGGTCAGACCAGCGGTCCATCCAGCCCAGTATCCTGTCTGCCGACAACGGTTAATACCAGATGCCCCAGAGGGAGGGAACACAACAGGTAATCCTCATGTGATCCCTCTCCTGTCACCCATTTCCAGAGAAACAGAGGGACACCGTTCCTACTCATCCTGGCTAATAGCCATTGATGAACCTAACCTACATGAATCTATCTAGCTCTTCTTTGAACCCTGTTAAAGTCCTAGCCTTCACCACATCCTCTGGCAAGGAGTTCCAAAGGTTGACTGTGCGCTAAGTGAAGAAAAACTTCCTTTTGTTTGTATTAAACCTGCTGCCTATTAATTTTATTTGGTGACCCCTAGTTCTTATATTGTGGGAATACGTTAAATAAAACTTTTCCTTATTCATTTTTTCCATACCAGTCATGAATTTATAGACCTCTATCATATCCCCCCACCCCCGAGTCTCCTCTTTTCTAAGCTGAAAAGTCCAAGTCTTTTTAATCTCTCTTCATTACCTTGTCCTCCATGATGGTAGCAACATCTGGCAGACCTTGAACAACTCTGGCACGATCTGCGAAGGAACAAATGTGACCATTCATTTTTACATGCCAGTATGGCCCCTTTGATCCATAAGACAGAACCAAGAAGAATGTGCAATATTTGTTTACTTACTCTTTTCTGCTACCACTGCTTCCCTGAAAATGAGATAAAGATAATTAATGAGAAATTTAGTATTTATGTACCCTGAATGTTTTTAGTAGGAAACAGTTTCTATAGAGAACTTCCCTTCCAAAGTGAAAGCCAAGATGTACGGTAAAGTGAGATGTTAGCACAAGGAAAATGTCTGTAAATTGCAAGGGCTCTCTGTGTTCCATCTGGGAGAATAATGAAGGGGATTTTGGTCAGTTTCAGGAACTAGAGAGACATGTAGAAAACACATTTTTTATTTCTGATAAACTTCAAAGGATCCAGGAGATAATGCAGCTCCTCAACTGTTTTATTTTACATGTGCTCCATCCATGATGGATCAGAGGCCCCTTCTGATTCATTGATCACTGTAAGAAAAGGCAGGTGTTGGAGTTTCAGGTTCATGGCTAGGAACTGAGTTTTAGAAATTGCTCCAGCGTGAAGCCCTAAAGTCTGAAGACCTCTGTGTATCTACGGGGGACCAAGAAATGCAGGCTCCCTTGTGGTATCCCAGTGTAATGAGGTGTCATTCACCTCACACCAGGGGCGGCCCGTGAGCCTAGGCAAACTAGGCAGTTGCCTAGGGCGCCACTGGCCCGGGCGCCCGATGATGACGTCACGGGGTGCCGGGGCGCCCCGTGATTATGTCATGGCCATTGACGGCCGTGCAGGCGGGGCGCCGATCGCGCCTTCCGCCTAGGGCGCCAGCTGCCGCAGCCGGCCTCAAGCCGCTCCTGCTTCACACAAAGAGCCCCCTTTAGCCAAGTGTCTGCACTCCCTGCTGTGGCAACCCCTCCTGCAATCCAGCTCTCCTAGCCCTGTCTGAGTCTCTTGAGCTCCAAGGAGAAACTGCCTCACTCTGGCCCAGTAGCTTTCCTTTTAACTGGTTTGCTGGGCCCTAATTGGCCGCATCCTTTGTGCCACTCTATCTTTCCTGGAGGACTTCTCTATGGTTAGCTGGGTGAAATGTGGCAAGGCCACAAGCCTCCAGTAGGGGGCTTTGGGACCTGGTCAACCATGTCACACCTATTATTATGAGGCCTGGCCAAAGAGTTTGTGTGGCCCAAGGCGGCATGTTGTGGTTGGCTGCACTACATAGCTAGGTGGCTCCCAGCCAGGGCAGCAAGTGAGCAGCCAGGTGGGCGGGCACTGGGCAGCGTGGGGCCCTAAAGGTGCGGGGCCCAAGGCAACCGCCTTGCTTGCCTTGCCCTAAGGCCGGGCCTGATTATTATGTGTCAGAGTCACTTCTGCATGGGAAAGGGAACTCCATTCCCATGCCTTTCAGCCTTAGGAGTGGCCCCTGTCCTGCCATGACTTTTCTGTTGACACTGGTGTAGTATGATACACGGCCACCCCCAGAAATTGTTCCCATGTGTGATGGGGTGGCAGGGTTCGAGGGAGAAGACCCGCTCCCCGCACTAAACGGGCGCTTTGCTCCAGCACTGCGGGGGACAAGCGGCTGTGCCGGGCTTGCTCAGAAGCCGCGGCTCGTGCATGCGTGGGGATCCCCAGTGCCGTCAGACCAGGCGGGGGTGGAGAGCACAGGCGCCGGCGTCTGGAAGAACGGGCGCCAGCTTTGAAAAGGGACGCCATGATGCAGGAGAGGAGGAGGGAGGCGAGCCAGGGAAAGGAGGTCACCGCAGGAAGAGAAGGGGGGGGCGCCCCCGAGAAGGAAGAGGAAGCGGGACCAACGGCCGGAGCAGCAGTGGAGGCAGTGAGTCCAGCAAGAGGGAAGGAAGCAGCCCAGGACAGGGCAGAATATTGCCCACGAGCCGGTGAGTTGTGGTACGGGCCCCACAGGCCGAACAGGTGGCTATCGAACCTGTTCTTAGGGTCCTGGGCTGAGACCTGGAGTGAGGGGGGGCCCAGGTCTCCCTTCCCACTCAAGGCACAGGTATCTGTGGACTAGCATAAAGGACTACAACGAAAGAGGAGGGGAGTTGAGCACGGAAAGACTAAGGGTGTATGGGGGCTCGTCTCCCCCCTTAAGAGGGAACCGTGACAAACTGTAACACCATGGTTCACAGAGCCAATCCCTATGCTGCTGACCCCAAGCCTCTTTGGTACCAGTTCCATACTCAGCGTCCACCTCCCAGCCTGGCCAGGCCAGGTGTAGTGTCGCTCCCCATCCCTGAGAGGGGACACAGACTGCTGGAAGTGATGTCAGGCCAGGTAGGCCCCCTCAGGATAGCTGTGGAAATGGCCCCAAGGTAATGTTGAGGAGAAGCAGTGCTGGGCAACTCACTGCCTACTTAGGTTCAGCCCCATGATGACCCCACTGTTGGGACAGAGGAAGTGTGGGGCCAAACCTGAGCAGTGCTGCAACACCAGGCTGCAACACTACTCACTCCCTTTTGGCCCTGCCATCCCCTCCTCATGACAGAAGGCCAATGGGACCAACCGAGAGTGGGCAACCAGTGCTGCTGTTCTTCACCACTGTCAGTCACATGCATTGTGTGTAACAGGAGCTCAGCTGTGGGCACCACTGGCATTCTGTGAACAGAGGCCTGCCTCTTGCTCACAGCTTCACTTGGCAGGGTTGCCAGATACCTTCACAAAAAATCCTGAACAAGCAGGGAAAAATTGGTTGAGCAACAAAGAGACCAAACTTGTTAAGTGGGGGGAGCAGGGCTGGTGGGGAAGATCGAGGGGAACTGGCCAGAGGGAGGGGGTCGGGGAGCGGGGCTGGCCGGGGAGATCGGGGAGGGGGAAGAACAGGCCAGTGGGAAGCAGGGCTGGCTGGGAGAGGGTTGGGGGGAGCGGGGCTGGCCCAGGCACACACAGATCCTGGGGTGCTGCCCGTCCTTTGCATGGTTCCGCCGGGGCACACGGGCGAGTCCGGCCCCGGGGATTCCATCCCGCCCCAGCCCCGCCCCCACCCCCACTCCTCCCTGCTCTCTACTGTGTAGTTGCATACTGCTTGGCTGGTAGACATATTCACGCAGTGTGACTCACGCAGTGTGAGCGTGTCTACCAGCCAGGCAGTACGCAACTACGTACTGATATTCATGATAATAATAAAACTTACTTAATTAGAAAATACCCGACATTTCTACGTCCAGTATTTTCTCAATTTGTTTCCCAGACAGAAAGCTCAAATACCGGACTGTCCGGTTCAAAACTGGACACCTGGCAACCCTACTGGCAGACTTTTGCCCCTAAATAGGCAATGTCAGTGATGTCAGTGGGGCTCTACATGGGCATAAGGGATTATGTGTATGAATCAGATTTACAGGATTGAGGCTTGGCAAACAAAACCCTAAAATGGTATTTGCTATTTACTGGAAAATGTCTCACACTTTACTTATGTAGGTTAAAGTAAAGAAGGGCATTAGCTAAAAGGATATGGCCATTCTCTCCCTTGCGGTTAACTTGCCTTGTCTTCCAAAGCTATGGCTTACTTATACCTTGCCCAGAAAATCTCCCTGCAAATATGAGCTTTGAATAATTTTCTGCATTTATAAATTTTCAATCAACCAGGCTCCTGGTAAAGAGAAGTCTGCCATGACTGGATCTCCATGGTGGGGTCTGGAACGTGAAGGCTAATCCAAGATGCTGAGCCCAGGGGCGGCCCGTGAGCCTAGGCAGACTAGGCAGTCGCCTAGGGGCGCCGCCAGCCCAGGCGCCCGATGATGACGTCACGGGGCACCCAATGATGACGTCATGGCCATTGACAGCTGCAGGCGGGGGCGCCGATCGCGCCTTCTGCCTGGGGCGCTAGCTGCCGCAGCTGGCCTCGGGCCACTCCTGGCTGAGCCCCACTGATTAACAAAAATATACAAGATGTCAGCTTTCAACGCTAGAGTCTAATTCACCTTCACATGTGAAAGCATTTGAGAAGAAACTCACTTTAGCCTCAGGTGTTCCGCCACTGCTTCTTCGAAAGCTGCAAGGAATAAGAGATTTTAAGAAGAAAGTGGAGTTTGAGGTTTGTTATTTAATAGATTTAATTGAACATGTGTGATAATGGGGACATTACATAGCACAGTATTTATAACCGCCTCCAGGAACTCTGCAGTCTATTTATAGTCTGCTAAAAGACCAAGGCCCTGATGCTCCCTTGCCACAGAGAAGCCCCAGGGAGGGGAACACAATCTGAACAACTCTGAGAGGTCCCTGCTGCAGAGTGGGAGTCACATTTTTGCCTCCATGGGTCTGTGGGGAAGGAAATCAGTTGTGGGCCATTTCTCAGAACAGCCTACCCCTCCACCCTGCTCTCTGTGAACTTGGTGGGATAATACACACAATTGGAATACTGGTATAGAAGGGTGCAGCTTGCTCAGGAAGGACAGGCTGGGAAAAAAGGGAGATGTTGCCTTATATATTAAAAATGTATACACTTAGGCTACGTCTACACTGGCATGATTTTCCGGAAATGCTTAAAACGGAACAGTTTTCCGTTATAAGTATTTCCGGAAAAAGAGTGTCTACATTGGCAGGATGCTTTTCCGAAAAGCCCTTTTTCCGAAAAGCATCCGTGGCCAATGTAGACGCTGCTCGAAAGCCCGATCGCCATTTTCGCGATCGGGCTTTTTATGAAAAGACTATTGGGCTGTCTACACTGGCCCTTTTCCGAACAGTTTTCCGGAAAAAGGACTTTATTCGAGCGGGAGCAGCATAGTTTTCCGGAAAAGCAGCTGATTTCTTACTGTAGATCGTCAGTGCTTTTCCGGAAATTCAAGGGGCCAGTGTAGACAGCTCGCAGCTTATTCCGGAAAAGCAGCTGATTTTCCGGAATAAGTGGCCCAGTGTAGACACAGCCTTAGACTGAGGCGGAGATGGACATAGGAGACAGAATTGTTGAGAGTCTTTGGGTTATGTTAAAAGGGGTAAAAAACAAGGGTGATGACATAGTAAGGGCCTACTACAGTCCACCTATCCAGGTAGAATAGGTAGATGGGGGATTTCAACTATCCAGTTCAAAAGTTTCAGAGGGGTAGCTATGTTAGTTTGTAACTGGAAAAAACTTAAACAATGAATAGTCTTGCAGTGCCTTAGTCTCTAAGGTGCTGTAAGACTATTTGTTTTTTAAGTTTATCCAGACCAGAAGGTGGATGGTGACGGGATGCCTAACATGGCGAATGCCTAACATAGTGAATGTCCAGTTCTGGGCACAGCATTTCAAGAAAGATTTGTAGAAATTGGAGAAGGTCCAGAGAAGAGCATCAAGAATGATTAAAAGTCTAGAGAAAGTGAGCTATGAAGGAAGACTGAAAGAATTGAGCTTGTTTAGTTCGGAAAGGAAAAGACTGAGAGGAAACATGATAGCGGTTTTCAACTATCTAAAAGGGTGTCACAAGGAGGAGGGAGAAAAATTGTTCTCCTTGGCCTCTGAGGATAAGACAAGAAGCAATGGGCTTAAACTGCAGCTAGGGAGGTTTAGGTTGGACATTAGGAAAGACTTTGTAACTGTCAGGGTGGCATAAACTGGAATAAATTGAGTAGTGGGTTGTGGAATCTCCATCACTGGACATATTTAAGAGCAGGTTAGACAGACACGTATCAGGGATGGTCTAGATCAGTGTTTCTCAACCTTTTTTATAAAGTACCCCTTTTTTAAAAAAAAATTATAAGTATCCCCAGGACCTACAGTTTTCAGACACACAAAATTTTTTTTTATCTTTGCAACACATTTGTTTAAACAACTTAATCATGGCCAGGTGGGCAATGAAATTTTTGGGTGTAAAAAGTACAAAAATAATAAAATGCTGTAAAACTTAAAACAAAAATTCAGTTTTCTCCAAATTTCAGTTGTGTTGACGTACTGTCCAGTCATCTCTTGAGTGCCCCTAAAGGTGCTCATACCACTGGTTGAGAAACACTAGTCTAGATGGTGGTTGGTCCTGCCGTGAAGGCAGGGGACTGGACCTGATGATTTCTCAAGGTCCCTTCCAGTTCTAGTATTGTATGATTCTACCCCTCCCCTGGCAGCAGTGATCCCTCAGGTTTGGAGTCTTCTGTCATTAGCCACTCTGCCCTGCTGCACAGCACTCTTCTCTGTGCACTTCCCTCCACATTTGCAGCACCCATCCCCATGGCACCTCACAGAGCTCCACAGGGGGGAAATCTTGGAAAACAACGCGTTTTGAACTCTTCCCTTAGACAGAAATGTTCCGCTCCAACTCACCTTTCCCAGACAAGTCAGTTGATAGTTTGTGCAAGTCTTTTCCATCAAATATTTCCAGGGTATATTTTCCCTTATCTGAGTCTGTGGGGTTCAATATGTGGAGCCAGATCTGGTCCATTGTAGTCCCACTTTTCAGCCTTTCACCACTTTCTAGTCGCTTCTCCCTAAATAAACAAATTATACCATTTTATCAATTTTGAAGTAAAATACACAAGTTTTAGGATCAATTGGTCAGAACAAGCAATTGGGAGCTAGGACTTCTGGGTTCTATTCCTATAGGTCATTCATGTACCGTTACGGTAGTTCGAATTAGGAGCTTTAATTCGAACTACCTAGTCCGTGCCGCGTGTAGCCGCGGGCAGGTAGTTCGAACTACGGGGCATTTAAAAATGGCGGCGCTGAACATGCAAATGAAGCCCGGGATATTTAAATCCCGGGCTTCATTTGCAAGATCGAATGCCTACATTAGCCACCCTAGTTCGAACTAGGGTGGCAGTGTAGACATACCCTAAAAGCCCAGTAAGCAGAGAAAGTGTTTGTAATGCTGCTAGACAATATTGACCTCCCATGGTCTGGCAAATTCTCTGGTTTGGCACTAATCAGGTCCTGAGAGTGTCAGACTAGAGAGGTTCAACCTATATTTAGGTGCCTAAACATTCAGAAAGGCACCTATTGGGATTTTCAAAAATCCCTGATTGCCTAAGTGTAAAGTTTGGAAAATTTGTTCCTTCACGTCTAAATTTTTCCTGTCTGGGAAACGGGTCTAATAACAGCGCTTTTCTCTTTGAAGGGGTATTGTGAGTCCAAATTATCTAAAGTTGGGGAAGAACTTTGACATGCTCAGATAAAAGGATGTATAAATGTGAAGCATGAGAGGCATTTAGTTCTTCCGAGTGGAGGAGGCAGTCATTTAGAAAAGTATAAAGCACTACAGACAAAGTACTTTAAAAAAAATTCTGCCCATGTCTGTAGCTGTGCTGTCATGTAACAGTATCATCACACCATTGATCTCATCATCACCACCAAGTACCTGTGCCTCACAAACGAAATAGAATGTGACTGCTAACTGGAGATCTCACAGACGATTCAGTGGAAAGAAGCAACTGAACTTAAAATCCCTTGTCCCCATAATGCCACAATCAGAAGAATCCCACATTGTCTTCACGGAGTACAGGCTCAGGCACAAAGGCCACAAAGGTATTTAGGCCCCTAACTCCCATTGGTTTCAGTGGATGTTAGAACCCTAAAGACTTTGAGGATCTCAGCCAATGCACTTTAATTTCCATAGCTGATAATACAGACTGTCAGTAGGTATGAACCTTGCTAGGATAGTTGAAGGACATACTTGTGGTACCAGGTTGTTTTCATGCAGTCTGTGTAGTACTTCACCTCACTGTAGATTCTGATGCCTTCTTCCGTTGGTTGGACTTTCAGAGGCTTAGCAGAAAGGGCTAAGAAGAGAATTCAGACTGGCATTTCACTAGCTGACCAGCCAGTCTATTTTTTTTAAAATAACCCAATGTTTCATCCTGTTTGTAGAACATGGGCAGCTAAAACCACCTGGCATTCTAGCACATGAAGGCCCTACATCTTCCATCCAGCAGAAATGTGCGTACTTCCTCCGGAGGTCTGGATTCCAAGTATAGGTCCCATACACACATTTGGCCATTCTCTCCAATTCACCTTCCACTGTTGTCATTCTGCTGCAGCCACCCATGATGGGGGTAGAGTAACACTTGTACCATGAAGTCATCGAGGCTAGGGATGTGAATGACTAGTCGACTATCTGATAAGCAAATGCTTATCGGATAGTCGACAGGCTAGTCAACTAGTTGCTTCCCCCCCTTGCTGCCTCTATTAGAAAGAGGCAGCAAGAGGGGGATGTGGAGTGGGTGCTTCAAAGCGGCAGCACCACGTGGAGTCTGTGGTGCTGCTGCTTCGAATAGGTGTCCCCAGGCTACACACAGTGTTTCAAAGTGGCAGCACTGTGTGGAGCCCGGGATGAGCTGGGGACTCCCCTGATGATCCTGGGCTCTGTGCAGCGCTGCTGCTTCGAAATGCCGCGTAGAGCCGGATGCTGGGCTCCCCACGGCATTTCAAAGTGGCAGCACTGCATGGAGCCTGGGGTCCCCAGGGTTTTGCAGAGGCACTCTGTTGACTAATCGAATAGCCAATGCAAAATGCATCGACTATTCGATTAGTCAATTACTCGATATTTAACATCCCTAATCGGTGCAGGGTTTAACGATGGGTTCTGAATGGAGTCTGTTCTGATTTGCATGTTCAGTTAAAGCATGTTCAGCACTAGGCCAGCCGCACCCATTGTCAGCAATGGGCACAGTCCCTACTACGGATGAGGCCAGAGAGACTTAGGTCTCAGCTCACTCTGCTATTGGAATGTGACAGCTGCACATGTCTGGGCAGAAAGAATAGCTCAGAGCAGGAGTTAAAGAGATTGTATTTCCTTCCCTTCACGGAGGGTCCGGTGTCTAAGGTGAGAGGCAGGAGCAGAATATATTTAACTCCTGCTTCCTTGCTGCAGCAGTCCTGCTTTCGTCCTACTTCTCTTCCCCTTCCTCACTTCTCCATCTGCTTACTGATTGCCCCTCCCACTTCAATTCCCCAAATGCTCCTAAGCCCACAGTAGAGTCTAAATGCCCCCTGTTCCTCATCCACTTTACTTCCACATTAGCTACCTTTACAAGACAGAGGAATGTGACTTCAGAAAAAAAGGAGTGGCATCTAGATTGGAACAAAGGACAACTCCTAAGTCCCAGTTCTAGGCCTAAGAACAGCTCTTTCTCCCACCACGGTCAAATCTTGCCTCCCTGCCTCAGTTTCCCCTTGTACACTAGGGATAATAGATACATAACTCTGCTAAGTATTCTTTTTACAGCATGAAGCTGATAAAAACAGACTTACCACTAATCCTGCAGAGCTCTTTGAGAATATCTTCAAACCCTACAAACACAGGAAGACGCTTCAATCAGCCATAAATACATTCACAAGCAATTTGCATTTGATTGACCAATGAATGGCCTCTTCACATCTGTAGAACCCACTGCATACTTACAGTTGTTATTTTGTTGCATTTTCCCCACTCGTGAATTTCACTGGCTATAAAGTGTTTGCTACTGACTCTTTTATTTCTACATGTCGGATGTATCTTACTATACTATAGGGGAGCCTGGATAACCCCATCTTGACCAGTATAATAATGTCTGCATTGTCCAGCCCTGCCTTGACTGGACTAACGATGGCTGTCTTGCCCAAAGTGCAGATTTCTAAAAAGCAAACCCAGGCCTGACTCAAGTCTGGTACACATAAGCACGCAGGCCAGGCCGAGGGGGTAGAGCTTTGAGAGTCAGGAGTGCTTTAAACAGTCGTGCGTAGGGAGTATGTGGTATAGTGAAACCATGCCAAGAACATTGGGAGAAACCTGGTACTGGTACATAGTATTTCTGATAAGCAAAAATCACAGATACAGTCTTAGAATTGTCAATCAAGTATAGTACAGCCTGAATAGCAGGATGCATCCCAAATATGGGCATAATAGGTATTTTATGCAAAACATAATCAATTGGTAGATATTACTAAAATGACCAAGTCAAGTATAAATACAGGTGTAGAAAAGATAATCAGTGGACAGGAGGGAGCACAGGTCCCGCTTGTTGTAACTAGAAGTAATGGGCCCCTTCACACCGGCTGCAGCAAGGCTTGGTGTCCCGACACGTGGAAATCAAAGGGACCACGACCTCCTGCCTGGTCCTGTAGGTGGCATACTGGTGAAGTGTAAGTGAACTAGGCTTAATTATTGTATTATAATAATCTTCTATTAATTGCTTTTGCATTGCTTTGCACTGTATTAATTGCTTTAGAATTTATAGTATTTAAGGTTTAAATTGTGTAGTAATTGTTTTAAGGCTTGTAAAACTTAAACAACTGTGTTAACTGCTTAAAGCTTGTAATAAATAAATAAGTGGTTAAGTCTCTCTGGAGTGTCCTGGTTTCCCTTGGATCTAAAAATCGAACCACACGACATATACTCAGATGCTGCCGGTTTCCTTAACATTCCGATGTACGTGTGTGTGCAGTGATGTATCTCATATGGGATACAGATTTACATATTGGGGTTAAATGATTATGTCAAATGACATGGCCGAGTTTAAATGCTTGGAACACTCTGTGTTTCACCTCTTCTGTCCCCTACTGCTCGAAAGAATGTATGGCATGGTCATGGTTTGAAAAATGACTGTGGGGAAAACATTGGGAGAATTTTCAATACTGACTCTCTCTGAGTATCAGAAGTCACAGCACTGAAAATTAAGGCAAGGAGTTGAAAATGAAAGTGTTCTTTTTGCATCTGACATCACAGGTACTAACGATTCTGGATCGGAACTCAGCTGATAGCTTTGTTGAGTCTGCACAATGGAAAACAGTCCCCAGTTTGCCCTTCCATCGCTTTTGAGGATCTGCAGAGCTAGCAGGAGTTAAAACTTGGCGTATGTCAGTCATTCAATGAGATATGACAGAGACATGTGCAGGGAAGCTAGAGGACCCAACCCATTGACTTCAGTGGTGAATAAAAAAGGGGGTGTTTGTACCTGATACATTTTCTGATCCTAATCCAAATTTAAATATTTCTTATTCGTGAAATTTACCACAAATATATATATGTATATATATTGTATAGCCTCCTCTACTGAAGAAGAAAAAAGAATAGAAAATTCTTGAAGTCCGCTAGAGATCTCGTATTGTAGATCTTATTATTTTTCTAGCATTTATATAGTACAGTAATGAGTACCATAGAAAACACTAAAATAGGTAGAAAGTGTCATTTTAAAGCCACATTGAAGCCTGGTCATATATATAATAAGATTATAACATACTGTCTCATAGCATGAAATCATCCTACCTTCTTTAGTGAGATCAAGTTCAGTAGTGTCTTCTCCTCGGTCATCAGAAACAACTGCTTTGTATATTCCTTTATCTTCGTTGGTAAGCTGGCAAAATATTTTAAAATAGAAATCTCCCAGATCACTAAAGTATTGGGGTGGTTTTGGGGGGTGAGACCAGAAGACTGGGTGTAATGTACTGGTGAATTTCCACTCTTCTCCTGGCCTTGGGGTGAATTTGGTGAATTAACAATAGTACTGGCTACAGCAGTGACAAAATGCGTCCCGCGGGCCACATCCGGCCCACCAAGCCACTGGATCCCGCCTGCAGGTGACCCCCACTGGGGCCCTCAGGCATAGAGCAGCCGGTCACTTCAGAGCCCACCCTGCTTCAAGTGGCTGGCTGTTTCCTGTGACCTTCTGCTCCAGGTGCCAGGGAGGGGAGGTTTCGTGTGCTGTCCCGCCCCTCACCAGCAAAATCTCTCAGCTTGGAAACTGGCCAATCGGAGCTCAAAGATTTTGCTGGGCATAGGTCAGCATGCAAGGCCTCCCCCCGTAGTGCGCAGAGCAGAGAGCCACAGGGAGCAGCCAGCATTTTGAGCAGCCTGGGGCTACGGCAGCCAGAGAGCCTGCCTCAGGGTCCTGCAGGGCTGCTGCTCGGGAACCGCCTAGGTAAGTACCTCCTGGTCACATGCTACCTCTGGCACCCCAGCCCCTCTCTTCCCCCTCAACTCCCTGCCCTAGGACCCCACCCAAATCTGCGTACCACCACCCCAGGTCACAACTCCCGCCAAGACCCTGCACTCCCTGCTACACTCCTCCCCCAGGCCAGAATCCTCTCCTGCATCTATAATCCCTCCCGGACCCTGCACCTCAAACACCTGCCCCAGATCACCCAAACTCCCTCTCAGACCCCACACGCTCTCTTGTACCCCAGTCCCCTTCCCCAGGCTCCCTTCTGCACCCAACCTCCTTCCCAGACCCTGAAGCCCCTCCATAGAAAAGTGCAGCCCTTGACCACTTACCAATCTTGGAGTGGCCCCCATCAAAAATTATTGCCCACCCCTGGGCTAGAGAGAGCTAGAATGAAAGCGCCCTTTGCAAGCTTTCCCTACATGGTGCTACTGATACGCCACAATTCCAAGCAGCAGGATTGATGTGTATTGATGGTCTTGTGCCCCACCTGAGTAGAGAGAGCCACGCACGCTGATTTATATACTTTTTTTAATGTGAACGGTTTGATCGAAATTAAGTTGAAAAACTAACACCAAGCAGGATTTATATTAGAATCATGGAATTGGAAGGAACCTCAAGAGGTCATCGAGTCCAGTCCCCTGCACTCACGGCAGGACCAAGTACCATCTAGACCAGTGCCGTGCCGCTCAAATTATTTTGGGGGTCGCAACACGAGTATATGGGGGTCGCAGTTGAAAAAAGGTTACGCACCACTGATCTAGACCATGCCTGACAAGTGTTTATCTAACCTGCTCTTAAATATCTCCAGTGATGGAGATTCCACAACCTCCCTAGGCAATTTATTCCAGTGTTTAACCACCCTGGCAGTTAGGAAGTTTTTCCTAATGCCCAACATAAACCTCCCTTGCTGGAATTTAAGCCCATTGCTTCTTGTCCTATCTTCAGAGATCAAGGAGAACAATTTTTCTCCCTCCTCCTTATAACACCCTTTTAGGTATTTGAAAGCCGTTATGTCCCCTCTCAGTTTTCTCTTTTCCAGACTAAACCCAGTTCTTTCAGTCTTCCTTCATAGGTCAAGTTTTCTAGACCTTTCATCATTTTGTTGCTCTTCTCTATCCTAACTCCACACAGACAAATGTCTAGTTCTTTACCTCTACTACAGAGCCCCCTCCAGTCCCCGCTGGTGCTCTGTGGGAAAAGAAGTCATTCATTTTTAAGGGCAAAAGGGACCATTACATCATCTAGAGTAAGCTCCTGCAGATCAGAGGCCATATAATTTCATCCAATGGCTCCTGTACTGAGTCCAATAATCCATGTTCAGTGGGGCTGACAGCCTCCCGGGGACCCCTGGGCAAAGTGGGAGGGAACCTGGCTCTGCACTTCCAGAAGGGGTGTGGCCTTGAGCAGAAGGCGCAGAGCTGGAGCATCCAGCCCTCACAGCCACCTGGAGTGTGCTTCGGTGGCAATTTAAAGAGCCCGGGGTTCCAGCTGCCACTGCTGCTGTGGTAGAGCTGTGGCTTTTTTTGAATCACTGGGCCCTGGAGCATCTTCACCTTCCACGTCCACCCCCCATCGATGGCCCTGCCTGTGTTTGGCCAAAGCCTCTTACAGTAAGGCATCCAGGCCTGATCTGAGAGACAGAGAATCCAACACTTCTCTTGGTTCCAATGGTTAATCACTCTCACTGTTACAAATATGTGTCTTATTTTTAATTTGAATGTCTCTGGTTTTATCTTCTAGCCCTTGTTTTTTGTTTCATGCTTTCATCCATAGTTGAAGAGTACCTAGCACACTGTGGGTGCTGCCAGAAACAAACAGTAAATGTTAACAATAAAAATATCTTAATATCAACCCGCATTTATTGGATATCAAAGTCAGATCTGGAATGCCTCCAAGTTGCATTATATTTTTTACCTTTTTAATCCGAAGAGTTCCAGCCCCAGTCTGCGGATCAGACAGACCGTCCAAATGTTCTTTTTTATCCAAAAACCATTTAAAGTTGGTATCCTTTTTCATGTTTGTTGCCTGTTCAAAGTAAAGATTTAGCAATTAGAATATTGATCTTTCTGAAGGCAAGGATATCTTTCTAGTTCTGAGACTTCAGCTGTCCCAGGGGATTCCCTCAGTATTACATGAAATTTTTCCCCTTGTTTTCCAGGCCTGTTAGGTTTTACTGCCAAGACCTTGCTTTCTATCAGCTGGCAAATATCAGTTGATTAGAACTGGTGAGATTCAGGCAGTATCCTTAAAATGCACATCTACATTAATAAGGTGACCAGAATTTGAAAATGTGTGAGGAGGACACTGAGTTGACAAAAAAAACATACTTGTGTATTAGGGTTGCCAGATGGTGTCCCAAGAAATACTGGACAGCCGGTATTTTTTGGTGGAGCAAAAAAAAAAAAAAAAGAAACGTGGCAAAGTAGGACAAGATGGACAATTTTTTTCAAAGGAGGACAAAAGGCGGACATAATTATTGGGGAGGACAAGCCCCTCAAAAGGAGGACTGTCCTCCTCAAAGGAGGACGTCTGGTCACCTTAATATTAACAATAGAAGATGGATGCTACTATACACAGTAGCAATTGGATAGTAAAATATACCTTGCAAGTCAGCAGAACTTCACACTCCTCAGTAACTTTCCACTGCAAATTCTCTATAAAATGAGGACCTACAAGCAAAACAAAACAAAACAAAACAAAACCAACCAAAGTCTTGCTATTTCTTCCCGCTGGTCTGCTTTTAATATTAGACCATGCAATGGCTCCATCTACTGGTCAATCACAGCACTGCCCTCTTTGTATTAATTCTTCCATGTTCCATTTATAGGGAATATTTATTTTATTTGCATTAGGTCTCATAATGTTAGATGTATAATTTAAAAAAGTTCCCGAGGGCTCCAGTTCTTATAGTGACTAACAGGCTTTTTTGTAAAATGCCAATTACTCCTTTGATTCAGTGAAATTATAGATATTCTGCACGGGGAAGGGCATTGGAAAAGTCAATGCATATCTTTTCCAGTCTGCTTTCCTGATATGAACTACACGGGAGCCCAATGAAAAGGAAAATTGATCTGTCCACTTTTAATCCGATTCTGGTGCCCCAATTCAAGATGGATGGGTTCAGAGCAGAGCCACGGCAACGAGTACAGGATTGGAAAACCTGCCTTACAATGGTGAACTGTTAGACGCTTGATCTATTTATCTTAGCAAAGAGAAAGATAAGGGGGGACTTGATTACAAACTATAAGTATCTATTTTGGAAAGAGGTATTTGATAAGGGGCTCTTGGTTCTAGCAGAGAAAGGTCTCACGTGGTTCAATATCTGGAAGTTGACGCTAGACAAATTCAGACTGGAAATAGGGTAGAAACTGTTAACAGGAGGATAATTATCCATTTGAACAATTTATTCAGGGCTGTGGTGGATTCTCCATCATAAGATTGGATGTTTTTCTAAAAGAGCTGCTCCAGGGGTCATTTTGGGGAAGTTCTCTGGCTTGTGCTATGCAGGAGATCAGACTAGATGACCACATAGGTCTCTCTGGCCTTGGAATCTACCAATCACCGACTCTTTTCATGGAAAATAGCTTTTTTGTAATGGTGTGTAATACATTAGCCTCGAGGTAGGGGTGGGAGACTGGGGACTGTTGCTACTGCTGACTGAACGTTTCCAGATTCCGTTTGCCAGCAGGGGATGGAGAGGGACCTGAGCCGTGTTCCCTGGGAACTGAGCACTGGGGCTGCTGCTCAGGAGAGATTCTAATGCCAGCCAGCTGATCAGCAAGGCACCCACAGCTCTGTTTTTTGTTTCTACTGGAGATGCACATTTGTACTAGGGATGTTAAATATCGGTTAACTGAAGAGTCGATTAACCTCATGAACTCTTATTGATTACTCGACTATTCTATAGTCCCCGGGGGCAGTTCTATAGTGGCAGCTAGTGCACTCCAGCCTCCCTCCCAAAGAGCCCCGTCATTCCACGCCGCTGCCTCTGTGGAGTGCCAGGCGGGAGCTGGTCCATGAGGGGAGCCGGTTTAAAAACCAGCTCCCCTCATGGACTGGCTGCCTGCTGTCCCGTGCTGCTGCCTCTGATGCAGAAGCAGCAGCCCCTGTCCAGGAAGGGGGATATGCTCCTGGACCTGGTGCGAGCTGTAACGGAACCGGGCTGCCTGCTCACCTGGCTCCTAATACACTTTAAATGAAGAGCCGCAGCAGGGGTAGGTCCCGGACCCAGTGCAAGCCGGGATTGAGTCGGGCTGCTGGCGAGCCTGCTAAAAAATGTACTGCCGGGCGGGGGGAGAATGTGTGTAATCTATAGCATTAACCTATAAGCTTTTTCTTATCAGTTAATCGGCTACACTATTACATCCCTAATTCGGTGCACAATTTATTCCCCACATGATTGGAAAAGATTAGAGGGAACATTGGATCTGAGCCCTCTCTGGATTGGACTTTTGCTGAAACTCAGGCATGTTGGTTCAGGGGCCCTATACCAGAGACAGTGAGTGCCTTCAACTATCCAAACTAATCAAACTTTTTTTAACAGCCAGAAACCAGTAACCTAAAATAAAATGCTTTATCTTAGTCCAGCAAGCAATTTAAATAAGAAGATACTAAGCAGAACAATTTACTTTTCCCTTGTTGTTGGGACACTCAGTAGAAAATCCTTGTTTCCCCTTTTACCAAGTTTTCACTAGTCCTGTCCCAGTCAGTGTCCTTGAGGCTATCTTACCCTGCAATCGCCTCCATTCTCTCCGCTTAGCAGCAGCCTCCGCCTCAACCTTATTAAAGACTGAAAGAACAAACATTGACAGATCAGGTCAATAAAAGGGCACTGAAACAACTATTATAACCCCTCTCGGTGTAAGATAGCATAAATCCCTAACCAGGAAACATGTTACTTTAAAACTCAGACAGTATATGATATCTCTTCCTGCCCCAGTTAAACTCTGTCCTTTGGTATAGAACCCTTCACAAGGTCAGCTCTATTAGCCTTTCATGCTGCCAGCAGCTCAGAGTGTAACATTTATTTTGAAGAAAATGTAGCAAATTTGCTTTAAGGGCTGATCTTTAGGCACTGGAAACTCCTATTGATTTAAATAGGAGGTTTTTTGGTTATGCCAAGAATACAGGATTGAGTCCTTGAACTTGCCACTTTTCAAGGGAGAAGTATTAGAAATACAGATTCAGGCTTCAAGCAACTCAATTCTATTAAAAACAACTGCTAAACAGTTTAAAAACGAGAAGTGTCAAATAAAGGCTATGGTATTATTTAGGGGAGAATTTAGACTGGGAAGCTGCAACTTTCTGTTCATAAAGAGCCAAAACGGTTTCTGTACTCTACCTAGTGGGTCTATTTCTTCACTTTACAGCCAAATGGCCGTTCACTACTCACTGCAGTTTCCTCATTTCACTCTCTCTACAGGGGGTTTGATCCCAAACTGACAGAAGTTACAAGAAAAACTTCCACTGCTTTCAGCAGGCCTCAGATTAAGCCTACTTACTGTCATCTCTACTTACTGTCATCAATGAGAGACAGAGTGAACTGGTTTTTAGCTTTTCCATCTTGCACCTGGGCTGTGTACGTCCCCTTGTCATCATCACAGAAGTCCAGGATTATGAGTTCTATGAGGCCCTTTGCTCTATCAAAGTTGATCTTATGTGTCTATGTAAAACAAAGTACTGGTGGTAAATAGGTCCGTTTTTCACAGGGAAATTATTCCAGCACCAAATCCTGGCCCCCTGCCTTCTGCAACATAGAGCCTGGCTGGACCTACAGATCCTAGTTTTGCCTTGGTATATTTCTCCTTGCTACCTGTGATATGTCTGCACTGCCCATAAAAGGTGTAGTTGTAGATTAGCTCAGTTGGGTAAAAATAGCAGTGAAGACATGGCCTCTTGGTTCCTAACTCAGGTCAGCAGCTCAACTGAAAGACCTTGAGTTGCTAACCTAAGTTAGAAGTGGAGTTTCCATGTCTTCATTGCTATTTTAATCCAAGTTAAGAATGTGCCATTTTCTGTAGTGCAGACACACCTAGGCCTACAATGGGGTCAACAAATCCTTTCCCTCCCCATGCCCATCCCTTACTCCAGTGCAATCATGGTCCAGGAATTTGACTCTCAAATCAATTTTATTCTCTGTTAAAAAGTCCATATAGTGGATTTGCACATCTGTGCAGGGGACTTGCTTGCGGCCGGGTGTTTCTGCAGAGAACACAGCCTAAGAGGTTTCCACTGTAACACATGATACAATAGATTCTTCCCTGTTGCTTATTAAACTGATTTGCCAGGGTACTGTGTGATCACATGGATTTTTCTGTAATGAAATAGTGCTCTTGAAAGCAGCAGCCCTGTACTGCAAATAATCACAACTCAGAGTAGCAGTGAAGGTAACGCATCCACCCACGGCCCAGGGCACTCACTAATATACCAGGAACATTTATAAACACACCCTTCATTCATCAGCCATTTTAAATGGTTAGCTGTCTTCATTAGTTGTGGCCAACCTGTTTGCTGCAAGCCAATGTTACAGTTGCAAAGAGCCTGACATGCACTGTTTAATCATGCCTTATTGCATACACCATACAGCCGAGAAAAGATAGTGACCGTATAGGGAAAGCCTCGCAGAATTTTATTAGATGCTTTCTGTCTCTGAAGAATACATGGCAACAAAGGCTAGGAAAGGCTTTAGGGTTTGCCCATCACAAAACATCCAGGACCTTGTTATTGTGACAGTGTTAGACTAGATTTGAGCCACAGGTGAATAGCTCCACTATCCTTTTCTTCATTCTGAACCATCTAGTCCCCCAGGGTAAATACGTTTTACTATAGCATTAGGTTCTGGGACGGGAGGACCAAAAGGGGTTAATTTAAACAACAATTCAGGAGCACTTTGTGACACCCGGTGCAGTTATTTTTAATCTCTCTAATATAGAAACAGGTTGCATGCATCTGCTCTGAAAAGCTAGAAGATTTATACCTAGCCAGTACAAAGACGGGCGTCGACACCAGTCAGGCTTGCAGGGTAGGACAGAAGGGTCAGCATTAACTCCCCCTCCCACCATCTAACCGGCAAAGACAGTATTTCTTAGCACATGCTCATGCGCGGGTTGAACTACTTATGGGGGCCTGGATTCTTTGGTCAGCAAGTTCAGCAAAGCACAGTAAAACAGTAGTTCTCAAAGTGGGGTTCACAACCCTCTTGCAGGTGAGCCACAGGCTCACCCCCTTCCTTGCAACAGGGAGCCTGCGCTGGTGCTCCACCCTGCACCGCCCACCCCACCCTGTAAGTTTGAGCTTGCTGGCCCGGCGGGGGGAATGGCAGTGCAGGGATGCGCTGCTTGGAGGCTTTCCCCACTGCTCCCATTGGCCAGAATCATGGCCAATGGGAACAGCAGGGGGGCGGTGCCTGGGAGAAGGGAGAGCCAGGTAAGCCCTTCCTGCATTGATCAGGGTGGTCTGCAGGCCAGAACCAGTGCTGTAAAGTGAACTTAAAGTGGTTGGGGATTGCCCCTGGAGGAGGCCCTGTTCAAGGAGAAAGTCTGCGGGTGCACAGCTGGCAGCAGTGGTTATGCTGCCTGACAGTGTCATGTTCTGCATCGCAGCCCCCAGGTGGAGAGTGTGTCAGGAAGGGGGAGGGAAAGGGAGCAGGTTCTGCCGTGCTCGGTTCTCTGCTCGAGGGATGTCACATCAGCAGCTTTAACTAATGCTGGGACGTGACAGCTGAGAATGCGGGAGCAGTGCCCGGCTCCTGTCACGGCAGAGCTCTGCTGGGGCATGGTGGGGAATCAAGCCTGGAGACTTTGAAAAGAAGCAGCATAAAAATAGGTGATGAGAAACAACAGTCTCCTGACTCGGTGATCTCGTCTGAGCCCTGGTGTCGAAGAGCCAGTCCAGCCCGCTGTGAAGGCGGGTCCCGTGCATGCTGGGAGTTTAGAAGCACCACACATACCGGAGTGCTCGAAAGCTCCTTCCCATTGAAGATTAAATGCAGCTCTGCCTCTGGCGACAGCTTTTCCACCTCCAGCCACAGACGCACTTCTCCTTTGTCGAGGACATCAACGTTCCACCCGGAGATCAGCTCGATCACTGGCAGGAGAGGGAATGTGGCGAGTCAAGGTTGAGGATTTAGGATAAAATCCTGGTCCAGATGGTGTCAATGGGAGTTTAGATATTGATGCCAAGGAGATCAGGATTTCATCCTTTCTGTTCATCATATTTGAATCCTTCCCTTCCCATGCTGTCAGATGTCACTTAGGACATGAACAAGGCTCCTCCATCCCTGTCTATCATGCTCTTTGCTGGAATGTCTACCGTGGCATGTTTTCATAACTTAGCTTTTGTATAAGGCTAGGTTGTTGGCCCATCATTCAACCTTTGGCTTGGAGGCCAGTGGATGGTTCTTCGTCTGATCCCTCCCCGTTGACCTGTCCAGCCTGGGTGGCCCTATCAAGAAATCAAACTCCTGCTGGCTTAGCTCCCAGGGTCACTGTCACACAAGAGTCTCCCCACAGTCCCCAGGAAAGTCTATGCATGAGGGTCCCACATGCCAGCTGCTACTAGTCCAACTTACATGGGTTCCTGATTTCATGACTAATTTTCCGCAAATTGTCCAGTTCTGAAAATGCAAGGAACAGCACAGGACTTAGATCAGTAAAGCCAGCCCGAACCCAACACTCATGAACAATTTATCTTGTGAACTAGGTCAAGCTAGTCTGTAATTGTACAAAACAAGTCAGAGCTGAAGGGATTAGAAGAAGCTGGGAAAATAAAGCCTAACTATGCATAAATATCAATATCCAATGCTAGTGGCATCAGCTGGAGGAACAGCTTTGAAAAATCACTGTGATGCGGTGAGCACTTTATAGCCTAACAAAACATGTCGATGGTATCATGAGCTTTCGTGGGCACAGCCCACTTCTTCAGATGACCGGAGTTATGAGTTTAGGATGTGCAGACCCAAAATAAATAGGGGAGGGGGGAGGGGAAAAAAAGGAAGGGGGGTGAGAGACAGGGAGCTAGAAGGAATCAGTAAGTATCTGAGGATTGGGTAGTTAAAACGAATCAGATAAGAATCAAAGTCAATTGATAGTATCCTTCCTGACTTGGGAGTCTACATAAAGAGCTGTTTGCACCTTCAACGCCTGTTTTTTTCTGTAACAGACTAACTCGGCTACCCTCTGAAGCTTGTGATGCTGTGGTAACATGCAACGCCAAGGGCTAGTCTACACTAAACAATTAGCTTGGTTTATCTAGATTGGCCAGATATATAAAAAATCCACACCCCCAAGCCGCGCTGTAAGACAACCTAAATCCCCACCTGGACAGCACCAGGTTGGCAGAAGAATTCTATCAATCTACCTGCCCCTCCCAAGGAGCTGGATAACCTAGACTGCTAGGAGGGGCTCTCCCTCTGTGCGAGTAATGGCTGTGCCACTCTCGCATTTTAAGCCCTGAGGCTACGAGAACATTTCCTCTCTCCTGCCTCATGTCAGGACACAGTTCTCACACTCCAGTCACACTGGCCAGTTAAAGGACACAAAGTCTCCTTTTATTGCCATCGTATGGCACCACTTCATTTCCTAAAGTCTGGGAGGAGCTGTTGCCCAGCTGATTGGAACTGGCAAATTACAGCACTGGACGATTTTTTTTACCTTCCTGGGTTAAAGTGTGGCTGGCAGAGATCTCATCATCTACGTCAGTTACCTCCACGGAGTATGTCCCCAGATCCTTTTCAGATGCATTTTTCAGCATGAGCTTTGATCTTAGAAAAAAGAAAAAGAAACACAATTAGGTCCATTTGAAACAGAACCCTGTTTGAAAGGAGAATGCAACAAAGTCTGTACATGTAGAGGAGCAAACCTATAGCAATTTGAGTGCCTCAGCGGGGGTAGCACAGCTAACATGTCTGACAGCCTCAGCAAAAGGACAACTCTGATTCCTCCTTTCTGTGATGCTCAAGGCCCAAGTGAGCTGCACACACATCATGGGCACTGCATTTGGAAGTCAGGACTGTGGTCCAGATTTGCTTGGGAAATAGCAGCAATAGGCCAAATTCATCCCTAGACAGGCAGAACTGAATCTAGGACCTCTGGAGCTTAGTGCATGCATGAGCCTCTACAGCTTCAGCTAAAAGCCAGATGGCTCCCAGCTAAGGATATAGAGCAAACTCCTTCTCTGTAAGTGGCCTAAATGCCAGTAGATGGGACAGTCCACTACCCCAGCAGATGTGTGGGTTACACAACATCAGCAGTATTGTCTGGAGTTCCCAATCAAATTAGGAGTTTGGGTTCATTTTCAGATGTGTGTGTAAAAATGCAAATGTTTATCTGAAGTTTGAAGGGCGAGGAAGGATCTTATGTTCTCCATACTGATTTTTCAACCATTTCTGAGTAGGGAGGTTGAAAACTTGGCTTTTCATGGCTTCCCTGGAAAACATTTTGTCCTGAACTTTTCCCCAGGTTAGTGTGTAAACAGCTCCCTGCCTCACCTTCCAAAGCTCATTTTCCTAACGTGCACTGCCCACTTACTTGTTGCCTTTATCTTCAGTTTTGACTCTGTCAGGATCTGGAGGCCCCTCATAATCCTTTGACCAGATAAACTCTGAAGAGTCACACATATCAGGAGTTTCAAAAGCCATGTAAATAAAGCCTTCTTTGTCTACCCCGAGTTCAATTTCATTTGTGCCTGCATATGAGAAACAACATTTTGGAAACATTAGGAAAAACTTTCTAACTATAGAGATAGTCAGGCATTGGAATAGGCTTCCAAGAGAGGTTGTGGAATAAGAACACAGGAACGGCCAGACTGGGTCAGACTGAAGGTCCAGCTCGCCCAGTGTCCTGGCTTCTGACACTGGCCAATGCTAGGTGCTCCAGGGAATGAACAGGAGAGGGTAATTCTGAGTAAGGTTTAGAGATACCTGAGCATGGGGTTGTGTCCCTGACCATCTTGGCCAATAGCCACTGATGGATCTGTCCTCCCCGGAGTCTGTGCGTCCCTGGAGCTCACTGCGCGGGGCCATATCAGCAGTGACAGCAGGGAGCCCTGGGCCCTTCTGAACCACCAGGCCCTGGGGCAACTGCCCCCTTTGCCCCTTCCTGTTGGAGGGCCGGGCCTGGCCTGCTCTATTATGGACTTGTGTGTGAAATGGGCAAGTCCCCGTGTGACTCTCTGCTTCAGGGATACGTGGTGTTTCCCTACAAACAAGAATGATGAAAGGTCCAGAGAACACAAGCTAGAAGGGACGACTGAAAGAACTGGGCTTGTTTAGTTTGGAAAGGAGAAGACCGAGAGGGGACGTGATAGTGGCTTTCAAGTACCTAAAAGGGTGTTACATGGAGGAGGGGAAAAATTGTTCTCCTTGGCCTCTGAGGATCGGACAAGAAGCAATGGGCATAAATTGCAGCGAGGGATGTTTAGGTGAACATTAGGAAATACTTCCTGTCAGCACTGGAATAAGCACTGGAATAAATTGCTTAGGGCGTCTGTGGCATCTCCATCAGTGGAGATATTTAAGAGCAGGTTAGACAGGCATCTATCAGGGATGAGCTAGATGGTACTTGGTCCTGCCGTGAGGGCAGGGGACTGGACTCGATGACCTCTCGAGGTCCCTTCGTGTTCTAGGATTCTATGATACTTCACAGTGTGCTGCGAGGATAAACAGGTTGTAAATTGTAAAGTGCTTGAATCCTATGGGAACAAGGGCCAGAGATGTACGGTAGATAGAATTCTCTGTTTTCCCTTCACATCTCACCCTGTGCAAATGACCCTACTGTCTTTTTATTGAGAGGCTCACTCCGAAGACAGAAATTTGTTCCCCCTTAACAGGCTCATACCTGCTTTGGTTTCAACCACCACAGGATCTGAGGGGATGGAAGGTGGACCAATCCCTGCTTTGTTCAATGCTCGTACTTGGAAAATGTAGCATTTCCCCGTCTCCAGGTCAGAAACCTGTGAAAACCCAATGTAACAAATTAGCACCCCACTACGTAATAAGGAACGCTGGCCTGCTAGGCTTAATACAAACCCTCATGTGGGTGCTGGCTGTTGGCTGCTCGTTTAATTGCTTCCATTCCTCTGACCCCTCCTCACAGACATCAATGTAATATCCCGTGACTGGACCTGCTCCAGTGTACAGGGGCGCTTCCCAGTGCAGCATCAGGGTTGCATCCCGCACCTCGGTGCACCTCACGTCGTACGGGGGGCCTGTTTCGAAGCAGGGCAGACTGTCAAACAGGGACACCGGAAGAGACGATGCAGCAACGTCTAGCCTCAGATCACAGGGTTGATGGCAACGAATGAGTGGTGGGCTCAGCAGAGGGACCTGTCTCCAGCAGGCTTTGTATGAGAGGGGCCACGCTGCCCTGTTCAATGCCCTTTGTACCAACGTAACACACCGAGACAGTTACGTAATGAGTCGGGGTTCCCCATGCTCCAGATCCCAACTGGCCACACGGACTAGCCTAGCAATGATCCCTAGAACATAAGAACGGCCATACTGGGTCAGACCAAAGGTCCATCCAGCCCAGTAGCCTGTCTGCCGACAGTGGCCAATGCCAGGTGTCCCAGAGGGAGTGAACTGAACAGGTACTGATCAAGCGATCTCTCTCCTGCCATCCTCTCCACCCTCTGACAAACAGAGGCTAAGGACACCATTCCTTACCCATACTGGCTAATAGCCAGGGCTCGCCGAGCGGCAGCGAGCCCCACTCGCCAGCCGCGTGGTTCTGCGCTCTGCACATGTGCAGATCGCTCTGCACCAGCTCTTCCGGGGTGTAATCTACTCGTCACGGGCGAGTAGATTACATTGTTTGTTGAGCCCTGCTAATAGCCATTAATGGACTTAACCTCCATGAATTTATCTAGTTCTCTTTTAAACCCTGTTATAGTCCTAGTCTTCACAACCGCCTCAGGAAACGAGTTCCATAGATTGACTATGCGCTGTGTGAAGAAGAACTTCCTTTTATTTGTTTTAAACCTGCCACCCATTAGTTTCATTTGGTGACCCCTAGTTCTTGTATTATGGGAACAAGTAAATAACTTTTCCTTATTCACTTTCTCCACATCACTCATGATTTTATAAACCTCTATCCTATCCCCCCTTAGTCTCCTCTTTTTCAAGCTGAAAAGTCCCAGTCTCTTTAATCTCTCCTCATATGGGACCCGTTCCAAACCCCTAACCATTTTAGTTGCCCTTCTCTGAACCTTTTCTAATGCCAGTATATCTTTTTTGAGATGAGGAGACCACATCTGTATGCAGTATTCAAGATGTGGGCGTACCATGGATTTATATAAGGGCAATAAGATATTCTCCGTCTTATTCTCTATCCCCTTTTTAATGATTCCTAACATCCTGTTTGCTTTTTTGACAGCTGCTGCACACTGCATGGACGTCTTCAGAGAACTATCCACGATGACTCCAAGATCTCTTTCCTGATTAGTTGTAGCTAAATTAGCCCCCATCATATTATATGTCTAGTTGGGGTTATTTTTTCCAATGTGAATTACTTTACATTTATCCACATTAAATTTCATTTGCCATTTTGTTGCCCAATCACTTAGTTTGGTGAGATCTTTTTGAAGTTCTTCACAGTCTGCTTTGGTCTTAACTACGCTGAGCAGTTTAGTGTCGTCTGCAAACTTTGCCACCTCACTATTTACCCCTTTCTCCAGATCATTTATGAATAAGTTGAATAGGATTGGTCCTAGGACTGACCCTTGGGGAACACCACTAGTTATCCCTCTCCATTCTGAAAATTTACCATTTATTCCTACCCTTTGTTTCCTGTCTTTTAACCAGTTCTCAGTCCATGAAAGGATTTTCCCCCTTATTCCACGACAACTTAATTTACGTAAGAGCCTTTGGTGAGGGACCTTGTCAAAGGCTTTCTGGACATCTAAGTACACTATATCTACTGGATGCCCCTTGTCCACATGTTTGTTGATCCCTTCAAAGAACTCTAATAGATTAGTAAGACATGATTTCCCTTTACAGAAACCATGTTGACTTTTGCCCAGCAAATTATGTTCTTCTATGTGTCTGACAATTTTACTCTTTACTATTGTTTCAACTAATTTGCCCTCTTCCTTGTTATTTGTATTTCTGTAGCACCGGGGAGACCCAGGCATAGACCAGGTCACACAGCGCTAGGCACTGTACAAACAGAACAAAAAGATGATCCATGTCCCGTGGGATGAGATCTCAGAGCCTAAGGGGCCAGCTTTATTTGGTAACAAGAGTCCCTGTGTCCTTTCCTAAAGTCCCAGCAGAGTGCCCAAAGGTAGGAGTCATGTGGAACTGCACCTCTGGGCAAGCCTGATGTCAGGACCCACGAGGTTTGTGTCTGAGTCTCGCTGGTGACGTGTGTGCTAGGGATTCCCCAGTCACTGACATGGCCAGGAGATGGGTCCGAGCTGCAGAACTCTGGCCCAGATTCCAAGCCCAGCCTCCCAGAATGTGGAGGGTGTTCTGATCAGGGCTTCTGGCACTAGTATACTGATCACAATACGGCACCTGACCCAAACTTCCCCAAAGTCTGGAGTGTTTGGATCCAGGGTTCCTACTGGAACTCATCAACACGGCCAAATCTCACACAATCATCATTTTACCTTATGGAGGGGGATAGTCAATGTTCCGGGAATTGTTTTCTAGCTGTTGCTGCTTAGGGATGTGAACAGGTAGTTGGTTACCCAGTAAACATCACCCTTCCCACTAGGCTGGAAGCAGCCAAGCAGCAGCAGCTCCAGCCCACCCCCATTAATCAGTTAAATGGTTAAACTAAACATTTAACCAACTAAGTAAATGGGATTTTACATCCCTGTTGCTGCCGGGGTGCCCTTACCTGGCTGTGGCATGGTCCACTCCTCGCACTTGAACAAGTCGCTGGGGTCAGAGACTTTCCCAACTCCCACCATGTTCATCGCGCAAGCGCGGAACTCATAGAATTGTCCTTCCTGAAGGTTGGCAACCTTTGACGTCAGAAGCCAAGAGATGATTAGCACCGCCTTGTACAGTGTGTTTGTAATCGGGATCTTTAAGGGTATGTTTTTGTGATGACATGGAAAGGGCTTATAAAAAGCCCCTCCCAGCCAATTAACAAAGAGCTTTTGTGGATAATTTAATGCATCAGTTACAACATCCCATGTACACATTGTATTAGGAAAGAAAAGAGCAACCTGACAATTAAGCTTACTGCTGCCTCTTTGGCCTGAGAGACTAGCCAAAATGTGCGGGGTTGCAGGGCTGTTTCTGTTACGAGGAGACATGAGTGATACAAGTCAGGTATATTCTTTACAAAACACATGCACAAAGTCGTGTTTCCCTGAGCAAAGGAGAAACCAACCACAGCAGGCTGCTTCCTTGCTCAGAAATCCCAGTCTGCTACTCCTGTGAGCTCAGTGCCCAAGAAGCCATGTCCCTCTACCTCTGCTTCGAGTCACACTGACAGCTGCGTCTCTGGGCTTTCTGCTCCAGGATAGCCTGCAACAGACGTCCTACACCCTACATTTGCAATCAGGGAAGCTCCTTAGTCCAAATAGCTTAGATCTGACCTACTATATGGCTTGAGAACCTGAAGAGCTATAATTCATCTGCAAATTTGATACTATCAGTTTAGGATTAAACAAAGTCTGTGAATGGCTAGCCAACTACAAAAGCAGTTTCTCCTCTCTTGGTGTTCACACCTCTACATCAGCTGCTAGAAGTGGGCCTCATCCTCCCTGACTGAATTGACCTCGTTATCTCTAGCCTTACTCTTGATTGGAACTCTTTTCTTATGCCTGTATATTTATACCTGCCTCTGGAATTTCCACCACATGCATCTGACGAAGTAGGTCTTTGCCCACGAAAGCGTATGCTCCAATAAATCTGTTAGTCTATAAGGTGCCACAGGACTTCTCATTGTTCTTGCAGATTCAGACTAACACGGCTACCCCTCTGATACTATGTGCCTTAGTGCCTCGAGTGGTAGCCCCGTGCCACAAAGGGCCTTGATTGCTTTGCCTGCTGAGCCTGAACAAGATCTCACAGCATCTTAGTAACCCTGGAGCATAATTAGTTACGAACACGTGGGATGCTGAATGATGGTGAATTAGGAATAATAGCAACACTCCATTAGTCAGGTCTCTCCAAACCTCCTGAGGATCTGCTGAACATTAAACTGTGGGACAAACATGAACTGAATTGCAACCCCAAATTCCAGCAGGGAAGTTGTCTGACTTAGTGCGGAGGGACACTCAAAGGCAGTGGGGGGAACCTGCCATGCAGGGGTTGCATGCGACTCATCAGGACAATCTGATTGCAGGTCATGAGACATTTTGCTGACTTTGACCGTCTTCAGGCAGTCCCCTGTAGCTCTCGCGGTTCACTGTTCCTGGCCAATGGCAGTGGCGGTCAACCCGTCTCTGTGGCCTTTTTGCCTGCAGCTCCCATTGGCTGGGAATGGCGAACCGTGGCCAGTGCGAGCTGTGGGTGGTGGTGCCTGCGGACAATTGACATCAGCAAAGTGTCTCGTGGCCCACTGATTACCTCTACATATAGCCAATGGCCACCGCTCCATTTCCTCCCCCAGCAATGTGGTGTTGCATTATAAATCAGTACCTTGTGAATTCGCTGTGCAATAGGCCTGATGTTGACTTCATGCCAGTCTAGCTCAGCTGCATTGTGCTGATCCAGGAAGTAGCCCAGAATCTTACACCCTCCTTTGCGCTTTGGGGCTTTCCACCCAATTGTCATGTCGCTCTTCCCACAGCTCAGCAGGGCAAAGTCCCGTGGGGCTGACGGACAAGCTAAGTGGTGAGGACACAGGGAGGAACATAGATATTGTATGAAATAGATTTAGGATCCCGCTGGTGATCCAGAGGAAAGTTGCTGACATCGAATCAGTTAGAGCAGAGGTTTTCAAATGACGGGTTACAACCCAGCACTGGGCGGTGCAATGTCGGGTTCTGGGTCTCATTGCTGCAGGGGGATCAGGTGACCAGTGTGGGTGCTAAGGCAGCTCCCTGCCTGTCCTGGCACCGCAGGCTGTACTGTGCCCCAAAAGCAGCTGGTAGCAGGCCCAGCTACTAGGGATAATGTGTGTGTGTGGGGAGCGCACAGGGCTCTGCACACTGCCCCCTCCCCGATCACTAGCTCCGCACTCCCATTGGCTGGGAACCTGCTGCTGGCTGCTTCTGGGGTGCAGCATGGTCTGTGGTGCCAGGAGAGGCAGGAAACTGCCTTAGCCCCCCCCGCTGCACCGCTGACCGGGAGCCACTGGAGGTAAGTCCCTCCTGCCCCAGCCCTGACCCCCCCAAAACAGGAGCCCCCTCCTACACCCCAAAGCTCATCCCCAGCCCCACCCGGAGCCCACACTCTACTCAAATTACGTTGGGTCGCGGCATCAACGATTTTCTTCAGCGGGTCATGAGAAAAAAAGTTTGAAAACCACTGAGTTAGGCTGACTTATTTGTGCCATGCACGTTCACAACTGGCTTGATTCTCATTTACACGAAGGCCGCTTTACACGGCTTTGGCAATGCAAAGGGGCCTTCAGATGAGCCTGACTTTCATTTAGATCAGAGTGGGGCAAAATACGCCCCGAGGGCCAGATCTGGCCAGCCAAGCCACCGGCTCCAGACCGTGGACCACCCTGCCGGGGCCCTCAGGCACGCGGCTTCCACGACTGAAAGCGCAGACCATGTGGCTCTCTGAAGCTTTGTGTGATCTCTCTACCCCCAGCCCAATCCTCAGTGCCTATTGGCTGGAAACAACCAGCCAATACGAGCTGAGAGAGTGGCCTAGGGATGGGGGCAGCACAAGCGTCTTCCTCCTCCTGGAGCCAAGAGCCACAGGTGGAGGCAGCAGCCTGCAGCTCGAAGTGATCTGGGGCAGCAGCAGGCAGGGAGCCCGGCCTGCCTTGGGGGTGCTGCAGGGCTGCTGGCACCTCCCAGCCAGAGCCAACCTCTGGCATCCCTGCCCCTCCTGCACCCCAACGCCCTCCCCCAGGTCAACATCCAACCCCCCCGCCCCAGGTCACAACTCCTTCCCAGACCCTGCACCCCCTTCTACATCCCTCCCCAGGCCAGAATCCTCTCCTGCCCCCAATCCCCCTTTCAGACCCCGCACCCCATTCCCCTGCCCCAGATCACCACCCAAACCCTCTGCAGACTGCACGCCTTTTTCCCCTTCTCCCAGTTCACAAGTCCCTCCCAGACTTTGCACCTCATCCTAGAGCCCCTCTTCCTGGACAGAATCCTCTCCTGCACCCATACTCCCTCCTTGACCCTACACCCCAATCCCCTGACCCAGGTCACAACCCCCTTCTTTACCCAAACTCCCTCTCAGACCTCACACTGTCTCCTGCACCCCAGGCCCTTACCCCGTGCGCCTTTCTGCACCCAACCTCCATCCTAGACCCCACAACTCCTCCACAGAAAAAGTGCGGCCCTTGACCACTTTCCAAAATTTTGGAGTGGCCTCTCACCAAAAATTATTGCCCACCCCTGATTTAGATTGTTTGTGGGGAAACTCCTGGGAGTTTTGGAGCTTTATAGTTGCCAGATGCCTGCAGAGCAGGTGTGAAACACTAACCGATCAGAGAGAGAACTTCTTACAGCCACTTTGCACAAGTGCAACGGAGGAGACGTGCTGAAAGGCAGGAGAGAATCGAGCCCTCCCTACTCTGGGTAGCTGCTCAGGCGTGGGATCATTTGCAAGTGGCTAAGGTCAGCTGGGCATAAATAATACATTGGCAATGAAGCCAGCTTTCTGGGTGTGCGGGTGTGCATGTGCAACACAATACTCACCAACAGCCGGCCTCACGAGCATGGGGTTGGACTCTGGTGAGCTGTCACTCACTCCTGCTTCATTGACAGTTTTCACACAAAATACATACTCCTTCCCAGGCTGGAGCCCTGGAACAGTAAACCTATGAGAGATCATTAATTTGCTTGCATGTTGCTGTTCAAAGTACAAGTTGAACCTCTCTAGTCTGGCACCCTCAGGACCTAACCAGTGCCAAACCAGAGAATCTGCCACATCACAGGAGTTCAATATTTTCTAGCAGCGTTACCAACACATCCAGGCTGCGTCTAAACTGGCAAGTTTTTGCGCAAAAGCGGCTGCTTTTGCGCAAAAACTTGCCAGCTGTCTACATTGGCCGCTTGAATTTGCGCAAGAGCACTGACTTTGTAATGTACAAAATCAGTGCTTCTTGCGCAAATACTTTCACGCTCCCGCTTGGGAAAAAGCCCTCTTGTGCAAGAATACTTGCGCAAGAGGGTCAGTGTAGACAGCGAAGAACTGTTTTGCACAAAAAAAACCCGATGGCTAAAATGGCGATCGGGCTTTCATAAGAAAATCGCGTCTAGATTGACACGGATGCTTTGCGCAAAAGCACTTTTTGCGCAAAAGCATCCGTGCTAATCTAGACGCTGCTTAGTGAAATACTTTTAACGGAAAAACTTTTCCGTTAAAAGTATTTCTGCAAAATCATGCCAGTCTAGACGCAGCCCCCACTGTGTACTGAAACATTTAGGGGTAGAACTAAATGACAGCACAGAACACTGAGAGCCAGGACTATGGCTGTAAACAAACTTTATGGGACTGCGGGAAACCTGGCCACACTCATGCTAAGTGGACATCTGGCTCACTCAAATCATACTGGATCACGGGTGTTGTAAGATCAGAGAGTGCCGGACTAGAGAGGTTCAACCTGTAGAAGCAAAGAGCCCTGGGTATGTCTACACTAGCCCCCTAGTTCGAACGAGGGAGGCCAATGTAGGCATTCGAAGTTGCAAATCAAGCCCGGGATTTAAATATCCCGCGCTTGATTTGCATCTTTCCGGCTGGTCGCCATTTTTGAAATTTACAAGTCGGACTAACTGCCGCATCTACGCGCGGCAGGGACCCGGTATTCGAATTAAAGCCTAAATCGAACTACCTGTTATTCCTCCTGCAAGAAGGTTTAACAGGTAGTTCGATTTAGGCTTTAATTCGAAATACCGGTCCCTGCCACGCAGACGCAGGCAGTTAGTCCGGACTTGTAAATTTCAAAATGGCAACGTTGAAGATGCAAATCAGCGCGATATTTAAATCCCGGGCTTGATTTGCAACTTCGAATGCCTACATTGGCCTCCCTAGTTCGAACTAGGGGGCTAGTGTAGACATACCCCCTCTGAGGGGGGAAAAACAGTATTTTAATCATTTAATCCGTGTGTTACGACTTATTTCTGTGCCTTGAGGTTATTTATCCTATAGCTTAAACGTGTTGGTTCGCACACATGATACCTACAGAACAATCAGTAACTAGGGGTCAGGTCCCAAGAGTTGCTGAGCAGCTCCTAAGCACTACCAATTCCCAGTGAACTCAAAGTGCGTTGTGGGCACGCGGCACTCCTCAATACCTGGACCCTACAAAAGACACTTTAGTGAAGGTCTTCTGCACCTGGGCAGACTTGGAAAGAGAGGGGGGCTTACTGGCTGTATCCTAGCTCTTCTTATTGGGTCAGAGTCTCCTTCACACCCAGGTCCCTTTACACAGCTCTGCAAAGCAGCCTTAATGTAAATGAGAATCAGAGCCCATTGAGTTTCATTCTGACAGGTATCTATGCTCTGACGCTATCAGCGCATTTTACTCTGGGGGTGACTGAGCATCCTCTAAAACTCATTCCTTGGGAAGCACTGATTTCAGGCCATATCCAAAGGTGTATTTTGTGTGGCCTAGTGATGAGAGAACTGGACCGGGACTCAACAGACCAGGGTTTTATTCCTGACTCTGCTACTAGACGGCCGGTGCCTTTGGGCAAATCACTTCCCACATCTGTAAAATGGGCATAACGATACTCACCTTCTTTGTAAAGTGCTAAAGAGGAGCTAGGTATTATTACAGGCATTCTCCGATTTTATTAACACCAGGCCTATAACAAGAGTGATTCCCTTGAGCCCCATTCTTGTAAGATGACACATTGTTCTACTCCACAGCAAATACCAATGGCCTGTCGCTGCACAGACACCGTGGGATCTACTTACCCAGTAATGACTATGTTCTTAGATGGAAATGTGCAACTTTGCTGCTCCCACCCATTAACCTGCCTAAGACGTGACACTAAATAGAACCTGAATAATGATTTGGTTCTAAACACAGGCAAAGGTTTCGGGTATGGGGCACATGTGTGTGGGTAGGGAAATCTGCCCTCCATTCCTACCATAAACACAGAAAGCCAAGAGAATGCACCATATTTTCTGAATGGAGGTCAATGGCTTGAACTCACTTGTTACATGTCACGGGTTTATTGTTGACAGTCTGCCATTCGTCTGTCCCCACCTCGCGACAATATATGTAGTAGCCAAGGGGCTCCTGACCGTCCTTCAATTTATCCCAGTGCACAACCACAGAGGTCTTGGTATCTCTGAAAGCTAGAACCTGAGAAGGAGGTGGGAGGGGAGCTGAAAAAGGGGATAAAATGGAACAAAAAAAAGTTTATTCTATTTACAAATTGTAACTTGGTTCCATGGGTGACTCGGGATGTTTGATGTTCTCATGGTCAGTGCATCTTTTCCCAAAGCAGAGCACAATGGGCACGTGTCTGTCACTGGATTTATACACCTCATTCTCCTCTCACAGCCATTGATCTCACTGGAGTTAATCCTGGTGACCTACCTACACTGGAGGAGAATCAAGCCCAATTCCCAACTGCACAGGCTATTTTGGGGCCAAAATACCCAGGCCACACTATAAGAGGGGAGTGACCACAGACACAGAATGCCACAAAGGAACTTCAGGCCACCTTTAACGGAGAGAATGGAAAGATCAGCATGAGGCCTACTGGCTTAACTTTGGCGTGACATGGGAATCGTGGGTGTGAGTCTTTGCATCCTCGTATCCTAGACATCTCAGTCCTATGAGGAAACAAAAGTGTTACACAATTATCCTCCCAACCAAACTTCCCTGCTGCTCATTCTGAGAGCCCAGAGACTGACTCAGTCACCCATCACTGCAGAATGAGTCTGCGCCCTAAGGATGTTAAGTATCAGATAACTGACTAATCAAATAGTTGATGCATTTTGCATTGATTATTCGATTAGTCGATAGGGCGCCTCTGCCTTTGAAATGTAGCAACAGCCCTAGGATTGTTGCTACACTACATGGAGCCCAGCTGATCCCGGGCTCCACATGGTGCTGCCGCTTTGAAACGCCACGTGCAGCCTGGGACACCCCATCTGGCCCTGGGCTGGGACGCAGCTCTTCAAAACGGGATCTGGCCCCAGGCTTCAAGCGGCACTGCCACTTTGAAATACCCCCTTTTCTTCCCTCCCCCCACTTGCTGCCTCTATCTGGTAGAGGCAGCAAGGGGAGGGGAAGCAACTAGTCGACTATCCTGTTGACTAACCAACAAGCATTTGCTCATCGGATAGGTGACTAGTCCTTCACATCCCTACTGTGACCTTCCTTTTTCATAGAAACACAGAACACTAGAACTGGCAGGGACCTCGAGAGGTCATTGAGTCCCCGGGCCCCGGCCCTCACGGCAGGACCCAGCACCGTCTGACCATCCCTGACAGGTGTCTGTCCAACCTGCTCTTCAATATCTCCGGTGATGGAGATTCCACAACCCGCTAGGCAACTTATTCCACCCTGGCAGGTAGGAAGTTTTGTGCAGCTACGTGCTCCATCTGCCTTAGAGCAAGTGTAACCCACCTGCTGGGTGTGGGTCACTGTCCCATGGAGAGGCACTTAGACCAGTTATAGAGACAAAGAATGTGTTCGCTCTGCAGCCGTCGCTGAGAGCCAGCTGGCTTTTAACTCAAGCAGCCGAGGCTCGTGCCCTAAGCTCCAGGGCTCCCAGCACAGGAGACATCTGAGCAAGTGCCGGAAGCGTGCATGGAATGGAGTAGAGGGACTTGATTGGTTTCCTTTTTTTAATGACTTTAATTCCAGCCTCACTGGCCGGTTCGATTTACACTGTGCTAACCGACTGCGGTGTGATGAAGCTTGCATTTAAGACATTTTCCATGTTGTCAGTGTCATGCTTTTTATACTGTTACCTAATTTTGTCCCAGCAGTAATGGGCTCACTGGGCAAGGATGGCTCGCTCACTCCGTACTTGTTGGCACAGCGCACTCGGAAACAGTACGGTTTTCCTTTCACAAGATCAAACAGCGCAAATCGCGGGGAATTCACGGCCATCTCCAGATTGACGTTTTGCCAGCTGTTGCTGCCTGCAAGGGACTGGAAAGGAAAAGATGGTGACTGATGATTTAGAGAGATGAAAACCGTCTGTCCTCCCGCGTAACTGAGTATTTGTGAAATCAAGAACTCGTGTGCCTGAACTAAATATTTCTGGGGGGCAAATCTAGCCCCTTCCTCGTCAGCCACAGCAGGCCCCTTTGCAGCACAGCTGGTGCAGTGCAGCTGTGCAGGTGGGGGATGCAGTTTGTGGGTCAGATCTGACCGGAGCAAGGAAATGTCTGAGAAGAGCCAAGGCGGCTTGCTACAATGCAGTTCCTCCCATCCTCTCCACTGCTGATGGCCGGGTAAGGCCCAGTGGAGGCTACTCCAGCCGTAGAGGTGAAGTAGCCACCAGCATGTCGCCTATGGAAGGAAGATTCCTTCCTCCCATCCCTTGGGTTGGCTCTTGTAAATGTAGTCCTAGCGACAGGGCACAGGCAGTTCTCCACACACCGCCCGCTCCGGGTGTCTCATTTGGGTCTGGAGTGACCGTGCTTAGGAGAGCGCATAGCTCAGCATCCGCACCCCATTGCCTCGCTGCTGAGGCCACCCGCAGGGGCACCAGGTGTGATGTGGAAAGCTTCCCTTCAGGGAACTGCGACTCACTCACAGCTCACTGGACACAGCCAGCCACTGACACGCTGGGAGCAATGTTCTGTCACTACTGACCCTGTAGGCCTCCGAGAGGAAGCCCAGAGTGAAAGGTGCTGGATGTTCCACTCCCAGTCCCCAGAGGGGCATCACTCACCCTTGCGTGGATTAGTTCCTCACCTTTTCCACATAGTAACTCAGTGGCTCCTTGCCCCGGGGATCTGGTTCATCCCAGGCAAGGACCACGTAATCTTCTTTGATCTCACTCGCGTGAACATTGGTGGGAGGCAGAGGAATTTTAATCGTGCCTGTGGGAAGCCGGAAGTTGATACTGGTTCAGTGATTACATCTGCCAGTGTAGACATGGCCTGGGTGCCCAACACTATGACTAACACTCAGTCAGGCATCGCAGCACAGAGCAGAACAACCCCAACACGCCTTTAAAAATCTGGGCTGTCGTCACTTTTAAAAATGGGACTTGGGCCCGTCTGAAAATTGTATTTCATAATCCTTTGCTTCTAACAAAAACTCTACACTACTCTGTGCTTGACCCAATCATGAGTCTAACAGTATCGAATGGCTCCCTGGTAAACTGGCCTTGGATCCTGGAATGCTTCTGTTTTCTTGGAGTGTAAGAAAACATTTTCCTGTGTATATTTCCCCCAGAGTCCTAGGAAATATCAGTTTGGCATCCTTGTGCTACTGCAGGCATTCATCTATGAAAGGAGGGTTATGTTTATTTTGAAATTACCTTCCAGTTCATCTTTGGAAACTGTAATCTTCTTTCCGTCATCATAAGGGATAGCTAGTGATTAAATAAAATCAGTATCATTCACCTGGAGAAAAAGCTACACGTTTTGTGGAAAGGCAGAGACAAGAACCCTGGGTTTGCTCACATACACACACAGCCCATAAGCTGGGGCAGTTTGGCCTTCTCCCTTCCAGCAGCTGGTTGTACCAAGAGAAGTACAACAAACGGAAAACTAATTAAACAAATATAGTAACTCACTTGAAATTGAAAAAACACCAAAGCAGAGTTCGACCCGTTTTAGGCCAAGGTTCCGTTTACCCGTTGCCACTTTCGGCTTCTCATTGCAACCACTCCAGACAGGCCGGAGTGTGCGAGCAGAGGCTGAGACTGTCTGGGTAAGAGGGTTACCCACAGAATGATCCGGGCAGACCCTCACGTGGTGCCAATTGTCCTGGTTTCATTGGCTTCCCTGGAGCGCTGAGGATCTGCCCACAGTCTTTTCCTACCCAGTGCTGCTCACAAAGTGACAACAGTGGAATAGGCCAGTCTGCCTCCAGCTTTTTCAGGCCAGACCAATGACTTCAGCTGGGGATTCCCTCAGAGCTGAGGCATGTTTGCAGCGTAAGTGCTGCAGTGAAGTCTGCGAGACTGGGACACTTGGGGTAAGTCATCCTGCAGCCTCACGGAGCACAGAGGGGAACGATACCCTGTTGCTGATACCTACTCATCACTCTTTTTTCCTCATTGGGGTCTTTCATCGTGACCGGGTCGCTGGCCTTGGAAGGGTTACTGATGCCTGAGTGGTTGACGGCCTTTACCCGGAACTGGTACGTCTTCCCCTCCGTGAGGCACAAAACAGGGCACCTGCAGGTCTTCACGGGCATTTCGTTGCATGGCTCCCACTCATCCGTGCCCACCTCGCGCCTGCAACGAAGCACAGACCATGCACACGGGAGTCCCCCTGTGTGGCAGCGGGCCTTCCCGCTGTAACTTTTGTAAAGGGACCACTCAGTGCAGCAAATGGAGCTCAGTGCTCACAAGACTGCAGGCTGGGAACCTGCTGCTTTATTTCACTGCATCTGCATCACAACATAATGGGGGGAAGGGAGAAGAAAACTCCCACTGATTAAACAGGAATTGAAGAGTGGAGCAGGGGACCATTCCAGAACAACCTGTGTATCCCTGCCCGGTGACACTACCATGGCCACTACACTACAATAGCATCAGAATCGTACCGACCTTTCGATAAGATAACCAAAGACTGGACTTGCTCCACTATCGCTGGGCGCTACCCAGGAGAGGAGCAGGCAATCTTTATTTACATCATGGCATTTCACATTGAGCGGGGATCCAGGTGCACCGGCGGTTGCTGCCGCAGCATCTAAAGGAATATAGAGCAATGCTGGTTACATTGTTTTCTCCCCGTGTTCTGAATAGTTTAGTCTCTAAATGCTGCTGTCTACAGAAAGAGGCTGCCATTTAGTGTTCAGCTTGCTGCAGATTGCAACGGACGACACACACACTGTGCTCTCTCTCTCTCTCTCTCTCTCTCTCATGGAGCGATGTATTCTTTCTTCTTCTTATCCTTCATTTGTAATGCAGTAGTGCAGGGGTGGCCAACCCATTCAATGAAGAGCTGCACCAGAATTGTTGAGCCAAAAAAAAAAAAAACCCAACAAAAAACGAAGAGCTCCCCACCAGCCAGAGTTGCTGAGCAAAAAAGGACGCTGTCCCTTTAAAAACTACAGGTTAGGCTTTTTGGCCACATCAGGCTCCCGCTGCCGCCAGTGAGCACAGGGAGCCGGGGCTGTTTGTAGGGGCGCATGGGGCAGCTTCGCAAGCCGTGGGGGAGGCTTCGCGAGCCGCACTTTCAGGGGTGAAGAGCCGTGGGTTAGCCATCCCTGCAGTAGTGCTTAGGGCACCCTGGGATGCTAGGCACTGTACAAAGGAAGAATTCACAGTCTGATCTACTCTCTCGTTTCACTGTTCTCTTTGGGAATACAGCGAAAACAAACAGTCTGATCTGCATGGTGAGGGAAAAATTCACTTTGTAAAACTGTAGATAAATGTATTTAACGCTAAGAGGAAGACATCACTCCAAACAACCACAACGAGGAGCTTCCTATATTATACTGTGACCCTAATACATGCACAAGGATTGGAAAATATTAGCAATTCAATTCTGAATAATTCATATTGTGAGTAATTTCTTTTCAGATTAATAACAAGGTCAGTTTTTTTAAGATACTGAGAAGACAAGACCGGACCTACTCAGCGTATTAGAAAATAATCCAGCATTTGATCAGAATGAAAAACATTTGTCATGCTGATAGAGCAAACAGGCTCTGCAATTAGAGGAGGACAGCTGACAAGCAACCTTGACCTTGCCTTTTAAATATGACTCATGGCAGTTCTGTAAATCTTGTTACTGAAAGCCCATGGAGAGTGCCGCTGCCCTCTGTTTAGCCATTAAGGCCGCGGTGGGCAAATACCAGCCTGCGGCCCGGATTCAGTCTGCCAACGTTAGCCCCTGGCGGCCCCCCGCACCACCATATTTATCTGTGCCTCCACAGGTCCGGGCGATTGCAGGTCCCGTTGGCCGTGATCGCTATTCCTGGCCGCGGGAGCTGGGATCGCCTGGACCTTCAGGTAAATAATTGCGGCAGTGGCCCACCAGGGGCTAACCCTGGTAAACCGCTGCTGTTTTATTACCCACCCCTGCATTAAGGGTGAAGCTGGGTTCCCCCCATCAATTCTGAGATGTGTGGCACAGAACATTTCTTGGAGGGAAGGAATTCTCCACAGTGTGCAGACCCACTGCTGAAACAGCTCCTCAAGCCCTGTGCGACTTTGGTTCCGGTGTTTCTTGCACCCCTTGTTGCTGCAGAGAAGGAGACAGGATTTGCTCCTCCAACAGCAAATGAAACCCGTTCTCTACCTCCAGTACAGCAGAGGCCACATCAGACAATTACAGGGGGAAGGATGTTGTGTGTGAACGAGGTAGACCTTTGTTTTCTCTGTTCTGCACTAAGGACTTTGCTGGCTGCAGTCAGGCGGCCATTTTGTGCTCAGGTCAGTGCAGACCGCTCCAGATGAAACACAATGGAAAGTCAACAGGACTTGGACCTAAAGTCCCAGGTGCCTAAGCCACCACTGAAAACAGGATGTGAGCCCTTTTGAAGATGTTACCTCTGGATTAATGGTGGGGGGAGGGCAGCGTGGGAAGGCTTTTCCTTCTGGCTGAGGCTGTGAATTTTCCCACCCCAGTGGACATGGGAGGTGCTGAACCTAGGGCTGGGGGAGGCAACCCCCCATCCCCACCTCTTCCACCCGAGGCCCCACCCCTTGTGAGAGCCAAGTCCCCCCAATTGCAGGGGCAGGTCTTTAGCCCCCGCATGAGCCTCCCAGGCCCCAGGACATGGGGAGGGTGGGTATCTCCAGTGCGCCCAGTCTCAGCGCCGCTGAAGCCCATGGACAGCCCAGGAGCCCCACTGAAACAAGGGGCAGAGTGTGGGTGGGGCCAGGCCTAGCAGTTTGGGAAGGCAGTGCCTTCGCCTGCCTCCTGTACCCACCGCCCATGCTTTAAACAGGATAGAAAACGGGGGGTACCTCTAACAAACACGTAAGCAGACTGTTCGTGGTATCCATCCAGCGTAGGGACACGGACAGTGTAGAATCCCTCATCTTCTTTGTGAGCACACGACACGGTCAGAGAAGCCTCACGATCCAGACACGTCATTTGCTGGCGATCGGAATCCTTCAGAAACTCGCCTACGGAGAGATGAAAACTCAGTGAAACTCCCTCTGGACTACCCTGCTCAGAGGGGAACGCGGTGAAAACGCTGAGCAGGAGGGCGCTGCAGGGGACCCTGGCCTACACCTGCACAGCTCTGCCTCACAGCCAGCAAGGCCCAGTGCCTCCAAGAGATTCGACTTCGGTGGGAGCGAAGTGCATGAATTCCTTTGAGTTGCTGGGCCCGAGTGGCTTCCGCCTAGGGGCAGATGTGAGGCAATGCCGGGGAGTGCACCGCTAAGCTCATTAGCCAGATGAAGAGAAAGCTCCAGCCCCGTCTCCTGAGGCACACTCATGCGCTGGCCTCATCCACCTTTTATTGTCTACTTTTTGCTTGTGCTGGACGCCAACGCAGGTGGTTTGGGGGCAGGGGACCTTGAGCGAGAGGAGTAATTCTGTTCACTCTCAGGCTACGTCTACATTGTGCATTCTTGCGCAAGAAGATATGTAAATGAGGCGTGGTGATGAATAGCGCCACACCTCATTTGCATACATAATGAGTCGCCATTTTGCGCAAGGGGCTTTTTGCGCCAGAGCTGTTCTGCCGCTTATTTCCAGGCAGAACGGCTCTTGCGCAAGAGGGGGGTTTTGCGCCAGAAGGAGCAGCGTAGACTGCTCCTCCTTGTGCAAAAGCCCCTTGCGCAAGATAGCAGCTCATTAGGTATGCAAATGAGGCGCAGCAATATTCATCACCATGCCTCATTCTTCTTGCGCAAGAATGCGCAATGTAGACATAACCTCAGGAAATAGCAGCCATTTGCCCTCAGGGCCACTAGAAGCCACGGCTCTTTGTAACAGTACCCAGCACTTTTCATCAGTCTCATATAAAGGAGCTCAGTAGCTTCATTTCACAAGTCAAGAAACTGGGGCACGGAGCAGGGACCGTGACTTGTCTAAGGTCTCCCAGCAAGCCAGTGCCAGAGCCAAGATTAGAGCCCCATGCTCAAGCGTGCACCAAACCAGAGTATGTTGCCTCTATCCTCAAGTCTTGGGAGAGTTCGGATGTGGATCTGGACTCTGGCTCGGGCCCATCTCTAGATCACAGCACGGTCTGCTGAGTCTCCTTGTGAGGCCAAGGCAGTCTTACCGTGTTACTCCGGGGACAGGTGCAGCCTCCCATAGCTTAAAAGCGCAGGGGCAAATGGCATCCTGGCAAAGACCAGTGCTCTTGCTTCTGCAGCTGAGCGCTCTGTTGTGACTCGTCTATCTCCTACGGGCTGCCTAGGAGGTCTGCATTTTACTTCATTCGCCAGCGTCTCCTCTGGCTTCACAGGAATATAACAGCACCACTTTGCACTTTCACCGTGGAGAACCAAGGTTCCTAATGACTCTTTACAAACCCAAATGTCTCACTGCCCAGGCCACCCCACAAAGCAGGTGTCTTAGCCTTGTTTGACACATTAAGGAATGGAGGCCCAAGTCAAGTTATGGTTGGAGCAGAGCTGGAACTAGAACCAGAAATCTTGACACCTCGTTCTCTTCTGCAAGCACTGGACCAGGGCTTAGAGGGGAAAGCAGCCGTCTCAAAGAAAGCTGTATGGCTAGGAATACACACCGTCTCTGAGCCAGGTGATATCACGCTGGTGTTGCAGTAGATCAGAAGAAAAGAAGGACGAGATAGTGAAAGGTTCCTTTTCCCTGGAGAACAGCGGTTTCAGTGAAAAGGCAAAATCTGCCTCCTGGCTGATGAGCAACCCTGCGAAACCAGAGCAGCCGTGAGGAAGGCTACAGGTTTGTCACAATGGCCACAGAAACTGAGTTAGAATCAAGGCCCCTCGACCGAGGGCTGTTGTAACCTAGTGTCCTTTGCAATGTCACCACGTTTCCTCTGCATCTCCTGAGAGGCAGATGGACCAAACCTGACTGGAGCAGCAGCCCCATGTGCCAGTCACAAAGCCCAGTGCAGGCAGCGGACTTCAGGCCTTGGAACAGGAGTTGCCGTTGTGTCCCCCCCATCCCCTTTTGTTTTTTCCCCCCACACCTTTGCTATGAAATTTACTAAAAGTTTCCATACCAAAATCGTAGCCATTGTCACAATAAAAACCAGGAGCCTCCTTGGTTTGTGCCATTATCGTGATCATTCCTCTAATGCCATGTGCATGGTGCTTTTCATAAACATCAAGCTACAGGGAAGAGGTCTCCCTGTCTGAAGGTTCCAGGGAGCCTCAGCCCGTACGTAAAAACGCAGCAACAATTTACTCACTCTTGTATATTTCTGAATCGAATCCTGACTCCTTCTCATAATATTCTGTAAAAGAAGGTGGCAGGGATGGGAGAAATAAACACATTTAACAAATTTGTGTTTCAACATTTATCTTCGTAATAATATGCAATGATATTTAACTCTTATTGAGTATCTCACTTCTTCAAAGCATGGTACAAACTTTAAGTACTAGCCTTCAAAACATACCTGGTGACTTTTCTCTGCAGGAACTCTGTCCAGCATAGAGCCTTTTACTAGCTTAATAAACTGATAAGACTTATTTGACCCACAACCGAAATGCAGCCACCTCTGGGGCAGAGCATGGCATCTACTCAACACCTCATAGCTACACTGCACAACACCACAGGGATGGAAGGGAAGACAAGTATTCTGTTGAAAGTGCTGGGGAGATTTAGAACAGCAGAACATACTAGTCATTGGAGCTGGAATATGGCCTAGACACTGAGACTGAACTACTGTACCACTGCAGAAGACGATGTAGAATCTTTGACCACAAGTGGCCTGTGCTTCAGGTTTGTGACTCGTTCCAAGGACGGCATGTCCAGAAATACAGAACATTCCACGATAATGGTCTCAGTACTGGCTCAGAGAAAAGTGTTACATGTTGAATCAGCACCTATTGTAACGCCCCCATGTTTCTTGGAGATCTGTCCCATGAAAACAATGATCCTAGCCAAACCTTAAAAACTGCTGGCATCACCCACAGAGTCTAGTGGCTTTGAGTTTGATGCAACTTAATCATGCTTCTGAAGGAATCAAAGAATAAATACACCCAAAACAAGATGCAAATAGTGGCAATTTATTCCCTCCCTCCGTCTCTCCCTTCCTCCCCAGCTAGCTAGCACATGGCAATTAAAACAGAGGGAAATTCAGAATTTCAAACCAGGACATGCTACTGTCTTTTCAGAAGTGATTTTCCGTTGCTGTGAGGAAAGGATTTTGTTGGGAAGGCAGCCAAACCTTTGCGTTGCTATGGGGAAATCCCACATTCCAAAGTTGCCTCTCACTTGGTTCCATCTGTCCTGGGCCACAATGGATCATGAAAGTGGCACACTTTGTGCATGGCAAGAGGAGTGGTGAAGGGAAAGCATTAGCCCTGCTGGTCAGGTCGAAAGGATGGCCCTAAACATAAGAAGCTGTGTGACAGCGTAACCCACACACCTGCTGGGTGTGGTGCCCCGTTCCAGCGAGTGGTACAGAAACCACGCACAGAGCGAAGCGGGAGAGTGCTCTGCAGCCCCCAGACACGCAGAGTCTGTCGGCGTTAGGATGGTATTACACAGTTACGGGTGGCAGACGGCACATGGCTGGCAATGGCGCAAGAGGGGAAATGGAGACCATTAACAGGATGTGCTGGTTCATGAAGGATGACAAAGGGCCCCCAATAATGTTAATAGGCAGGGCAACTCCCCTAATCTAAAGAACCGCTTGGGGTTGGCAGTCCCAGGGCTCTCTGCAAGCTGTGAAGCTGGGCAGCCACCCAGGAGACATTCAGATGCTGCCCAGCTGGTTAGCAGAGCACCCATAGCCACCAGCATGTGTTTCTATGGATGGTGCACATCCACACACGCCTCAGTGCATATAACTAAATTTATTCCACACATGGAAAAAATTAAAGGAGACATTAATGCCCAGACCAAAGGCACAAGAGAATGGCTGTCTGGGGCCAGTTCAGTGGGACATGGAAAGCTTCCAGGGCATGCAGGGTATAGGGCTTAGCTTAGGAGTCTAGGCTCAGGCTGTTCAACACAAATAGAATAAGGAAGGGATGTGTTACCAGGATGGCATCAGGCAGCCAGGGGAGAAAGGACAGTGCAGGCCTGCTGACCGCAAACGTAAGAAACAAATATTTGAGGTGCCAATAGCATGGAGTCCTGCTCTGACCAGACACTTCAGAAAGGAGAATTTGATCTCATACTAAGTGGGGCAAGGACAGCTGGCTCATCCACAGAGATTTCTATAATAGATTCAGAGATTCCAAGGCCAGAAGGGACTACTGTCATCAGTTATTCCACAACTGAGGCCATAAAACCAAGGCCAAAACTCCTCTAAAATAATTCCTAGAACAGAGCATGTAGAAAAACATCCAAGCCTGGTCTGAAAACGTCCAGTGGTGGAGAATCTACCACAACCCTTGGTAAACTGTTCCAGGTATTAATTAGCCTCATGGTTTAAAGTTTACATTTTATTTCCTGTCTGAATTGGTCTCACTTCAATTTCTAGCCATTGGATAGTGCCAGACCTATCTCTGCTAGACTGAAGTGCCCATTATTAAATATTTGTTAACCATGTAGGTACCTCTAGACTGTGAGCAAGTCATCCCATAATCTTCTCTTTATTAAACTAAATAGATCGAACTCCTTCAATCTATTCCTGCAAGGCAGGGTTTCTAATCCTTTAATTATTCTCATGGCTTTTCTCTGAGTCCCCTCCCATTTTTCTGACTGTTGTTTAACATCCTCTTGAGATACTAGTGGGATGGAAAGAGCGATGGAACTGTGGGGTATTGAAATTTGTGTTAAAATTATAACTTTAATTCCCCTGGGTTTTCCTGTGGGTTCCGAGGCTCTGTGGGGAAAGTGATCTGGATTTTTCAGCAGTCAGTCCACAAGAACCAGCCTCAAGTAAGGTGGGGGTGAGTTGTGACTACCTTAGGGAGCAGCCCATTTCCTCTCTGTTTGGTTTCCTGCACTTTAGTATTCTGGATTTTAAGAAATAAAGTTGGTTACGTTGCCACCTTTTAGAAAGAGCCTTTCGTGTTTGTATCTGATTTCTCTGTGGGTGTGTCAGGAACATGACAAGAATCATTCACCTTGTTCTGTTGTCACGCCTGTTCTGTTGCCACAAGCAGGGTTTGAAAAGAAGAATTGGGAGAGAGGAAGATTCTCCATGACAGCGCTCCCTCTCAGCTGTACGCTCAGACAGCTGCTCAGGAGAAATTCAAATGCCACCTAGCTGCTTAGCAGAGCACCCAGAGCCAGAAGCATCTGTTTATACTGGTGGTGCACATCGACACATGCCTTGGTGCAGAGAACATTTATTCCACACACAGACAGAAAAATTTAGAGGGAACATTAGTCCATGACCTTTTTTGTGCATGTTATTCAAACCATACTACTTCTGCCTTTGGAAGCAGTGGGAAGTATTTGCCAGTGCTGTGTGCTGCTTGTTTTCATGCCACTTTGCCTATCAGCACCAAGTCACTTTAATTCCCATTGTAGAATTTATAGCCAATTCAGGGCTGTCTATCGAAACCAGTTGGAATATATCTAGCCCCTCATGGAAGAATCTCATTTCTGCTGTCTTTTCCCAGGATCTAGTTATAGTTTTATGCTCCTGATTCTTAGAGATAGAAAGTCTGATTTTCCAAGCTGCATAGAGACACTAAAGTCAATTGGTTCTGTGAGTTCTCTTACCACCTCTGAAAACCAGGTGAACACAATAAGTCATATAAATACGGCAGTGCGGTGCTCCTTCTCCACGACAGCCTAACTTTTATTCACACGTTTCCTGCCTGAGCAGCCCAATAAATTGTTCTTTATTGTCTTCTCAACTGCCAATATATACCACCATCCAATAAACATTGCACGCTGACACCCATGTGGATCCACTGCTTAGCTTTCTGGAGTTCACTTTTGCCCTGTTTGGATGGTGAAACTCGCAAGAGTTCATGGAAGAAAATTATGCTGGTAGGTGTGTTTTTTATTTGCATCCCCGAGGAGAGGATGAGAGAACAAACAATATGAGACAGATGCTAGCTGCACTGCTGAATAGAAGGAGCTCCTCGACTACACAGAGGAACCAGCTATATGAAACTAATCGTATAGAATAGTTGTACAAACTGGAAAGCCTTGCAAATTAGTGGCTGCCATTGTTATTATTGAACCAACTCTACTTATAACAACATTTTCAGTTTGCTAGGAATTTAAAAAATTGTTTTCAATTTGACCCAAAACATTAATCAAAATTTTTTGCAAATCAAAAAGTTAAAAAAAATTGCTTCCAAGTTGAACAAAAAGTTTCATTTTGATTCTAAGCATTTTAAAAATTGTTTTGGTTGTTTTAATGAAAGTAAAGGAAATCCTGAAACAAAAAGTAATTTTGCATCAAAAAATGGAAACTTTTCTGATTATTTTAGGGAGTTTCGTTACCAACTCAAGTTGGTGAAACTGACAAATTTGCAGAACATTTGGGTGTTGCCAAATCTGCTTTTTTTTTTTTTTTTGCCGCCTCCCTCCCAAAGCTTTGTGCATAAAACTTGGCCCAGTTCTAATAATAAGTGAAGAGCTGTCCCTAAGGGTGCGTTTACACTACAACCAGATCTCAAAATGAGCTACGCAAATTGCATAGTTTATTTTGAGTTAATTTCAAAATAGCCTATTCTGAAATGTGGCGCTATCTACACAGCACTTATTTCAAAATAAATTGCCAAACGTCCCTTACTCCTCAAGGGACGTCGGAATGGCGAACCCATTTTGAAATAACGGGCGCACTCAAAAGATGCGAAATAGCGCTGCAGTGTAGACGAAGGGTAACTGGAGTGCATACCTGTGTGTGTGCATGCTGAATTCTGAATTACACGGGGCACTATTTAACAATGGATTTTCGAGATATCATAAACAACATATGACCCTTAAAACTCTCTGGGCACATTCTGCTCTTGTGAAAGCTGAATCTACAAAGGGGATCCAGATTTTATCAATGCACAACATGCAAAGAAAAGAAATGGTGATAACATGGCCCAGAGCAGAGATTTAAAAAAAATTAGCACAAAATGAGTCAGATTTAATTTTAAAAACCCCATCTGTCTGTGTAACCAATCAAGCTGGCTTTGCATTGCATATTGCTGCAGCAGCTCATCTCTCTCATACCAATAAGACCTTTGGAGCAGTCAGATTACCTCCTGTTTCCCATCTCTGCTATTCTATTGCCCGTGTGGATCTCACTGGGCACGTTTAGCTATCTATAGTTCTGTATGTCTATTCCAGTCCAGCTTTTAAGACAGGATTGTTTTATATATAGATTAGAAATGTCAAGGTCTGAACAATGACCCCGTGAGATGCCATTGCATATTCCCCAAAGTTTGGCATGATTTCCCTTAGTAAGTAACAGCACTATGCAGCTTGCTGTTTCCCCCTATGTCTGGCCTTCTCTTGGGCAGACTCTTGCTGCAGATTTGTCCTTCTAGAAAGGAATTCATAAAACGGGCCTGTGCAACTTATCTTGAGCTCACAACAGATACAGAGAGGAGAGCCCCGGCTCCTCTTCCGTTGAGACACACCCTGCAATGAGAACTGTATGTTCTGAGGAGCACTGCTGGAAAGAGATCCCCTGGGAAACACAGTACTCCCAGACGGATCTCAGCCCCGCCTTCAGAAAAGCCCTGCCCTGCCCTGCTTTGAACGGTGGGGCCTGGTAGACATGGAACACCGGAGCGAGGCAAGTCCACTCCAGGGCGAAAAAAGCAGGGCCGAGCTGTGTCCAGAAGGATCTGAAAGATGCTGGCTGAGTAGGGTTGCCAGGTGTCCGGTATTGGCCCAGACAGTCCAGTATTTGCGGCCTCTGTCCGGTAAAAAAACCAGAAAATACCAGACATGTAAAACGTCCGGTATCTTCTGTTTGTCTCGGATGGAAGGCTCCTTGGGACATTCCTCCCCTGCTGCGTCTGGCGGGGGCAGGAGGAGCGCGGAGCGCGGAGCACTGGGATTTAAAGGCACAATGACCCTTTTTTTGGTGCAGGTTTTTTTTCTTTTCTTTTTCCCCGCCATGTTTGGTATTTTTTGGGAAAGTATCTGGCAAACCTATGGCCGAGTCCACAAGGAGCTGAAGCAAGAGTAGCCATTTTTGAGGTGGATCCAGATAGGCCCCAAGGGAAAGGGGCCTGACAGGCTCTGACAGAAAGGCTGTGAGGGAGAGAGTCCAGTGGCCTAACTGGGAAGCCGTTTCCACAGTGACTGTGGCTGTAGGAAGCACTGAGGTCTCTGTTGTGGTCTCTGGGGGGCCCTAAGCTGGATCTGGCTGACAAGAAGTCCCCATGGCCTAGACTGACAGTGGTCTAAAGGGCTGGGGAATGAGAATGGGGCCCTGGCAGGAACTCGGGGTTTTGCACAAAGGTTCTTCCAGAAGGGGAAAGAATGGTGACCCGCCATACATAGGCTCAGCTAGATCTCTGGTTTATAAATCCTGGGTCCTATTGTAACTTGAGCCCTGCTGTTGTGATTTCTGTGTAGGCAGAACTAGGGTTGCCAGATGGTTTAACAAAAAATATGGAACAACACCTTCCCCCCCTGCCCCCCCCCCAAAAAAACCACCGGGAAAACATTCTGTAGAGAAAAAAAGGGGGGAGACCAAAGTCGTTGAGCGAAAAAAAAAGGGGCCCTGTGCTCCTCACTTCCTCACTTCCCCGCCCCCGCCAGACGCGGCAAGGGAAAATTGTCCCCCGCCGGGCTTCTGTCCGAGACAAACAGGAAATATCGGACATTTCACATGTCCAGTATTTTCTGTTTTTTTTACCGGACGAGGGGACCCAAATAACAGACAGTCTGAGTGAAAACCGGACACCTAGCAACCCTAGGAACACCCACTGGTTAAAAATCTTTTAAACTCAACTCTTGACACCAGGAGAAAAGCTCTTTCAGGGAAGCGTAATTGCTGTTAGGCCAGACAAGCTGTTTGCATGAAACTTGCAGCCCTCTGACCAAAGCCATCGCACACCCTGCTTGAATAAGAGGAAATAAACCGTGAAGATGAATCAGCCATTAAGCACGTAGAAAATTATAAGAAAAAGTGGGCGTGGAAATAAAGTGCCAGCAACTCTGCTTTGTACATGTTATGACAGACTAGGCAGGGATAGGTTAGAGGAAATGCCAATGACTGTGAATAAGGCCCAAATGCCTGTGGGGTATTTTCATTTCAGTGGAAGACATAAATATCTTTGAGGATCTGGACCTAAAATTTTGTGCATAAGAAAATCTAATCTGATATGGATTTTCATATGATTCTTTCTTAGGTTGGAGGTAAATTAACCACTAATCTTTCTGATGGGTTGGCTACGTGTATCTAATGAGGGTTGAAACTGCTTTAGTGACATATCTTACCAAGAAAAAAACATTAATTGATGCTTTTAAAATACATTTTCAATCCAATTGTTATCCCCTCCTACTTCTCCCGCCCATTAGTTAGATACCCACTGCATACCCTTTGTGCATATGTATGTGGCTAATACAGTAATTTCTTTTAATGAAAACAAATAGAAAAGAATCCATACAATTTTTTAAAAAGGAAACTGAATTCTCAACTTACTCTGGACAAGCACCGTAGCAAATGAATAGGCCTCACCATACAGATTTTTTACTTCAACGCTGTATTCAGCAGAGTCTTCCAAGGAGCATCTGGAAGAAATTACCTGTTTTCCCTTTTAAGCTTCAGCCTTTGTTGCTCCCACTCGAGGGTTAATTCTGAGCAGTACACACCAATATGGGTTGGTCTTTAATCCCAAAAGTTAAAAAGGGAAGGCTTGTATTTTGCCAAGTTTGTTGGGGGGTTCAGCAATGGGAGACTATTTAATTTAATGTGGATAAATGTAAAGTAATGCACATTGGAAAAAATAACCCCAACTATACATATAATATGATGGGGGCTAATTTAGTTACAACTAATCAGGAAAGAGATCTTAGAGTCATCGTGGATAGTTCTTTGAAAACGTCCACGCAGTGTGCAGCGGCAGTCAAAAAAGCAAACAGGATGTTAGGAATAATTAAAAAAGGGATAGAGGTCTATAAAATCATGAGTGGTGTGGAGAAAGTGAATAAGGAAAAGTTATTTACTTTTCCCATAATACAAGAACTAGGGGCCACCAAATGAAACTAATGGGCAGCAGGTTTAAAACAAATAAAAGGAAGTTCTTCTTCACACAGCGCATAGTCAATCTGTGGAACTCCTTGCCTGAGGAGGTTGTGAAGGCTAGGACTATAACAGGGGTTTAAAAGAGAACTAGATAAATTCATGGAGGCAGGCGCGGCCCGTGGCTATAGGCAGACTCGGCCGCCACCTAGGGCGCCGCCGCCTGGGGCGCACGATGATGACGTCACGGGGGTGCCCGGGGCACCCGCCGATGACATCAGTCCATTGACAGCCCTGCAGGCGGGGGCGCCGATCACGCGTTCCGCCTGGGGCGCCAGCTGCCGCAGCAGGCCTCAGACCCCCTCCTGCATGGAGGTTGATTCCATAAATGTCTATTAGCCAGTATGGGTAGGAATGGTGTCCCTAGCTTCTGTTTGTCAGAGGGTGGAGCTGGATGGCAGGAGAGATATCGCTTGATCATTACTTGTTCAATTCACTCCCTCTGGGACACCTGGCATTGGCCACTGTCGGCAGACAGGATACCGGGCTGGATGGACGTTTGATCTGACCCAGTATGGCCGTTCTTATGTACACATCAAGGTCAATTATATTGTTCTTTTCATAGACAAGGAATTATGAACATAAGTGGAGATTCGCCTAACTAGCCAGTGTAAGGGTCTGTGCATCACATGAACCCCACTGAAGACCTGGCCTTATATATATTACATATATCTTGTAGGCTTTGTGTTTCTGTAGAAAGGTGTCAGTCCATCCAGACTTGTACAGCACCCTAAGTACACTAAACACTAGGGTATCTCTAGTCAAGAGTGAGGAACAAATTAGAGTAAGGAGGGTCTGGGGCAGATCAGGGATTTTGCATCTACCTCTATTTATACAGGTTGAAACAAACTAAAATAAGTCTAAAGCCTCAGTGAGCTATTAGCAGTATTGGGTCAACCTCATAGTGGGCAGAGTTTTAGTCCTGGTAAATTCCTAGACCCTGGGACATGACAATGGAGAATTGGAAACCAGGTGAATTTCCAGCCTTCCTTGTTCTGTAGAGGTGGCCTGGGAATCTCAGCAGAGCAGGCCCTGCGGTGAATGAAGGCGCTCAGCAGAGGCTCTGTACATTACCTATTGATGTCTAGAGTGAGCATGCCAAACTCGTTCCGCATCCTGTACTTCCCAGCTGCAGCCAGTCGGGGATCAATGCGGACTCCATTTTTATACCTAGTTGAATATGAAAGTGACACACTGTTCAAGAGGGATGTTCCAGGTTAGACAAGAACTAACTGGTGTATTCAACAGCTTGTTTTAAAGTAACACCACCCCCACCCATCGAGGGGAGTGGACAGTTCATTAGAGCGCCCCGATTCTCGGCCCCAACACAAGTTAGAGCAGTCTCTGGGCTGCTTTAATTTGATCCACCTGGTTCTGGTCCCATAGGGAGCATATGCCAGCTGGGGATTGCCAGATCATATCATTCTCCAACCACTCCTCCTGGCTGCTTCTTCCTGCCTCATGTATACCCCTGCTGTGGGGTAAGGGGGGTGGTGGTGGTGGAGGGACAGCAGCTTTTTTGGCTCCGACAGCTGCGGACATCTGTCTCCCATTGTGCTGCTGGAAAAGTACAAAAGGACCAGACCAGGGAAGCTAATTTACCCCCAATTACCTATTTGAAAGGTTGGCAGTAGGGGCGTTGTCCCCGAGCAAAGACGTTTGAAATCAACATTTGACTGTTTCAGGCTTTTGAGGCCAGTCCATTTGACCCTCAAACTGAGCAGAGACCTCGGTGCACAAGTGTGAAATGCTATCCCTGATCTCCCTGTGGTTTCTGCTCAGCCCTTGCCGACAGCAAGATCTGTAGACAATCCCAAGAGATCTCAATGACATTTTCCACCCTATGGGTTTGTAACTAAGCAAAGCTCAGTAAACAGAAAAGAGTCATTTCATGTTTCTCAATTTGAGAGGCTGCGGCAGTTCAATCCCAAGCACGCACGGTATCCGGTGAGTCAAGCCTGTGTAGCATGTCCCTGCACCTGTCTAGTGCACTGGAAAAAAGTCGCATTGCTCTAAGGTGCTGGCCAATGACCAAGATTCATGAGCACAAGCTGGAGCTGGGGGGTTTAGCACAATGGCCTCTTTCCAAAGCTAAGTTCTTTATGGGTACATAGGCTACACTGCTCTGACAGCAGGGCTGACACTGGAGGGTGTGAATCACAGATGTCACGCACTGAAAAAGTTTGTAAGGACCAGGCTTTAAGAGCAAATGTAAAGCTTGTTCATACACCTGCCTGGAGCTGGTAAAGGGACAGAGGAATCAAGGCATATCAGCTTCGGAGGCAGTTCTCTCCTCCCCCGCTCCCCCAGTTACAAGTCTCCTAAGTTCAGTTTGCCTGTTTGCATTATGGTCATCGTGCTGGACATGGAGTGTAAGCACTTTGGGGCAGGGACTGGTTCTGTGCTTGTGCACCACTCCACACACTGAGGTCCTGCTCCATGCTGGGGCTCCTCCTACACTACACACAATAAAACAGCCCCTCAGGGTGGCATCTCTGCAGTGCTCCATCCAGACACAAAGAAAACGAAAAACGCCACCTCCTGCTTTGAGGAGCAGCCTGTTTGCAGAATTCTCCCAGTCTCGCCCTTCGACCAACCTCTCGCGCTCTGCTTCTGTAATGGGTGAATAAACGCATGATCCCTGACCGAGGCGACAGAGCCTTCATGCCTATATGGCAGGGGTGGGGAACCTCAGGCCTGGGAGCCAGATCCAGCCCCAGCATTAGGGAGCCCGCACTGGCGCTCCAGTCCCCCTGCCGCCCCACCACTCACGAAGGATGGATCCCCTAGGCTTTGGTGTGTGAGGGAAACTACCAGTCAGGGGCCACATCAGTGAGGGGTTTTTTGGGGGGGGGGTTGTTTTGCTTCTCACTTGTGTGCAGCCCCCAGCTGATCTTTCTGTGGTTCAGCAGCCCCTGACTCAAAAAAGGTTCCCCACCCCTGCTCTATGGCAACTCCACCCCTGCCTGGAAGAAACATAACCCCTGGGAACAGCTGCTTTTGGACTGTACGTATCTGGGCTAAGTCAACAACCAGTTTGTCCTACTGGGATAAGCTATTTGCTAATGGGCCTGAGCCAGAGAGTTTTGAGTCCAATACAGGTTGAACCTCTCTAGTCCAGCATCCTTGGACCTGACTGGTGCTGAACCAGAGAATTTGCCAGACCATGGGAGGTCAATTATTTTAAGGGACTGTAAGAGGGCTCCTCCTGGGTACCCATATCTATTTGCGCCAGGGGTTCTTTTCCTGCTGGTCTGAGGCCGAGGAGAAAGCTTTAGGAAGCAGTCTTGTTGGGTGTTCAGTTCTAATACACAACTATGAAGAGCCTCAGAACCATCCCTAGCTTTGCTCAGAGCGCCTCTCATGTACCGCGCCGTGTTTGAGTGGGAGCAGATGGTGCAGCAGCAGCATGGGAGGAAAAGGGAGGCTCTTCCTTGTATTCCAGATGAGGGAAAGGGAAGGTCTGTTTTCTGCTCCCACATGGAAATCAGCGGAGGGAATAACCAGCTGGGAAGGAGGACGAGAATCAGGCCTTTTTGCAACGTGTGGCAATTCCACAACTACCCATTTGCAGGCACCAGGGTCTGGGTAGCAGGTTTTGCTGTTCATCTCCATTGCTCGCACCTTCCGGCACCTTCACAGTTAGGGCCCATGCAGAGAGGTATATAGGCATCTACCCCCGGCTTGCACGCACCTGCTGCATCCTGAGCCTAAGATCACTTACACTGGCATCAATCAGGAGTAACCCACTGACATGCCTAGAATTCCATACCGAAGCCGGTCTTCCTCTTGCGGCTGAGCCATGCTGTGGCTCTTACTGCTCAGACAGACGTGCCTAGCTTTAGCTCCATAGGCCCGGGGTTCCATTCCCACTGCTGACAACACTCCGCGGTACTGGGTGAACTGTTGCTACTGAACTCGCACAACTGCTGAGACTCCATTTCCAGCAGGAGCGAGGTCTCTGATAAACACTGTATCAGAAAGCGCACTACTGGGACGTGTAAGGAAGGCCACAGCGCGGGTAGACAACAGGGGCTTGCTGGCAAAGCTCCTGTTTGCTTTAGCTGTGCAGGATCTGGCCCCGTATGGGCCTGACTCTGCCTCACACACGGGCCCCTTACCTCATTCTGGCCTCGCCAAAGGAGAGAGGATCTGGCCCTTCTGCCTTTACTCTGAGAACGTGAAGTGTGAGGCCTTGTCTATACTTACGGGAAGATTCGCTCTGGAGATGGATCTTCTGGGGTTTGATTTAGCAGGTCTAGTAAAGACCTGCTAAATCGAATGCTGAGGGTGCCCCCAGTATTCCACCTACTGCAGAGGGGCTTCCGCAGAAATATGATTTAAGGTACGTCGACTCCAACTACACAATTCTTGTAGCTGGAGTTGTGCATCTTAAGTCGAATTTCTCTACCAGTGTGGACCCGGCCTCAGTGTTTTTTAAGGCCCAGGGGGATCCTCTCCCTGGGATTCAGCCTGTCAACTCCCCGCAGCCATAAACCAACAATCACCTGAATATTTGTGCCCACAGCTCTTAGTGTCTAACATTTCGCAAGCCTCCAGGCGACCCAATCCATTCTCCACCGAGTTAAAAGGGGCTAATAACACCTGCCAAAAAGCCAGGCAGCTGCACTAGCCGCTTTACACGTGGGGACAATTGGTGTGAATGAACTAAATGCAAGGATAGGAATCTCTTTGGAGTCTAGTTTACCCAGAGAGGCTGCGAGGATCAAAGAAAACCTCCACTGGATTGTCAATATTTTCCCTTGAGCTGGAGAGAGCAACCAGTTTCATAGCCCCAAAGGGTCTATCTTCTGCTTATGCCCAGAGTTAATACCACAACAGGACAAGTTTCCCTGACCCCTGCCACGGATGGGTGCGCCAGCCCTGCCGCAGGCAGGTCTTTGGAACAACCCCCCAATGGTTCTCTCTCTCCAGGGCCCACTGGACCTTGGGCTTCTCTGCCAAGAACGCCAGAGGACTGGTTTCTACTCCTGCCTGTGCCTACGTTTTCGGATATTGACGCCTTGTTCAGGGGCAGTCACTCATTTTGCAGCAAGTCACCGGATGGTAACAACTCTCAGTTACTGGTCCCAGCCATTCGGGTAGGGGACTGGAAGCCCCGAGCCGGAAGTGAAAGCGTTCTCTGTATTTTCCCAAACCATGCTCCCCTCCCTCCGTTTTGGAGAGCTTTGTACTCCTGTTTGCACACATGCTTTGTAACCACCAGGTCAGCCCCAGTCACCGCCCCCAACTCACTCACCAGGTGACCTGTGGGGGAGGGGAAGCCAGGATGGTACATGTGAGCTTCACCCCCATTCTCGCCCAGACAGCATGAGCTCTGAGCGGGATCCAGATCATGGGGGGCCGGCTTGAAAGCAGCTCGATGTACTCCTTCTGCCGGCGGGCCTTCTGCAGAGCCTAGGGCACGCATCGAATGGACAAAGACAGCAGGGTCACATTCTAATGACACTGGGCATTCCAGCTAGCCACAGAAATGTCCAACCCCTTTGCCACTCTGACCTTCTTGCGCAAGGTCTTCCGATCGGCCTTCACCCGCAGGAGCCTGCAGTTCCTAATGACAGCCTCCTCCAGCTTTTCCATTTCATTCCCAAACCGAACTCGCTTCTGGCCCCTCTTCTCCAGCTCTACGGTGGTGGCTTCTCTTCTCAGCTTGGATTCCCTGCAACAGCCAAGGTTAAGAAAACAGCCGCTGTCAGGGAAACCCCTGGTAGATTTTCACTGCACACACGCAGGGCTACGTCAGGACAGGTCTGTATGCTGCACACATCAGTGTGCACTCAGTGAGCACCGAAGGGATCTTGCTATCACAGACATTAAAAGCCAGGCAGTGCTGCTGTATAGGTTGGGCACCAGGGCAGTCAGAGGTGAAGGTTAGGGTCAGGAGTCATGTGTAGGGTAAGAACACAAGAACGGCCAGACTGGGTCAGACCAAAGGTCCATCTAGCCCAGTATCCTGTCTGCCGACAGTGGCCATGCCAGGTGCCGCAGAGGGAGTGACCAGAACATGGAATCTTCAAGTGATCCCTCCCCTGTCACCCATTCCCAGCTTCTGACAAACAGAGGCTGGGGGCACCATTTCTACTCATCCTGGCTAATAGCCATCGATGGACCTGTCCTCCATGAATTTATCTCTTTTTTGAACTCTGTTATAATCTTGGATGTCACAACATCCTCTGGCAAGGAGTTCCACAGGTTTACTATGCATCGCGTGAAGAAAAACTTTCTTTTGTTTGTTTTAAACCTGCTACCTATTCATTTCATTTGGTGACCCCTAGTTCTTGTGTTAGGGGAAGGACCTTTCCACATAAGTCATGATTTTATAGACCTCTATCATGTCTGCCCTTACTTGTCTCTTTTCTTAACTGAAAAGTCCCAGTCTTATTAATCTCTCCTCATATGGCTGCCATTCCATACCATTAATCATTTGTTGCCCTTTTCTGAACTTTTTTCAATGCCAAGATATTTTTGAGACGAGGCGACCACACTTGCACACAGTATTCGAGATGTGGGTGTGCCATGGATTTATTATATAGAGGCAATAAGATATGCTCAGTCTTATTCCTTATCCCTTTCTTAATGATTCCCAACATTCTGTTCGGTTTTTTTGGCTGCTGCTGCACACTGAGTGCATGTTTTCAGAGAACTATCCATAGTGGCGCCAAGATTTCTCCTTTGAGTGGTAACAGCCAGGGCCGGACTAAGGGGTGGGCGAGCCAGGCAGCTGCCCGGGGCGCCAACCGATGGGGGGTGCCTGATGGCAGCTGTAAGGGGCAGCTGCCATCAGGCGCCGCGCGCCTGGCTCCCGCGGCCCCGGGCTGCGCGCCAGCGGTGGTGGCCGGGCAGTGCATGCGCCGTGCACCTGCCCACGCGCCCCGGGGGCAGGCTCGCGCATGCACCATGCGCCCGGGGGCGGGCCCCACGCCACAATGGCTCGGGCCGGCCCTGGTAACAGCTAGTTTTACTCATCATTTTATACACATAGTTGGAATTACGTTGTCCAATGTGCATGACTTTGCATTTATCAATGTTGAATTTAATCTGCCATTTTGCAAGCCAAATGTTTTACCCTATAGCAACCCTGCATTTCAGAATATTTCAATTTCTGGAAAAAAATCCAAAATTTTGACCTTTTGCAAACATTGGCTGATTAACCCTGACCATCCTTTGGGTGGCTAGTAACTCCTAAAGCTATTGTAGAGTGGGGAAACTGAGGTACTGAGCAGCTGAGTAACTTCTCCAAGGCTACATCACAAACAGTTTAGGGATGGGAAACAGAGGCAGGGAGAAGTGACGTGGTCTGACGACAGGCTGTCACTTACAGAGCTGGGGTCAGACCCAAAGAGCCTTGGTTCATAAGACCTTAAAGACACTCTACCACATATGCAAACTGCCTTGCCTGGCTAAGTCTATGGCAGTAAGATTATAAGGTCTATTGTTGGTCCAAATTAAGAATTACCATGACTCTGTACATGGTACATGTGATGTAAATCTAGCCCATTACAGACAGCCACACACTATCCAGCGTCATGTCAGACCTACCATGAGAGTTCTGAGGTCAAGGCCAGGGCAGCTGCTATGGATAATTCTGAAGCAGTGAAGGACTCTTCCTCCTCTCTTCGGCGGCAGACACAGGAAAAGAATTCAGGTCACATGGAACAGACTCAAAAAAAAAATGATCCCTGGAACTGTAAGTGCCCAGGACCGACAGTCACATTTTCAAAAGCACCTGACTTAGGCACCTAAATCCCACTTCAAAAACTGACTTGGGCATCTAAATCCCTTTAAGGATTGGGCCTTATAAGCTTCCTGGTGAGTCAATCAAAATTAGGCTCCTAAGTACTCAAGTGATTTAGATGCTTTTGGAAATACTCCCCCTAGTCTACTTTGCTTGGCCCATTTGCTGAAGGCGTGCAGACCATCCAGAGCCACCTTACGGAAATAACTTTCAGCTGTGTCCAGCCTGGGCTGGATTTGCAGCAGTGAACAAGAGGACAAAGGGTCCCTGGCCCAGCTACTCATCGGCGTTTAGGCCCGTTGCTCCTGCTGAGGCAGGGAAATGCAAATCTGGCGCCCTACTGCCTCCAACTCAAAGCATAAGAGAATGGAGGACCAGGCTCTAGAGTGTGTATACTGAGTTCTAACTTGAACACCAGATCTAGTCCAGTAACCCCACGGAGAAAGGCTGACAAAGGTATTTGCACTCATTCCCCTTATTGTTTTTCCTTGGATGTTTACGGGTGAAATCTGGACCTTTACGGCCTTTTCCTCCACTGGAGGCACATAGGCAGATTGTTGTAGGCTCTCTCACGGGTGAGGCTGTGCAGACAGGAGTCCGTACACTCGAGTCTCTCGGGAGGGCTGAGCTGCACAGCCTGGTTTATTATTGTAGAGTTGCCTATTTGGGCTGGCATCCACACACAATGGCTTACAATGACAGGCAGGGCTTATGAGCTCTGGGACCAACAGACTGTCTTGTTATTGTAGGGTTGCCCATAACATCAGCTATTCTTTCTACACAGCGTCATCTATGGATTTATTCATCGGCCACTCTCCGAGGGGTTGGGATGCGGGGTTCATAGACTGGCACACACTGTGTAGGGCAGGCAATGAAGACTCGCTGGCTTATGTGAAAGGATGGGCCAGACTGGGCAGCACAGGGTGTAGCTGGGTGCATCGTCGAAATAACTGAACAAGGCTTGCTTCTTATTTCACACACTGATCGCCCCTGGACTCACCACTAGCCCCTCGACTCACCTGGACCTGAACTTTGCCTTTCTCGTGGCGGACGTCATCTGCAAGCTGCGCTGTCTCTCTTCCTTCTGCTCCTCCTCGCTGCGCTGAAACAGAGTCCGAGTTTCCATGGCGAGCGCTCGCAGCAGTAGCTTCCCTGCCAGAACAGAGTCATACGCACCTTGAGCTGCTTTCCCAAGGGGCTGTCTCAGACAGACCACGACAACCCTTCACTGGCACGTACCAATAAGCACCATCAATGGACCAGTCTCAGATTTTTAAGGCAGCTACTGTGGCAAATGGCTGGTGCTACTGGGGTAGGTCCTTTGGTGGGGAGGGTCAGGGCGCCACCACTAGCCCCTATTCTTGGGCACTGGGCGCTCTGCTCATGCCCTAGTAGGAGAGAGAGGGGAGTGGAGAAGGGATCGGCGTCTGAGCCCCAGTCCTTCTTAACCCCTGTGGGTTTCTTAGCCTCTTCCCTCTCTGGTAGGGTTACCCTCAGTCCTTGATGCTGGGGGAGGGTCTCCATTTCTCTGGTCTTTCAGCAACACACCTCCAAACACCAGTCCTCACTCCAACCAATCTGCCTGAAGCAGGGGGAAGTGGGGAATTAGGTTCCTGACAAGGCCTTAATTGGCTACAGGTGCTTCAATTAACCTGTAGCAGCCTTCCGGAGACTACAGCAGTGTTTCTCAAAGTGGGCCGTGGGCCCGCACTGCATTGTTTATCTAAAGGCTCTGTGGCCGTGGAGCCCTTCCCACAGCTCCCATTGGCTGTAAACAGTGAGCCAGAGCCAATGGGAGCTGTGCGGCCCGCTTTGAGAAACACTGGTCTACAGAGAACTACATGTTAATTAGCCCAGGACGTATGTATCTTCCCTCTGCTGCTGCATCACGCTACTCATTTTCAGTGCCTGAGCCTCCGTTTGCTTGCAAATGTGGGATTCCCATTTTAAAAACCAAAGCCAGCACGTGCCTTAGAAACAAAACAGAGGCTTTTGTGTTAGAGGCTTAAAAAAAAAAAAAAAAAAAAGCAGGAGGGGCAGGTGGGTATGGGAAGGTAGAAGAGAAGAAAGCAAAATCCAGTCACCTCTCCTTCTCCAAATCCACCCTGAACCAGCACTGTTGTTTTATAGCCTACTAGAAGATGTACCTGGCCTTTCTTCATCAGCCTTTCTTGGGTCCTCAAATACATTTTGTTTTTCTTCATTTAAATCATTGTTCTGGGTGAGGTTGGGGGTGAGGGGTTCAGTGTACAGGCTGCCTCGGAAAGAGGACAACCCCAGCCCTCTGTCACTGCAGCAGCTTGGGGCCAGGTGAGAAGCACTTCTCCATGGCTGCTGCAGCTGCAGTGGACACAGCCGGGGAAGGGGTGCATGTCCAAACAGACACACAGACAGACAAACTCTTTGAAATATATAGTAGATAAGTGTCCCTTTCTACACCCCTGCCAGCTCAAAGGGGTTAGAGCTGTCTGAGTCCCCATCTCTGACCCCTTGCTGCCCCCTGTGGTCATTCTGCAGTATCACTGTCCCTGCTAGCAACCTCCTCCCTTTCATTTTATGAGAAACGATCATATTCCAGGCACATCCAATTGTCCTGTCACAACCAAATCCTGACCTTGCTTTAAGTTATGATACAAGGAAGCTGCCTACCAAATGTGGAGGTCCTAGCTCTTACTGTTTAGAAGGAGTTATTGAACAAAGAGACTCACAGACAGACAGACACAGACAGACAGATGCACACACGCTTTCAGATCTATAATAGGTATTTCTGGTAACCCCGCCTAGGAAGCGAGATGTAGCCAGGAGATCAGTTACTGCAACGCTGGTGCGCGAACGGAAGAGACACCTTTGTGTTGCTGTGAATCCAAGATAACTCTCTTTATCTCATTGGGCAAAGCCCAGGAGCTCATTTAGTTCCCCTTGTTCTCTGAAGATGATAGCAGAAGTTCTGCAGCAATCAAAGGGTTAAACTTGTTTAGTCTTTTTTTAAGACAACCCCTCTTCACTCTGTAAGCCACAGAATTTTCACTAACGCAGCCAAAGAATCTTCCCTTGCTTGTTCTCTTTGCTAGAGGTGGAAATTTGGGTGGCAAAAAATGTTTCTACTGACACTGGTCCATTTCTTCCCATCGGCTGCCTAAAAAGCTAAGCTATCCTTGCAGCCATACATGTAAAAGGGTATCCCTCCCTCACCTACCCACCCACAGCAACCCACTGCATGAGAGCAAACAAAAGTCCTCCAGAGAGTGACTCTGATGTAACTCAGGACAGGTCTGTACGAAAGGGGCATATCGTAATTTGACCTTCAACTCCAGCTATGTTAATTATGTACCTGGAGACAACGTACCTTGATTCCAGTTTCCCCACCATCCCCACTGTGGGAAGCTGATGGGAGCAAATGGGCCCAATGGTTTCTCTTACTCCTCTGAGTTCGATTTAGCGGGTCTCTCCTAGATCCACTAAATCAAGCTCCAGAAGATGGATTGCAGTGTCAATCTTACCCGAAATAAAGACATGGCTTCATACATTGGAGCAAAATCAGTCTGGGTCACATCCAAACAACAGGATTCAGTGGATGGGTAGGCAGAATCTTTGCTTATAATAGATTTGGGGCTGAATTTTCAAGTGCTTAAGGATTTAGGAGCCTAAGTCCCATGTTCCTAAATGACTTAGATCTGTAGACCCCTGAATTTGAATGATTTTCAATGAGGTCTAGGATCCTAAGTGACTTTTGAAAAGACGATTCAGCTGCTTTGGAAAATGTTACCCTTGTTGAATAATATTCCTTGACTAGCCATGCAGTTAAACTTGTCACTGGCTCATTTCAAAGACAGGGTTTTTTCCCTAGCTGTTTTAGTTTAGCTTTTAGTTTATTGCACTTCTAATTCTAAAACATTATTCAGACAGGAAGATACCATTTTTACGTTGCATTGGTCTAATGCTTTTACTAAGGTGTTTGAATGTAAATAACCTGCTTAAAAATACCCCAGATAAAAACTTAATTGTTATAGTGAACTTACAATATCTCAGCATGCAAAGTAAACTATAGAATGATCATATCACTATTCCATCAGTAGAACACAAAATTTGGAAGAGACTGCTCTAGACAGCAAAAGAAATCCAAGGAAAAGAAGAGAAAACCCACCCCATTTCTCAGAAAAATGCTTCTCTGGTCTTTAAAATACGTTCTGAACTAGATTTCAGCTGAAAAATGACTATGAGGCAGCAGATGTGTGTTTCCACTGCCTACACATAAATATTGTTTCACGTTTGCTTTTTTTTAGTTTAGATTGTTTTTCCTCGATTGTTTTGAACTGACATTCAATGCTCTGCAACCACAGATCTGCTACAGAGACACAGAGCTATGGCAGCCTAATGATTTCCAGTCCAAAACAAAATGGTCTATTTAGAAAAAAACTACAAGTGAATGGATTATTGCTGGAAAAACAGTCTCACAAGGAAAAGCCTGGTGGAAAACTCAGCAGATCTTTCAGGCAGGAGACATGCAAGAAGCATGAATTTTCGCCAAGTGCGGTGATGGCCTGCAATAGCTGATGCTGCTATACAAGACTTATAAGACTTCTGTAAACAGTAGCTTACTTACAGATAAGACAGATCCGCCCAGAGAAGCCCCAGAGAGAGTGGCTGTCCTCAAGAAAGAATAAGAACAAAGGACCGTTTCCTCTTCTTGGCTGATGACATTAAGAATGACTGTTCCCAAAAAGAATGTGTCCTATGGGTATGAGCCCACCCTGGAGTCTTAAATATAGCTTCATCGTACCATAGCATTGCAATGACAATGGGGAAAATGATCCAGGGCTTACAGTGCTCAGCTGGACGGGGCACTGGCAGCTACTTGCAAAACTCTTTTCTAGTTCAGACAAATTCATGCTATTGTCAAACAGCGGGGGGGGGGGGGGAGGGGAGATCTGAAGGCATGGGAGCACAGAGTTACCCACTGCCTATTTAAAACTGGCAGAATTTCACGAAGCCTCTAAAATGAATTAGAAGGGTTTAATCTCCCGACGGGGGGACACTCAGGTGTTACTGGGTAGCTGCTGAGTAACAGTGAAACTCAACAAGCAGCCCTGTGGCACCATGAGAGAGTAACAAATGTATTAGGTCATGAGCTTCAAGGGTAAAACTTACTTCATCAGATGAGCTGGAGTGGAAAATACAGAATCCAGGGTAAGTTACCTGTCAATTGTAGGACCAGTGTTAATGAAGCAAATTAAGTCAACTGGGCATGTCCCATTCACATTTGATGTAGAGATGCAAATATCAGAAGCGGGGACATTGCCTTTGTAGTGTGTTAACCAGTTAAGATCTTTGTTCAAGCCTAAGTTGACAGTATTGAACTTGTAATTGAACTCCAGTTCAGCTGTCCCCCTCTGCAACTGATCAGATTCCTTGGTAGAAGGATAGCTACTTTTAAATCCATTATTTAATGTCCAGGAAAGATAAGTTTGCAGATACCACTAAGATGGAAGGGGTTGCAAGTGCTTTGGAAGGTAGGGTCATAATTCAAAGTGATCTGGACAAACTGGAGAAACGGTCTGAGGTAAACAGGATGAAGTTTAATAAGGACAAATGCAAAGTGCTCCACTTAGGAAGGAACAATCAGTTTCACACATACAGAATGGGAAGCGACTGTCTAGGAAGGAGTACGGCAGAAAGGGATCTAGGGGTCATAGTGGACCACAAGCTAAATATGAGTCAACAGTGTGACACTGTTGCAAGAAAAGCAAACATGATTCTGGGATGCATTAACAGGAGTGCTGTGAGCAAGACACGAGAAGAAATTCTTCTGCTCTACTCTGAGCTGATTAGGCCCCAATTGGACTAGTGTGTCCAGTTCTGGGCACCACATTTCAAGAAAGATGTGGAGAAATTGGAGAAGGTCCAGAGAAGAGCAACAAACATGAGTAAAGGTCTAGAGAACATGAGCTATGAGGGAAGGCTGAAGGAATTGGGCTTGTTTAGTTTGGAAAAGAGAAAACAGAGGGAACATGATAGCGGTTTTCAGGTATCTAAAAGAGTGTCACAGGGAGGAGGGGGGGAAATTGTTCTCCTTGGCCTCTGAGGATCGGACAAGAAGCAATGGGCTTAAACTGCAGCAAGGGAGGTTTAGGTTGGACATTAGGAAAAACTTCCTATCTGTCAGGGTGGTTAAACACTGGAATAAGTTGCCTAGGGAGGTTGTGGAATCTCCATCACCAGAGAAATTTTAGAGCAGGTTAGACGGACATCTATCAGGGAAGATCAGACAGTGCTTGGTCCTGCTGTGAGAGCAGGACACTAGACTTGATGACCCCTCAAGGTCCCTTCCAGTTCTAGTGTTCTATGAAAATGTCCCCTACAGGGTTCTGTCTGTTGCCATTCCTGAGGTCTGATTTGTGTTCATTTATCCTTTGTCACAGAGACTGTCCTGTGTGACCGATATCCATGGCCGAGGGACATGGCTGGCACTTGATGCCACAGATCACACTAGTGGATGTGCAGCTGTATGAGCCTCTGATGTTATGACTGATGTGGTAAGGCCTGTGATGGTGCTGCTTGTGGAGATGTTGGCAGGTGAGGTTTCCTGGGTGAGTGTGTCTGAGGTGTGGTGTGTGGCAGCAGGTGAGTATTTGCTGCAGGTTGGGGGGATGTCCAGCGAGGACCGGCCTGTCTCCCAAGGCCTGAGCGCATGAGGGAGTGTTTTCCAAGACAGGCGGCAGGTTGTCAATGATGCGCGAGAGGGGTATGAGCTGCACTGGGCGCAATCTCCGGCTGCACTGGGGGGCAATCGCCGGCTGCACTGGGGTGCAATCTCCGGCTGCGCTGGGGCGCAATCTCCGGCTGCGCTGGGGCGCATTCTCCGGCTGCGCTGGGGGGCAATCTCCGGCTGCGCTGGGGCACATTCTCCGGCTGCACTGGGGGGCATTCTCCAGCTGGTTGGCACGGGGAGTGGCTGTGTGGCAGCTCCCTGGCTGCGGCTACAGCTGAGAAGACAAGCGTAAGGCCTTGCTGCAGGGTCAGACCACACCTGCCCCGCTGGTCCCACGAAGACAAATGGCCCCACAACACTCATCTGTCAGGGCACCACATCTGGCTGAGAGCAAGGGAGGCCTTTGTGGCAAGTCAGCTCCAGTTTTTATTGCCTTCTGCTGCCTGAGCGCTCTGCTCGCCACAGCCCAGGTAAATGTGAAAAGGTCCCCTCGGTTCGGCCCAGCTGGCTGCCATTAAAGGCCTTGGGAGTGACGCTGAAACCAGGCTGGCCCTGGCCTTGTCCCAGCTGGAAGCAAGCAGGGCCAGATCCTTGGGCCCTTCCCACGGCTGCTTTTCCATGCTGGGTTTGGTCCCAGCTGGGGTGACGCGCCCTGTGTCAGAGCGAAAGGGAAAGTGGCGTGGGGGGAGGTGCGTACAGGGGCTGGGGGGAAGGGAAGAGGATTTTACAAGTTTCCGTGAAATGAAACAGGTGTAGCCGCCCCTCCCCCATCCCAGGAGGCTGGGTTACAGACAAGACACTTCCCTGGTGACGCACAAGGCAACTCACTGAACCAGCATGAGTCTCCTGCTGGCTTCGTATTTCAGGGCCCAAAGGACATACGTGGTTATGGCCTGGGCGCGTGCGTGTCAACTCCCTGGGAGCTCCAGCCCCAGAGCACCTCAGCACCCTCCGGAAGCCAACCCCCCCGCCCCAGTGCCTCTCCAGTGCCAGCTGATCAGCTCCTCCGCCTGCCTCCCAGCACCGCCTGCCTGACGCAAACAGCTGTTTTGCGGTGGGCAGGAGAGGGGAAGGGGACACCCTCGGGGGAGGGGCAGGAAGAGGAGGGACGGGGCAGAGCAGGGGTGGGCAGGGATAGAGTGGGGTGGGGTTGGAGCAGGGCTGGGGGGAAGGGTGGAGTGAGGACAGGGACTGGGGTGGGGGGGGAAGGTCGAGCACAGAGGGGAAGTCAGCACCTGTGCCAGACCAAGCAGTGATCAGAGCAGGGGACTGGGAATAAGAGCGGCCAGACGGGGTCAGACCAAAGGTCCATCCAGCCCAGTGTCCTGCCTGCCCGGCCAAGGCCAGGTGCCCCAGGGGAGTGAACCGAACAGGAAATCATCAGCTGATCCTGCCCCTGTCGCCCATTCCCAGCCCCCGACAGACAGAGGCCAGGGACCAAGAATCCCTCTGATAGGGCCGGCTCCAGAAAGTCTTTCCATTGACCTCAATGGGCAGGAATCCGGCCTACGTGCGTTCCAACCCGGCCCTGTCTCTTCCCTGCCGCGAGGGCTACAACAGGGAAAGGCTGGAACCGTGGTCAGTGCGCAAGCCTAGGACTTGGGAGACCAGGAGTCCATGGCCACCTCTGCCACAAACTGCGGGACCCTCGGCAAGCCACTCAGGGCCTGATCCAGAGTCGGGGAGCCATCAGTAGGTGACATCTCAGCAGGCACCCTGCTGACTCTTTAGCCCCCTAAATAGCTTTACAAGTCTGTCCCGGCCCCTCTGTGCCCCGCTGCCTGGTCAGTAGGAGGCAAGAGCACAGCCCTGCCTTAGAGGGCGTGGCAGGGGTACATACCTGCTACAGACAGCAGAGAGGTTGGACAAGGCTGTAAAACAAAGTGTCTGGGCTGCATCTTTTGACAGCCCTCCCCATTGTGCTGTCCCTGCTGATTCTGCACCTTGGGTTTTGTTTCTCAACACCCGCCAGCATGACGGCAGGGCGGCATTTCATTATTCCCAGAGTAGCATCACCCGGAATGCTGCTGACATGGGATACCCAGCAGCCGGCCGGGCACTCTGGAAACAGAAGCCCACATCACTGCCTGGGGGGAGCTGGCTTGGCAGGTCACTGCTTCCCTCAGCCTCTCCTTGGACACAACAGGCTAACGCAGCTGGCCTGTTGCAACTTCTGCAGCTGTCATTTCCCGGGGGGCGGAGAGGACTCATCCTGCTGGTATCAGACAGGACGCCTGAATCCACGCAAGCGGCATTATGGAGACCAGAGTCCAGGGGTACCCACAGGCACCAGCAAGGCGGCCACACAATAGAAATGCTTTTTACAGGCTGAGCGCCAACAACTGCACCTTGGCTGCACTGGCAGACAAGCTGACAACCGCCTCATGGAACGCAGGAGCAGTTCTGGAGCCAGGCAATGGGGCTAGCTCACGGCAGGCAACGGGAGGAGCCTCTCCACTGACTAGCAGAGAGGGCCAGACATTTTTTCATCAGCACGGTTCTATGACCCAAAAAAGGCTGTTTGCAGCTAAACGTCTCCCCAAAGCGCATTGATTTCCATGACATTTCACTTTGAACACGCCCCCCCCCCGCCAAAATGAAGCATTTCGATAAAGCCAGAAGTTGCATTTCCACATCTATGAAATTTTTCACCCCTAAAATGTCTTCGAGTGAAATCCATTGTTTTCTAGACAAGACGTAAAAAATACATGAAAAGAAAAATCTGAACACTGGAAGGAAGCGCTCGGGGTTGTATCCAAAGGAAAGGGTCTGACCGACCTGAAAGTAAGTTGTCCTTATTATACCTGAAAACAGTTTTTCCTGTGGGACGACAGAGTGACATCATCACGTCTCTCAGCGTCCTGCAGGAACATGCCCCTCTCGCCCCCAGACCCCCGTGGAAGCCTGGGGCTGCCTATGGCCCCAGCCCTTCCCAGCAGCGGAGGGAAGGCTGGGCTTGGGGCAGTGCGGGCCCAGGCCCTCCTGGTGCGTGGGGGGAAAGCTGGGCCCAGGAGCTGGGCCTGGCGTGCGACACCGCCCGGCCGCTGGAGTAAGTTAGGCCGCGGTGGGGAGAGGGGAGGGACGAGGGGGCCCTGGCTGGCGCAGTCACAGCCCATCCAGTGGCCGGGGGGAGAGCCGGGGTTGGCTTTGAGGGGGCTTGGGTGGGGGGAGGTAGGGGCACATGGGAGCTGCAGAGCCTTGTGGAGGCTTGGGTGGGGAGGGACAGGATGTGGCATCCTCAGGGGGGTGCATGGGAACCGCACAGTCTTGCCCCTTGATGGTGGGGGCCGGAGCCACGCTCCCTTCCCCCTCCCTGCCAGAGGGAGATGGCTGGGAGCCGCACCCCCCTGCCCCGAGGGAGAGAACCGGGCCAGCTTCGTCCAGCCCAACCCGCTCCCCACCCCCCACCCCACCCCCGGTGGCTGGAGCGGGGAGAGCCAGGGCAGGCCAGGGATGCTATGCCTTGACTTGGCTCTGGCAGCTGGGGGAGAACTGGGGCTGCCGACCCCTGGGGGGGGGGTTGGCGAGCGCAGCGAGCGGGGGCACCGCCCCCCCCTAGTTTAAAAACAAAGTCCACACCCCACCCTCTCATTTCATGAACTCTTTGTTTTTCAACAAGAAAAATCCTGAACTCGTGGTACTTCCCACAAAGTGGAAAAGCTGGTTCCTGCCCATCTTGATTGAGAAACGCCTAAAAACCGTGTCCGTAAGGCTGGCCTGGCCCATCAAGTGCCCCGACACTGTTGCGTCTGCTGTTGTATCTGCCCCAGCTGCCGGGACGGTAACTGCTGTTTTTCTTCCCATTCAGCTAGAACGTTCTGGGGTGAAGGGTGTGCGTCTGTGGGGGGAACCTTTGCTTGCACAGCTAGTGAGAGAAACACTCAGCCCATCTCTGGTTTGCCTCGCTGCTCCCCTTTGCATGTAATCAGCACCCTCCGACCTCCCCTTCCCCTGGATCCTCCCTCAGGAAGGCAAACAACATTTAACACGCACCCACCGTGGGCTGTGCCCGTCATCAGCCAATGGGGCCGGTTGGCAGGGCCGCCATGCCAGATTTTGGTAAGGGGGGGCAGCTTTAACCACCGTTCCATTCCAGTAGCGACGTAGGCACCTGAAAACTCCTGGGTTTTTGCAGGTGATAACTGAGAAATCAACGGACAGGAGCATTGTTCCTAATTCATATATAAAAATTTAGCCTACCAGTTAAAGCCATATTTTAAGTTTAGTTGTAAATTTAGAACCACCACCAGGAAGATATTTCCAATCCCAAATCTTGAGGTGTCAGTTTTGGAGCCTCCACGTCAGTTTGATCCTTTGTACACTACTAGCTTTAGTAGAGATAAATAAAATCTGCTTTAAAATCTGCTTAGCCTTGCAATCGCTATTTTTAAATGCCTTATGGGGAAGAGGCAAATGAGAGTGTGAATTTCCTCTAGGAATGTTTAAAAGTAAATAAATTACTGAGCGACAACCACACTCCAGATTGGCAGGAGGTGCCTCGTGTGTTGCCCAACGGATGTGAGAGTATAAACATCATCTCCATGGCAGTCACCGAAGGAATTCGAGTTTGAGACTCGGCCACCCTCCGAAACGTTACAGAGTAAGCACAGGAAACAGGGGCCAACATGACTTACCGGTTGGAGAGAAGGCCGTCCAGCACAGCAGACACAGCTATAAGACGGCAGGCTGTTTAGGGCAGCGTTTGTATGTTCTGCACATGTAAATACCAGCAGCGCCTTAAAACGTGTGCTGGGGAAAGTCCTAGAAGTAACTAGGGCAATTGCCACCCTGCTGAGGAATCCACATGTGTGTGACCGTCTGTAAGGGCCCTGCCTGGCAACCTGACCCAAAGCCCGGTGTAGGCCCAGGAAAGACGCTCGCAGGCAGCGTAAATGGAGGAAGGCATGGCCAGCCTGGGGTATTGCTCCAACCCTCCAGCTTCTGTGGGACTGGCAAACGGGAGTTTTCAGTGCAACTGATGCCATGTTGGTGGGGCGAGCGCTCGTGTTTGCTTCTTGGCAGCAGGGAAAGACCCCCGGGGCCGTTCTTTAGCTCGAGGCGCAGCGCGGCCACCCCCACAGCTGGGCTAACCCCAATGTGCCTGGGGCTGGGGCTGCCAGGTGTCCGGCATTGACCCCGTCAGTCCGGTATTTTCGCCTCCTGTCCGGTACAAACATTCAGCAAATAACGGGCCCCGAAAATGTCCGGTCAAATCCCAGGTTGTCCGGCTCAGATGGCAGGTGGCCGCATGGCAGCCCGTTAGGGCCAAAAAGTCTCACCACGTGGTTCTTAAAGGGGCCATGGTGGATTTTTTTTTGCTTAACGCTCAGGGTCCTTTTTTTTTTTCTTAAACTTTTTTCTGGTATGGGCTTGTTTGTTTTTTAAATATTTTTTCTGAAACCATCTGGCAACCCTACCTGGGACAGCAGCCCCTTCCCCGGCCTGAGCAGCCCTGCATCTGTCTACTGGTGCCACAAGGGGCTGGCTCCCCCCAGCCTCTGTGACAGCGCAGCCTGTGAGGATGAGGCCCATCGGGATGAAAGCTGCAGCAATCACTGGAGCTTCCTTCCCCAGCCACCCCACCCTGAGCCTGCCTGGCTCAGTGGGTTTCAACAGGCGCTGCCGAAGCTCCCAGCCCTGCTGCTGGCTCTGCCAGATACAGCTCTGGCAGAGCCAAGAACAGCCAGCCCGGGCTGGGTAGGCATGGGGGGAGAAGAGCAAACTGGCTTTTCAATGGGGGGGGGGCGCAGAGAGGAAGAGCAGCATCAGCAGCTTTTGGCAGGCTAGTGAGGGGAAGGGAAAGCCAAGAAGCAGGCCCGGCCTTAGGGCAAAGCGAGCAAGGCGGTTGCCTTGGGCCCCTCGCCTTCAGGGCCCCGCGCGGCGCACAGGGCTGGGCCGCTGACGAGGGCTGTGCACTTTGCAGGACGTCACGGTGAATTCCCCAGCCCAGAGCTGGCCGCACACATGAGCCGCATGAGCCGGGCCTGACCAGCTGCCCGCGAAGCTTGGGGGGAACAGACCAGCCCATAGGGCCCGTGCCCGTCCAGCAGGGGGAAGCGGCACAGCCTGCCGGTGGGCACGGTCTCGCCTATGGCTCTGATCCGGCCCTTCCACCTGTGGGAAGCTTCCCGGGCTGCTGCCCCCTTCGCTAGGCTGCAGAACAGGCCCTGCCCTGCAGTTCCCTTTCTCTGGGGCTACTTACCCCGCTTGCCGGTCTCCAGGCTGGAGCCGGGGCCCCGCACTGCTGAGTACTCACCATCCACCGGCTGGGCCCGGGGCCCTGCTCTCAGCGTCCTGCCTTGGGCCCCGCAAACCCGGTCCAGCCGGGGGCCCCGCTCTCAGTGTCCTGCCTTGGGCCCCGCAAAACCCGGCCAGGCTCTGGGCCCCACTCCCCGCATCCTGCCTTGGTCCCCGCAAACCCGGTCCGGCCCGGGGCCCTGCTCTCAGCGTCCTGCCTTGGGCCCCGCAAACCCGGCCGGGCCTGCCAGGACACAGGCTGGCTGCTCACCTCTGCTCTGCGCTCGCTGCTGCAGCTGTTCTTGACAAGATGGAGCCAGAATCTCTGGGGCTCAGATCCTAACCCAGCTGCTCCTGATTTCAGCCAGGTCCCTTGGTGCATTTCTCTCACTCCAGGGAGTGAAGCGAGGGGTTGGGGGGAGAGTTAAGTGAAGAAAACTTCCCTTGTTCCCTCACGCCTGGCTAGAGAGGGGAGGCAAGAGCCAGGAAATTTTTGGGGGGAGGAGGGCTGCAACCCCCACCCCTCCTAAATGGCAGCCATGATGTTAGCTCCACCCCGCGCACAACAACTTGGCTCTGGGACAAATCCTGCAGCCTTTACTCAGGCAAAGTGCCCTTGAATTCAGCGCCACGTGTGGCAGAGCAAAAACTAAAGGCAGAGCTGGGTGTGGGAAGATCTGGTCTGCAGCAGAACTGCGATTTGCCCTGTCCACTGGAAATGGGAGCATCCTTGGGTTTGTGCTCCTGCTGGGCGCCCGTTCCCAGGTGCCACATAACCCCTAAGCCCTGCTTAGAGCATCAGGCTGCAGAGCCACACTAAGGCAAGTGGAACGTAACCTTTGACCTCCCTCCGGGCTGGTAAAACGTCAGACTCCCCCCAGGGCCTGGAATCGTCCATCTCCCCACATTAGCCCCCCAGGGCTTTGCTTACTGCACAGAACCCTCCCATTTCCCCAGGTGCTGCAATGACTTTCCCGCCAGACCGGTTCCAAATTACAGGCTGAGCCTGCTCAGCCCCCTTCCAAAGGAATTACTCAGGGGCTGGGTTGGGCAGTCAAGCCCAGCTGTGTCCTACGGGGCGTGTGTTACTGCAGGTTCACATTCCAGCTGCAGGATGCCTCATATCTTCACTCTACAGGAATCCCCCTCTCCTCCCGCCATGACCCCAGCTGTGGTAGGGGGTGGTGAGCAGGGGTGGACTAGGGTTTTGTGGGGCCCGGGGCCAGAGCAAGCGGTGGCCCCTCCCCACCCCTTCTGCCTGCTGTCCCCCACCCCCACTCCACTTCTGCCAGGGAAATGGGGTCAGGGAGGAGGGTCTTGCCCGGCACTTGTGCCAGGGGGCAGAGGAGGAGCTTGCTATAGCTCCGAGCCTGGAGCCCCTCCCCCATTCCACCCCTCCCCCATTGGCGCCAAGTCCGTTCCACCCATGGCCCTGCCCCCCATTCTGCACTTTCCCCTGCGGTCTGCCCACCCCGAGACCGGAAGTGCAAACGCGTGTCCTCCCCGGGCCATGGCAGAAGAAGTAATTTCTGGGGGTCCCAAATCTGTCACTGCCCCCCCAGCCCATGGCAGCGTAAGGTTCGGGGCCAGCCCCCCCAGCCTCTGTTGCGTGCTGCCTTCGATTGGCACTCAGCCCTTGCTCAGGAAAACCCAGCCCCTGGCTCCAGCAAACAAAGGACCCAACTGGCAACGGAGCTCGCGCCCAGGACTTGGCCAGGGCCCCTACTCAACTCCCTCGACAGCCAAAGGAGGAGTTTCCTTGCCCTGCTGGCACTGCCTAGGGGCAGCCGGTTTCATTTGATGGCCTGTGTCTGAGCCATACATTCACTTGCTGGAGGAGCCACAGCTGTGCTACAAAGCAAACATTCCAGTCCGGGGAGCGGCCTCGGGCGGCGTCGGGCACCCAATGGCAGTGCGAGTCGCTGATACTTTTACGGACAGGCCGCTCGCTCATCGGCCATCGCTGCACAGCTCAAGATAGAATCACTGGCATCCGAGACAAGAAACTGCTGTGATGGGAACCAGACCCACCACCTCCCCTCACCCAGCCACGGACCGGTTCCCACTGCCTCAGAGAACAGCCCTGCCTCTGCGCCCGACTCCTGCTTGCTGAAGCCTGTCATGTTTTGGGCAGTGCACTTTGTACAGCAAGCATTAGCCACTGGAGCGACTCCTGAATGTTACTGATCCCCGAAGTCTCTCTGGGGCTGTGCCCAGGCCAGATTCAATAGCTGGGGCGTCTCCTCCCTTTTCCCTGGCAACACGGCTCTGCCTAGACCTCACCATCAGGGAGCTGGCACCAGACCAGCGAGAAAGAGACGTTTAGCAGTAGTAGCCGGAGCCAAAGAAAGGGGCAAATTCTGAGGAGTGGCCTGGGAGTAGGCATAATGGATCTCATACCAGGCGCACACACCATTAGGCACCTGTGTGCTTCCTGACGGCTCTTTGTACTGCCCGTCACCACTAAGACCAGGTTAATCTGCACAGACAGCTGCGCTTAGAGAATGTGGAGGAGTCAGAACGTCTGGATACCCCCTTACCAAGGCACAGCCAAAAAAGGCCTTCACTGGTGCCGCGCATGACGACCTGAGACACGGTCTGTCTGTGAGGGTCAGCGTTCTCCCTGTGCCAGCTGGGGATGCAGGGGTGTAGAAATGCCCCTGTAAAATTGGAGCCTGACAGTTGTGGTGATGCCCCAGCTGCCTGACTTGTGTTCATCATGCATCTCCAGCACATGAGAGTCACTGCAGGGCAGGGGTCATAGCCGGACCCCACAGCTCTTTGGCTTTTTGCCTCCTCCTGCCCTTGCAATGGCTGCTTACACAGCCAGTACAGAACATTTCCTACCATTGCTGGTCACTCAGGGAAGCCAGTAAAGGCCCAGAGAATGGCATGCCACACTTGAATATTGACAGAGTCTCGGCTCTCCTTTCCACCCCCCGTAGTAGCATGGGAGCCTATAGCTTGCTCCGCATTCCCCAGTGCGTCACGCCAGAGCCTACTTCACAAACCTTCCTTACAAGTCTTAGGACTGTAAATATTTGTACAGTGTGAGGCCACAAGGTTGCACCTGGAGAATCACAGAACACTAGAACTGAAGGCACCTCGAGAGTCATCGAGTCCAGTCCCCGCCCTCACGGCAGGACCAAGCGCCTGTAGAATTTTACCTGTAGCTGCCTTGGGGAGTGACTTTAACACCTGGGTTAGGAGGCCATGGTACAGTACCAGAGACTCACGTAATCCATGTGAATACATAACCTTGTGCTTGAATCTAGAGCAAAAGATCCCAACCCACTGTATAAATACACAGGCCAGTGTTTGAAGACTGACTCAGATCTTATCTCAGGCTAACTCTTATCGACTCCCATTGGAGTTTAGAGTGAACAAGGAAAGTGTAAAAACTGTGCGGGGCCAGTAGGAACTAGCCCTAAAACGCACAGAACCTGCTGCCCATGGTATGCTGGGAAGCAGCTAGCCCACCTGTCCAGTGTACTGCCTCTCAGCGGGGAGAGAAAAACATTTCAGTTATGGAACCCAGGGCAAATCCCTAAAGACTCCAAAAAGAGCAAAGGGCCCTTGGAGCCCCACTCAAAGCAGGCAGGATCATAGCACCTGCTAAAGGCACTGACCAAGGCTCACTGCCTGGAACGTGCACACAGGGCTGAGTTAGCTCTGTGCTGATTTGAGCCAGAGGTTGCAGAGCATTTGCATCTGAGGCTTAGAGTATTAACCCTGCCTCCGCAGCAGCGTGTGTGATGGGAGAAGGCCTTGGCTTGCTGTGAAAACAGATGTTCAATTCAGTCGCTACAGAAAACGCGGGATGAAAAATGAACTCGGGGGTAGCAATATCAGTCCCACCAGCACCAGTTGTTCAATATATTCCTGCAGGCCATTGCCCCGCACTGCGAAACGGAACCCCAGGAGGAAAAAGCCACTGACAGAGAAAATAATGTGGCTGTGATAAATAGCTTGGGTTGGCCTGGGCGTGAACAAATCCAATGAGCTTTTTTCAAATAAATAAATACATAAATAAATATTCACCTCGCAGCATCAATAGAAACACCCACAGGAAGCCAGTGAAATGGCAGCTATTCCCTTCACTAGGATTTCGTGTCATCTCTTTATTTAGTTGCTCTTAGTCAGTCCTCATTTATGACAGCTGGAAAAGGAGACCTGAGGCGTTCCTCCTACAGGGACAGGGCAGGACCAGGAGGTGTCAGGTATTCAGTGGATGTTCCAGAGGATCTTGGCCAAAAGCCAAAGAAAAAGAGTGTACTTTGAACTAGCCCTTGTGTTCCCCATGACAATGCAAACGGACTCTCCTGTCCATCAGCTTGGATTCAGAACTGCACGCAGATTCCACCTGACAGGGGACCCACAAACAAATGAAGAGACTGCAGGTCCAGCCTACAGTCTCCACCCTTTAAACAAAATCTGCTACTCAAGTTTAAAATGCCGTCAACATCTGGGAAACGAGCGGGCACGAGAGTCTCTGGGAGCAAGATTTGTTTCTAGAGGCGACTCTGAGGAAGTTCAGATGAAGTCTAGAGCAGAGATTCTGGGGCTGAGGCTCTCTCTCTAGTTTTAAAATAGGCCAACTCATCAGTGTGACAGCGCCCAAGAAGTGCAGAGCTAGGTATTATTAAAGTGCAAAGAGCAGCTTTCCTGGGAGCAGTGCCGTTACTAAACGCGCCCAGGCTCGTGAAAGCGTACAGCCAAACTAACACTCGTACGCATGTTGCTTGGTACCTCACTCAGCCAGCCGTCCGGTTTAGTTCAGGGAGCATGCCTGCCCAGTAGGGCGCTGCTTAATATGAGCAAGGTTGGCAGCATCTGGCCCGGAGAGATGCTGTATTAACACATCAGCGTGTTTTCATCCTGTCCATGCTCCCATTGCAGCTTTAACTCCAAGTCTCTGAACAAGAGAGTGAAAAGCTTGTCACTGTCCTGGACGGGGCCAGAGGCCTGGGGAGCAAAGGGGTTTTGTTCTAGGCAGGCCGGCTCCCTTGCTGCCAGCAGCACATCTGTCGCTTGAAAGTCCAGAGGCTGCCATCTGCTTTCAGGCAGGGACAGCGAATCTGGTAACATCAGCTGGCCTGTGCTGTGGTCCCCGGGGCGGTTGTCGCAGGTGCAGACAGACTTCAGCAAGGAGGAGGATGAAGACGGAGTCCCGCCCTCGGAGACAGAGTTTGTGTCAGCTGTCACGGAGCAGTGCAATGGCAGCAGGCCTGCCATCTGCCCTCGGTAGTTTCCTCCGTCTGGCTGCAGGCCTGCCATCTGCCCTCGGTAGTTTCCTCCGTCTGGCTGCAGAGACAAGGACTGGAGCAGGGGCCGCTTGGTTTCCTCATAGTCTGTCTGGAGCATCAGCGGCAGTGCTTGCTCCAGGGAGAACACAGATCCTCTCACATCAGGATCGTTGCCTTCCCATAATTCTCTCGTAGCCAGCCTAGGCCTCTGCGCCTTGTAATTCTCCTCACAGAACCTCTCTTCTGCAGCCTGGGTTTTGAGTTGGCTGCTTATGACGTCCTGCAGCGTCAGGTCTGGCTGAGAACTGATGCACGTGGAGCTTTCGACACACACTCCGTATGTCAAGGCCAGAGGCTTGTTCTTCAGTGCGCAGGGTGGATTTTCCTGGGTTCTCTGGGGCGCGTACGCTGAAAGAAAACCATCCACTTGGCCGCCTGGCTGAACGACGGGTAGAAACACCTGCTGCTGATAGCCAGTTTTTGACAAAGGGACTATAGGCGGCTGCATATCTGGGATGAACGGAACAGGTTTGGCTAAATCCTGAATGGGGCTTATGCCATGCTCCACGGTTAGCATGAGGGGCTGGAAGGCTGAAATCTCTCGCAAGTCCTGTCGTGGGAGACAGACAAAGGTTAGCCGGTAACAAGGAAGCTGTGAATTTTCAATGGTTGTTTATATTACTGCAAAACCCCTTTAGGAAAGTGTGCACCGGCGCTTGTGCTCTGATTCACTGAGCAACCCATCTGGGATCCTGGGTCTTCCCGTGTTCCTTCAAAGGAAGGAAACACCCCCCCTCAGGCACCAGACCAGTGATGCAACTCTGCGTCCAAGGGAACAAACTCCTTGTCCCCCAGTGCACGGACTGCCCTTCGCTTAGCCCACCGAGCCAGACACGTGGGAACTGGGAGCTGCCCCACCCCTGGGGTCCTGGCCTAGCGCCCGGGCTCCTGGCTGCAAGGCCTCAGCTGGGGTGGGGGTGGACAGAGGTGAGGGGGCTCAGCGCCCCACTTTTAAAAAGGTTCCCATGCTAGTGAGCAACACTCCCCACACTGTGACTGGCCCCTGAGGTGGAGGGATGGGCGTGTACGGCCCGGTTCGCAGTAGTGACTGTGGATGCCTCTGCTTTTGGGTGTCAACCTGATGCGCCTTAACGGGGCTGATTTTCAGCAAGTGCTGAGCGTTCTGCGTCTAAAGAGCAATTCCCTCCAGGCTGTTGCTCCCAAGAAAGGGGGCCCAGAATCATTAGTCGCCGTGGAAAATTATTCTGTACAGCCTAAATCCAAGTGTTGCTTTTGGGCTTCCCAACTTTGAAACCTGCCAGCAGATCCCCTGAGAGCCAGCCCCCCTCCGAGGGAGTAAACCAGCTTCCTTAACCTGTCAAAGAGTCTTCCGACCTGCCATCACTTGTGCCCACTCTGAAACTTGCCATCAGGGCCGGCCACAGATTTCCCCGGGCCCTGGGCAGTGTGGGTGGGTGGAGCCTTGGTGCTGGGCCCCCGGAAGGGGCAGGGCCTTGGAAGGGGCAAGGCCGGGGCAACCAGCCCTCCTTCCCCCATCCCTCAGCACCGCTCACAATGGGCCATGTGGGGCCCTGGGGGCTGTTTAAAAGGCCCAGAGCCCCGGGCCCTTTTAAATCTCCGAGCCTCAGGGCATCGGCCTTCTACGCCCTGCCTGTCGGCGGCCCTGCTCCCCATGAAGATCTTTCCTGAGCTAGAAAGCCCAGGCTCCGTTGCCAAAGGAGCATTATACCTGCCTCACCCGGTGACCTTTTCTATACAACTATCAGCCACAGCCAGTCACACTAGGTTTCTACCTTGGGCTGGCTATGTCTCGCAACAGGAACATTGGCCGCGAGGTGTGTGTGTTGTGCAGGGAGGGCAGGAAGGCTAAGAAGGGAGAGACACAGCATGACACATCGAGAACACATGGGCTCACTCTGAGTCGAACAGGGGAGAGGCAGACCGGCCACTCTCTGGATCAAGACGAAAGGGGTAAAACAACAGGGGTGATGTCACAGGGGTGTAGCCGACCAGGTAAGGAGAGGAGGTGGATGGGGCATTTCTAGGACAACAGAACTATCCAAAACACAAGATCTGGGCAAACCTACCCTGACATCTGTTGGAAAAGTAATATGGCAAAACACAACATTTCTCAGAAGTTCTTGGACTGTAACGGGGAAAACATTTTGTTTGGGGAAAAAGAAGGAAATAACCAGGAGGTCAGCTATGCTAGACTTGATTTGAACCAACAGGGAGAATTGGTTGAGAATCTGACCATCATGAAAGGAGAGATTTCATGACTAAGGAGAGGAACGAGAGCAGCAAAACAAGGACAACGGACTCCAAAGCAAACTGCAAACAATATCTCAAGGGAAAAGGGAGTTCAGGAGAGCTGGCAGTTTCTCAAGGAGACCAAATGAAAGACAGAACTACAGGCTATCCTGACAAAAAGGGGAAAATGGGAAGAATAGTAAAAGGCCAATAGGACTCCTGTAGGAGAGCTTTAATGGCTTGAACATCCAAAAGGAATCCTATTCCCTACAAAAAAGAAAAGACAATAAACTTTCTAAACTGCTCTACAGCACAGGCTACAACAGCAACTACCTCAACCCACCGGATAATATTGTTAACCTCTCTAGCTACAAACTCAACCCAGCAGAAGAGTCTGTCTTATCCCGGGGGCTTTCTTTCTGCCCCACCTCCCCCACTAACTGGATTCAATTTTGTGGTGACCTTGAGGCTTTCATTCGCCGCCTCCGAGAATATTTCCAAACTACCAATGAACATCAATCTGACCAACCAGGTCCCCCCTATCAACACCAAAGGAAAAACAATTCTATATGGACTCCCCCTGATGGTCGGAATTACAATCTGGATTTCTATATACAAAGCTTCCGCAACAATGCGCAGACTGACATTATTCACAAACAACAAGCGACACACAATCTCAGCCGCACTGAACACTATGCCATCTAGAGTCTCAAAAACAACCCGGACATTATAATCAAGCCAGCCGCCAAAGGGGGTGCTGTGGTCATTATGAATACGTCCGACTATGACCAGGAGGCAATGATCTGGAGGCAACACCACATTTTACAAACCTCTCTCCTCTGATCCCACTTCAGAATACCAAAAGGAACTACACTGTCTCCTTAAAAAACTCCCTACCTCTACTTGGGACCAAATCCACACAGACACACCTTCTGAACCCCGACCAGGGTTGTTCTATCTGAGTCCCAAAATCCATAAACCTGGACGCCCCATCACCTTGCGTGAAAAGAATTGGGAAAAAATATGCTAATGACATCGCGACTCATGCTAACGAGTCCCTCATTAGCATATTTTCTGCCTCAAAATCTTGCAGTGTACACAAAGCCGTAGAGTTTGTGTGTTCCAGCCCCACAGTGAGATGGCGAGAGGAGGGGCTGGAGCATCAGCACAGGCTCCCCAATGCTGCGGGGAGGCGAGGCGAGGCAGACCTGAGTTTCAGGGGCTGGATCCAGGCAACCTGGGGGCTGCATCTGAACCCCGGGCCGTAGGGTCCCCACCCCTGCCCCTAAAGGGTAACAGAGTTCTAAGGAATAGCCAGTGTGGATTTCTTAAGAGCAAACTGTGCCAAACGGATCTAGTTTCCTTCTGCATAAGGGTTACTGGCCTAGCGGGTGGGGGAAGCAGTAAATGTGATTTATCCTGATTTTAGAAAAGCTTTTGACTTACTCCCACATGAGAGTCTCATAAGCAAACTAGGGAACGGTGGACTGGAGGAAATGACTGTACAGTAGAAGCACAGCGAGTTGGGAGATGGGACTCGAAGTAGTTATCAGTGATGGACAGCGGGAAGCGTCAATCCTGTCTGGTACCATTCAATGTTTTCATTAATAACTTGGATAACGGAGCGCAAAGTACCACACTGAGCATAGGCGCTGACTTCCCCTCTAGCTGGGGGGCTCTTGACCCTCCCCCCTTTCCCCAAACCCTGCCCTGCTCCATTCCAGCCTTTCCCCCAAGCCCTTCCCCCACTCCATCCCTGATCCCCCACCTCTTCCCTGCCTCCTCCCCCAAGTGCACCCTGTCCCAGCTCCCCATTCCTCCTGGAGCTTCTTGAATGCCACAGATCAACTGTTTGTGCCACGCTGGCAGTGCTGGGAGGGTGGGGGATGAGGTGCTCAGCGGGGCCACACAGGTAAGTGTCTCCCAACCAGAGCCTGCCTCTGGCACCCCAGCCCCTCCCACTCCCAACCCTCTTCCCCCCCACCCTATGTAATCCAACCCCTCTGCACCCCGGGCTCCTGCACCCATAACCCCTCCCAGACTCTGCACCCTCCCATACACCCTCCTCAAGGTCACAATCCCCTCTCAGACCTTGCACCCCAATCGCCTACCCTCAAGCATAACCCAAATACTGCCCCCCCTCCTGCACTCCTGCCCCAGGTAACAGCCCCCTCCCAGACCCTGCAGCCCCTCCTCCAGGTCAGACTCCTCTCCTGCACCCATCCTCACTCCCAGACCCAGCATCCTGTCCCAGGTCACAGCCCCCTCCTTACCCACACCCCCTCCTGCACCGCAATCCCTTAGCCCGAGCTCCCGTCTACACCCGATCTCCATCCCAGACCCCGCATTATGCCATGGAAGAGTGCGGCCCTTGGCCACTTACAAATCCCAGCAAAGGTTACTGCCCGGCTGGGGTTAGACAAAGAGCAGTGAGGGGAGCGCCAGGGCTACCTGGTCCTGCCTCGCGCACTGGGGGTTGGACTTGCTGTCTCTAGGCCTCTGCGAGCCCAACATTGCTCTGCGCCTCCGACCCCGGAGAGGCCGTTTCCCGGGCACAGCGCACGTTTCCCGCGAGGGCGGAGGGCACTTACCAAAGCCTTAGGCCAGGCGGCGCGCGGCGTGGTGTACTTATAGCTCACGTACCCAGCTGCGACAAGCAGCAGCCCCGCAGCACACGTGACTCCGCCCAGGCAGTAGAGGAGCCAGCTGTTGTCTGTTACGTGGGGGAAAACAGGCAGTTGAGTCCCACCGAGTCCCTGGGCCTTCTAATCCAGCCTCCCGCTTCGCGGTGCCATGGAGCACGACAGCTGTTCTCCACCAGGCTCCCTGCTGCTGCTTGACCCCACCGCTCATTTCTTCCCACTGCTAGGGGCCCCAGACCTCTGGAACTCCCAGTGCAATGGCCGGGGCTATGCAGGAGCTGGGTCTGGCCGCACCCAGCCTGGGGGAGTGGGCAGCAGAGGCACAACATGCTGCTGGTCTGTGCTCCCTGCCACGGTCGGTCGCTCTCAGGCCTGTCCATAGAATGACCCCATCTCTTCCCAGACTGCCACGTGGACACAGCCCTTCCCCAGGGCAGCAGGGAGGCCAAGCTCCCCTAACCGAGGCAGTGGTCCCGCCCATGCTCTGCACCAAGGCTCCCCCCAAGCCAGCTGCCTGGAGCTGGGCTGGCGGCCAGGGGCTCCTTTGGGCCAGTGTGGCTTGGGGAAGTCGAGCCAGCTGGCGCGGCTGGGGCAGGCTTGCTGGGGCTCCTCTGGCCATGCGGGGTTAAGGGTGCTCAGGGCTCTGGTGGGTGGGGAGTGGGATCTCAAGTAGAAGGGGCCGGGCCCTGAAGGGGAGGGCATCACACGCTGCCTGCGCCCCCTCCCATGTCCAGGAACAAGGGCCTCTCCTGGAGCCATGCAGCTGTAGCAACCTCACCTGGTAACGTTCTCACTTGGAAGACGCACGGCTTGCTTCTTTTCTCTAAGTGCTTGAGATACAGCGTCCCGTTATATTCAGTGTCCGGGGTCAGGTTGGAAACTTCAAATTCTTTGTTGTGCTCGTTCCTTTCCCACTGCTCAAAGCAAAGCAAAGCAAAGCAGGGATGTGTATTTTACAGAGGTTAAATTACTGAGTCACTTCAACTCCAGTTAAAAAAAAATCTCAACAAAACAACCTGGCATTTCCAAATGAAATCCTCTCCTGACTCTTACTACTAACCACCAAGATTAGCAAAACATCTGATTTGCTGCCACCATTAGTAGTTTTTTTTTTTTTTTTTTTTTTTTGTAGTTCACTTCCCTGGGACAATGAAAAATAGTAGAGCTGGTTGGATTGTTTTCAGTGCAACAGATTTCCATCTCAAAAAGGAAATTTCCCCACAAAAATCACATTGATTTTGATGAAATTTTGTTTAGGAAAAAAACTGAGGAAAAACTTAAAAAAAAAAAAAAAGTGTCAAAAGAGCCTATTTTAACATTTTTTGAAAAAAGAGTTTTGAGTTTTCATTTTTCAAAACTTCTCATTTTGAAATTTACATATAAAAAGAGTTAAAATTGAATCTATTGACCCAAAATGAAAGTTTTATAAACGATCTTGAAATTTTGGGGGTTTTCAGTCCCTATTCAGGAGAGAAAAAATTCGAAATCTTGATTTTTTTTTTCATGGAACAGACTGAAAAATCAATTTTCCAGCCAGCCCTGCCAGACAGTTCATGTTCCCACTTGAGTCTGATCAGTTTCTAGTCAGTTGTGGAATTGGTGGTTTCTGAATATCAAAGATGCTGAAAATTTCATTGTTCTTCAGAAATTCCATTCCGCATTAACTCACGTCACTCCTGCATTTTATTCAGACAATCAAGCCAACAGTCAGTGGATCCATGGAAGTGCGTTACCTCTCGGTGCGTCCTTTGGCTGAAGAGCACCATGTGGTAACTGATAGCTCCAAACCGGCTGTAGATGTTCTCCACAGTGAGCTGGCTGCCATCCTCATCTCTCACAGGCGTGTAGAGGGGCTGGATGGAAAACCTGATGGACGTGACTTTAGGAAAGCACTTCACCTCCAGCTTTCCAATCGTAGCTAGAAGACGGAGAGTGGATGACAGTTGATAAATGACTGGAGCATATGTTTAGTGACTATCATTAGTGCTTCCCACCTTGTCCTGTGCCCCTCAGCCCAGAGTTATTAAACATTTATGGCATCAGATGGGAAGGAGTTACTGTGACTGATGAATTCTCAAATCAGCTGAAGGGCAAGCAGCAAAAGAAATCAGACAAGGTTACAGGTGGAGGCAAAGCATTGATCAGCTGTGAGCTGAAAGGTCTCACCTGCAGCTTGTCAGTCAAATCGCTTCAAAAATCAAACCCTAGAGAATGGCTGTAGGATACAGTATAATCCCACCTTGATACGCTCTCCAAAGAAAAATGAATTTCTAATAGTCACAGATGCTACACGGCACTTTTGTAGCGTGTTTAATGCAAGGATCTCAAAGGGGTTTGGAAACACTGAGGCCTAGTCTACACCTAAAAGCTAGACGGACCTAGCTACCTCACTCAGGCTGTGTCTAGACTACACCCGCTCTGTCAACAGAGAGATGTAAATTAGGCACGTCAAAATTGCTAATGAAGCAGGGATTTAAATATCCCACGCTTCATTAGCATAAATATGGCCACTGCTTTTTTTCAAAACGGAGCTTTTTCGAAAAAAACAGCAGTCTAGATGGGGATCTTTCACAAAATAAACCTTTTTTCGAAAGATCTTGTGTTCCTCAAGAAATGAGGTTTACAGGATCTTTCAAAAGAGGGTTGTATTTTTGAAAGATCCGTGTCTAGACTGCTGGCTTTTTTCGAAAAAGCTCCGTTTAAAAAAAAAAAGCAGTGGCCATGTTTATGCTAACGAAGCACGGGATATTTAAATCCCTGCTTCATTAGCAATTTTGACGTGCCTAATCTACATCTCTCTATTGACAGAGAGGTGTAGTCTAGACACAGCCTGAGTGAGGTAAAAAAATTCACACCACTGAGACACATAGTTAAGCTGACCTAAACCTGGTATAGGCACACCCAGGTTGATGAAAGCACTACTGGGGAATCTGAAGTTTAGCTATACCCTAAGTCTCACAATGCCCCTGAGAAGTAGGCATGGTGAATATTAGCTCCATTTCCCAGAGAGGGACAAGCGAGGCAGAGACAGGATAAGGGACTTGCCCAAGGCTACACTGTCAATCTGTGGCAGAGAAGAAATGGAGGGCAGGTTATGTTAAGTACCAATCAGGCTGGCAGCTTGTCCTAACTTTCCACAGCTCCATATCTCGCAGCTGCTGTGACTTGGTCCCTGGCTGCTCACAGGCACCCATCACATCCCAGTTAGCGTCCGGCTGAGTCCTGAGCCCACATCCCTAGAGCCCACCAGCACCCTGAGCTGGGCACATGATCCTCTAGAGGCCTCTGGGCTTTCCAGGGGAGTCAGGACTCAGGAGCCTCCTCCACCTCCAACCCATCCTGGACACAAACATCAGCCAGCCCTCTTCCTGTCTGACATCAGTCTCCTTCGGGAGCGGCTTGCCCACAAGCCCCTTCCCACATGGGCTTTGTCGTGATACCCTTTTAGATACCATGAAGCCAGCTGACATGTTGCAATGGACATCAGCATGAACAGGCCACAGGAGCCAGGGGTGCAGTGTGAACAGCCGTGTCCCTTACTGTCTTCTCGGGGGTCGAATCTCTCTGAGGGGACCCAGTCGGAGGAGCAGCAGTTCCAGGCGACGGCCCTCACTCTGGCGTAGTAGCGGTCGGTGAAGTTCTCCGTCTCCCGCGTGAGGTTACAGAAGGGCTGCGTGATGTTCTGGCACTCGCTTTTCTCCAGCCAGTGTTTGTCGCCGTACCTAAGAGAAGACAACGACCGTGCTCAGTCTGCCCTAGAGAATCACTGTGGAACCCTAGGCCCTAGAACTGGAAGGGGCCTCAAGAGGTCATTGAGTCCAGTCCCCTGCCCTCACGGCAGGACCCAGCACCAAATTCTAGATCATCCCTGACAGGTGTCTGTCCAACCTGCTCTTAAACATCTCCAGAGATGGAGATTCCACAACCACCCTAGGCAACTTATTCCAGTGTTTAACCACCCGGACAGCCAGGTAGGAAGCTTTTCCCAATCATAGAACACTAGAACCAGAAGGCACCTTGAGAGATCATCAAGTCCAGTCCCCTGCCCTCACGGCAGAACCAAGCACCGTCTATACTATCCCTAATAGATGTTCTTCTGCTCTACTCTGCGCTGATTAGGCCTCAGTTGGAGGACTGTGTCCAGTTCTGGGCACCACATTTCAAGAAAGACGTGGAGAAATTAGAGAGGGTCCAGAGAAGAGCAACAAGAATGATTAAAGATCTAGAAAACATGAGCTATGGCGGAAGGCTGAAGGAATTGGGCTTTAGTTTGGAAAAGAGAAGACCAAGAGGGGACATGATAACAGTTTTCAGGTATCTAAAAGGGTGTTACAGGGAGGAGGGGGGAAAATTGTCCTCCTTGGTCTCTGATGATAGGACAAGAATCAATGGGCTCGAACTCCAACCTAAACCTCCCTTGCCGCAGTTTAAGCCCATTGCTTCTTGTCCTGTCCTCAGAGGCCAAGGAGAACAATTTTCCCCCCTCTTCCCCGTGATACCCTTTTAGATACCTGAAAACTGCTATCATGTCCCCTTCAGTCTTCTCTTTTCCAATTTCTAGACCTTTAATCAGGACTATACTGTATTGTGCCCCTCTCCCCCCACCCCTGCCTAAATATTGGAGAGCTGCACTAGCAAAGTAACAACATCCATGCCACTATTTTCTGCTTCTCGCAGGCTGGATCAGAGCATTTTACACACACGAGTGAATTAAGCCTCTGAATGCTTTTGTGCCGTGTCATTTCACACACACACTTGCTTTACAGCAAGGGAAACTGAGGCACAAACACAGGAAGTGACTTACCCAAGATCAGCAGCCAATCCTGGAACAGAACCCAGGTCTTACAGCTCCCACACTCAAAACGGTCTCTAACCTTCTCCAAAGGGAGCAATATGCAGATGTGGGACATAAAATTACTGGGAGGTTTTAAGATGCTTTTCGTTCAGACACTGATAAAGGGCAGGTAACTTTTTGGTTTGCCTCTTTAAGAGAAAGGGGCCTGTTTACAGGAACCAAAGTATCAGCCTCACAAAGGGGACGGTAAGAACACCCAGCTCATACTCCCTTGCTCTTGGCAAAGGCCTTGGACAGATGGAAGGTACCATTGGCAGAGCCGAGTGCCTGGTGATAGATACGTCTCTCCTTTATTTAGATGCCTAATGAGGCTGGATTTCAAGAGGGGCTGAGCCCCTCCCCCCCCCAACTCTCCCCCCCCAGCTGCCAGGCACTGAACTCTGGGACCCCACTGTAGTTAGGCTCCTAGATATGGATTTCGGTGCTTGCCTGTCCAGCCCTCACATGGAACATTTTGCCCCTGGCTGCTCCAGGAAACACCACTTCTGCTCTGAGCTGTGGCAGGTTTGTGTGGAGCACGTGCCCTCCCTGCCTTTTCAGGAATGCATGGCTGTGTCTGCAGGCAGGCAGCCGGGACCCCCCCATGGAGCCTTCCATTCCATAGCCAGCCTCGCTGTCTGTGGGCATCCTGCCTTGGGACCCACACGGGCAGCAGAGCCAGCTCCTGCCAATGGCAGTTTTTATCTCCGCTGGAAGAGGCTCTTGGCTTAGATTGTTTCTCCTCCCAGCGAACTGCAAAGAGAAGCTGGGCCTGGGCCCCCAGCGCTGCTGGGCTTGGCGGTGCGGGGCCCCTGGCGCTGCTGGGCCTGGCGGTGTGGGGCCCCTGGTGCCAGGAAGTAAAACCTCTGCTTGAGCCGCTGGCACCTCTTTCATTTCAAATTAAGCACCGGGGCTCTTCTCCGGCACAAATCACGCACAGCCGGAAGCTCCCTGTAGCTTGGCTACACAACAGAGCCCAGGAGTTTGGGATCCACCTTTGCCAGGTGCCCTTGTGGCTCTTCCTGCAGCCTCCGTCTCGGGAGGCAGGCCGGGGCGTTAGCCATGGCGGAGCAGCTGTAGGGCTCGGAGCCTGGGAGTTGTGTGTCTGCACATGGGTGGTGACGTGAAACACAGGAACTCGGCACAACAGGCATTCTAGCCCCGCCCTGCCCCACAGCTGGGAGGTTGTTTGTGGTGTGGCCTACGCGGAAGGCAGCTGTATCAGGGGCTGACACATGACCCCACACTTTCCATTTGCTCAAAGCAGGGCTTCCGACCAGCAAGGGTGTCTGGCCAATGCCCTCCCTAGGAAAGCCAGTCACATCTCCCATGCCCTCCTCAGCATGATGCAGGCAGCTGGGTCCCCTCCTGATGGCTTTTTCATTAATTATTGTAATTAACACACATCTGGAAGCCAAATGCATCATGAGCCAATGATGCAGCCTGTCTGGGTCTTGCTTGGAGGAAGTGCCGCTGGCTGGTAAATGCACGGGGGGAGGGGCTGAGAACCAGGGTGCCCGAGTTCACTTCCCTGCTCTGCCTCATGCGCTGCTCCGTTTGCCAGCTGGGAACCGGGCCAAAGCCCAGTGAAGCGATGGAGACTCCCATGGAGTTCAGTGATTAAGCCCTGGGGGCCAGAGCTCTACAGCAGATTTGTTCAATGGAGGGAGGCTAGGTTCCCCCCTGGACACGATGCTGCAGCGACCGTCCCACTGTGGCTCAGGGAAAGAGCAGGGTTGCAGAACTGGGTCAGCACTGATCCCACCCGGGACCTCGGGACCTGAACTCTGGGCTAGGCTTGCCAGATGCTTTGACCAAAAATCCCGAACATGGCAAAAAAACCAAACCCATGAGACCAAACTTGAACCCCCCCCCCCCCCCCCAAAAAAAGGTCGCTGCACCTTTAAGAATCCCTGTGCTCCTTGCTTCCCCACGCCAGACACGGCAGGGGAAGATTGTCCCCGCCAGCCTTCCGTCCAAGAGAAACGGAAAATACCGGACATGTACAATTTTCTGTTATTTTTTACTGGACAGGGGCCACAAAAACAGACTGTCCAGGTGAAAACCAGACACCTGGCAACCCTACTCTGGGCTGGTGACCTTCCCCCACAACCCTGCCTGTAGTACCAGATGATCCACCAAGGGGTCTCCTTGGCCAAGGAGCTTCCTTTGGGCTCTGGGCTCTCTGTGCTCCAGCCTTGCGCAGGGCCAGCAGGGCGGGGCTAGAGAGCTGCCGAACCGGGAGCCCTCTGAGAGGACGACTCTCCAGCTGGGCCAGGCGCAGGGAGATGGCAAGACAATTCCAATGGGCAAAATGTGAAGCCCCCCCGGGCACAGCCTATGAAATGTCATGTGGCCTCTAAACCGGCTCCCACACACACAGCCCTGCCTCGCCCTCCCCCAGCCTGGCCGGGCTGCTCGCCCAGCTACCGCTGGCTCCCTGGGCGGCACAGGCTCCCGGATTTCTGCAGACCAGATCGTTGCTGGACCAGAGAGTCCCAGATTTTGGGGGTACGACCTGTAACTATCTTTCACAGATGGGTAAACTGAGGCATGGAGCAGCACCTCCCCCACACGTCAGTAGTAGATCAGGGATTAGAACCCCAACTGCAAGTCGAGGGCCCTTATCTGCAGGACCAGAGAGCTTTCAGCTCCACCCACTCTTCCTTAACTGAGGGTCACTGTCCAGCTGAGATGAGCTCCTAGGCCAGCCAGGGGCAACCGAGGCTAGTGAGTGGGACACGTGAGTGGGGCGTGCAAGTGGGACGCGTGAGTGGCCGCCTTCATCCCAGGGGCTGCGAGATTGTCAGAACCAAGACGGTCTCCCGGGACGGGGGCTTTGCTCCCTGTGCTCGCGTAGCTGGAACCCGCGGGGGTGCCGACTGAACCGTAACAGCGCTGGGATTGTGCTCCCTCTGCAGCCAGGGCCCTCCCAGCCAGTGCTGTGCAATCAGCACCCCCTGGCTCTCCGTGCGTGGCACGTTAGTAACACCGGCAGGAAAAACACCTACGTGGGCAGAAGCCAGCGGATCTGGCAGCCTGTGCATGGGCAACGGTAACAAAACATCTCGCGGGCCCCACACAGAACCTCCCTGGCCCGTAGCCTTAGACCCAGTTCCAAGCCGAGCCCTTTCCCCGGCCTCTGGCAGCCCAGCCTGGCTCTCCGTGAAACCCACCAACCCAAAGCCACGTCCAGCGGGGGCTGGGAGACGTTTTGTTACCGTTGCCCATGCAACGGAGACGGCAGAGCCACGTACCGTTTGTACTGGACGTCGTACACTGTGCCCGGGGGAGCCTCTGCCCCCATTTCCCACTGGAAGATGTTCTCAAAGTTGACTGAAGAAAACGCTGCATGTTTCAGAAGCGGCGACCTCTCTGCGACCAAGCACCCTAGAGGAACGGGGGAGTGAGCATGAAAAGGCACCGGGGGTTCCCAGCCTCAACACAACACTCCGCTGGCGTGGGTGCTAGCGATCCCATGGGAGGGAGGGAGCAAGGCTTGGGACAGTCCCCGGGAGAGGCTGTGGCCCTGGCGTTTGGATCTGGAGCGAACTTCGGCCGGGGCAGGGGCCAATACTGCAGGGGACAGCCTGCCACGCTGCAGCAGAGCACTTACAAGCTGCAGGCGATGGGTCAGGGCCTGAGCTGGACCCACCAAGCATTCAGTAAAAATGGGGGGGGGGAGTAACCACGGCAACCAGGCCTCTAGGCCATTTTTGTAGTCCTGGAGACCTCAGGTCATCCAGGCCTCTGGCTGGCTCCCTGAAGGCTGCTCCAAGGGGGATTTGGGCAATCCCAAATCAGCCAGATATAAAGGCCCCTAGATGCTATTGCAACCAATATAATAGATGCTGCTCTACTGGCTTGATACCACCTGCTGGGGGGGCGGGGGGGTATCCTGCACAGGCTAAAACGAACCTGCCTTTAGGACAGCTGTTTGCTGGCAGGAACGCACAAAGCTGCTCCCACACACTGGAGGGGTCTGAACAGAAGAGCAGCCAGACTGGGTCAGACCAAAGGCCCATCTAGCTCAGTGTCCTGTCTGCCGACTGGCCAGTGCGAGACGCCCCATCCCAGCTGTCATGGCTGGCAAAGGCTCGCTCCCATGGGACTGCTGAGTGCATGTGTAATGCTGCAGGAAGAATCGAACCTGGGCTCTCTGGAGCTTAGTGTATGAGCCTCTACTGCAGGGGTGGGGAACCTCAGGCTTGGGGCTGGATGCAGCCCCTCGGCTTGCCTGGATCCAGCCCCCAAGACTCAGCCCCCCCCCCAGCACTGGGGAGCCCGTGCTGGTGCTCCACTCCTTGGGGGCTGGCATGAGGGGAATGTGGGGAGGGTCTCTCTCCTTCTCAGTCGGGGCCACAGTGAGGGTTTTTTTTCCACCTCTCACTTGTATGTGGCCCCCGACTGATTTTTCTGTGGGTCAGTGGCCCCCGACCCAAAAAGGTTCCCCCCCATCGACTGCATGAACTAAAAGCCAGGAGGCTCGGCTGAGGCAGACTCATTCTATGCCCTTTCAGTGGTCTGGGTGCCACGAGGTGGGTCACACCGCAGCCAGCAGGTGCGCGGGTTACACGTCTGTGAGCAGAGCACGGATCCCCAGAGGCAGTGCCCTGCTGCTCCCCCCAGCTGCCCACCGGGGCTTGTGCAGCAGCCGGACGGGTCCAACAAGCTGCTGGTCGGTGGCTGGGTGCAGTGCCTGGAGTGTGATGCCGGAGCCCTTCCCAGGGTTTCGTTTCCAGCGGGTACACGGCAGAGCAGCAAGGGCCGGTCTGCAGGGACAATTCACGCCCCGTCCCTGCGTCTTCCCTGGCCCTGTGCTGTGCTACCCGCTCCCAGCCCCCAGCTGAGCCTGCGCCAGCGAGTGCAATGACCTCTCGCGCTGCCAGGCTCGGCGGGCTGGATCCAAGGTGACTGTTCACAGAGCGAGACTCCGAGCAGGGCCTGGACTCTGGCCTGGGAGTGTCAGGGGGAAACTGAAGATAATGAGCCTACGTGTCATCTGCCTCCACCGGGCTTGGCCCAGGAGCCTGGCTCTGGGGAAGCCAGGAAATGGCTTGATAGCGCAATCGGCACAGCAGGACGCTGAGGTGAGCCCTGGACCAGGACTCCGGCCTGCTCCCTTCAGAGCATTTACTCTTGAGGCTTTCCAAGACTTAGGCCCTGTGCCTGCTGGTCTGGAGGGCAGCCGAGGGGCCTGTGGGGTGCATAAGAGGCCGCGTTTACGCTGCATGCCCCGGCTGTCCCCCCGGGGCCGGGCCCCTACATTTCCAGCAGTCGCTAGGGGCAGCCAAAGTGACGAGGAACCGGACTGACACTGGGTGATGAGGAAACGGGGGGCGGTCAGACTCTGCCCTGACAGATGGCCCCGTTCGGCCCCACGTGAGCACGAGCGGTTCGGGGCAGGGCTGCATCTGGCTCTGTCTGCAGAGGGGCCACATGTCCCTGGCAACGCGCACCGTGGTAGCACAGCCCGGGGGGGGGGGAGGGCAAGACGTGGCCCCAAGAACACCCCATGGTGAAAGGCCTCCCTGGGTTCATGGAGCCAGGCCCAAGGGCTGACCCTGCATCCACCCAGCCAGCCACCGACTCCTCCAGCCTAGGACAGATGCTGCCCCGGCGGTGCTGCCCCGCCATCTCCCCTGCCCCACTGTCCCAGAGCACCGGGACGTGGCTCTGAGTCTGACTCTGCTCATGGGGCAATGGAGGAGATGGCCGGCTCAGTGCTACCTCCTCCAGCCCCCGCAAGCCCACTTGCTCAGGTGCAGCCTGGGAAAGGCTCTGCAGGGCTTGGGGGAGCAGGAGAGAGAAGGGGCAGGGGCCCGGCCATGCTCCGTGGCACCGGAGAGCCTGCTGGATTCCTGCACGGACAGTGGAGCGAGTTGACCCAGCTGGGAGCACCTGGAGGCACCTGTGTCCCCCTCTGTGGCGATTCCTTACCAGGAGACCCAGAGCACTAGGAGAAAGGGGCTTTTCATGTGGACGGCTCCATCTGCCACAGATTCAGGATCCGTGGTGCTGAGAGGCCTGAACCCCTCCACACCTGTCCCCCAGCCCTGCCTGTCTGCTCCTGTCCTGAGGGTCCCGCTGCCAAAGGGGGTGACATGACCCTCAGTCACTAAGCTCAGCTCTGCCTGGAGTATTTGCTGACAGCGACAGTCCTCAGCTCTGGGGCTCCCTCCCCAACCAATGATCCAACCCCTAGGGTCCCTCTACCTCCCTACTCCTGCCAGTTTTCCCTCCCCCCATTCCCACAGCCTGCTAGTTGCTAGAAGGCCTGCTCCAAAGCCTATGGAGGCCAATGGGAGCCTACGGCAAGCGCTAGTCCTCTCCTGACTCGCTGTACAGCACTGTGCTTTCCAACAGCACTATAACAACAACCAGCACTGGAGCAACATCGGCAGAAGCGAACTCTCTAGAGCTCGTTCCAGGCTCGTAACAGCCACCTGCCCAGCCCCTGCACCAGTAACCCTCCCGAAGACCCCGGTCAAAGGAACGGAAAGCCGGTACTTACCCAGCAGGGAACAGGCAGCCCAAAAGATCAGAGGCCCCTTCATGAAGGACTCTGTGAGCTGGGAGGTAGAGATGGGGTTTTCCGAAGTCCAGGTGAGTCACCTCTGCAGGGAATGAGTTTCCTGCCTTTGGGAGCGTGAGCGACACTCCTCCAGATCCGGCGCGGAGCTACCCGCCTGTCTTCACTGCCATCGGTGCAGATGAAGCGGCGTGTGCGAGGGGGAACTGGAGTCCGTGCACACACTGCTCCGTTCAAAGGTGCACAAGGAGTGAAAAGTTCCCTGCTTTCTGAACTGGCACCCAGGGCCTGTTTTCTGATAAGGAACTGCCTGCCTGAAAACCCTGGCTGGTATTTCCCATCCTGGGGCCGGCTTTTCTGGTTGGGTGGCTTTATCTCTGCTGCTTTAAAAGGCAGAACTGGTGTCAGTGCATGTGCCTGGTTATGTAAACTCTCAAAACAATGCACCTAATTACACTGAAAACACCTGGGGCTGCTTCCTTGACTCCAAAGACACTCACATCGGCAAGCTCTAGGCCTGTTGCATTTGCTGTACATTAGAATTGACGGGCTGATGTGTAGCACCGTCCTCTATGGGGTGGAATCTGAATTGACCACCTGTGTGTCAAAGCCTCTATATCATTCACTGTGGAGATTTTCTTGTAGCTCAAGCAGTAGAGGCCCAGAGTTTTGGAACAGGAGGAGCTGAGCTGTATCCCCTGCTACAGCTGTGAAGTTTCAAGTGACCAGGATAGCTAGCCCACAAACAACCATCCTACTGTTGCTATGGCTGCCTGCGGCAGAATGTCCCCCCAGTCCCCAAAAATCAGGAGTTTGGTCCCTCAAAGAATCATGAGATTTAATCTCTGTTCAGGGCTCTTGTTCTTTGCCTTCAGGACGTTGAGCCTTTAGGGCACCCGCCAGTCACAATTTCAGGCTTTTCTCTGCAATCACAAGGGACAGAAGCCTCTTTGAACAAGGCTGAGATTCCCCACCAGCCAAGTGTCAGGAGACGTGTGAGAAAGCCACAAGAACTGGCTCTGACGCCCACTCTCTGTGTGGCTGGGACGGGTTCCCAGGCAGAGCAACAGTGTGTGTGGAAACCCCCAAATCCCTGAGCTCTAAGCCTGAGCTCCCCGGCCAGCAGGTGGACTCCCCCGGGGCTATTTCAGGGGTGTAGAGCTATTGCTCAGTGTCTTACCACTCACAACAGGGTGAAATCCTGGGTCTCAGTGCGGCATAGGCCTGCCCTGCCCTGCCCTGCCCTCCTGTGTAAGTCCAGATTCCACCCAGAGCAAAAGAGCCGGTCCCTGACCTCCAGCTGCTAACAGCACCATTGCTTTCCACGCAGAGCGCGCCCGCGGGCCATTCCCTAAGCACGTAACAGGTCTGTGCTAAGAACGGGAGCAGGGTGCACCCCCTTCAGGAGTGGGACGGTTGTATTCTTTAAAGCCAATTTAAAACCCCTAATGACGTGGTTTCCCCTTTAAGTTCTCCTTGGAGTTAGGGTAAGTGCAAAGCTTTTCCTCCCCCAAGCACAAACCATCCCAAATGAGCCCACGCCCCCAACTGCAACCTTAGAACCTTAACTACATACAGTAATAAAGCCACACACACCATCATCTGGTTATGATGTCCTATATGGTATCAGGAAAATACCGTACCTGCTGCCTACCCCACGCCTGGCCTGGAGCCTCTATTATTCTCCATTCTCTACCTTAGATTGTCTCCAGCAGCAGGAAGACAGAAGCCCCACTGAATGCTCCGAGTGTGCCACAGATTCACAGAAAAGCTTGTGTATGCATCCCTGGCACACTGTAGGAGTCCAATCAGTTAATCAGGCCAAATCCACCTATCAATTAGCACTGCTTGGGTTTAATCACACAGCCCTGTGCATCCAGCAGCTCTAGTAGATGAAGCCTGTAAGCCAGTCCCGTCTCCTCAGGACTCCTCAGGTACAGCCCTGTGTTGATAGCTGATTGCTGTCGCTCATGGCGACCTATGTCAGAACCACGGCGTGCGTGCTCCCCCGGGTTCAGAGCGCTGCGTCTCGCGCCGCGAGGCACTTTGAGAATACCCTCTGAAGGCCTCGCTCATCCCTCTTCGTTCTCAGAGGGGTGGAACCCGCCTCTTGGAATCGGTTCCTCTCTGGAGACAGTGGGACTGAGCTGGAAGCGCAGAAATGGGTTTGGAGTCCAGCCCACTAGGCTACACTACACTGCCGCATTGTCTGCAGCCAGATCAGCAGTGCGGACCTGATTTGAGGCTAAAGGCCAAGTCACGGCAGCGCTGCTAAAGCTTGCCAGAGTATCACTGCGGGCTGGGTGTAGAAAGGACCCGGAGAGCTCTGTGGCGCTTGGAAGTCAGTGTCAGCAGCACAAGTCAGTCCAACAAGAGGCACATTACCTTGGGGGTTGGGGGGAATTATTGACGGCACTCCAAGAATTCAGAAAGTGGTCGAGGGCTGCGCTCCTCTGTGATGTTAATGGAGGGGGCGCGGGGTCTGGGAGGGCGTTTGGGTGCAGAAGGGAGATCAGGGTAAGGGACTGGGGTGCAGGGTCTGGGAGGGAGTTTGGGTGAAGAGGGGGCTGTGATCTGGGATTGGGGTGCAGAGGGTTGGAGTATAACCTGGGGCAGAGGGTTGGGGTTCAGGGTCTGGGAAGGGGCCTAGGGGTGGGGAGCAGAGGATTGGGGGAAGGAGGGGCTGGGGTGCCAGAAACAGGCTCTGGCAAGGAGATGCTTACTAGGGATGCAATGGTGCAGTCGATTCACTGACAAGCAAAAGCTGATAGGTTAATACCATAGACCACACGCATTCCCCTCCCCCTGCCAGTACAGTTTTTAGCAGGCTTGTGCCGGGTCCAGGACTACCCCCCGCCAAGGCGCTGCTTGGTAAGTGTATTAGGAGCCAGGTGGGCAGGTAGACCAGCTCAGTTCTGGCTCACACCGAGTCTGGGAGCTCTGCCCCTGCCCCCAGAGAGGGGCTGCTGCCCCCCTCCCCCCGCTGTTGCCTTTGTGTCAGAAGCCGCAAAATGGGGCGACAGGCAGCTGGTCTGTGAGGGGAACTGGTTTTTAAACTGGCTCCTCTCTTGGACCAGTTCCAGGCTGGCACCCCACACTACTGCCTCTGACACCGAGGCAACCGCACAGAGTGGCACGGCGCTCCTCAGGAGAGGGGCTGGAGCGCACTGGCTGCCGGCCCCACCCCCGGGGACTATAGACCAGTCGAGTAACCGATAAGAATTCATGAGCTTAATCGACTACTCAATTAACCAGTATTTCACATCCCTAATGCTTACCTGGGCGATTCCCAACCAGCAGGTTCTCTGGCTTTCATGCTCCAGCAGGCCGCTCAGAGCAGCCGGATGCTGGGCCATTTTCTCTGTGAACAGCTGTGAGCCTGAGGGGAGGGGTACTTTCAAACAGGCAGCTCCCATTGTCTGGAAACAGGCCAATGGGAGCTGCAAGATTGTACTGGGGGCGGGGGCTGTGAGAGAACCCTCTCCAGCCTCCCCCAGGCTTGCAGCTATTCATAGACAAACAGGGTCCCACAAGCAGCTGTTCTGAGCATTGTGTGGGGGCAGGGCAGTCAGGGAGCCTGGCTGAGGCTCCCCATGGACCGGAGCCAGGGCCGGCCCCCAGCATTTTGGCACCTGAGGCAGGGAGCTCAAATAACGCCCCCATGCCCCCTCACTTGGGCCAAAACTTTGAAAGGTCTCAATTCTGCCTCCTTCCTGTTCTACTCCTCTCATGGGACTGCTCTGCTACCTACCCCAATAAAGGAGAACTAACAACCTAAAATGCCTTGTTCAAAAATTTTAAGTAACACTCAACTTTCAAACGCCTGAACAGCAAATGTAACTAGTGTACTGTGCATCTAGAGCGGAGAGAATCCATCTGCACCAGCAGCAGACACAATGTTCTACACTCTGGGTCCTAGCGACGCCCCCCCCCGCAGTCTTGCACCTGAGGCGGCCGCCTCAGTTCGCATCATGGTGAGGCCAGCCCTGACCGGAGCCAGTGGTTTGATGGGCCGGATCTGGCCGGGGTGCTGTATTTTGCCCGTCCCTGCGTCACAGCGGCAGTCCCAGCATCCAAACTGTTCTGAACCACTGCCCTCTGGTGGCAGGTTAGACAGGCAGCATGTGTCTCCACTTCCAGGGGAGCCCTTGTGTGACTCACAGAGGGGACTTAGCGCAGCTGCTCCCTGCAAGCCGGGCGCTTGGGCGGCCGCTCAGGAGAGATTCCAATGCTGCCCAGCTGATTAGCAGGGTGCCCACAGCGAGGTTTGTGTTTCTGTTGGTGGTGCACATTCATTCATACCTCTGTGCACATAAAATTATTCCACACATGGATGGAAAAGATTAGAGGGAACATTGTTTAGCAGTACTGCCAGCTAGGCCACAAAATCCCCTCACATAAAGAAATCAAAACGCTACCACATGCAGTACATTCTTAGCCTACATCAGGGCAACTCAACTTTTGAAGCCCCGGGGGCCAAAACTTAAGTGTAGTTGCATATACATGTAAATATATATGCAAATATATGCAAATAGCTTCAGTCACACAATACCCCAGCGCTCCCGGCACCTCCTCCTTGGGGGCTAGAAACACCGACACCCTGTACCTGTCTGTTCCAGCCAGCCCATCTGCTTGTGTCTTTCAACGCTCACCCCACCTGGGTGGAGCTTGTTCCCTGTGGAGGCCGCGTTCAAAGGATCCCTTCCGGGGGCCCGTGTTGAGTAGCCCTGGCCTACATGCACCTCCCAGATCTAGGGGGAAGCGAATCTGGTTCTTCACCTGAGTCTAGGATCTCCCACATAAAGGCAGTTGTGAGGTGGACACACGTCCCCTGAGGCCCAGACGGAGACCATCCACTCACTTCATGAGACTGGGGACAACTGTCAGAGGGTAACAACCTTCAGCTGCTACCAGTGTCTGGCCTGCACCCATTCTCCCAAGTCCAGACCCGGTTCTTCTAACCCTGCAGCTCTCTAGTCGATATCTGATGTGAATATCAGATATTCGGGGAACGGTGTTATTGCCATTAGCAGTCATCTGAACCCTTCCCCTCCTCCGGTGCTTGATCCTGGTCTCCCATTGCCCGAAAGTGAGAACATGCAGACCTACAGTGATGTCCCCCCCATGCCCCGGAGAGCTCTGAGCAATGGCAGTGCCGTGTGCAGCTGCATCCCTCGCCCTGGGACGAGTTTGCTTTTCTAAAATCTCCTTACCTGGAAGGAAACCTGCTCCACGAGTTCATTTCCATGGGAAACCCCACAGGTAAAACACCCTCAGCCCCTGGAGACGGGCAGAGATCCCACCTCTGGCTCACGCCCCCTCTCAGGTACCCTGAGTGCTATTGGCGCCAGAAGTGAAAGCAGCCCGCGCGGTGCCCCGGTAAGGCAGTGGCCGGTGAGAGGCCTGATTCCAGTCCTTCCCCTGCCCAAAGTCGAGGCTGGCAGCCCAAGGACCCGGGCGCGTGGGCCAGGCAGCCAAGAGCCTAGGTGCTGGGCCAGGATGCCAGGGTGGCTTTAGTGTCCCACCCACCCTCAGCTCCCTCCCCTGCCTATCAGCGCTGCCCCCATTTGGCTGGGAACAGGAGCAGGGTTAGGGTCACCAAGGGGACTGCCCCAGCCCCGAGCCTCCCATCCTGCATTCTACCCTACGCCCCCCCTAGCCCTTGCTCCTGCACCCCACCCACCCCTCTTCCCTGAGCCCCTCTCACAAACCCCAGGCCCTACCCGGACTCCTGCACCCCACCCACCCCTCTTCCTGAGCCCCTCTCACAAACCCCAGCCCCTGCCTGGACTCCTGCACCCCCACCCCTCTGCCCTAAGCCCTCACCACCCCAGCCCCTACCCTGACTCCTGCACCCCACCCACCCCTCTGCCCTGAACCCCTCACCACCCCCAGCCCCCTACCCTGACTCCTGCACCCTCCCACACCCCATCCCTCTGCCATGAGCCCCCCAGCGGGTGGGTTGTGATAGGACAGTCCCTGTCAGGAGTTTAAGATCTCCCCCCGCGAATGGCGCTTTGGCTCTTCACTCAGAGAGGGGTAGGCAGCAAGGGGGATCCCACCGGCCCCGGCAGAGAGGAAGAGGAATTGCCTGAAATGCCCCTCGGCTGGGGCGCTGGAAGAGCTGCCGGGGATTCCAGTCTGGAGGGAGCCCGGGCTCTCTCGGGGAGTGGGGGCAGCCCTGTGTGGCGGTGGGACACCCGCCCCCCCACGAGGCGGCTTCAGTTCCCAGCAGCCTTGAGCCACTCGCTCGGCACCCACAGGGGCGTTTTTATCTGCACCAAAACAAACACAAGCCTCCGGCTCACGCTGCTGCCCTGGGGCTTTGTTCTCTGTTCCCAGGCGAAGGGCGGAGGCTGCGGGTCCCTATGGGAGGCCAGCAAGGGGAGCAGGTGCACGCACCCAGCCGGGGAAGGGGAGTGGCCAGCCTGTCCGAGGTCCACGCCCGCTTGGAACCCGCCACGTCGCCAGCGTGTGGCTGGGTCTTCGCCGAGCCAGGCCAGCCCCAGGTCTGCGCCCCCAGTCAGGTCCGTGGCATGTAACGCACGTGCTGATAGCCCCGGCACTGACACGGTGGGTCCCTCTCCAGCCCCAAGCCCCCACCTTTCCCCCAGGCCTCAGCTCCACCAGTCTCGCTTAGTGCCGAGCTCAGGGGCGGCGGGTCCCTTTCCGAGCCCCCGGCCAGGCTCTCGCTGTCACTCGTGACGCCCTCATCCAGGGCCAGCTTTACAGTCTGAAAGCGAACAAGCTGCTCCTCCAGGGGGAAGCCGTCAGTGGCCTCGCTAACTCCCCTTGCGACACATGTGCTGGGGTCGGGGTGCGGGTGCCGCTGAGGGTCAGTGTAACGGGGACCTCTCCTAGTCACGCCCCACTCCTCGGCGGGAGACCCCCCGTTCAGTCCCTCCGCCAACACAGACACCTGCAGGAAGGGGTCTCCTTGGCCCGTGTCTGCCTCCCAGCCCTGCCACTCGCCTCCACAAGTAGCCGGATATCGGTCTTCCGAGAGAGAGAATTCCCCCAAGCAGGAGCTCTCGGAAAAGGAGGAGGATTTCTCGCTGGCTGAGAAGCCAGAGGAGTCGTCCTCGGCCGGTCCCCCTCTCCAAACGAGCCGAGAGAACCCTAACCCTGCTAGGTCCGGCACAGGCCCTCCCGCGAGGTGGGAGCCGTCCAGTTCTGAGCCCGAGTGGGACCCTTCCTGACTCATGCTGGCTCTGGGGCAGTTGGGGGCTCTCTTCAGGAACCGAGGCATTTCAGTGTAGGGTCTAAAACTGCCGCTGTCATCGTCCTCTTCCTCCGAAAGCGAGAGGAGAGACGCCGTCAGGGACGCGTCGCTCCTCGCCGTCAGGGACGCGTCGCTCCTCACCGTCAGGGTCACGTCGTTCCTTGCCGTCCAGGACGCGTCGTTCCTCGCCGTCCAGGACGCGTCGTTCCTCGCCGTCCGGGATGTGTCGTTCCTCCACCTCCCTCCCGATGTGGGCTGCTCCATGCAGATGAAGAGGTCTCCCTCAATATGCTCCTCAAGGACCATCCCAGGAGCCCGGAAATGGGAGAAATCCTGGCAGGAAGGGAAATGAGATTGGCAGGTTAAAAGGGGGTTTCAGTGTGACGGATATTTTGTCAAGTTACTGCTGTGTACATGGGAAGGGCCAAGGAGCCTGGCGAATGGCTCATTGTGGGATTGTCCAGCACCAAGCACAACAGGGCCAGTCCCAGTGGATATCCGTGGAGCTCCATGGATTTACGCCAGTGGCAGAGCTGGCCCCCTGGGTGTCTGCAGAGTGCCCAGCACGAGACCCCCACTCTGATCGGGGCCCTTCAGAACAAGAGGATGGATACACCAGGTCAGAGCAAAGGTTCATCTAGCCCGGCCTTCCAATGCCAGGCGCTTCGGAGGGAATGAACAGGACAAGTAATCAAGTGATTCATCCCTTCTTGCCCATTCTCAGCTTCTGACACACAGAGGCCAGGGACACCATCCCTGCCTAACAGGCCACTGAGGGACCTGTCCTCCATGAATTTATGTAGCTCTTTTTTTGGACGCTATTACAGACCTGGCCTTCACAACACCCTCTGGCAAGGAGTTCCACAGGTTGACTGCGCTCTGTGTGAAGAAAAACTTCCTTTTGTTTGTTATAAAACTGCTACCCATTAATTTCATCTGGTGACCCCTAGTTCTTGTGTTATGAGAAGTAGTAAAAAAAATTCCTTATTTATTTTCTCCACACCGGTCATGATTTTGTATCCTCCCTTACTCGTCTTTTCTAAGTAGAAAATTCCCAGTCATATTAATCTCTCCTCATATGGCAGCCATTCCAAACCCCTAATCACTTTTATTGCCCTTTTCTGAACCTTTTCCAATGCCAAAAGATCTGTTTTGAGATAAAGTGCCTACATCCGTACGCAGTACAGGAGGCGCCTGCCTTACGACGGCCCGAGATACGACCCCCCCACTTACGGCTGGAGGGCATCTGGAACCGATTGCATGGCAAGTTGGGGGCAGCCTGTATTCAAGACATGGGCACACCATAGATTTATACAGAGGCAGTCTTATTGTCTCTCCCTTTCCTAAGCCTTGTGTTCTACAGCTACACAGACACCCTGAAGTATGGGATTTGCAGGAACATGGCAGCTTCCAGGGTCGGGCCCACTAATTCAGTTTTTCCATACCAAAGCTCGAGGCCTCTTTGCTTTCTTGGCAGCTTGTTTACACAGCCGTAGGACGGAGGCAGCGACAGTGCAGAAGAAGAGCAGGATGAGCAATGGGACAGCCGTGGTGATGAGGAACTTCCAGCCCTTGGCTGCAAGAGAGAAGGCCAAGTCGTGGTTCTGTGCGGTGAGCGTGGTTTACAAAGACGACCAGCCTCTTGCAGGCGACTGTTGCCCATCAGTCCCAAACCTCAGTGTCCTCATTTGATACGAGCCTAGACAAGGGCAGGGACTTGGCCAGCAGCTCAGTGACCAAGCCAGGAAGAGAACTCAGATCCTCTCCAGAGCGGGTCAAAAAAAAATTAATTTTTTTTTTAAAGAAAATGTTGCTCAAAATGAAACCAAAATTATTCCGATCTAAGTTCTCCGTGGACAATTTAGATTTTCAGGGGAAATTCACATACCGGCTGAAGCTCTAAAATCAGCTCAGGTCCCCACGGTGCCGGACCAGAGAGGTCCGTCCTGTACTTAAAGTTCTGGTCTGACAAGCCAAGTTACTTTTAGCTACAATATTTTGGTTTACGGCCAAAATCTTTCAGGTGTCAGGCGTTCTGGTTTTTGATGAAAAATTGCACAAAAAGGAGACACATTTTGCACAGAGGAGGCTGGTTTTGCCACACCTGATTCTCCTTCAAAACCCACTTGGGGTGAGAGCATTCCCCCCAGCCCTGCACCTTCCCACTGCTCCCTTGCCCCTCTCTGCTGGGCTGTACCTCTGGGCGTTAGGAGCACGCACAGTGGCCTGGAGAACTGGCTGTGTTTTAGCTGGATTGCTTGATAGGAGGCCCTGGCACTCAGGCAGTAGTTGCCGCTCAGTGCCAGAGTGTCAATTGTGACGTTCTCCCACTTCATTCGGTCGTGGAACGGCACCTGCTGAGACACAACCAGGCGGAGGCTGGGAGACTCTTGGGGCCCTCTGGCCAGACTCTGGAAAGACCTTCGTGATGTGTCTCCCCCCAGCGTCCGGAGAGCTGTGATGGGCCACGTGCGGTCCATGGGGGCTCTGTGTGTGGCCCACGAGATATTTTGTTGCCGTGGCCCACGTGCAGGGTTGCCAGAGCCCCCTGGTTTCCATCCGCGCAGGCGGCTTCCTACTGGTGCTACCAATGTGACGGGCAGGAAAAGCCAGGGCAGGCGAGGCGCGGTGCGTGCGGATTGCACGCAGCACTGAGAGCCGCGCGCTCCCTCCGCAGCCAATCGCAGGGCTGCCACGGTGCCATGGGCACCCCACAGACGCTAGGTGCACACGCACAGCAAGCAAAGCCACCCGTGCCAGGAGACCGGCTTGGTTCCCACAGTCTTGCCGCTGCTGAGATGGAGGCCACTCACTAGCCTGCTTGCCCCGCGCTGGCGTAGAGGAGACATTAGAGGAGACCCACCCATCGCCCAGACACTTGGCCTGGCGCGGAGATTGTTCTCGTGACTATTCCGGTCCTTGAGGCCTTGCTGCATGGGCGGTTCACTTGCACACCAGCTGGTGCGCGTGAGGCCGCTCTGGGTGCCGCGCCTTATCAGCTTGTCTCACCGTGGGGACTTTCTACGGACCCCCCGGGGGGTCGCTTCACTGCAGGACTCTGCATCCTGGCACTTCTGTCTGTGCTGGGGATGTGAGCGACTAGTCGACTAGCCAATGAGCAAATGCTTATCGGATAGTCAACAGGCCAGTCGACTGGTCACTTCCCCACCCCGTGGCTGCCTCTATCAGAGAGAGGCAACAAGGGAGGAATGGGGGTGCTTCAAAGTGGCAGGGCCATGTAGAGTCTGGGGCCAGACCCTGGGCTCCACGTGGTGCTGCCACTTTGAAACACCATGTGCAGCCCAGCTGGCCCCGTGCTCCCCGTGGTGTTTCAAAACGGCAGTGCCGCATGGAGCCCAGGGTCAGCTGGGGAGACCCCAGCAACAGCTGCCACACATCAAAGGCAGAGGCACCCTCCTCGACTAATCAAATAGTCAATGCAAATTTAACATCCCTGCTCTGTGCATTGTGGGACAGGCCGGGAAAGGGACCGGAATCCTGGGTCTGGGGGTCAAACAACCATTCCCAGTTGCCAGAACCCAGCTCCAGCCCTCTCCCCTCCCCAGGACGCTGGGAACATTGGGACCAAGATCCAAGCGTTGCCTCTCCAGCACGTAGCTACGCCTAGTCCAGCGGAGCCGGGCCTGGGACTGACCTTGTCTTCAGTTCCAGCTCTCCAGAAGTCCAGGTCGTACTTCAGCCCGATAAAAACGCTCTTGACGCAGGATGCCAGGGGGAAAGTAGCGCTCACGTTGATTGTCGTTTCCGCCACGCTCACTGCCAGCGCCGGGGGAGCCAGGTGCACTGTATTTGTGAGCGACATGTTAGAGCAGCACTTTCCCACATGCCTCCAAAAGCCAGCCCCCGACACAGGCCCTGCACAAACCGCCCCCGGGCACGCTGGAATTGCAAAGCTCCACTCCTTCTCAGGGGGACACACGGAGGCCAAGGCCAGAGTTTTAAGGCTCTGGCTTGGGGGTAGCCCCTTGGTCTGCAGCAGCCACTCTCGCAGTGAGCAGGTTGGATAAGGAAGGACAGAGCTGCCTAGCAGAGACTCCCCACTGGGCGCTCGCCTTCCCTCCTCAGTCTGCATAGGGAACACGGGGGTTGCGGGGGCTGGTCTCTCCAGCTTCTCGTGCTGTGCCCATCACTGTCACACCTGGGCCCCTTACGGAATCCAGCGAGCGGGACGGAGAGCAGAGCGGAACTCCCTATCCCCCCAGAGGCGTGGGAGCAACACCCAAACGTTCTCTCTGTAAAGACCTTCCAGCCGTGGCACAGACCAGCAGCAACGTACCATCCAAATGATACTCCAAGGAGTTCGACTCCACCCAGGGGGACTGGCGCCCTGCCGACAGGGCCTTGACCCGGGTGCTGAATTTATTGTACGGGTCTGGCCCACACGTCAGGTTGCAGGTGGTGTGGGAAATATTTTTGCAGTGTCGGACCTGTTTCCAGTTGCTTTGGTGATATAGGCTGAAAGAAGAAACAAAAACCAACCGGGGGTAGAACAGGCCCTTCTTCGGGCTAGTCAGGGGGTGCTTTGCACATCTAGTGCCAAACAGGGCTGTGGGCTTCCCACTGACACTCCCACAGTTGCCTGCTCCCAGAGATTGGCTCTGGCAAGGGGACATCGCGTAGCCAAATTCAAATGATTTAAATGGCCCCAAAGATTTACACTCTGCTTTGGGGCTAAAGAATGAATGGAAGGATTGCCCAGTGGTGAGGGTGTGAGCCTGGAACTCAGGCATCATGGGTCTAACTCCTGTTCTGCCACAGACTTGCTGTGTGACCTTGGGAAAGTCACCTCGTGTCGGGAGGGTGTAGCTAACTCTACAGTGAGAAGGGGGCTGTATGGGGAAAGCACCAGGGAAATTCTCCCGCAGCAGGGAAGTTACTGCAGCTTTTTCCCACGGCTTCCTCCCTGCCAGAGCCTTTGCCCGCTCTGGCCACAGGGAGATCGCAGGACACCACGTTGCTGGACACAGCAGCGTGAAAGACGTGGGAGGCCCAGCTTGGACCTGCAGAGCCCTGTAGGATGCACACCCTTAGATTCTGGTGCGTCTCTGCGCTCTGGGGCTAAGCAGGGCTCCCCCGCCTACACCGCTACTGACGCCTGTGCTGGGGGCCGGGCCGGGTCTGTATTCTACATGTCCCCGTCAATGTAGACACATCTTTGGGTCTGTGCCTCAGTTTCCTACTCGGTAGGACGAGGACAATAGCACTGCCTGTCCCGAGGAGCAGGGCATCAGACAGTATGGCAGTGGGGCCATGCAAGTACTTAGGGCAGCAGGATGAGACCCACTCTCTTCCCTAAAATGCCAAGTTTTTCCCAAAGTGTCTCTCAGATCGGGCCCCTTGAAGGGGTCTCACCCCGGGTTCTTCAAATCACTTTTGGAACTCCTCGCTCGTGCTCCCTGGGCCTGCTTGGCGGCCAGTGGAAAGCTTCTGACTGGCACCCCCCAGGCTGTGCCCCAGGGTCGGCAGGTCCCTCCACCGTGGGCTGGGAAAAGGAGCACACGCCTGCCAGAGGGGAGGCCATGGGTGAGGGCAGGGGGGTGGAGGGCCGAAGGGAGGGAGGCTGGAAGCAGAGCGCTCTAAGGAGAGAGATTGCACTTGGCGGATGAGAACAGGATTCTCCACTCCACTGCTCCAGCCTCACCCCACTGGGGATGGGCAGCAGGTGGGTGGAGGGGCGAGCCGGAGCAGGGGAAGTGAAAGAGGAAGGCAGAGTGGGGCAGGGGAGATTAAGGAACTGGAATCGGCTGTGGTAAGAGACCAGAAAGCAGGCGGAGACCATGGAGGTGCTCAGCTCAGCGGGGGAGAAGGGGGATTTTAGCAGCCTGGCTGTGTGGGGCCCAGGAGGAGGGCCCACAGAACAGGTGTCACACAGAGCAAACGGCCCTGCTGGCCTGGGCAGCCCCAGGGAGGGCTTTGAACCACACTCCAAGCTCTCTTCACCCCAGTTCCCTCAGGCTCTATCAAGGCTGCCCCAGAGCGGAGCAGTTTGTGGGCTGCTCTGTCCGGTGTGAAAAGCTGTGACAGACCCGCCACACACAGGTCCCCCTGCGACCCACCACCCTGGGGCACAAGCCCCCTGCACTCTCGTCACCTTCCCTCGCGGACACCCACGTTTGGTAGCGCACAGAGTACAGCACGTCCGGCGGGAACCCCTCCCCAGGGAGCCACGTCACAGCCACGCCAAAGTCCTTAGACAGCAGCGTCACGTTGCGAGGGGGGGGCAGCGGCACGCCGGGCTGTCCCAGAGCCACGGAGCCTGGGAAGGAAGGAAACAGGAAAGAAAAGCTGTTGGAACGCTGTAGCCTCCATACTGAGAACAGCACATGGGAGGGTCATAGAATCATAGAACCATAGAGCTGGAAGAGACCTTAGAGGGCCAGGAAGCCCAGCCCCCTGCCCTTCGAGTTCATAGAATCCTAGGGCTGGAAGAGACGTCAGGAGTCATCGAGTCCAGCCCCCTGCCCAAGGCAGGACCAACCCCAACTAAATCAACCCAGCCAGGGCTTTGTCAAGCCGAGAGTTAAAAACCTCTAGGGATGGAGATTCCACCCCCTCCCCAGGTAACCCATTCCAGTACTTCCCCACCCTCCTAGTGAAATAGTTTTTCCTAATATCCAACCTAGACCTCCCCCACTGTAACTTGAGCCCATTGCTCCTTGTTCTGCCATCCGTCACTACTGAGAACAGCCTCTCTCCAGCCTCTTTGGAACCTCCCTTCAGGAAGTTGAAGGCTGCTCTCAAATCCCCCCTCACTCTTCTCTTCTGCAGACTAAACAAACCCAGATCCCTCAGTCTCTCCTCATAGGTCATGTGCTCCAGCCCCCTCATCATTTTGGTTGCCTCCGCTGGACCCTCTCCAATGCCTCCACATCCTTTCTATAGTGGGGGGCCCAGAACTGGACACAGTACTCCAGATGTGGCCTCACCAGAGCCGAATAAAGGGGAATAATCACTTCTCTGGATCTGCTGGCAATGCTCCTCCTAACGCACCCTAATATGCCATTAGCCTTCTTGGCTACATGAGCGCCCTGTTGACTCATGTCCAGCTTCTCATCCACTGTAACCCCCAGGTCCTTTCCAGTTCTAGGATTTTTCTCTCTGATCTACTGCTCTGATGGGCTTGATTCACCTTGTGCACAAGGCAGCACAAGGCTGTGTGTGTGTGTGTGTGATTGTGCGCGTGCACAGGGCACAAGATGTGTGTGTGTATGTGTGATTGTGTGCGTGTGCACAGGGCACAAGATGTGTGTGTGTATATGTGTGATTGTGTGCGCATGCACAGGGCAGCACAAGGTGTGTGTGCGTGTGCGTGTGCATAGGGCAGCACAAGGTTTGTGTGTGTGTGTGTCCATGCGCACAGGGCAGCACAAGGCGTGGGTGTGTGTGATTGTGTGCACGCACAGGGCAGCACAAGCCATACGTGCATGTGTGTGACGTGTTGATTTGATTTTGCCCATTTTCCTGCCCCCTCAGGCTTTCTGTCAAGTGCAAGAGCCAGCTCGGGGTGCCTGAGTCCAGGCGAAATGTGGTTGCAGGCTGCCACGCTTCTCTCAACCCAAAGCATCTCGGGGTTCAGGTTCAGCTCCGGAGAAAGGACTGGGTCACTTTTTAGTTCAGTGTGTGGGGCCCTGCCAGCCCCACACACCAGGCCCCTGGTGCTTTCAGGTAAGAACCACTTCCTGGCTATTCCTGCTCCTCCACCAAGGTGCTTCACAGGGGAGGTCCCATCGGAGCTGGGCTTTGATGTCGACTCCTGGCAGCGTAACTTGGCCAGCTCTGCATGAGCAAGCAACCAAACCCCGCAGCAGCTGGGATGAGCTGCCCAAGTACGATCCCGTCCCACTCCCTGGCTACCTACCCGAGCAGAGCTGGTGTCGGGAGGCCTCCGGGAACAGGGAATCGCACCCCCCCTTCCAAAAACAGGCACGTCAGAGAGAAAACCCTTCACTGGACTTTCACTCACCCCCAGGGCCTTCCGTTGCCCTCCTGTTCACACTGCTGACCTGGCCCACAGACTTGAGTGCTTTGGCAAAGGCAAAGCAAGGAGCATCGGCTGGGCGCGGACGGGGCCCTTAGCACCAGCGTAGAGGAAAGAGCACCAGAGAGAGCCATTCCTTACCTAGGAGCTGCTGGAAGGAACACAGAGCCACCAGCACTGCCTGGCTCCCCGCAGACATGCTGAAGCTGCCACTTCCTGATTTCCATGGAATCACTTTCATTAGTCAGTTTCCTGTAATCCGTGGGTTGCAGTTCAGCCCCAGGGGCATACGCCGGCCACACCCTGCAAGAGACGCCGCCTCCCACATCAGCTGCAGTCCCCAGGCTGGGCTGTCCTTTGGACACCAACACCGACACCTGCGTGTGGGCACGGAGCTCCCTGCAGAATCAATAAATAGTTCTGTGGTTTAATCATTACTGAGGGTTACCTGCTACCGACTGGGGAGCCTTCCCAAATACTCGGCTTGCAAACAGCCCTGCCCTCTGGTGTCGGGAGCATTGCTGGGGCCAGGCACTGTGTGACTTACTGAATCGAACCAGGCAGCTGAATAAAAGTGCCCATGGCCAGAAAGGGTTAACGCGCCCACTGGCGGGCCCAGGGTTGGGAAGATGCTACATGGGAAGTGGGCGGTTCCCCTCGGCTAGAGCAGAACTTTGCCGCCCAAACTTGCATTGTTGGCAGGTGCTGGCTCGGGTCCTGCGAAGGGAATGGACAAGCCCTGGCTGTTCCCGGAGCTGCCAGTCCCACATAGAAGGGAACGGGAGCAGCACTTGCGAGGAAATCGGGTTGCAGTACCATTCTTAGAATCCTAGGGCTGGAAGAAACCTCAGAAGGCCATCAAGTCCAGCCCCCTCCCAAGACAGGACCAACCCCAACTAAATCCACCCAGCCAGGCCTAATGCCTCTGCCGAGGTTGGGGCAGGCAGTTGGCCCAAGGCGGTTCGCCAGGGTTAGCCCCTTGGCCCACCGGTGCTCTATTTACCTGCTTCTCCGCAGTGCGGCTGCTTGCGGCTCCCGCTGGCCATGGATCGCCGTTCCTGGCCAATGGGAGCTGCAGGAAGCAGCGTGGGCCGGGATACTGTGTCCTGCAGCTCCCATTGCCTGGGAACGGCGATCCATGGCCAGTGGGAGCCGCAAGCAGCCGCACCTGCAGGTGCACAGGGAAATAGAGCGCCAGGGCTCTCCAGGGGTACCTGTGTCCGGCGCGAGGCTGCTTGGTGCCCACCCCCGCTGTAAGATGGAGGAGAGGCCCCTGGGCACTGCACCAGAGGGGGAAAGCTCTCCTGGCTGGCCAGGGGTTGGAACACTGGACCCCCCGCAGTAACGACCTGCTGCTACCCACTGGGCTGCGGCAGCTGAGCTGTGTAATGGATCAGTTACCTCGTGCCGCTTGCCAGGATGCTTGGGAGACAGAAGGTCCCATCAAAAGCCTGTTGGGCTTTCCCAGGCCAAGAGGCAGCTGCCAAGGTATACAGGCCCTTCGGACAGGAGCCTTTTGGTCTCCTAGCTGCTTGGATGCTCCTGGGGAAAACTGCCAGCCATGGAGAAGTGAGATCCCAGGAACTCCCCGTGCCCTTTAATGGGCATTGACTTAGGGTCTCATACCTGCCTGAAGTTTCATACAGCGCCTAAGCCACAAGGGCTGAGGTCCCAGTCATGGACTGGACTCACCCTGCATGTGGATTTTGGACGATTACCAAGGATTACATTCTAAAAGCTTTTCACAATTACCAGATCACCCTCTCTAGCATGCAACGGAACCCCAAGCACTGGCCTCGCGGCTGCAGACTGAGCGCTTTCTTATTAATTTTTAGATTAGTTAAAAATTGGCCAGAAGCATGAATTTGGGATAGGGCCTGAAACATTTAGGCTATGTCTACACTGGTGGGTTCTTGTGCAAGAACATCTTGCACAAGAACACGTCCACACTGCCATGTACTTTTGCGCAAGAGCATCCATGGCAGTGTGGACGCTCTCTTGTGCAAGAAAGCTCCGATGGCCATTTTAGCCATAGGGCTTTCTTGCGCAAGAAATCCCTGCCCAGCGTCCACACTGCCTTCTTGCGCAAGAGCTCCTGTGCAAGAGGGCTTACACCTGTTAGAAAAGAGCGTAGCTCTTGCACAAGAAGCCCTCTCTTCTGATGCCGTACTGTAAATCTTCTTACACGAGAGCAGGCCAGCAGTGTGGACGCTCTGCGGAAGAACGGCCGTTCTTGTGCAAGAACCCGCCAGTGTAGACATAGCCTTATTGGTCTGGCAGGCAACATGTCCGGCCCTGTGGGACTGGTAGAACTTTATTAGACCTGCATGTCTAGGTGGAAGCGCGAGGCTGGGTAATCTAAGGGAACTGTGTTGTTTGGGCTTCTGATTGACCAATAAGTAACCCAGAAGCTGTTTTGTGTTGGCTTGGGGACTATAAATATTGGAATAACCAGCAGCTTTGGGGACTGGCCATCCCCTTTCTTGCAATGCACCCTAATAGCATCACTTCAGCTGACTCCCCTGGGACCCCATGAATCACACGATGGCTGTGTCTAGACTGGCATGATTTTCCGCAAATGCTTTTAACAGAAAAGTTTTCCGTTAAAAGCATTTTCGGAACAGAGCGTCTAGATTGGCATGGATGCTTTTCCGCAAAAGCACTTTTTATGAAAGCCGCCCGTGGCCAATCTAGACGCAGCTCAAAAAGCCCGATCGCCATTTTCGCGATTGGGGCTTTTTTGCGAAAAACAAATCTCAGCTGTCTACACTGGCCCTTTTACGCAAAAGTTTTGCGCAAAAGGGACTTTTGCCCGAACGGGAGCAGCATAGTATTTCTGCAAAAAGCACTGATTTCTTACAGTAGGAAGTCAGTGCTTTTATGAAATTGCCGCCAGTGTACAGCTGGAAAGTTTTTCCGCAAAAGCAGCTGATTTTGCGGAAAAACTTGCCAGTCTAGACACAGCCACAGTTTTTAGGGGCAGAAGAGATTACGTAAGAACGTCAGGACGGCCATACTGGGTCAGACCAACGGTCCATCCAGCCCACTGTCCTGTCTGCCAACAGTGGCCAATACCAGGTGCCCCAGATGGAAGGGACACAACGGGTAATCCTCACGTGATCCCTCCCCTGTCACCCATGTCCAAGTCTTTTTTAATCTCTTCTCATATGGGACCCATTCCAAACCCCTCATCATTTTAGTTGCCCTTCTCTGAACCTTTTCCAATGCCAATAGATCTTTTTTGAGATGAGGTGACCACATCTGTACGCAGTATTCAAGATGTGGGCGTACCATGGTTTTACATACAGGCAATAAGATATTTTCTGTCTTATTCTCTATCCCTTTTTTAATGATTCCTAACATTCTATTTGCTTTTTTCACTGCCACTGCACACTGAGTGGATGTTTTCAGAGAACTATTCACAGTGACTCCAAGATCTCTCTCTTGAGTATTTGTAGCCAGATTAGTCCCCATCATATTGTATGTCTAGTTGGGGTTATTTTTTCCAATGTGCATTACTTTCCATTGATTAACATTAAATTTCATTTGCTATTTTGTTGCCCAATCACTTAGTTTGGTGAGATCTTTTTGTAGCTCTTCACGGTCTGTTTTGGTCTTAACTATCTTGAGCAGTTTGGTATCATCAGCAAATTTTGCCACCTCACTGTTTACCCCTTTCTCTAGATCAGGACTACTCAACTTTGGAAGCTCCGGGGGCCACAATGATACTCACAGCACATGCTGAGGGCCGCAACTTAAGTGTGGTTGCGTGTACATGCAAATAGCTTCTTTCACACTGATGGATATGAACAGGGCTTGACAAACCACGGCGAGAGCTACTCGCCAGCCCCGCACCGCGCATGCGCCAGACCAGCCCTGCATATGCGTGCAGCGCCGGTGAATGGGGCGCACGGAGCGACCGGCTGAAATCTACTCGCCACAGGCGAGTAGAATCAGCGGTTTGTCAAGCCCTGGGTATGAATATAAAGATTAAGGCAAAACTACACAACACACAAGCCCTATTTAAGTCAGTTCTGCTGATATTAATAAAATGCAATATTTACCCGATTTGCACCCATATGACAGCACTTGTAATGAGCAACGACAGTCCAGGAATGTAACTACTAAAACGCATCTCAACAAAAGACCATTATATTGATTATTGTTTTGTTTTGGCTCCCACCCGCAAGCCACAAACAAATGAGCCACGGGCCGCACGCAGCCCACGGGTTATGTGTTGAGTAGCCCTGCTCTAGATCATTTCTAAATAAGTTGAATAGGATTGGTCCTAGGACAGACCCTTGGGGGACCCCACTAGTTACCTCTCTCCACTCAGAAACCTTACCATTTATTCCTATCCTTTGTTTCCTGTCTTTTAACCAGTTCTCAATCCATGAAAGGACCTGACAATTTTATTTTTTACTATAGTTTCAACTAATTTGCCTGGTACTGTTGCTAGATTTACCGGTCTGTAATTGCCAGGATCACCTCTAGAGCCCTTTTTAAATATTGATGTCACATTAGCTATCTTCCAGTCATTAGGTGCAGAAGCTGATTTAAAGGATAGGTTACAAACCATAATTAATAGTTCCGCAATTTCCTATTTGAGTTCTTTCAGAACTTTTGGGTGAATGCCGTCTGGTCCCGGTGACCTGTTACTGTTAAGTTTATCAATTTTTTCCAAAACCTCCTCTAATGACACTTCAATCTGGGACAATTCCTCAGATTTGTCACCTAAAAAGAATGGCTCACATTTGGGAATCTCTCCAATATCCTCAGCCATGAATATTGAAGCAAAGAATTAATTTAGCTTCTCCACAATGACTTTATCATCGTTGAGGGCTCCTTTAGTATCTCAATCGTCCAAGGGCCCCACTGGTCGTTTAGCAGGCTTCCTGCTTCTGATGTACTTAAAAAACATTTTACTATTACTTTTTGAGTTTTTGGCTAGCTGGTCTTCAAACTCCTTTTTGACTGTTCTTATTGTATTTTTAGACTTAACTAGACAACGTTTATGCTCCTTTCTATTTTCCTCACTAGAATTTGACTTCCACTTTTTAAAAGATGTCTTTTTATCTGTCTCTGATTCTTTTACTTGGTTGTTAAGCCACAGTGGCACTTTTTTGGTTCTCTTAGTGTGTTTTTTAATTTGGGATATACATTTAAGTTCGGCCTCTATTATGGTGTCTTTGAAAAGTTTCCATGCAGCTTGCAGAGATTTTACTTTTGTCACTGTACCTTTTAATTTCTATCTAACTAACTTCCTCATTGTTGTGTAGTTCCCCTTTCTGAAATCAAACGCCACAATGTTGGGCTGCTGAGGTGTTTTTCCCACCATAGGGATATTACATTTTATTACATTATAGTCACTATTTCCAAGCGGTCCAGTTATATTTACCTCTTGAACCAGATCCTGCGCTCCACTTAGGACTAAATCAAGAATAGCCTCTCCCCTTGTGAGTTCCAGAACCAGCTGCTCCAAGATGCAGTCATTTAAGGTATCAAGAAATTTTCTCTCTGCATCCCATCCTGAGGTGATGTGTACCCAGTCAATATGGGGATAGTTGAAATCCCCCACTATTACTGAGTTTTTTTTATTTTGATAGCCTCTCTAATCTCCCTTAGCATTTCATAGTCACTATCACTGTCCTGATCAGGTGGTCGATTATATATCCCTACTGCTATATTCTTATTACTGGAGCATGGAATCCATAGAGATTCTGTGGAACATTTTGGCTCATTTAAGATTTTTATTTCATTTGATTCTACATTTTCTTTCACGTATAGTGCCACTCCCCCACCAGCACGGCCTGTTCTGTCCTTCCAATATATTTTGTACCCTGGTATGACCGTGTCCCATTCATTGTCCTCATTCCACCAAGTTTCCATGATGCCTATTATATCAATATCCTCCTTTAAAACTAGACACTCTAGCTCACCCATTTTACTATTTAGACTTCTAGCATTTGTGTACAAGAACTTCAAAAATGTGTCACTATTTATCTGTCCGCCATTTCCTGATGTGTTAGATTCTTCTTCATTTGATTGTGTCTCATCTGATCTGACCCATATTTCCAACCTCTCCTCCTGACTAGAACACAGAGCATCTTGATTAATAGACCCTCCCCTAAGAGATTAGAATTACTAGCCAATGTCCAGTGCAGGCCAAAGGTTTTCAGACAGTCATTCCTGTATTGAGCCTATATCTTGGGGCTGAGCATGTTTTTAAGAAGGCATTATTATGCCCATTTCACAGATGGAGAAACTGAATCAGAAATGTGGAAAGCGACCTGCCAATGTCACACAGTGAGCTAGTGGCAGAGCTGGGACTAGACTACACCTCTCCTGATGCCCATCTGATTCTGCTGCACTCTGCTTCCTCTTCCACCTAATTATAGCACCTAGATCTCCCCTAGCGCTGTTCACCAGGAGATCTCAAAGTGCTTTACAAAGGAGAGCAGGGTCATTATTGCCATTTTGGGGATGGAGAAACTGAGGCACAAAGCACTGTCACCCAGCAGACCACTCCAGAGTCGCTACTTCAGGTGTGTGAAGCTGATGGGAGAAAGGTTGGAGCCTCCGCGGAAGGGAAGAAGCTTTGCCTGCCAAGCTCTGCCTGGAGGACAGTTCCCTGGCTGCCTGCCTGTGTCGTGTCAGGGAACCGTCCTTTGCAGTAGGGATGTAAGCGATGCGTCGACTACCCGATGAGCAAGAGCTTATCAGATAGTGACTAGTTCCTCAACTAGTCGCTTCCCCCCCACTTGCTGCCCCTGTCAGGGGGGACGGGACAGGAGCCGGTGCTGGAGGGACCATCTCTGCGGGGGCAGGGGATTAGCAGGGACCAGGCGCAAGCCAGGAATCAGCTGATTCCCGGCTCGCACCCAGTCCCAGAAGCTGTGCCTCTGCTTTTTAAATGAATGAAGGGCCAACATTTAAAAATCAGAAGCGCTGGGGGGGGGGCGGGTGGACGGATCCAGCGTGAGCTGGGACAGCTGATTCCCGGCTCGCGCAGGGTCCCCCTCCCCCCGCTGCACACCGGCCTTTTAAATGCGCAAAGAGCCAACAGGCTCTTAATATGTTTAAAAGGAAGAGCCGCAGCGGGGTTAGCTCCCCGCCCGGAGCCAACCCCGCAGCGGCTCCTCCGCTTATCGACCAATCAGCTAGCTGATGGAAAATCCATCGACTAGTCGATTAAACTAAATTGAACACCCCTACTCTGCAGGAGACACAAAGCCGGGGCACAAGTACGCACAGCCAGTGTTCGTTCCTGTCCTTGCTGGGGGGGCATCTCCTCATCCTTTCCTGGGACACATTCCTGCCCTCCACTCATGAGACGCTCAAGTCTGGGCACCCACAAATCTTCCCCAGGCCTCAGAGCTCAGGGAGGGCACCACTCTGCCTGTTAACGAGGCTGGCGGGCGGGGTTGGGTCTGCCAGGCTCTCCTGTGCTAGCGAGCAAGACAGTCCAGGAGAAGCAGGCACCCCAGGAGCAGTGCTCCCTGTAAGATTGACATGGGCAGCCACCCAGGAGAGAGTCAGATGCTGCCCATCTGATTAGCAGAGTGCTCACAACTGGCAGCCTGTGTTTCTACTGGTGGTGCACATCCACACATGCCTTGGTGCACAGAACAAAATTTATTCCTCCTGTAGATGGAAAATGAGAGGGAACATTGCACAGGAGGTGTGAGCAGTGCACAGAAAGTCGGTGAATGCACCTGTGTGGGCCGGGGCTGGCAGCAGACATGTGCTTGGAATGACAGGGGTGTTGGCTGCTAGGCGAGCTTTATCCCTGGGCTCCAGGCATCTGTCATGGTTCAGGGTTCCAACGGGTTAATCCCCCATCCCTGGCAGGGGCCAGTGCCCAAAGAGGGTGGCTCGGCAGGGTGAGGGTAGAGGACGTTTCCAGGCCTGGAAGGGGTTGCACAGGTAGGCGAGTAGCAATTAGGACTCTTCCCCCTCCATGCAGCAGAGTGGGAAGCAGCAGCCAAGGTCAATCTCTCCCTTCAGCTCTTCCTAAGAGCCCAGGATAGGTCGTTGTAAAGAGAATGAGCAATTCAGAGTTCGCAGCCCCTGCGCAGCCCTGGAGGGCGTCAGGAGGAACCCTGGCCCGGGGAAGTCTGTGACCAAACTCCCTTTGACTTCAACAAGGCCGAGGTCTCACCCCCCAAACAAACTCAACGCAGCAAAGAAACAAGCTAACGCCACCAGGGGGTGCTGCCTGGCACACAACCCCCACGGGATCGCTGGCACGTGGCGTGCCAGAGAGAGCCCTGGGCTGGAGCTGGGACTTGAAAGGTGCTTTCCCTCCGCCACCCGTGGCCTCCAGGGACCTTCTGGGGAGTGTCAGAGGGGCCCACTAACTTTGGCCATCCACCACAAGACCTTGCAGCTGAATCCAGCATGCTCGGAGCGACAGGTCGCAGCAGGGCGCGAGCTGGAATCCCGAACCACCCGTGAAATGCCCAGCCACCCATGACCCGTCCGTGATCTCACTGCGGGCACCGAGCCCCTGGAAATGCGCCATGCTAATGGCCCCAGGTAAGGAGGGGGAGCCAGGCCCTCACTGACGCCCTTGTTCACCAGGGCCTGTGTGCCAGCTTTCCGGGGGCATGCAAGGAGACCTGTCCCCCTGGGGCTCTGCAGAGGCTGGGGTGTGCGCGGGACGTGTCATCCACCCGCTGGGGTGGGCGACATTATCAGGGAGATCAGTCCCCGGGCGCTAATGGAGCAACACAGATTTACATCCCGGGGCCGTAGCAGAGGGAGGATCCCTTCCCAGGAGGCTGGCTGGGTTGTGCCTCCCACCCCTGTGCCCATCCTGCAGCTGACCAGAATTCCTTCCCAGGCCCAGGCTCCTGCCGGGAGGAAAGTCTCCCCGGAGGCAGGCGTGGTCTGTGGGTCCTTTGCCATCCTGCGGGAAGAGCTCCTGGCAGTTGAGCCTCCGTGAAGACCAGGCCTGGGAAAAGCTGGCAGCCGGGGCCTCCAGGGATGGATATGCACGGGGAGAAACGCCCCCAGCCAGGCAGCTGTGCTGAGCCCGTCCCAGCACCGCAGAGACTTTGAAGCCCTCCCTCCAGCTCATGAAAAACATAAACAGCAGCAAATGGTCCGGCAGCCCCTTAGAGCCGGCGGGAAAGGCAGCTGGGAGCGCGAGCGTTGCAGGCACAGCCACTTCTGCGACGCCAGGCGAGCCAATGGGCGGTCCTTGGCCCGGGAAGAGACTGACGCAGACCAGGTCCCAAGGAGCACGTGGGACAGACTTGAACACCCAGCTCCGTCCCGACTTCAGTCGGGTCCCCCCGCCGGGCCAGGCTCCCGGCTCCCGGAACCCTGCTGCACGTCTGGGCAGGAGGCGTCCGTGTGGCCTCAAAACACCATGCCCCAAAGGGGGGCACCGAGGCGGGAGGGCCGATGTTGGGAGGAGCATGTGCTATCGGAGAGGCGTAAGCAGGGCCGCCCTACCAATGCTGTGCCCAGCACTGACACCCTGGGGAGCAGCCACTCCATGGGGGCCGGGTGCGGGAGCAGGAGCTGGGGGGAGTTGCCAACTCTCCCCCACCAGACACCATGGCCACAAGTGGTCTGGCCGGGCAGGAGGGTGGCAGCAGTGGGCGGGGGCCTCAGCTGGCAGCCTCAGGACAGCAAGCGGGAGGCGTGGGCGGAGGGGCAGGGGGCAGCCACGCACTTTGAAGGGGAAACCGCCGCTTCTCTCCAGCCACGCAGCCTCCCCTGCTCTGGGCCGCTGCCTGGAGCGTGGGGGCTGGGTGCAGCCTGCAGGTCGGGGGGGCCTGCAGAGAGCACCATGAAATGTGGGGCAGTTTGGTGCCCCAAGGCCGTGCTGCCCTGTGCAGTCGAGGGCTTTGCGCTCTGGCAGGGCGGCCCTGGGCGTCAGGTGGGGCGGGCAAAAGCCACTCAGCCAGCCCCCCTAGCGCTTTGATCCGGCCCGCGCAGCTGCTCCAGGCTCCGGCCCCAGCGTGCTGCCAGGAGCCGGGGCCGCACGAACCCTTTCAACTGCTTCTACTGAAAGGGCTGGTGCCTTCCCCGCGCCTGCCAGGCAACAGCCCCAGGGAACACGAGCAGAGTCCCCGGCTCCCAGGCAACGCGCCAGCCGCGAGGCCCGGAGCAGCGAGCCTGTACACAGCAGGAGCTGAAAGGGCTCGCAGCGCCTGCCTCCGGCTCACCTGGGAGCCGCAAGCCCTTTCCACTCCTGCTATTTAAAGGCTCTGCCCCTTCCGTCCGAGGCCCCGCACCTTCTGTCCGAGGCTCCGCCCCTTCCGTCTGAGGCCCCGCCCCTTCGGGGGCAGCCCACCCCCGCTTCAAAAAGTTTTGAGGTGGCCCCTCGCTCAGAAATGATTGCCCACCCCTGGCGTCAGGGCTGCTTCTAACTGTTTGTCTACAGGGCGCTGAGCACCCAGCCAGCCGGGGGCGGATCTCCAGCCCCCCGGCGACACCTGCCACAGCGCACGAAAGCGCCGGAGCCGCGTGCCGCCATCTACTCAGGGGCTCGTCAGGGCCAGCCCCCCGGGCTCCTCTCCATCTGGAGCAGCGCGTGTGGCCGGGCCAGAAGGGCAGAGGTTAGTTCTGCTGGAGAGTTAGACCAGAGCCAGATGCATCCAGAAGGGATGGTCTGGGCAGGAGCCTTTGTGGCCTAGAAATCTGTATAGCCCAATTCACAGTGAAAATTCGTTTCTTTCCTACCAGGCGACCGGCCAGTGCAGGCAGCTCCAGGGACAAGCCACCAGGTGAGACAGGCTCGGCCCTTCGCTGCCTTCCTGGGCTGGGGAAAGGGGTACAGCATCGGTAGTGGGCCAAACGCATAGCAATGAAACGTCACTGAGACCCATGGGGGCGGTGAGATTCACCTAAAATTACAGTAAGAGAAAGGCAGTGTGGCCAGCCCATCAGACTGCAAGTCCAAAGAACTGGAGTCTGGTCCTGGCTTTGCCACTGACCCACTGTGTAACCTTGAGCAAGTCACTTCAGTTCTCTATGCCTGTGTCCCCCATCTTGTCTATTAAAGTTCTCAAGGACATTCTGTTATGTTGCTCATGCATCATCTAGCATAACTGGGTCCTGATGCCTGTCAGGGACGCGAAGTGTAACACCAACAGACCCTGGTCATCTGTGGGCAGAACCGAACCTGGAACCTCCAGAGCTTAGTGCAGGAGCCTCTACCGCCATGGTGTCCAACATGCTAGCCCCTAGCCACTTGTGGCTGTTTGGCTGTGGCTAGTTTGCTGTAGAACTGGTTGGACACCACGGCTCTATTGCATGAGTTAGGGCTGTAGAACAGGTGAAATCTTCTCAACGTAAGTGGTGTCTGCCCCACTCGCCACCCCAGATGGCATGTGGGCTACCTGTGCACTAATGCAGTGGCTCTCGGCCTTCCCAGACTCCTGTGCTCCTTTCAGGAGTCTGGTTTGTCTTAGGTTTCACCTCACTTAAACCTATTTGCTTACAGGACACAGACGTGTGAAAGCGACGGATAAATCGCTTGCTTTCTCATTTGCACCATCAAGCGATAAACCAACCGGAACAGAAGTGCTACTTACAGTCCAGTGTGTGGTACAGAGCAGCGTGCACAAGCCTGTTGTAAACGTGGAGCCTGTTGTAAAGCCAGGCAAGTCTCTAGACGGACCCCCAGCAGATGGCAATGCACCACCCCCGGATACACATATCCGCTGCTGGGCTAACAAAATGCAGGCAGTTACAGGCCTGTACACAGGGGGTGCAAAAGCTCCTGCTTGATCCCCTGAGTAAGCATGGTCTGGCCGGCTGGGGGAAGGCTGGGCCCAATTTCCCCACTGACTTGGGGGCGAGGGTTGCCAGGTGTCCGGTATTGACCCGGACAGTCCGGTATTTTTGCCTCCTGTCCGGTAAAAAGAATCAGAAAATACTGGACACCTAAAATGTCCTAAAATGTCCGGTATTGTCTGATTTTTTTCCCCTGCCAGGAGGCAAAAATACCAGACACCTGGCAACCCTACGACACACTCAGCAACCGGGCCCAGCCCCCGGCCCCTCCCGCACCCCCCTCCGTTTACCTGGTTCTGCAGGGAAGCTATCTTCTGGCACTGGAGGATGAAAACAAGATGGCCACCAGCAAAAAAAGCCCCAAAGGCCTTAAAGGGGCCATGCTGGGTTTTTTGTACTTTTAGATTTTTAATTTTTTTTGTTTTGTTTTGCTCAATAACTTTGGCCTCCCCCTTTTTTTTCTCAACAGTGTTTTTTTTGGGGTGGGTGTTCGGTTTTTTTGGTTAAACCATCTGGCAACCCTATTGGGGGCCATGGAGGGTACATTCACACCCTTGCGGTTCACAATTACCCCCAAAATTCCTGTGTATGGGCCTGAGTTAATTCCAACAGAAACACGCCCTGCTCAGCTCCAGCTATCACAGTCTCAGAGCACCTTGCACGGCTCCCTTGGGAGACAGGCCATACCACACCCCATCCTACTTCCCTGTGCTTTGCCCTGCCAGAGACGCCTTTCCCAGCGTGCGCGCCTGATGGCGGCTCTGCACACCTGGGAGAGGCAGTGCCTGTTGGGTTCTGACGTTTATAGGCCTGACTCTGCTGGCTGGTAAGTGGGGCAGGTCCCTGTGTGTTTTCTGTCTCCTCTCTGCCTGGCTGCCCAGCCTGGGGGGGACAGGCTCATGGCATGAGTGGGGCTCAGCAGCTGACATGACCCACGTCAGTGTCTAGCCAGAGAGAACACTATTGATGCCCCACCTGTGACAGGCTTGGCTCTGGGGGGGTGAACTGGGCACCCTTCCCCTTTGGCCATCAGCTGCGCTAGCTCCATCTGGCAGTGGGGAGACCTTGCGCTGAGGGGCAGTGGCTGCCGAAGCCAGGAGGGTGGGTTCCCAGGGGGCTGGTGGTGGTTTTGCTTGCAGCTGTCTGTGCCCAAGCCTCTCCCACGGGCGATCTGACACGCAGTTGCTGGCCAGGCCCCGCTGTCACCAATCCAGAGACTGCCTGAAAAACTATGAGATTTACAAAAAATTGTCTTCTGGATTCTCTCTGTGCCTTCCGCTTCTTCACCGTTAGGGGGCACCGCGGCCCTGCTCTCCGGCTTTGCTCTGAACCAGGAGGCTAGAAACCGTCTTTTGAAATGACACCGAAATTAGAGGCAGTTGATAAGGATCTCCTACTAGGGATGTGACTGGTTAGCATCACCCTTACCAGTTACGTTTAACCCGCAGGGGCTACAGCAGCCCCCCGCCCGGTGCGAGCAGAGGGTCGCTCCAGCCCAGAGGGGCCCGTTGTGGGGGGAGGGGTGCTCTAGCCCCCATTTAAGCATTTAACCAGTTAACTGATTTTCCATCCCTAGCTCCTATCCCACGTGGCTAAAGTGCAGGATGAGCAGCCCAGAAGTTTGTTTTGAAGAGAAAGAGCATGGTCTAGTGGTTAGCACACAAAGCTGGGAGTCAGGTCTGCAATCTGTCCCCCTTGCTCTGCTACAGTCTGCCGTCACTGCCTCACTTTGTGCCTCAGTTTCCCCACCTGTCCAAGGGCTCTCCCCCCTTCTCTTAGGGGTGCACCGTGAATTCATGTTTGTAAAGCAGGGGGACAAGCTGCGACCTCTGAGAGAGAGAACTTGCAACGTTTTCTTTAACACGGATAAGCCGGGTGGGCTTGGGGCTGCAGAGCCCTGATCTATAGCCAAGGGCTTTTGGCGCATCAAGCCAGCGCTGTTTGTTGCTGTTAATTGGTATTGCCACAGCATCCAGAAGCCCAAATTGATTATTGTTATTATTGCACCTGGGAGCGCCAGGCCCGTGTGCTCGGTGCTGTACGCACACGGACCCAGAGGAAGGCCCTGCCCCAAAGAGCTCACAGCCTCACCAGACAAGATCACACCGGGGAAATCGTTCGCGTTTTCTGCATGGTGGTTTGCTGCAGTCATGCAGGAAATCTGTGGCAGAGCTGGGAATCCGCCCCAATCCCTGAGACGCCTGTCCAGGACTCTAGCTGGAATCCCAGCCCTGCCTTGGGCGGGGCCGAGCAGCCTCTGCTCCGCGGCACGCTCGCGCCCAGTTAGAAAGACAGGTGGCAGCTCTGCCTCCCGTGATCCACCTCCAATAGCGGGGTCTGCGGGATGAGACCAAATCTGGTGTCTCCCCTGCCCAGCGGGGAGACAAGCAGTCAAGTGCTCGACCCCACTGGGAACGAAGAGAGACTTCCTTTCTCAGCCCTGCCTCTTACGAGCCTGGTGCATTTCTAAGGGGAGAAAATTCACAAGTAATTTTTTGTGATGACTTGTGCAATCAAAACCAAAATTGCATCTCAGTGTCCTGAATCCTGGGGGGGAGCAAAGGCAGAGCGGTGGCAGGCTACACCCATTAGTACGTCCTCGTCTTCTGCAAGATTGCAGTGGTGTGACACTAGAGTGCCTGCTGAAATCCAACAGGCCTAGGAGAGAAACGGCTGTGCAGGAGGGAGCAAGCATGTCCTTTGCTGAGAGATCACGTCAGGAAAAACACTTCAGAGCAGTGTTCCTTTTGAGCGTAGTGCTTGGGTGCAATTCAAATGCCGCCCCACTGATTAGCAGAATGCTCATCGCCAGCAGCAGGTGTTCATACAGGTGGTGCACACCTGTGCATGCTTTGCTGCCTATACAAAATGTATTCCACACATGGATGGAAAAAAATAGAGGGAACGCTGCTTTGAAGACCCAATTCCTGGCCCAGCCCAGAGTCAGGCTCTGTGCAATGTATTCCCTTCCTCCAGCACCGTGGGCAGGGACTTACCCCTGTGCAAAATGAATCAATCGTTACCCTTCGTCTGGTCCACACTACAGACTGGTGTCGCAAAACCCACCACCCTGAGCAACATCGTTATACTGGCCTAACCCCCCCTCCCCGTGTAGACAACGCTATGTTGGCGTGAGAGCCTCTTCCACTGGCAGAGCCACCACCCGTGGGGGAAGACACTTTAGGCCCAAGGGAGCTCGCGTGTGGCTTGGAGCATCTTCATTAACGCAGCACAGAGTGCAGCTGCACTGACGCTGCATTTTAAATGTAGCCTTAGCAGTGGTGTGAAAATGACTGGACAGTATCCACGTGGAGACTCGAGTCCCTAGTGGTTAGTGGGCTTTGAAATGTGCCCCACCCCCACCCTCCAAGGAAGTCATAGAACCATCTTAGAATCCTAGAACACTAGAACTGGAAGGGACTTCGAGAGTCATCGAGTCCAGTTCCCTGCCCTCACGGCAGGACCCAGTACCGTCTAGACCATCCCTGGTAGATGTCTATCTAACCTGCTCTTCAATATCTCCGGTGATGGAGATTCCACAACCTCCCTAGGCAACTTATTCCAGTGTTTAACCACCCTGACAGTTAGAAAGTTTTTCCTAATGCCCAACATAAACCTCCCTTGCTGCAGTTTAAGCCCATTGCTTCTTGTCCGATCCGCAGAGGCCAAGGAGAACAATTTTCTCCCTCCTCCTTGTGACACCCTTTTAGATACCTGAAAACCGCTATCATGTCCCCTCTCAGTCTTCTCTTTTCTAAACTAAACAATCCCAATTCTTTCAGTCTTCCTTCATAGCTCATGTTCTCTAGACCTTTGATAATTTTTTTTGCTCTTCTCTGGACCCTCTCCAATTTCTCCACATCTTTCTTGAAATGTGGTGCCCAGAAATGGACACAATACTCCAATTGAGGCCTAATCAGCGCAGAGTAGAGCGGAAGAATGACTTCTCGTGTCTTGCTCACAACACTCCTGTTAATGCATCCCAGAATCATGTTTTCTTTTTTTGCAACAGCATCACACTGTTGACTCATATTTAGCTTGTGGTCCACTATGACACCTAGATCCCTTTCAGCAGTACTCCTTCCTAAACAGTCACTTCCCATTCTGTATGTGTGAAACTGATTGTTCCTTCCTAAGTGGAGCACTTTGCATTTGTCCTTATTAAACTTCATCCTATTTACCTCAGACCATTTCTCCAGTTTGTCCAGATCATTTTGAATTATGACCCTATCCTCCAAAGCACTTGCAACCCCTCCCAGCTTGGTATCATATGCTAACTTAATAAGTGTACTCTCTATGCCAGTATCTAAATCATTGATGAAGATATTGAACAGAACCGGTCCCAAAACAGACCCCTGCAGAACCCCACTTGTTATGCCTTTCCAGCAGGATTGTGAACCGTTAATAACTACTCTCTGAGTACGGTTATCCAGCCAGTTATGCACCCACCTTATAGTAGCCCCATCTAAGTTGTATTTCCCTAGTTTATTGATAAGAATATCATGCGAGACCATATCAAACGCCTTACTAAGGTCTAGGTATACCACAGCCACCACTTCTCCCTTAGCCACAAAACTCATTATCCTATCAAAGAAAGCTATCCGACTGGTTTGACATGATTTGTTCTTTACAAATCCACGCTGGCTGTTACCTATCACCTTATTATCTTCCAAGTGCTTGCAAGTCACATTACCCCTCGGTGCCTCAGTTTCCCCTCTGGTAGAATGGGTAGAGCCGTCTGAAATGTTGCATTCAGAAAATATTTTTTAATGAAAACTGGCTTTTTGGTCAAAATGGAAATGATTGTGGAAAATAGCCTGCTTTTTAAAATTTTCCCATTTTTCAGTGTTTGTTTTTTTCTTTCCTCCTTTAATTTTTCCATTGTTGCCACGGGCAAAAAGGGAGGGTGAGAAATCCCTCTAAATGTCTTGTCATAGCTTTTCTTTAAGTAACAAATTTATAACTTTTTCCATAAAAAATTACCATTTTCAAAGAATCTCTAAACAAAGAGTTAATACTTCACTATCACCTAGAGATTTAAGAATGATGATAATTAATGAATCCTAATTATAGCCTTTTTCATCAGTACAGCTCAGTATCATGGGGAAACTGAGGCACAGAGCAGTGACATGATTTCCCCAGGGTCACTCAGCAGGTCAGTGGCAGAGCCGTGCCTCCAGACTCCCAGTGCAGAGTTGTCTGTTGCATGCTGATGTGCTCGGCTCTGGACAAGATGCAGAAACATGGTCTCTTCTGAGGAGTCTGTACAGTGCTTTGAACTGGGACAGCGTTGTGTGAGCGCTAGGTGTGACTGCTTCCTGTCGTTACTGTGAGCTAGGGCTTGCACAACGACCATGATGAGGCAGTTCTCAGAATCCTATTACCTGCTTCTAATTACTCCCCAATTTACTTGCTCCTAATTACTCCCCACTTCGTTAGGCAGAAAGGAGGCCGCCCCAGCGTTTGGTGATGCATGGGCGTTGATTAATTTCTGCCCCATTTGTTGTGCTGGCTCCCGAGCAGACATCCAGGCCGGCCCCAGAGCTGCAGGGGGAGAATGCGTTCCCCTTTGCGTTGTCTCACTGTTGGGTGCAATTCTCTCCCCGGTGTAAATCCAGGCCCTTGGGGCTTTCTGTGGGCACGGAGGGGGGAGCAGAAGATCCCGGCTCTCAAGCTAAGGAGGGGAGCTGCATGGCGCTCCCTGCCAGCTGTTGCTGCAACTGCAGCAGGTGGCCGAGCAAGCTGCTGCTCCCCTCTGTGGCCTGCAGTAGGGGCCAGCCCCTTATCCCCATCTGAAGAGGGGGTAGGGGCCATTGCGCCCTACAGTTAGGGATCCCTTTCCCTGCCGTCAGCCCACAGCCGGCATGTCCATGTGGAATCTGGCCTTGCACCAGCTCAGGCCTTAGGCCGGCGATACAAAGGCTTGCCAGATGCTTTCACCAAAAATCCGGAACATGGCAAAAAAAAACAAACAAAAAAACCAACCCCCACAATGCCAGGAGACCAAACTTAATGAGCAAAAAAACCCAGGAGATCAAACTTGGAAACAAGAAGACAAAAATTGTTGAGCCAAAAACAAAAAAAAAGTTGCTGCACCTTTAAGAATCCCCACACTCCTCACTTCCCCCCATCCACGCCAGACATGGCAGGGGAAGATTGTCCCCGCCGGCCTTCTGTCCGAGAGAAACAGAAAATGCTGGTATTTTCCAGGTTTTTTTTTACCGGACAAGGGCCAGAAAAAATGGACTGTCCGGGCGAAAACCAGACACCTGGCAACCCTAGGATACACCTGCCGCTGTCTCTGCTCCCCTTCATGGCGCTACCTTGAGCCCCACAGGAATCTTCTGTGTGCTGGGAGTGCAGGGGCTGCATATTTTGGCTTTTCAGCCGTCCTTTCTCGGATGTAATTTTGCAAGGTTGCATTGTCCCCTGCAGGGGAGGCCTTTTCCAGGGTTGCCTTTTTGTGCTCACGGAGGCATGGAGCACGTGATTTACTGAATCACGGCCCAGGAGAGAAGGGCATGTTGCAATCTGAGCAAAGAATATTGGGTCCAATTGTTAAACCTGCTTAAAATCCATTAGAGTCCAAGACCCATTTTCAAAGGCACTTGGGAGGCTAACTCTGATTGAACATCGCATTGTATTTTCGCCCTTAAGCCCAGTTTTGAAAATAGGTCTCAGGAGCCTAAGTTTCTTGGACGGTTTTAAAAATTTGACCCAACACCAGAATTTTCAGCCAATTCCCTGTGTCTAGTTACAACATTCCGGATGTAGGTTTGCATCAAATGTAGATAAAATCTGACTGCCGTGGCACGTCAGAGTCCCAGAAGAGGCATAAAGCAGGCTGCATTGCTGTGAGACACTGAATGACACCTAGAACTGGATGAACATTATCCTCTTATTGCATTTGGGGAAACAGCCACACACCAGCTCAGTGGCTTGACCAAAGTTGTACAGTGCACTGGTGGCAGCGGTAGGATTCAAACCCTGACGCTCACTCGAGTGCCCTGTGAAAGTCTCCAAGGGGGAGCTGTGTTCGTCTGTAATTTTAAAGACGAGCAGTCCTGTAACACCTTAGAGACTAACACAAATATATAAATAGTATCATGAGCTTCACTGGCAGAGCCCACTTCCTCTCATATTTTTGTAGGTCTCTAAGGTGCTACAGGACTACTCGCTGTTCATATTGAGCTATGTTACCCCTGTAAGTAGATTCCTCCTGTTAGTCACACCACCTACAACACAACCCTAGCTCAGTCCGGCAGTGAAATATGTATCTCCCAGTCTTTGGCTCTTACGATTAGGAATCAGAATCAAGGCTCATGAACACAGCGTAGAGAATGTTTCTGTCTGACATCATCTCTGTTCCACGTTAAATTGGTCTTGTTGCACAATAAGCATTTTCGCTTGAGTAGAGGGCGAGGTGATGGTTAAAAACCACCTACGGCTTAAATCCCCTTTCAGACCACCACAGCCCAACCCTCTGGTTTTCTCTGATGCATTACGGCTGACAGCAGTAATTTTTAATGACAGATAACAGAATTCACCTTAGGCAAAAGACAACAAGGGTGGAAATTTCCTGTGGGAAAGAACTTTAAAAAAAACCCTTTTAACTTTTTTCTTGGTTTCTGTTAGGGGCCTGAAGCTTGGCAGGTTTCACAGACTTTTTTAAAAGCCAGCATGCCGCCGAGTTCTGACCCCTTGCTGAAACCTTTCCCTTGCTTGGGATTTAAGAATTCAGATCAGCACCTTCTAGCAGATGCTCAGCATCGGCAGAATCAGGCCTTGGAAGCCTGAACAATTGGGCGCACCTTTGGCGGGGGGCTGCTGGATCTGCATGGGAGGAGAGACAGAGCCTGTGTTTGTTGCAATCACTTGCAAGACCGCACCTCTGGGTGAAACACAGGCTTTTGCCTTGCGACTGATACTGTGAGTTAAACTGGGGTTGCACAACAGCAGCCTGTGATCTCAGCGGGGAAGATAGCATCTGTTCTGAGTTACAGCCAAGTTTTCCCATGTCTCGGTGAAAGACTTTTTTGCAAAGGGGGGAAAAGGAAGAGCAGGATCTACACACCAATATATCAGTATTGGAGCCAGATCCCATCATGATGACTCAGTCTTGACTGGGGCAGAACTCCCCTTGAATTAAAGAGGGGTTTTCTTGTCCTTATCCCGTGGATCTGTGAAGTGGCCCAGAAGAGGAGGGCAGGGAAGAGGTAGGGGAGGAGGAGGGTTACAACAGCTGGTGATCACGAGATTGGTTTGTTGCTCTATCCACGCACTTTGTCGGCTCATATTCCAAAATCTTCACTAGAAAACCCCAGTGAAGTTTGCAATGGACCCGCTTGTATCGTCCACAACTCTCCGGCCCTTTGAGGCAAGGAAGTGACTAGATCACTGGGCGAAATCATGGCCATGCTGAGGCCAGTGGGAATCTTGGGGTTGGGCTCAGTGGGCAGAGGAAAGCCTGAGGCGCCAAGTGGGCTCGGGCTGCAGGGTGACAGATCACAAGGTAGATGCTCCTCATTGGGTTAGAACCTAGGCTCTAGAACCCAGCAACGGGGGCAGAGTCTAGGAATCCAGGTGCCAGATCCAGCCAAATTGTCTACACTGCTTTTTTTAGCCCCATAGCCCAAGCTTGCAAGCCGGAGTCAGTTCAGCCAGGCCCTGAGACATTGTACTTTGCTGCGTAGACATAACCAACGAGGCCAAGACTTGAATCTGTTTTTATAAAAAGTGCATATTTTAATGCAACCCGGTAACCTTAACTCTGACCCAGTCAATGCTGGTCTTATCAATTATGTTTGTGAGCTTGATTGCAGAATCTATCATTTTTTGTCTTTTAAGGGATACTGCTAAATGGAAGACAAATTATGATTAATCATAAAACTACATATGTGATAGTATTTTCAAGTGCCCACAGTTATAAAAACTCCACCAAAATATTCACGTGTGATTTGTTAAAGAATGAATATTTTGGTGGAGTTTTTATAACTGTGGTCTCTTAAAAAAAATATCACAAGGGTCATTTAATGGGAAACATATAATATTATTGGTTTATAGCAAACTTCTATATGACATATAGACTTGCATTTGTGACTTGTGGTTATGGGTATATTATTAATGCTAACATAATTACATATTAATATAATTAATAATAATATTCTGTGGTAGAACATAGGAACCCCAGTGATGGCCAAGGCCCCCAACATGCTAGGAGAACACAAAGATGATACCAGCCCCAAAGAGCTGGCAATGTAAGGTTTGGTCTGCACTAGGAAGGAAGGGTCAGTCTAGGTAGGTCTAGAGGCATTAGGAAGGAAGGTAACTGTGCTGCTCGGGTGCGAGAAATCCACATCCTGTAGACGCTGTTAGGTTGGTGGGACCGTGAGAGAATGCTTCCCCGTCTGTAGTATGGAGCTAACGAATGTGACCTCCTCTTGAAAGTGTATTTGAGATCTATAGATGAAAAATGCTAGCTCAAAGCTAGCCAGGGTAGTCCAATTTTTGTTTTATATTGTGTGGTTTTATATTTCTCATGGAGAAGGTTTTAGCATTTGCATTTTGAGATTCCAGATGAAGAAACAGGGCTCTTTTTTCCTGTAAGTGACTGTAGTGTTGTTGTGTTGTGATGAAATAGCTATTACATGATACTTGATAAGAATCCTGTGTTTTAAGGTGACCGGTGGGAGGCTGATGCTATAGTTAGTAATTCATTTCCTTGCAATATGGAATGACAGGACAGATACTCACAGTGCTGTCACTATGCAACTGTGAAGCACGTTCCCTGCTAGTGTAATTTGCCTTAGCACCGTTGAAGTCAGCAGAGCTATGTTGATTTATATTATCTGAGAACCTCGTCCCTGATGTGCTTTTCACAATTTTTTTAATGAATTTTCTAAGTTGCTTGCTTATTTCAGTATTGCCTGGCTTTTATATTGTACAGACAATGAAGATATAGTTTTAAAAATGTTCAATAAATAGGATGGGCAGAGCTGGGTCACCATGTTACTAAGGTAAACGAGTCCTTCCCACCTTCAGCTGATGCCAGCTCCAGCCCTGGGGAAAGGGGCAGGGGCCTTGCTCTGCGGCTAGACTGTCACATGAATCTCAAAACGCCCACGAAATGTCCTGCAGGAGTTGTTATTGACACTGCCCCTAAAATGTGGAAGCAAGAGCTTTTTAACGCTGCCAGCGCCAAGGGGGTGAAAGGAGCCTCGCAGTTCCCTTTCTTAGCGTAACGTTTTCTCTGTCTTCGGAGCAGGCACGTTGCTGTTTGAGAGCCGGGTTCTGGTGCGTTTCTAAGGTTTGTTTCAATGGGATTGTCTCACTTGCTGGGTATTCAGTGTAGTTTGGATTGAGTTTGCACCACGACGCCCTTCAGAGAAGAGACAGAACGAAAGGGCCACGCCACGGGGGAGCACGGCATGCACCTCCTCGGGAGCAGGCTGCGGCTGAACCAACACAATGGCCGCTCCCAGGAATGCAGTAGACAAGGCGCCAACAATGGTAGTTACACAACTGCGTGTGTCGCCCTAGCAGTCTCCTGCTATGGCATTTATCCGCCCTCCCTTGCCGCTGGGCCTGAGCCGCTCACTGGTTTAATGGAGTCACTTCCTCGCTGTGCAGGTGGGAGGTGAGTGGCGCAGAGGCCGCGGCTCTGCCTATCCCGGAAATGCAGCGGAGACTGGACTGCAGAGACACGAGCCTGCTCCTCTCCGGGCAGCAGATCTGGCTCCCTCACAGGGGGGGCTAGGTCTGCCTGGGGCCTGGCGCTGGCTTCACCGAGTCACTCCCCCACGGCTGCACGTAGCGGAGTCAGTCTTGAGTTCGGTACCACAGCGCCGTGGTGCAGACAAGGGGTCTCTCTGGTGCAAGCAGCAGTAACTAGGTCAATGGAAAAATGCTGCTGCGGTCCCGCATCTGGGGCCGGGGGGCCGGGACGGGAGGCATGGATTTCCCCAGCCCTATGCTGCAGAGGTAGGCTGATCTATGCTTTAGCCTGCACCAGGTTTTCCCCAGGAAGGCTGTTGTGAGCCAGGGGCTTGACCCTGGATCTCTGGAGACCTACGATGGTTGGGTACCAATGGACCATCCAGCTGGGAGGGGAGGGTGCCCTGCACCTTGCCAGGGTCAGGGACTAGCTTGGGACGCCCTCCGTGTGCGGGTCATTATGGGCCAGCCCCTGATTTAAAGGCCAGGTTGAGCCAGAACTATGAGCCACGCCGGGGAGGCCTGGGTCTCGCGCTGGGTGCTGGCAGGGGAGAGGTTTCCACAACGACAGATGAATGTGGTTTGATCTGCTGTAATCCGGCCTGGCTGTGGGCCCGACTCGCAGCCGCAACGCAAGAGAAACAATCCCAACTGCCCCAATGCGCTCCGAGTAGGGCTGAGGCCGTCCGAGCGGGCCCGCCCGGAAGGGGGCCGGGAGAGCAGAGGCAGAGGGGGGAGCCTAAGGGAAGTCTGCCGAGTGTGGCTGCCATCTGGCACTAATCCCTTTGCACCTGAGCACCACCTGCGCGGGGGCTAGTGTCACAGGAGAGGGGATCCTTTGCTGCCCCTTTGCTGGCACTTGTGTCTGGCTGGGGCAGAGGTGCCAGTGCGGACCCTCAGGGTCCAGTCAGGGTTGGCTCAGCCTTTCCTCCTTTCAAGCTCGGGAAAGTGACTTCCCTGCAGCAATGCACTGCACGCTGGTGGTCTTCTGAGACCTTATTAAAATGAGGTTCTGCCTGGACACACTCTTTCCACGAGGCGGATGGGGTAACAGAGGCAGCGTGAGGCAAAATGACTTGTCCAAGGTCACCCAGTGAGTCAGTAGCAGAGCTGAGAGTCCCTACTGCCGGTCCCACTGTCTTGACTATTGACCCCACTTCTCCCAGGGCTGGGAATAGAAGCCAGGAGTCTTGCTTCTCAGCCGTCTGCTCTGAATGGGCTTTAGAAGTTATTCCCTGCCGACTTTGCCCCCGTGCTGTTCAGAGCAGGGCTGTGGTGCTTGGGGTTAACTGCAGCGCCGCTGCCATTGCAAAACAGCAATGCACCAACTGTGACAGTGCCCAGGGCAGGGAATAAATATGAGAAGGCTTTGCCCATCTGTGGAGCTCAACTTATCTCTTCATTCACACAAATGAATTCAGTCTCCCTGGCTCCGTGTTATGATTCCCACTAAAGCACAGCGCTGCTTGCGTTCTCATTGGGCAATCAACTTGTGCCTTCTGCCTCAGTTTCCCCCTCTGTAAGATGTGGGTAATGGCCTTGACTTCCTTGGTAAAGTGCTTTGAAGCCTATGGGGGAAAAGAGCAGGGAATTATGGCAAACCCCCAACCTCAAAAATATTGGCAGCAAGTGAAAGCCGGTGGTTACAATTCACAGCCTTGGCCACTGGGCCATTTGTGAGTCAGCTTGGTTCTTTCAAATCATAAAACTCTTTGGTTGCATCTGCCCAGCTGGGCAATGAGGGGACGTCCTGAGAGTGCCCCCGACTCCGCTCCTGCTGATTGCTGGCTAGTAAAACACTGGGATGAGTGTGGTGTATTTGCTCTTCCTTGACCTTATTTCCAGTCCATCCAGTTAGTTGTAAGAGCAGCTGTTCAGGGCCTGGAGGTAGGACTGAAGGCAGGGATGTTTTGAAAGAGCCTGCAGGAAGCCAGGGATAGATCTGAAAGCACTTTACAAAGGGAGGTCAGTATTCTTCCCATTTTGCAGATGGAGAAGCTGAGGAACAGAGCAATGACGTGACTTGCCCAATATCTCCTAGCAGGCCTGGGGCAGGGGCAGGGATTCCCTGAGTTCTAGTCCAGTGCTCCGTCAGGTAGGCTGGGAACTCGACTCCTCTCGGCCCCTTTGAAAACCACAGGTGACGTTTCCAGACTGTGACAGACGGTGAAGGAGCACAGAAGCCACCAAGAATGTATTTGCACCGTGGCCTTTTTTTGCCCAGTTCCAGCAAACTTCAAGGTTTTGCCCCTTGTCTTTGTGGTTTCCTTGGGTGTCTGCTTGGGCAACCTGGTCAGAGATGGGTCAGAGCCCAAACCCAAATCCCCAGCTACCATTCCCTGCTCTTGGGTGGGGCTTGGAATCTAAAGCCAGGTCCAAAGCTGAGTTACTCAGCCGGCCCTGCCGTAAGACACGGATCCAGTTCCAGATCCCTTAAAACACAGGACCTGAATCTCCTCTGGCGCCCCTTTAACCCCCCACTGCAGCGCGGTGACTCGAACCAGCTACTCCTGAATGTACCCAGCAGGCCAGGCTGATGACTCGTCTGCTCCAATATCTTTCTGCCATCAGAGACCAATACTTGGCATTTCGGGGGAAGGAAAAACTCCTTCAGAGCGCAGGCAGCTCTTGAGCAAGGCAGTGGTGGGCCAGAAATTTCTTCCTCATCCCTGGGGCCCATCCGCTCGTGCCCAGAGGCAGGAGCTTTCATGACCCCTGTTTTGTCAGCTCACGGAGCTGCAAATGTTCTTTGTGGCCATAAAACTTTCCAGCCCATTTTAAAACCCAGCCACGTTGTTTGCCTTTGTGACACTCCCCAGCCTTTGAATTCCCCAGCTCAGGCATGTGCTGGGCAGGCAGGTGTTCCCTTCTCCGAGCACTGCAAGCACGGCCCTTTAATTTTACACCCTGCCCCTTGTTCCCCTCTGGCCTGGCCCCGTATGGAGCAGAGACCCCGTGTGCTCCCTGGCTCGCGGGAGTCAGGCTGTGCCCCTCCCTCCCCGGTGCTCCCTTGCTTATGGGAATCAGGTTCTGCCCCCTTCCCCCACACTCCCTGGCTCACGGGAATCAGACTCAGGCCCCTTCCCCCACGCTCCCTGGCTGGCGGGAGTCAGGCTCTGCCCCCCGCGCTCCCTGGCTTGCATTCTAGAGGCAGAGGCGTTCTAAGCAGGTGGCGGGGCATGCTGCCGAGAAAGGGAGAACCCAGCCCATTGCAAGCCCTGCATCTGGCCCTCCTTGGGGGGGGGGGCAATGTGGGTCTAGTGCTTTATTATTCCCCCCATGCCCATGCACACACCAGATGCATTGCCAGAGAGGGAGGTGGCTGGGGCGGCCTGTGGCAAAGCTGTGCCAGGAGAACAGCCACTACGTCCTCACCAGGCCCCTCCTAGCCCTGTTGGCCGCACTCGAGTCCTCCTCCGATTCTTCTGCTCTTCCCCCCACTCGCCCTGAGCCCAGGAAAGCACTTTGTCTCAGACCTTCGTTGGGTTGGGGCCTCAGTCCCTCTCCCGTGTGGCTGGCCCCGAGCGAGCCCCAATCAGGAGTCAGGCCCCCAAAGCCCACAAGATCGGCTTAAAAGCCATGAGATTCCCAAGTTTCCCTCCAACCTCAAGGGCTAGAATCCCCCCCTCCGCCCCCTCTGTACTTTTAGAAAAACCAGAAAACCCAGCAAAACAAATAATGTGGGTTTCTCTTTTTATTTCGTCTTTTGCCTTTTGGTCCCTCATTCTCTTGGGTGCACTTGGGTTTCCCTACAGCCACGAGGGCTAAACGCTTCCCCCCTCCCTCCCATCTACCTGCCACGTTCCAGCAAGTACCACGAGGTCGGCCGCGCTCTCAGGCGTGGGAGATGGGAGCTGCCGTCCATCTAGGCCAGCACTGGGCCCCCAGTTCCCAGAAGCGAAACAGGGAGGTGCCCGTTGCCTCACCGTGGGCGTGTTTATGGCATAACCTGCCCCAACGGAAGGGGACGTGGGGAGAAGTAACAAAGCAGAACAGCATCTAGTGACTGGCCCCTATCTGCCTCTGGCCTCCTTGCACTGGGGTGGCTGCAGGCCGGAGCCGAGCTGAGAGGTGGAGCTGGTACGTTGCTTCCTCCCTGATGATCGCTGCTTCTGTGCCACAGAGGTGGCTCCCGAGGAGACGAGATCCCCCAGGGACAGTGGCACCGAGGCGGCCAGACAGCCGCTTTGCCTTCCCCTAGCACACAGGGAGAGGCCGGCCCGGCGCCTGGCCAGCAGCCAGTGGGCCTCCCCAACTTTTATTTCTCTGCTCTGTCCCCCAGCCCTCCCCGTGCGGGGGCTGTAGTCCGACCGCCCGGGGGCAGCAGGCCATGCACGCCTCGCTCTGGGCTCTGAGTGGGGCTAGCTGGCTAACTGGGCCGGCTCTTGCACCCCGGCGCAGGGCTGCACCCAGGGTCAGATCTCAGGTCAAGAAGTCGTTCCCCCCAGGCTCTGTTGGCAGGGGGATCGGAGGGCTTGGCCTGGAGCACAGCGGCTGGGCTCAGCTATGGAGCAGGCATATCTCCCAGCATGGATCTTCTGCCGTGGCAGGGAGCCGGCCCCACGTGCCGCTGGTGCTGGGGGGTGCTGGGCTCTGCCCGGCACGGTGGGCTGGAACCTGGGGAAGACCAGGGCCAGGAGGAAGCGACACCAGAAAGCTGGAGCGAACCAGAACCAAACTGTCCTGAAAAGGACGTTTGTTACTGGAACACTACGTGTCTGGATGCAGCGGTTTTTAAGGGCCTGGCTCCGGCTGAAGCCTGAACCATCAGGGCCTAGGGTTGCCAGGTGTCTGGTATTGGCCACTGTCCAGTTAAAAAACCCAGAAAATACCGGACATGTAAAAGGCTGCTTGGGACATTCCTCCCCTGCCGTGTCTGGCGGGAGCGGGGGGATTTAAAGGCGCAGTGAATGGTTTTTTTTGTCCGTTTGGTTGGTTTTTGGGGGTTTTTTTGGTCAACAACTTTGGTCTTTTTTTTTTTTTTTTTGCTCAACCAATTTTTTTCCCGCCATGTTGGGTATTTTTTAAGCATGTGGCAACCCTATCAGGGCCAGGCCCTCAGCGGGTGTAAATCAGATGCAGACTCTGGCCTTCTGAATTTGCCACCGGACGCTCAGATAGAAATATCCGTGGGCTTCCTTAGGAATGTCACCGGGGCCCGCAGGTGGGACTGGGGCCTTTTTATGCCAGTTGAGGAGCAAACTCAGAACTTGTGAGCAAATCTCCCCCCGGAGAGACTCAGCTCAGACCCTGGTAACTCTGCCGTTAGCAACCCGCATTTACATGATCAGATGGGGAAAGGAGGAAGTTTAATAACAAAGGGTGTAGCTCCCTGCCCTACATACAATCTCTGAGATCAGCAGATGCATTTCGACCCTGAGGTGCTGGAGCACTTAATCTAAGGAGCCATGGAGATGCTGGTGGCAAAAAGCGTTGATGTTTATTGCTCCCTCGCCTCCTCCTCCATTCTTACCCCGGGGGGGCTTTAGATCAAGGGGGAAAGTTTTTGAGGGTTTCTGTGCCACCAGCCTGCCCTCGTCATCTTCGCTGGGCCCCAAATTCTTCTGTCGCTGCTTTGCTGGGGCTTCCCCTTTTCTTACTCGCGTCCATTCGTCTTTCGAGTCACTCTCCAGCCCCACCAGCTCACATCTGCGCTTCCTGCGTTCGCATCCATCCACGGTCCAGCCCTCTCAGCCAGCTTGCTCCTCCCCACTCAGGCCTTCGTCCAGTCCTGCCCCGGAAAGCCAAGTGCTCTCTCCCCAGCTTCCTTGCTCATTCCCGGGCAGTGCCAGGCCGGTGCTCCCTGCTGTTCTGGGCCCCCCACTTGTGCCTTTCAGGCCTGATGCCTCTCTGAGGCTGATGTTCTTTGCTTGACTCGTCCTTCCCATTACAAAGCCCTGTGCTCACTGGCAGCCCTATAGCAATAACCCTTCCATGTTCCCTTCGAGCTTGGGGAAGCCTCTCAGACCCAAAAGTTCATCTCGGCTGCCCCGCTGGTGGAGAAGGCTAGGACCATGCCAAGTATGAAATGAAACAAAGCCGCCTGCTGCACCCATTCTTAAAACTAGGGACAGGTCCGTGAGCTACGGAGATGCTGCCGTTGTGGGGTGCAGTGAAGTATCTGGATAGCTAGAGCAGGGCCAATACTGCAAAACAACGTTCAGCAAAGACTCCTTCCCAATGTTACTCGAGTTTCTCTGCAACGCTGCAGCTAGCTGAGGGGTGAGACCACTCGCTGGGAGGCTCCTGGGACCAGTGGATTTTCAGATGCTGTGATTTACTCAAGATGCACCTAAGTGCTGGGAAAACCTCCGAAAGAGCTGCACCGCAGCTTGGAGCGGGCCAGTTCATTCAAACCCTGCTTCATGCTTCTCCCTCTTGCGCGCTATTAATTATTTTAATACACAGCGTGAGAACGGCAGACCCCTGCCCTCTCCCCTTTGGTTTCTTGGAACAAAACCAGATTTCTTTTTAGCTTTCTGGCTTTTCGCCACCAGTCCGCTAACCAGCATCCGCTTTCCCAGTAGCCCATTTAATGCTGGTGACTAAGGAATTGTCAGTCTTCTATTTTCCTTGCACATCTCTGGGACAAAGAGCACTTGGCCCCATTTTGTATATTTTCCGTGAGGTTAGTGCGGGGCTAAAAAAAAAATCTGCTGGTTTTCACAGGAAGATTGCAATGGGTGCATCTTTAAAAGAACAACAAAACAAAACAAAAAAGCATTTGCTATCACTGCGTCTTCAAAACCCTGCAAAACCACACACATTGGGCAGCTGTGCGCACGATTTGGCCGGTAGATGCACAGTCACCTGGCTTGCATGCACAGACAGAGATTTGCATGAGCAAATAAGGATGCTTAGACTTTTTTAAAAACCTTTCTTTCAAATTGTTGGGTCTAATTCTCCTGGCACTTTCACCAGATGTAAATTAAGATTCACTCCAGGAAAAGTCAGTGGAGTTACACCAGAGTGAAACTGGTTGGAGCAAGAAAAGAATCAGGTTTGCTGGCTGGGTAGTGGTTGCCAGGAGGAAAATCAACATGTAACATGCTGTGGTAGTTGACTCTATAGCACATTTAGGAATGGGAGTAAAGTCAACAACAGCATGGGAGGCCTTTCGATTAATTTCCCTTTGATGGCCCCTATTGTGCACGTGTGTTGGGCTGGCGCAGTGAATTCGAGGCTGAGCTTGGAGTAACGATGCTTCCTTGCCTGCAGCACTAGAGAGGAAATTAATTATTCTTGTTAAATCAATCTAGGTAGTTTGCATCTTTTGCACAGACCCTAATTGCATTGGTGTGGTCAGAATGAGCTGCACATCCTGACACCATTATTAACAGTTGCAAAATTGCCCCAAATGTTGACCCGCCCACCCAGTAGTATGTTTGTTTTCCTGAGGTTGTGTCTTGCAGACGAAAGGGAGAAGGTGTGCAATGAAATCGCAACCCTCCTGCTGCCTTTTTGATCCAGTTCTCTTGAAATGGACCCAGGGGCCACATCCTCAAGCTGCTCTAAATGAGTTTAGCTCCACTGAAGTCAACAGAGCAGGTCCCCAGCTAATGTAAATCCATTGACTAACCAGGAATTTAATTCAGTAATTAGGTGGGTCCCAGTTAATAGGTGTGACTCCCAAAGCCAGGCCTTACACAACAATTCATCGCCAAGGCCAGGCGGGGCAGGAAGGATGCAGCTTCAGGGGAGGCAGGAGGTTCTCCAGAGGCCCAGGACTGTGTGGCTGCCGTGGCCTACACACGCCCTGTAGGCAGAGTGAGGGAACAGCCAACGGCAGCTGAGCACACGTGTGACTGAGGCCTGGTCTTCACTAGCAAATTAGGTCAGTCTAACGACATTGCTCAGGGGTGTGAAAAATCCACACCCCGAGTGTCACTGTGAAGCTGGCTATGGCCCTGGGAGGTCGATGGGAAGATTCTTCCATCAACCCTGCTCCCACCTCTCTCGGAGGTGGGTTCCTACGCCGACGGCAGAACCCTCCTGCCTGCATCTATGCTGACGTGCCGCACGGGCGTAGCTTGTGCCCCTGTAGCACTGAGTGCAGGCAGCCGCTGAGGTGAAGCCAGGGATATTGCTCCAGGCCCCACAGCAGAATCCAGCCTCTTGGGTTCCACACTAGGGCAGATTGAAAATTTTCCATCTCCTCTTTTTTGGGCTGGGGGGGAACAGAATGAAACCAGTTGCAGGACGTGGCGACTTCACTTGGACGATGGTTCTGTGTACGGGGTTTTTTCTTGTTGGAAAAGCAATAATCCCCAAACCAGACGTTTTTAAAGTTTTCAACAGTTTGGGGCCAAAAAGATTGTGGGTTTAGAATCCCAGGGTTGGAAGAGATATCAGGAGTGATCAAGTCCAGCCCCCTGCCCAAGGCAGGACCAACCCCAACTGAATCATCTCAGGCAGGGCTTTGTCAAGCCGAGACTTAAACACCGCTAGGGAACTCGTTCCAGCGCTTCCCCACCCTCCTAGGGAAATCGGTTTTCCTAATATGCAGCCTAGGCCTCCCCCACTGCAACTTGAGCCCATTGCTCCTTGTTCTGCCACCTGCCACCCCTCCATCCTCTTTGGCCCCCCCTCCGCAGGGAGTCTGGCTTTTCTGGATGAAATCTCAAAACGTTCTGCGGGAGCCCGCGTCTCTCCACCCCTTCTCCAGCCAGTCCTGCTGGGGGTGGCCAGCGCTGCAGACGGTTTCCCGAAGGGGCCGGTCCTACCACAATAGCCCCGTTCACTGTTCTCTGTGGATGCGCCGGGTCCCAGCCAGAAGATGGCAGATCCCGGATGGGAGTGGGGATTTGGGGGAAAGTGGGACTTCTCCCCCTTCGGGAAAGCTCAGCGTTGAGCGTGGGTGGCGGGTTCCCGGCTCGGTCTGAATCAGCTCTCCCATCCCTCGGCGGAGCGAGTCGAGTGGCGCGGAAGGGAAGGGGCAGTGAATGTGGGGCCCTCGGCCTCGAGAGAGATGCCCCGCCAGGGCGTGATGTGCCAGTGACAGAGCCCAGCCCCTTATTCCCAGGCTGGACGGTGCCGCGCCTGCGCCCGCCGCTATGAACGCGGCCCAGGGGCTGAGCCCGATATCGGCCCGGCCCGGCGGGGGGGTTGAACACATGAAAACGGGAGGTGGAGATGCAGACTCCAGACCACACAGAGCACGACAGCGAGTCTCCTTTCCCAGCCCTCTCACAGCTCCACCGGGCCAACCCAGCAAAGCAGCTGCCTTCCCCAGGCCCCACGGCCCTGCTGCAGGATGGAGCTAGTGGGGCTGGCTTATGGGACCGGCTCCTTCAGCCAAGTGCTGCTGTCATGCACCTGACCCCACAGACACGCTGGGGATCGTCCAAGAGAAATGCTGCCAGCGGGCTAGACCCGAGGCCATGGGGGGAGAGTGGGGGGGTTGTGTCATCTGGGCTCAGTTTCCACGTACGTGAAAAGCTGTTACAAGCAGGGGTGCCACGTGGGGGGGCACGAGGGATCCGTGCACCCCTACACCATGTGGGCAGGAGGGGCAAGGAGCTGGTGGGGTCAGAGTCCCTGGGCATCTAGAGAAACTGGGGGGGAGGGACTGGCATTCGCAGGCAGGGGTCCGGCCCCTCCGCACTCAGCGGGGCAGCGGGGGAACGTGGCCCCAGCTTGCTCTGTTCTGACCCCCCCCGCCCTGTGCTCACCGATGGGAGGTGGAGCAATGTGGCCGGGAGAGCCGAGCTGGGGCTGTGTCCCCACCGCTGCTGCCAGCTCCCCGGCCCTGCTAGTCCCCCCAGCCCGCAGCAGTTGGGGGAAGGGGTGGAGCAGGGGTGGGGAGAAGCAGGGCCTGTGGCGGAGAGGGGTTGTCCCGGGTGGGTCATGTGGCCCCTCACAGCCTCCTTCGCCAGGCACCCCTAGTCACAAGGAGGAGGGAGAAAAGTTGTTCCCCTTGGCCTCTGAGGACAGGACAAAGAGCAAGGGGCTCAAACTGCAGCAGGGGAGGTTTAGGGTGGACTTTAGGAAAAACTTCCTGCCTGTCCGGGTGGTCAGACACTGGACTGCGTTGCCCAGGGCGGTTGTGGAGTCTCCATCGCTGGGGATCTTTCAGAGCACGTTGGACAGACACCTGCCAGGGATGCTCTAGGCGGGGCTGGGTCCTGCCGTGAGGGCCGGGGACGGGAGCTGATGGCCTCGCCAGGCCCCTGCCAGTCCTAGAGTCTGTGATAAGCAGCGAGAGGCTGTCGAGAGCTCAGCCTGTATTGACGCGAATCTCACTGGTGGGGCGCCAGTGCCAGGCTGGACTGCACGGGCGCCCAAAGGGGGCGATGTGCCATGTGGCGCCACAGCTGCCACTGTATCATCTGCATCCCAGTCAAGCCTCCCCTTCTGGGTCTTGCTGTAGCTGGCTACAAGGCAGCCTGCTTTGGGGTGTCGTGGGCTACGGGGCACGGGGGTCAATGCAGGTCGGGGGTCTCCTCCCCCTCCCCCGGAGATCTGACTGGTGTGTATGCCGTGCCGATGGCAGCTTTGACCTAGGCCTGCCATGAGTTCAGGGGACTGGCAGCTCGCAGGTTCCTGCATGCCCAGAGCAAACCGCGCACAAGCCATTTCAATGGCAATTAAGGAACGGATCCTGTTTCAAGGGCAGGACAAAGAAATTGCAGCGAGAGCTGCCTGGGTCATCCGACTGCTCTACCCGGGATCGACAGACCCTGCGGTGCCGCTCGGCTCCAATACGCTCCCAATTCTGGCCATCGGGCCAAATCCCAGTGGGACTAATGAGCGAAATCTCGAGCCATTGCCGCGGATTTGTGGCCAGCACCTGTTCAAGGAATAGTCAGCAGGGGAGGTTTGCTCTCAGCTGCCCTTGGAGTAGTTACATTTTTGACTAAGTGTGATAATAGTGCACTTTGTCTGGGTCGGACAAAACCTCCGTGGGGTCTATGATTGGCCTGTCCCTCTCCTGCCTGCCTCTTTTATGATTTCATCCACAGACCTCCCGTACGGGTGAAATGACCTCACATTAGTGCTAATTTGGGGCTAACTTTCCTATTCAGCATGGGACAAAGCATTCACAAGTCTCATAAAGCAACAAGGACCACACACAATCTCAGCCTGGACATCTGCAAACTCCTCCCAGCTCTCCCCATTGCCTCAAAGGGGTCCCTCCTGGAGTGAGGTGGGGGGAATATTATCCTTGTGCTTTTGTTTTCCTGCCCCATGATGGTTAAAGAAGATTGGGGGACATTTTTTTTTAATCTGAGAAATTTCTGGTGTATCACGTTGGATCATCCCTGTTTTAGTGTCGCTCGGCTGGCAGAATCAGTAACTGCAAATGTGAGAAGTTAAGGAAATGTTGGCTCTTCTAGAGCTTTGCTGCAGACAGTATGTTGGGCGTTTGAGTTAAATATGTGTTAGCAAACAATGTTTCCGTAACGCTCTCTACCATTCCCAATTGTCCCGGCTTCATTTCTTTCATACTTGTGATTTCATTATCCTACCAGGTCTTCAGGTAGCCATATGTTTTGCTAAGGAAAACAGGGCAGAAAAGAAATCTGTACATTTAAAAAATCCAAGCAGAAGTTTTCTTTAATTAAACTTCCAAACTGTTCAGGCCTTCACTCCTTTGAACGAAGAGTGGGGAAGTGGGGCATAAACTCACGCTTTTCCCCTCTGCAGGTGACTGGAGGGTAGCTCTGTTGTGCTGGATGCTGCACAGCGGAGTCACTGCTCTCAAGCCACCTGTTCCTCCTTGCAGATGGAGATTTGTTTCCGGCTCACACTGCTGTTCTTTCCCTTTCACCGTGGGGAGAGGATTGGCACCAGAGAGGTAAGATGAGGCGACCGGGCTCACACGTAGCACTGCGGCTAACACAGCCCAGCTCCCATCATGTCCAGCTCCCAGAGTGAATAGTTCTGTGGGAACCTCGCTTTGGTGCTTTCCCCTGTTTGGGCTGGGGCGGGCCGAGGGATGGGCCAGGGGAATACGGCCTCTTCAGCATCTGCAGGGCTCTTTTGGGACAGCTGGGTAGAGCCTGGCTTGAGAGAGGCAGGATGATCCAGTATCTGGCTGGCCAGCCCAGGACTTGACAACCTGTCTCTGTCGCAGGCGTCCCTTGTGATGCTGGGAATAGAACCTCACTTCCCAGAGCCCCTCTGTCCGTTGTGGGAAGAGAACTTCCCAATTCCCTGGTCCGCTGTGAGGAATTCAGCTGCTAGGGCTAGGGAGCCCTCCGGACCTTCACACGGCAACTGGGGCGTCTCTGCTACCCGAGTCTAGTCTGCCACTGGAAGAGCTGAAGTCTTAGAGGAGCCCTGGGTTTTATTTACGATACGAAGCAGATTCAGCAGATCCCTGCTGTTGGCGACTGTCACTGCGGCTGGGCTCCCGTCCGCGATTGGCCCGGCTCCAGGCTCTGGTCTCCTGCCCTGGCGATTCAGACTGCTTACTGCACTACCTATTACAGCAGGAAGGATGAAAAGGGGGCGCACGGACGTGTGCTTTGTCCAAGTGAATGTTCCTTCTGACAGACGAACGGGGTCGGAATACAAACGTCTCCTTGTCACCAAGCGCCTGACCGAAGTGGGTGACGGGGGAGCGATCACATGAGGATCACCCGTTGTGTTCCCTCTCTCTGGGGCACCTGGCATTGGCCACTGTCGGCAGACAGGACACTGGGCTGGATGGGCCTGTGCTCTGAGCCAGCCTGGCCGCTCTTCTGGTCTTATGAAGTCCGTCCTGCGCGCCGCCGTGTCACATAGAGAGCGATGCTCCGGCACCGGGCACCGGGGGCTCGTGGCCGCTGGGCAGTTTTGAGTGTGTTAATGACGCTAATGTGGTGGGACGTGGTTTTCATTAACGTTTTCTAGGGAGTCTGGAATTGTTTTCTTCATCTGTTTTTGCGCCACCCGAGGCATGTGGCTGCGTGTACGTCTGGCTGTACAGACACGGGTCCTGCTCCATAGAGTCGAACTAGCCCCCACAAATAATCATGCCGGCTCCGGCTGGCCTGCATCTACCCACCCGGGTTCCCCGCATTGTTTCTCATGGAGTGGCACCCAAATGGGCAGCAGGTAGACCTCCCCCCTTCCTTCCCACCGTGCATAGAGGGCAGAATTGGCCCCAACCTTGTTACCTTCTCTCAGCCTGGGCCCGATGCGACCTCCTGTGGGATTCTCTGGGCAGGCCAGTGATTGCTCCGTTAATCTCATCTGCATCACTCAGAGGGAACTGGCAGGCCAGCTCCTAAGGCAAGACCCCCCCCCCCACCCCGTGTAACCTGCCCTTTCGCTGAGCCGAGCCAGTGACAGAACCTGAGATGGGGAGGGGGAGTCTGTGTCCCATTAGCCTCTGTCTTTTATTCAGACCAGCACTGTGCAAAATAAATTAAACTCCCCATGACTAGTCTTTCTATCAGCATCTGGCATCTTCTCTCAGCCTGCCCCTCCCCCTGCCTTCCATCTCTGCTGCTCCCTGAGGCTGCTGCTCCCAGGGGTTAGAGCCAGGCAAAACTTTTCACTCTTAAGTCTAAACTTTTTTTTTTTCCTCCTTTGGTGAAAAATACAAATTTGGCACAACAAAATGTTTCCCAACTGTGTACAGTACTCATTAGGCTGAATTATTTTTTTGTTTAGGAAAAATACTAAAAAAAAAAAACTCTCTGGAAAAATGTCAGTTTTGATATTTTCAGAAGATTTATTTTTGGTTTTTTGAAACGACATTTGTTTCATATTGTCTTTTAATTTTATTTTAAAAAATTGAGCACTTTTCAGTGTCTTTCAATGCTGAAATGAAACATTTTGATTCTGCTAAAAACGAAACATTTTATTTGACTGGAAACTATTTTTTAAACTCGGTGATTTGCTGAAAATTTCAAAAAATGTTGGTTTTGATCCAAGTTGAAACACTTCTTTTCAAATTTTGAATCTGAGCAAACACAACTCATGTTTACCCAGCTCTAGCTCTCGTGGATCTGATTTGAACCCATTTGCTACACCTTCTATTTAACAACTTCATGGTAGTGAGTTTCTCTTCCTGCCTTTAAGGTCATGGGCTCTCCTATAACACTGTATAAATAATGGGTATAAGGAATCTTGAGCTCCTTTGGGAGCTCAAAGGAAAAGGTCATTGTGCTGTCAAGGTTTATATATCCTTAAGGACTGTGTGAAACTGGGTTCCTTTTATTTATGAAGCTTTGTCTATCACTGAGATTTTAGCTACTGGGGCAGGTTCACCCTTCTGGAATAGACATGGTTTACTCTGATGCTGTGCTGACTGTGTTGGTGCCCTTTGATTTAGTTTCACACCAAGGTAAAACTGCACTGATGCAAGCCATGGCTACGCCAGAGGTTTGCATCGGTAGTGAACAACTCACTGTAGAAAAGTTCTTATAACAATTCCATAGTATTATTTTCATTACGGGAATGGTTAGAGGCCCAGACAAGATCAGGGCCCCATTGTGCTGCCCTCCGTGTTAATACATACCGAGAGATACTATCTGCCCCAAAGAGCTTACAACTGAAATACACAAGATGGACAAAGGATGAGGGGTAAACTGAGGCACAGAGCAGGGGCGTAACTTGGCTCCTGCTCTCCTCTCCCAGCTATGTTCATTATGCACGTGACCGTACCATAGGAACAGATGCTGCTGTAGTTGTAGATTTGCCGCACTCCTGTTCATACACATATTACACAGCAGCTCAGTTTGTAGACAGGTTTCCTTGGCTTTCTCTCGAGGGGAGCATGTGCCACTGTCACTAACCAACCTGTCGCTGCTACACGAGGTGTGTGGGGAAACACCCGTGTGGGTCAAGAGGACAGGATGCTTCTCCTGAGAAGAAAAACAAAGCCCGCTGCCGGTCTTGATGTAAAACAGCATGTTTGCACACTGAAAGCAGCCGCCTGTTTTGTAATCAAGCCCGTGTTGTCCTGTATCAAGCACTTTCCACACCAGGAGGGAAAATCCCCACGCCCCTAGGGGCCAGCGGGCAGCATTCAGTAACTGCCACCTGAGATGTTTTTAGTGCCTCTTGCTGCCTAGCCATTGCAAAACACTCTCCGCCGCTCCTTCAGCGGGCAAGCAGGGACCTTGCGCTGAACCGCCTAGAACTTCCACTCCAGCCACCAGTGCTGAGAAGTCAGAGTTCAGGTCCTACAGAGGGTGTTGACCAGCAAGGCTTGTCTGTCGGGATTGCGGGCTGTGAGGAAAGCTAGGCAGTGAACTGTGCAGGCGTCATCTCAAAAAGGGAGAGCTGAGAAGAGCTAGGGTTGCCAGATGGTTTCAACAAAAATACCGGACATGACATCACAATCGATGCTTGACATGACATCACCGGATGCTTGACATGACATCACAATCGACATTACATCTGATTTAGAAAACACTGGACAGTTCTATTGTCTCATTTCTAGTTTCTCACTTTGTTTCCTGAACAGAAAGCTCAAATACTGGACTGTCCGGTTCAAAACCAGACCCCTGGCAACCCTAAGAAGAGGTTCAGTGTAGTGAGCAAGGCCTAGCTCCGTAGTGGTATTTAGGCACCTGACCTGAAGCTATGGGAGTAATTGGTTTTCTTTGTTTTGCGTGTTGGTATTTGGTTTTACATTATTTCGTGACCTGCCAGCAGTAACGGTCCCTAATACGCCCGGGCTGCCACGGACATGGCGTAACAGCATTGCTGAAACGTTCCATCACATGGTGGCAACGTTCCGCAGCTACCCCTCTGACTTGCACACGGGAGGCCAGGAGCGGGGAAGCTCTGGGGCCCATTTTCCAAGCCCCGAGCCGCCTTGTTTTGGTGGGAAGGGCGAATGTCATCCCTTTAGTGCTGCAAAAATCCGCTTTGCGCTTGGTGCAGAATCAGAGACATAATCTCTCTTCCCTTTGATGACCAGGCGTTAGCATGACAATAATGGGGCGGTGGTGGGGGGAGGGAGTGCTGCTGAGAATTTGCATATTTCAGGGAGATTGTCAAAGGGAAATCCCTCGGCTCCAGGAACTAGCTGCGAACCAGCCCTCGGTGCCTGCAGCGTGTCCCACGCTGGATGTTGTCGTGCATTTCCAGTTGAGTTCAGTCTCATTCGGTTCAGTCGGTGACTGACGGGGCCTGCCCTTTGGCCAGGACTCCCCGTTTTCCCTTTGGAAATTAGACTTTGCTCCCACCATTATTTCACAGGGGCCTCAGCTGCTCGGCCTGCTCATTCCCAGCCCCTGTCTCATTTCATTGGGGTTCTTCACCAGGGAGAGAGGGAGCCAAACCAGGCCCTGAGCTCAAGGCCGGAGCTGTTTGCACAGGGCTCCCTCCTAACTTTACACTGAGCTGGATCTGGATTCCAGATCCCGCAGCTTCTCCCCCTCTAAAAGCATCTGGGTCTGACAGGTGTGGAGCCGGCCATGCCAGCTGGCTGCTTTGCTCAGAGAACAGGACGTAATAGGCCTCCTCTGGGCATGTCTTTTCTTAGCACATAAAAGACGGGCTCTGGCACTGCAGGCAGGTGATCTCACAGCATGAAGCCGACACGTTAGGGTAGCAAAAAGTCAGGGCAAGACTTTGAGTCACATCCTAGGCCAGGTTTTTCCTGGAACGCATCACGTGAGGATTAAGGTGTTTTCTCTAACTGATCTGCCCTTTCCATGGCAGCCTGAGAAATCACCTCCTCAGCTTTCCCTCTAATTTTTTCCATCCAGGTGCAGAATAAAGTTTGTTCAATGCACCAAGGCATGTGGGGATGTGCACCACCAATAGAAACACATGCCACTGGCTTTGGGTGCTCTGTAATCAGCTGGGTGGCACTGGAATCTCTTTTGGGTGGCTACCCAAGTGTTTAGCTTACAGGGAACACGGCACCTCACCCTTCTCCCCCCAGAACGTGATTGTATTTAGACAGGCAGCCTTGGCTAGTGGCAGGAGCACTGGACATCAGCGGCTGCAGAGTTCTTACCTTGGCCTGTTCCCGTCTCTCTGTTGATAACTATGTCACAGGGTTGGTGTGAGGGATTTAGTTTTGCCAGCCCCAAAGTCATGAGACTGTTTTAAATTGCAGCGTTTTGTAATTTGCCTCTTGATTGCCCAGCCTTTGGGGGGCTGCTTCGCTGTGTTCCTGTGCAGCCAGAAGGGCTAGCGATTTCCTTTTAAAACAACGGGAGCTGAGATTCCCACAGAATCCCATGACTGCAGGAGTGGGGATTTAAAAACACCCACACGACCCAAAAACGCCACCCTGCCAAATATCACAAGACGGCGATGCACTCACGAACTGTTCAGCGCCAAAGTGCTCATAGCGTCAACACGTTGCTTGTATCAGCCTTTGTCTACACTGCCAGCTTCTGGTTGTCTAATTACACCTCTTGCCTTGCAGTGACAAAGCGACACTGACCCCCAGGGCTGCTCCTGGTGACAAAGCTACCGCCGTCCTGGCAGTGGGTGTACGGAGGCTGGCGGGGAACGCTCTCCCAGAGGTGTAAGTAGCATCTTCGCTAGATGCCAGTAGCCTCCGTGCGGCCGCGGCACTGCAAGTACAGACGAGCCTTACCTTCGTCTCCCGGCGAGCTAAGCAGCCCTGTGCCCCCCAAGGCCATGTCGGGGTCTCTGAGCAGGTCTGGTTGGGTCCTGCAGTCAGCGGGCTGTGGGAGACCTCGCAGGAGGCAGGCCCCGGGGGAGCGGCCCAGGCATGAATCCTGCCACCCCTCTGTGATGTTGCTGGTTGATTTGCTAATCAGAAATGGGCCCGACTCCAAGCCCAGCTCTGAAGAGGCCCCTGGAGTTCAGATCCCCCTCTGCACTGCGGAGCTGGCGGCATCTGGGACGGGCTGGACCAAACCCCTCACGCGCCGGGAAGGGTTGGACCAGACCGCAAGCTCTGCGGCCAAGGCCCATCTCAGCTGCTGAGAGAAGTACTGTAAGGCCAGTGGGCCTCCACGTGTGTGTGGGGGGGAGGCAGGTGGCATGTGGCCAAGCCTGCTCCGGGTCTGGCGGGAGCATGGGGGCCAGGGGGAGTCGGCAATGCACAGCCCCAGCCTGCTCCGGGTCTGGCGGGAGCATGGGGGCCAGGGGGAGTCGGCAACGCACAGCCCCAGCCTGCCCCGGGTTTGGCGGGAGCATGGGGGCCAGGGGGAGTCGGCAACGCACAGCCCCAGCCTGCCCCGGGTCTGGCGGGAGCATGGGGGCCAGGGGGAGTCGGCAACGCACAGCCCCAGCCTGCCCCGGGTCTGGCGGGAGCATGGGGGCCAGGGGGAGTCGGCAACGCACAGGAGAGATTCAGATACTGCCCAGCTGATTGGCAGAGCGCCCACAGCTAAGCTTTTGTTTCAGTGTGGTCACATCCGCACGGAGGGTTGCCAGATGGCTTCAACAAAAATACCGGCCACACTTGACACTACATCACACTCTGCATCACATCTGACTTAGAAAACACCAGACAGTTCCATTTTCTCAGTTCTATTTTCTCACTTTGTTTCCCGAACAGAAGGCTCCAATACTGGACTGTCCGGTTCAAAACCGGACCCCGGCGACCCTAGCCACATGTGCCTGGGTGCACGTAAATGCACATGGCTGGAAAATGTCCACACGTGGATGAAAAGGCTTAGCGGGGACATTGCTGCCCACTGGTACCTGTTCCCAGCAGGAAGGGCGCCTTATAGCTGCTAATGGCCAAGGCTGATGCCTGAAACTAAAGCTGGAAGTTCTGCGGGGGGGGTCATGTTTGTTTGTTTGCTTAAACTGAAAGTGGCTGCCCCTGAGTCGGTTGGGTCAGGTGTTTACAACCCAAATCTGTTGCCATGTAGAAACTGGTAGAACTAGCTGAAAGCAACAGGAATTTTCCTACAGCCCCAGGCTGTGACAGATCATAACACACAGGGCCCCTCTCTGTTCAAAAGCCATTTGAGGAGGGGGGGTCACCATGTTTGCGGATGTAAGGGTCCAGCAGACCCAGCTTGCTCCCTGGGTATTCTGAGCAGCTGCAGACCAGCCAGTGGCAAAGGGTCCTTTGGAAAGAGGGAAGGAGGCAAGGGGCAGAGGAGAGAGAGAAGGGAGGAAATCTGAAAACCAGAGGGCCAGATCCTGGACTCCTCTGAGGATGATTTCTTTGTGTATTGCAATTACTGGCACCCGGTGAGGGTGCGTTACAGGGCCACTGAGGCTCGGCCACCTAGGACAGAGGTGGGCGTCCTGCGGCCCATGAGCCACACGCTGCTGACTCCTGACCTAGGCTATTATTATGGATACTGCAGTAGTGCCTGGACCCCCTGTTATGGCTCCGGACCCTACTGCCGTCGGTGCCGTACAATCACAGAGCCGAAAGACCAGTGTTGCCCCTTTCTCTGGTTGTCTTCATGCAATGCCCCAGTGGGAGTGTTACCCACACACCGGCTGCTGGTTTGGGCCCAAAGATTTCTGGCGCCGTGGCTTGTATCAAAAGCCATCTGAGTGCTGGGAAAGCCGCAGAAGCAGCCAGCGTCAGCTTGGTGTAGGACCCCGGCTCGAACCTCGCTTCCTCGTACTCTGTATACATTGTGGGGGTTAGTGCCCTTCAGCCGAGTGCAGCTGAAAATGCAGGTGTGAGGCAGAGGGACGGGAATGGAGAGCGGGAAACGCCTGGTGTCCTGCAGGTGGAAAGATAACGCAGCCCCCGGCTCCATTCGAGAGGAACCTCCCCCACGCCTCTGAGATTCACTGGAGGGGTGATATGGGCAGTGCCCCCTCCCCGGGTAGAGCCATGTGAAGCCATTTGAAAATAATCCCAACACAGATAGTAAGAGGAGATGGCTCGGTTGGGGGAACAGCGTTTATGGCTGTGTCTAAAGTTGGGTTGGTCTTCAGAAGCCTTATCAGAAAGATAATTCTAGCACAGTAACGCCTCTGCTGCAATTATTCTAAATTAATTCCTCTAATAGACTTGGGGCCATGCGCAGAATCCAGAGTCCATCGTCCATTGCACAATCCAGAGTCCATGAGCAGAAATCCAGAGTCCATGCGCACAATCCAGAGTCCATGCGCAGAAATCCAGAGTCCATCGTCCATGCGCACAATCCAGAATCCATGCACACAATCCAGAGTCCATCGTCCATGCGCACAATCCAGAGTCCATGCGCAGAAATCCAGAGTCCATCGTCCATTGCACAATCCAGAGTCCATGCGCACAATCCAGAGTCCATCGTCCATGCGCACAATCCAGAGTCCATGCACCGAATCCAGAGTCCATCACAGAATCCAGAGTCCATGCACAATCCAGAGTCCATGCACCGAATCCAGAGTCCATCACAGAATCCAGAGTCCATGCACAGAAATCCAGTCTTACGGAGTCTTTTGGGGAGCATTCTGTGTAGACAAGACGTGGGAGTGGAAACAGAAGCACAGAGAGAGAACTAGAGCCCAGGTCTCCTCACCCCATGTCCTGTCACTGGGCAGCTTTCCAGTTACACCCTCCGTGAGCACCTCCAGACCCCCCAGTCTGATCTTTCACACCCTTGCTGGCCTGTGACTTCGGTGGAGCAATTCCTGGCTTCCCTCGGTGAGAGGCCAAACCAGAGTCCTACCCCAGAGCGTGCCAGAGGCCTGAGCAAAGCACAGCGAAGTGCACCCGCCTTTCGTGAGGGGCTACGGCTGTGAGGGGAATGTCCCCTCTCGTGTTCTGGGCGGGGGTTTGGCCGTTTCTCCTGGTGGCTGCATGCGCCACAAAGGGGGTTTGTTCCAAGGTGTGTTTAGCAGGGCAGGGGTGCGGGAAGGGACTGTGCTTAGGGAATGTGTCTCTCAGGCTCTTTCTCTAACCCACCCTCCTGCCCGATGCTCCTGGAGGGCGGAGCAGGAATGGAAAAAAGAGAGTAAATAATAATTAAAAGAGCTGAAATCATTGTTGAAGGGGAACGTCTGGGCGCCCAGGCCTGGAGGCCTCTGGGTGCCTTAAAACACCCACCAGCACAGAGAGGGCATAAGGCCCAAAATCACAGAGAAGGGGGGGTAGGGGGGCTCTCACGTCTGCCAACCATTAGTGTGTGCGCCTTGGAGCAGCGCAGGGCAATGGCTACATGGTGCTGACTGCATCCCTCTTCCATGGATAGTGCTGCCTAGTGGCTAGCGCGCTGGAGGGAGCTCTGGAGAGCTTAGTTCCAGCCCTAGATCTGCAGGTGGGTGACACGGGGCAAGTCATGTCCCTGCTCGGTTTCCCTAGCTGTAAAATGCCGCCTTGGCCATAATGAATGGGCGGCAAGTACCCCAGGGCCCGACGTTCAGGCGTGGGCCTGACCTACGTGAACCCGTTGTCCTGCTGACGGAGGGTCACCACGACACCCTCCTGCCTTCCTCTGTGCTCTCTGTGACTGGCCAGTCTTTGGCACAAAGCTCGGCCAGAGCACCCAGACCTTCAGCGTCTGCTCTGTCACCAGCTCCAGCATCAAAGGGGCCAGACAGACCTTGAAAAACCCTCTGAGTCAGGGTGCCCCATAAGCCAAGAAACGCCCCAGCCCCATCTCTTCTGGCCTGGCCATCACAGGCCTCAAGTGGGTCTGGATGAAGGGAAAAACCCAGGGGCCACTGTGCGACCAGGAGACCTCGGATCGGACAATGCCACCCCTCAGCCCGGCTCAGCGCTTTTCTTTTCCGTCTCCTCTCACCCTCCCCAGTGGCGCAGGACACTGAGTCAAGGCCGCTAGGAGGAGGGGTCCCCCTTGGCCAGCGCGCCTCTTCCTCGGGTGGGGCAGTGGCCACGGTGTGTTCGGGAGCCAGGGGACACCCAGACGTTCCCCCACCTCGCCTCCTTAAGGAGCATCTTGCTGGCTGAATGGTGGCTTGTCCTCTGCTACGGTGGGTCCCAAGCTTAGGCCCATACACATACTCTGACAGCTGGTGCTCCAGGCTCCGGCGTCTGTCCCGCGGCTGCCCAGCCGCGCCCGTCTGAGGACGGTCCCCGTGGAGCTTGGGCTTCGCCAAACCCCAGCCTGGCGCACTGGAGCTTGGAGCTTGGGGCAGCCCCAGGGCCGGGACAGGAAGGCGCCTTGGCAGCAGAATGGGAGACGAGCGGCCGTGGCCACGTCAGGCCGGGCCCCGCGACTCCCCGTGCCACCCGGAGCCTGCTGACCTGGGCAAGTGTGAACCGAGTCCACGCCCGGGAGCTAGTCAGGCCAGGCCAGGCATAGTCCTCTGCAGTCAGCAGGAGCGAGCCGAGTCCCTGGCCATCTCTGCACAGCACGGAGCGTCAAAGGAGCAGGGCGGGAGTGAGTCTGCGGCGAGAGGGGCGTAAGCAGGAGTGCACCCCCGCAAGGAGCCTCTTCCCAACCCGTTTACACAGGCTCTGGCTCCCCTGCATGCGCCCTGCCGCCTGCATGCACCACACCTTGTGCTGCAGCAGCATCAGGCCTCCTTCTCCTAAGCTCGTTCCCCACTGTCCTCAAGATGCACTCGCACGCACGTGTGCATAGGCACGCACATGTGCACACGCCACACGCACATCTGGCTACCAGTAGTGCCCCTTGCTTGAGTCACCTGCGGATGCAGGCGGATACACAGGCAGGCAGGAGTGAGAACGGGAGAGGTGAAACGCTTTTTCCTTCCTTCTTTCTTTCTTTTTCTTCTTGAGGCTTGCACGGACACGTCTCCTGGAATCCTTGCCCGCCTGCCATGCCCCGCCAACATGACTCACGCCGGGCCCACCCTTCGCCTGCTCCTTGCGACACGGCCGACAGAAACTCCCCAGCGAGGAGGGGAGCACTCGGATCCGCAATGAGTTTTCTTTCATTGCGTAAACCGTTGGGTGTTTACCGCCAAGTTGCCACAGCGCTATTGCCAGGGAAGCCCGGCCTGGCTCCTCTGAGACTGGGGGAAAGCGGCTTTGTGCCAGGCTGCCCTGTGCCTTCCTGGGCATGCTGTCGTCACTAGCTGTACCAGAGAACAGGGCAGGTACATGGGCAGGCTGATCTGGCTCTCTTGTTCCTTAGCGGATGGAAGGATCCCTGGATCCTGTGTGTTCTCAAGTGGGAGGCAACGTGCCACAGAGGGTTGCTGACCCTAGTAAAATAGCATTTTTAAAGGGTTCATTGAGGAGGGGAAAACCAGCCAGTGACTTATTGGACTAGAGGAGGGGAGGGCAGGGGAGCCAGGGCTTAATCTGTAAGTAAAACGACCGTGTCTTGCAAAAGCTGAAGGGAAATAGAGGCGTAATTTGCTCCGTGTGTGCGTGCCAATCTCAGTGCTTCCAAATGGGGCAAACCGGTCCCTTGCTCCATGACAGAGGCAGATGCTCTGGGGTGGCTTTGCTGTGCACAAAATGCATTCCCCATACTGAATGTGAATGTGAAACTAATGATCCCATAAATGAGTACATGACTCCACTCCTCCTTTTGTCAGAGCTTTTCCCTGGAGGCTTTTTCCTTCTTCCTTCCCCCGCCTCATCTCTGCCAGGCACCACCTTTCCACCGGGTTCAGCCCACCAAGGGTTAACAGCTGCACCTGTTGAAGGTGTACCTGTCTTATGGCACCTGTCTCATCAGCCAATCAGTGGCTGAACTCTAGGGAACCTACCTGTCAGCAAAATACCTGTACACAAAAACCTCAACATAAATCAAACCCTTCACTTCACAGGCTATGTCTGTAGTTAGCAGGTACTAGAGGAGAGGAGTCATCAGCATTTGCTGTCTGCAAAGATTTGGAAACCTGGGGAGCCATGTCCAATGACCTCGAGTAAGTAGATTGTGTTTTATTTTATTTAACTAACCCTCTCAGTACTTCGTCCGAGGCAGGATTTAAATGCCTCTCAGCGGAATGCCGTAGACTCTGGGGGTTTACTCTGCCTGTCTAGCTATTTACAATGACGCCCCAAAAGTGGAAACTTCTCAGGGTTTCAGTTCGGCAGTAACCTAGTGCTGCTCCTGTTACCAAATCAGTCATAAGTGCCATTGAAAATCACCCCTCATCTCAGCTTAAAAGGGTGCTGATAAACTTTCCCCCTAGACTGAAATTTGACATCCAAGGATTCACCTCAGTGCAACAGTACTGCATCCCCTGCCCCCAGAACAAAGTCCCACGTATGGCACAATTGATCAGCTATTTTTTATTAGAAGGGACTGCAAATAAATCAATAATAAATCCGGCAAGAGTTTCTGGCTTCTTCCAACTACATAGGTTTTATCCAGGCCTTAAAAAAGAACTTTTTTGGGGGAGGAGTATTCAGACCAATATATTGTAGAGCAGTTTTTCAGAGGCAAGTAGCAATTCCTCCAAAACTTGGGATCTCCTGAATGTTTGGGATTGAAAATATTTTGTACTGTTTATATGCATTTGGGTAGCCATGGACCAGCAGCCCAGAGAGCATGGTACTGTAGGCAAAGGATGAGTTTTATAAAGAATGGGCCCATTGATATGAAATGATAATTGGAGCTAGGACTGATCTAGGGGAATGGGATCAATAGGGGACCAAATTCTGCTTCCTTTTATCAGATGAATAGTCCAGCTGACGCTGAAGTGCACTGAATAAGTGTCAATACAGAAAGATGCACAGTTGTGTGTATATAGAAGGAAATGTTTATAGAGACACTGCCGCTTTGGAAAGGTGCAGTTAAGAATGATTGTAAAGGCCAATGAAAATGTGATGATTAGCTGCAGACCCTCAATGTTACAGGCCTAAGAAAGGAATTGAAGTGTCTTAATTTTTCCCCTTTTGAACTCCTTGGATAGTTTAGAAGTTGTTTTGATTTTTATTTACCTAGGACTCAGGGTTATTCTCTAAATACTATATTGTGTGTGCACAGAATTAGATTTCTCTGCTGCTTGTGGAGCAGTGGGATTATTTTACTTAGCGAATTACATGCTTGCTTGACCCCTCTTTTACCAAGGGGCTGTTACATTCTCTCCTTCCCCCTTGTCCAAAGGGAATTGGCCGAGAGCCCTACCTCCCTTGCACTGATAAAATGCAGAGGTTGCTATCTGGTCTCCATCTCTGGAAGCGCTCAGGTCTGTTGCTTTGTAGCTAAAAGGCCCCTTGCAGCTCTGGGAATCTATCGGAACTGAAAACGTTTCTTCTGCTGCAGCTTGTGGGGAGTTTTCAGATCTTGGGAAACTTCATTGATTAGCCCAGCGGGGCCACAGAGTTTGGCTCTGGAGCTCAGACAGCTGACAGCTCCAAGCACGGATGCCTGTGGTGCATGTGGGCGGGGGAGCCAAGAACTGCAGAGAAACCATTTAAGAGGACAATGGGCCTGGAATACTTGGAGCTGAGAATCCCCCGGGGCCATGCAGGGGGAGCAAGGCTGGGAGATAAGGGAGATGGGAACAGCAGGACATGAGCAGCCTTTGGCTTCTGGCTCTGTCAGCCCCAGGAGAAAGCTGTGCCCCTGGAGGAGAGGAACCACAGAGGGTGCCGTGGGCTGTTCCCACGAAACTCCTGGTCCCAGCTACACGCTTTGTTAGTCTCGAGGGGGCTGCCGGACCAGTCGCTGTTTTATACGTTCTTCTTAAGGGTGGGTTAATCCCTTGGGTAACTCCATGGAGGTCAGGGGAGAGGGGGGCTCTTGGCACCTCAGGGCCAAACATTTAAAGGCTGACAAGAGGATAGTGGTTCAACAGACACAGAGGAGAAAGGCCACGTCCTCAAGTGGGGTAAATCCGCGCAGCTCTGTTAACTCATAGACTAAAGCCGGAAGGGTCCGTCAAAACCATCAGCTCTTAACCTGCGCCTCCCAAGCTCTCCCCCCTGCTGTAACAGACCTTGGGCTGCATTACTGACTCCCCAGATCTTCATATTAAAGATGCCAAGTCCCAGAGAATCCACCATTTACACTAGTTTAACCCTGGAAGTGGCCTGTGTGTCCCATGCAGTGGAAAATTCTCAGAAGAGTAGCCGGGTTAGTCTGTGACTTTAAACATGAGAGGTCCTTAGAGACTAACAAAAAGTCTATGTAGGATCATGAGCTTCCGTGAGCAAACCCCACTTCTTCAGATGCTGTGGAGAATGACCTAGGAGGGGGTTTTGCCTATCCGCTCCAGTTGATGATCTGGCCCAAAATGACAAGGATCCCTCTTCCCCCACAGCAGTTTTCATGACAAAGAAGATGGCAAGAGAGTGTTTCGCATACGATTGAAATACAGACACTTAACACGGCACCACTGCAGCATGTGGCCTGGAAAGAGTTAACAAGAGCTATTCCCAGCTGTGGTTTTGTGGTCGAAACCATGATTGCCAGAAGCAAATTTTTGTCATGCACAAGGTGTGTTATTAAAACTTGAGTTATGCTCCTGGTGAATGAAAAGTTAAAGCCCTTTATTAAATCCTGGCTGTAAAGCGTAGAAGGGCTAACTGTATCGCCAGCAACGTATGTTTTCAAGCAAACCGTGGGTTTTGTTTTTATCAAATTATGTAGACAGAGCTTGGTAAATTAAAACCCCAAGTAACTGCAGTCCAATCGACGGTAAGGGAAATAGAACCACTCAGAGCAATGTTCAATCAGCATTTATACAGGATCTCTCTCTCTTCTGGATCAGGGCCCCAGCTAGCATAAATCTGCATAGTTCCAGTGCAGTCAACCAAGTGCAGACAATTTACACCCACTGAGGGTCTGGCTCTGTGTTATCAGGGCCACTCTTTAGAATTTTGATCATCAGAAACCGATCATCCGAAAAGTGCCGCAGTGTCTATTCTGCTCTTGGACCCGACTCAGCGCAGCACGTAGGCAGGTGTTTAACGGCTGTTGATTGGCATGGTGCTCGTTTCAGGATCAGAGCCCTAAGTCCTAACATTTTAACACTCAAGGATGAGTGTGCTCATGGTAAAGAACTGAAGAAATATTACCCAATTTGACTTAATTAGCCAGGGGTTAAACCCAGGACAAAACTCCATCTCCAGTGCTTGATTCTCATTGGTCTCGTAGGTTAAGCTTAATTGATTATGATGATTATTATCATTTATTTTTATCATACGAGTGCCTACGAGCTTCAGTTATCAATCAGGACATCACTGAGCTAGATGCTGTACAAACACAGAGCAGATGGACAGTCCCTTGTACAATCTCAGTCAATGTACCCTCTAATTTTTCCCATCCACGTGTGGAATAAATTTTATTATGCGCACAACGTGTGGATGTGCACCACCAGTAGAAATATATGCCGGTGGCCATGGGCGCTGTGCTAATCAGCGGGGCGGCATCTGAATCTCTCCTGGGTGGCTGCCCAAGCGCCTGGCTTACAGGGAACACTGATCTCACTCAAAGACAAGGGACCACAGTGGGGGACAGACCAGCCGGGGAGCAAAAGGAAACAAAGAGATAACACTGGCTGACATTGGTAGTGGCCAACAGTTGCCTAGTTCTTGTTTATTGCCCTTGTTTTGTCTTTGGTGCCCATGATTCGTTCAGCACGGACAGTATTTGAGAGAGAGCATGATGACGTTCAATGAGAGACAAAGGGTTTTCCCAGCCTGGGGGAGACATGGTCCCGGGAAACCCTCGTGCTGCATGAGCCTCTTCGGGAAACCACGCTGGCTGCTAGCTGGGCTTCTGGGAAGGCCATTCCGGAGGGCCTGGGCCCAGCCAGGCTGAAGCATCACTCGCCTATGGGGGGAGTGAGGCTATGTCTAGACTGCAAGCCTCTTTCGAAAGAGCCTCTTTCCAAAAAGAGCGTCTAGACTACACCCAGTACTTTCAAAAAAGCAAGCCGCTCTTTTGAAAGAGAGCACCTAGGCAGTCTGGATGCTCTTTTTCGAAAAAGCACAGTTTGCATGACATAGCGCCTTTTTTCGAAAGAGAACTTTTGAAAAAAAGGCGTTATTCCTTGTAAAACGAGGTTTTCTGTGGTCGAAAAAGCTGCCACGTTCTTTCAATTTACTTTGGAAAGAACATGGCAGCAGTCTAGACGCAGATAAAGATTTTTTGAGAAAAGGCCACTTTTTTCGAAAAATCCCTGTAGTCTAGACACACGCTGATTGGGGAGAGACCTGAAGGTGGGGGAAGAAAGAGGAAATACAGGAAAGAGGGGAAAGTGCACCAGCTGCCCCAGCCCTGCCCCCCCCGCCTGAGGTCCCGTCCCTTCCTGGAGCAGAGAGTCCCCCCCCATACACACACACATTGCCCAGGGGTCCGGTGATCTCCTCAGTTCCGCTGGGTCACTCAGAGTCCTTGAATGCTGTGGGGGTGAAGTTGGGCTAGGAACCTGAACAGACCGGAACGGGGCCTTGGCCTCAGCCAGCGGTCACCACGTAAATAAATGACCTGGGCCACTCGAAGAGCTGTCAAAGACGCTCACTTTTGTGTGGAAGATTGTGAATCCCCTTGGGCCAGCTCTCAGGAGGTTTATTGTGTCTAAATGTATTTGGAGGGTTTTTTCCCCTTAAAGCTCCAGTTCCTGGACTCAGGTGACTAGGTGAGAATCTCAGTTTTAAAAGAAGGACGCTTCTAGCCCTCCTGGTGGCAGAGACAAGTTTGAGAACATGACACCTAAATGCTCCACAATCAGGAGGCCAATAAAAAGCCACCCAGGGCTCCGTATTTTTAAAATCTCATGATTTTTAAGCCAATCCTGTGATTTGGGAAGGTTGGTTCTTGTGACTTTTAGAGAGAGGAGAGAGAGACAGACAGACAGACAGACAGAGAGACAATTAACATGAGTCTCTCTCTTTCTCTCAATCAATCCTTCAGGGTTGTATCTTTGTCTGTCGCTAATGAATCGGAGTGAGAGAGACAGTCAGCAGAGGTTCAGCCCAAGATTTGGGGTGCCCAGTTAGAGGCACTGTATTTTGAAAGGTTGGGTGCTCATCGCCCTCTGAAAGTCAAACTTCAGTCGGGGCAATGAGAACCAGTAAAATGTTATAATTAATTAATACAAATGTTACACGGGCATTTAGCAGAAATGTTACCAAATCAGAGAACTTGTTCTGTGGACTAAGCTTAGATCTTTCCAAAAGGGATTTAAGAGCATGTTAGGGATGTAGGCGACAAGCCAATTAGTCGACTACCCTATAAGCATATGCTTATCGGGTGACTCAACTAGTCGCTTCCCCCCCGGCTGCCTCTATCAGCGAGAGGCAGCGGGGTGGGGGGGAGCAGGAGCTGGAGCCTGTGCTGGGGGGAGCTGGCTTAAAAGCTGGTTCCCCCCAGCACCGTCTCCGGGAGTCAGGGGAGGCAGAGGCGCAGGTGGGGGACCAGGCGCGAGCTGGAAATCAGCTGATTCCTGGCTCGGTCCCGGTCCCACTCACTGCTCCTCTGCTTTTTAAGTGTATTAAGAACCCAGTGGCTCTTAATAAAATAATAAAAGCAGACGCGCAGCAGGTGGACGGGGCACTAGCCGGGGATCAACTGATTCCTGCCTTGCACCTGGTCACCCTGCTGTGGCTCTGCCTTTTAAACATATTAAGAGCCACCAGGCTCCCGGGCCGGGAGGTAACCCTGCTGCGGCTCTGTGGTTCCCCCCCTTATCGAGTAGTCGATGGAAAGTCCATCTACTACTCAACTGGCTGATTACCCCAATTTAACAGCCCTAGGACAGGGGTGCTTTTGTTGTGCTAGCTAGGATCAGGGAGTTGGTCATTTGCTTGCTGGCTTCTGGTGGTGTGTGTGGATACTCAGTGATGGTGTTAACAAGGAAGATGTGTCTGCAGATCCGTCACTAGGCTGTGGAGTCACCCTGTTGAGCTCCTGTCATACAACAAAAGGAGGAAATGTCTGGGAAGACTAGGAGTCAGGACTCCTGGGTTTTAGCCCCAGCTCTGCCACTGATTTATCCAGGTGATCTTGGGAAAGTCACTTAATTGAATTCCCCATGACTCGGTTCCCTACTTGTGATGCTCCTAGAGGTGAAGGCAGAGTAGACTGGAGAAGGGCAACAGACAAAAGGATTCTGAGCTATAAACACCCCCCTCCCCCCACAAGGGCCGGGGATGCCCTGTTGGATTACACAGGTGGGGAAAGCCCAAAGGACAGGCTGCAGGGGCCCTGGGTCAGGCCCACCTGCAGTTGTGACGTCACAGTGACAGGAGGCCTGGGATGACCCAGAGCACGTCCCACTAGTCTGTTTATTCCCTTTCGGCCCTGCCCTCTTCCCTCCCACGGGCTGGGTGTGCCCGGGTTCCCTTTTGTTCCATCCGGCTCTGCTGCAGGCCCATCCTGTGGGGCGCTGAGCACTGGCCCGTCCTATTGACTCAGTGCATGTTACTTCCCTGGCTCCCAGCCCCTTTCCTTTCCGCCTGCCCCTGTGTCCAGGCAGGGCGTCCCTGGGGGCAGCTCTCCTTACTGCCCCTTGCCGGGGCTGCCTTCCCTGGGACTCCCCGAGGGGCAGACGGGGAGTTTCTGATCGCAAACTGCCCCCGTTGGAAACCTGCTGTGAGCAGACTGCGGGCGACTGTGCCCGAGTGCGGCACGCGTGAGCCAACCGAACACACCCTGGCAGCACTGGCACCTGGTACCCGTGTGGGTGGCTGGCGCCTGGCATGTGTAGGTGTTTGTGGCTGTGTGCGAGCTGGCAGCCTGGCCTGGCGCTTTGCCTCTGGCTGTGCTTGTGACTTGGTGTTGTCTTAAGACGCTCCCCAGCTGGGCCGGATCCGAACGGAGGGTTGTCAGGTTGGGGGGTGCTGCTGTGCCCTGGGAGGCAGCCCAGCTTGCTCGGCCTTGCTCACCTCTGGGGAACCTCCCTGCGTCACGCCTGCCTCCTGCCCGCATGGGGGCCCATCCTGCCCCAGGCTCTGTGCTCGGGGGGCTGCTCTGGCCCTGGGCCTCGGAAAGGGAAGAACCAGGCGATTCTGGCCAGGAGGCCGGTCACGTGGCCCGGGGCAGACCTCTCAGAACAACCCAGATCCCTGTGCTGGGCTGGGGGTGTTCACCGCCGGCGGCAGGTGTCGGTTCCTGTACTGCGAGGTGCACCACTGGGCAGCCATGAGCACCGATGCGACCCGTGGTGATGCAGCAGCTCTCCCAGGGTGCGGACAGAAAAGCAGACACCAGGGAGGAGCAACGCAGGCAAAACGAACCTCTAACTCAGCCAAAGGGCTGGTTCCATCTCTCCCCCTTCGGGTGCATCCGCCGTCTCCGCACAGCCCCCAGGGCTTACCCATGGCGGGGGAGAGCGCTGGCAAATAGAAGGGGGGCGATGGAGCTGCCACGGAGCGAGATGGGGCAGGAGGTCAGATGCAAAATGGTTGGGAAACAAAGCCCCAAATCCAGGCTCTGCGCTGCACGGGAGGCCGTGGCTCAGCCGCACGGCTCTGCGCACCCCAGGGAGAGACGCCCTCGTCCCGTGAGCTTGTTTCAATAGCTGAGCCCTTGTGGGCGGAGGGCGACACAAAGGCAGCTGCCTGTCAGAGGAAAGTTTGTTTTACCAACCAGAGAGCAGGCGGTTTGCACTGGGCTCGGCGTGAGCTTGCAAATGCAGCAGGGAGGCCGGGCCTGGGAGAGGGGCGGTTGGAGCGGACCTGGATGCAAAGTTCATGGGTGTTTGGATCCACGGTGTTGGATCAGGCTCGTCTCTTTCCGGCCCACAGATTTCCAGAGGTTGTGAGGCAGGGCTGCAGAACGCCCCAGAGCAGCGGTGGGCAACCGAGGCTAGTGAATGGGCTGCACGAGCGGCCCTCCTATATCTCACTGGGCTGAGACAGTCGGAACCGAGACCGTCTCCCGGCACAGGCTAGTTTTTAACGGGGCTTGTGCACCTAGAATTTGCAGGCTGTACCGGCTGCAGGCGGAGTGCTGTGATTGGCTGCAGGCGGAGCGCTGTGATTGGCTGCAGGTGGAGGGCACGGCTCTCGTGGTCAGCACTGGGTACAGCCAGCGCCCACCTCACGTCACGTGCCCTGGCTTTGCCTGCGTGGCACCTGAGCAATAGCGGTAGGAAAATAACGATGCGGCCGGAAACCAGGGGAATCTGGCAACCCTGCGCCTGGGCGACGGTAGCAAAAAGTCTCGCGGGCCACACGGAGAGCCCTGACGGGCGGCTTGCGGGCTGCCCACCACTGCCATAGAGAACCGCAGCATGATGGAATAGGACAGCCACAAGCTCCAAAAGGCAGAAGAGTGACCCTAAAAATGGCCGCTGGTGCCTGGATGCCCCATCTGCTTCTCTCCCAGCCCAAACCCGTGTTTTTATAGATGAGGCCACCTCTCCATTGCTGAGTTTGCTCAGCATAGCCAGTGGTCAAGAGGAGTGTGCGGAACGCACAGCCCTTCCCCAAAATAGTGATGCCGGCTACTCCCTTGTGTAACAGCTGTGCCGACAGAAGAGTGCTGCCTTATGCCAGCCGAAAAGCTCACGCTTCATGCACGTGAGGGGTCTCTGCTGGTGTAGCTGTATCGGCAAAGTGTAGCCAAGACTCTAGTTAACCCTGCTGACCCCGCACAGCCGGGAGAGTGAGCTGGCTGCTGGTCTGTCAGACGCATCGTCCACAAAATTGTCAAGCGAGTTCTGACGCCAGAGTCTTTGCACTGAGGGTGAGAGCCGGAAGGATCTCGGCTGTTTCACAGCCAAAGCTGATGTTGTATCAGTGACTGTTAGAAAAATCAGCTATGGATTATCCTGTCGCTTCTTGTGGCCTGAGTGTTTGGCCAACAGGCCGCATCCGGTGGGTTGTTTCCACGAGGAGGAGCAATTGGTGAAGGAGTCAAATGTCTTTGAAGCAATCCTTGTTCATTCCAATTATAACCCAGAGATGCTGAGACCCCCGAGCAAAGTCCACTACAGCCGTGACTAAGAGCCAGTTGGCTTTTAGCTGGTGCCATGGAAGCACATGGCTTTAGCCCCTAAGTTCGCATGTTCACTCTCTCCTGCCAGCAACCAGGGTTCGTTGGCTTTACACAAAGAATGTACAAAGTCCTGCTTCTCTGGACACAGGAGGAACAAACCACTGGAGAGTTTGTTCACAGTTCCAAGCCCTTTCCAGCCAGCACTTACCCCAGAGTGCTTTGTCTCTAGGTTTTCACGGGGCCTGCTAGTCTGGGCTGTATTCTTGGCTTAGCTACTCCTTGCTCAGGGCCCGTTTACACTGCTGCCCGCCATTGAGAGACCGTGCAGGTAGATGAGCCCGGGGTAGCTGTACTCAAGCAAGTGACCTACCAATAGCAGAGCAGTGGTGGTAGCTTGGCACAGCTGCCTGAGCACGACCTCCGTTGTGATTTTCCGAAGGTCCTCGGGCAGCTGGCCTGGGCTGCCGTGGCCACACCGGTGTCTTTAGCAGCGCGAGTGTGTGTACGTCTGTCTGGCCTGGGGAGCTTGACTTGCGGATGCACCCTCGGCCTGTCCTGGTGCTTCTGCCACTGCAGGGGTGTGTGTGGAAGGCTGAGCCCGAATACGCGTTGGGTGGTGATGGGTTAGTGTGACTTGCCCCTCACAGAAAGTGAAAAAAATCAAAAGTGACTTTCCCCTGAAATACCCAGCTCTTTAAAACTGAGCCTTCAGGTCCTAAGGCAGCTTGGGAGCCTCGACCTCTCCTGCAGTAGAGCTGGGCACAAGCTGGGAAGATGGGGCGGATACCAATCTGAGGGGGTGTCTACATTTGTGTTGGCTGGACAAAAACCTCTGTCATTCACGGGTGCTTAAACCCCCTCCCCCACGAATGACAGGTTTTGCTGCCACAAAGTGGAAGTGTGAACGCTGCTTTGTCAAAATCCCCTTGGGGGGGAAATTTTGTTGGCCAAAGTGCCGACAAACCACGTTGGCACAAGCTGACGTGTAGCGACGCTGCCTTGGCGCTAAAAGCGTCGTCGTGAAATCCCTTCGCACGGGCGTTAACGGTGGCCCCGGGGAGACGTCTGGCGCCAGACAAGAATGCTGGGATCTGGGCGGCCGGTTCCAATCGGACCCAGCTCTCATTTTATCAGAGGTGCTTTTCCAACCCCTTCTGCCCCTTCCCACGACGTCTCCCCCCGAGTAGGCCGTGCTGCAGACTGCTCTTCCTTGAGCAGATGGGGGAGTGGCCGGGGGAGGATTCCTGCCCAGACAGGACTGAACAGCCGCGTCGACAGCAGTGAAATCTGACTCATCCCCGGCTCCTCTCCTTAGAGACAGGCCGAGCGGCACGGAAGGGGAGGGTGGGCGGGGTGAGAACCGCCAGCGACGGCGAAACTCGCCAAGTGCCTGGCGCGGCTTCACGTGCCGAGTGAAACCAGGGGCAGCGCATCGGCCCAGCCAGAGCGGTGAAGGGCAAACTCAGGCTGCGTCTACATTGCAGGTTGTTTTCGGAAAAAGGGACGCAAATGGTGACCCGCATTGCAAACCGTTTTCCCGTTCTTTTTTCGGAAGAGGCTTTTCCGACGTTTGGCCCCTCTACACGGGGCCGCAGCGGGAAGAACCTCCTCTTTCGGAAGAGCGCGTCTTCCTAGACAGGGCTGACCCGAAGGAGCGGCCACGTTCCCTGGACGCGGGGAGTTTTAAACTCCGTAGTGTAGACGTAGCCTCCGCTTCTCCATTACTCCAGGCAGCTGGGCAGGTGGGGGCTGGAAAGGCAGGAAATGCCCGGGGCCAGCATGGTGCTTGAGTCAAGAGAGACTGGCCAGCTTGTCCCACCACGGTGCTGCCCAGTGCTGCTCTGGGGAGACCCGGCACCGTCAGGCTGGTGCTCCATGGGGGAAAGCTAGGCCCACGTCCACAGAGCAGCAATATGGATTTCCCTGTAGCTGGGGGGTGCTTGGTACCCCCCCCCTTCCTGTCGCTGCTCCACCCTTCCCCCAAGCACCAGCCCTCCCTACCTCTTCCTGTCCCTGGTTCTCCTCACTGGCAACGAGGGGCCGACATGCTTGTGGGGCTCTGGGCACGGCTCAGGCTCCGGTGTTGCTCCCACTGCTACGGGGGAGGCTCGTGCCGGCCCGGCCTCCGAGACCAGGGCTGGGCTGCCAGGCGGCCAGAGGCTGCCCGTGGCTGGGGGCACATGGGGCCGGGTGCCTTCTCGCAGCAGCTACTCTACACCTGGCCCGAAGGGGCAGCGTCCTCGCCAGACACCTGTGTGACCCCAGGCAGCGCCTGTTGCTGTGAATCGGAGCGAGCTGCAGCTGTGGGGAGCGGCTCCCTCCGGCAAGCCCCCTGCTCCAGCCAGCTCACCACACTCAGCCGGCCAGAGAGCCACACGTGGCTAGTGGCTGGCGTGTTGGGCACCACGGGGCTAGCAGAATAGCCTTTCAATAACCCCATGGGTTTCAGCCTGTGCGCCACTCATTTCCAGAGCAGTGCCAAAGGGAGCCTCCCCTTCCCCCCCCGCTGGGAACGAGGCAGCCCCATGGACCATGTCTCCCCGGCTCCTCGGGAATCCCAGCCCACGTCCATCCTGGGCCCTGGGAAACGCCCTTGCCATGACCCCCCTGCCGGCTCAGTTTCAGGTCCGTGTGCCTCCTGAAGAACGACGGCATGAACTTCCAGAAAGTCGCCTACACCAGCGAAGACGAGGCCTGGAAGAGCTATCTGGAGAACCCCCTGACAGCAGCCACCAAAGCCATGATGAGAGTGAACGGAGACGACGACAGCGTGGCTGCCCTCAGCCTTCTCTACGACTACTACATGGTACGTTCCGAGCGGGCACCGGCTGGTCTCAGCCTCCCAGGTGCCGCCTTTCGTTTTCCCTGGGGGTGTTCCGCCCCTTTTCTGCCCTGAGGCCCCACCCATGCTCCACCCCCTTCCTGAGGCCCCGCCCATGCTCCACCCTCTTCCCCAAGGCCCCATCCCACTCTGCCCCTTTCTCAAAGGCCCCGTCTATGCTCTGCCCTGCTCTGAGGCTCTGCCGTCACTCAGCGCCTTCCCCCAATGCCCCACCCTCGTGCCGCCTCTCCCAACCCCAGCTCGCCCCCTCCCCAAGGCCTCGGTTAGATGCTTGGTGGTGGCCCTGATTCGCTGACGCGCTGTGGCTGGGCACCAGGTATTGTCGCCACGAGCGCTCCAGCTCCGGCATGCTCAGGGAGCCGGTGCGTCGGGTTAGCCTGGCCCTGCGCAGCATGGGGGAGGCTGCAGTTGTGCCCAGGGATGTATGCTAAGCCGTGTCCACACTGCGCGCTAAGATGCGCTGCGTAGCCGCTCTCTCCCGCTGAGCAAATCAACGCACGTCCGACAAGAGGTGGGAGCTGCATCGCCGGGCGGGCGACTCCTGCCGGTGAAGGGCTCTTTTCATCATTGCGACTCATGTGGGGTGTGTGTATGGGGGGGAGGGGTTTCGCACCCCTAAGTGACAAAAGTTTTAACGACAAAAGTGTCGATGTAAATAAAGCCCTTAGGGACTTGGCCCGGCTCCCATTGCCACAGTCCCTGAGAACCTCACAGTCGTGGCAATCAGGAGTTACACAAGTCCCTTGGGAGACCGGGCGCTGCTATTAGTGTATAGAAGGGAAACTGAGGCACGATTCACCTGGAATTTGGGAGAGGGGGAAGCGAACCTGGGTCCCCTTCCAGGACCTTAGCCACTGGACTACACTTATTACAGTCAGGGTTAATTTTGCCTCTGCTTTCCATCTGTGAATCTGTGGCAGTGAAGAAGCCTTTCTTTGTCCTTTTGCAGGTCCCGAAGGAGAAGAGGATCCTTCCGCCGGGTGTGATGGGGCGCAGTGAACTCGGCAAAAGGTGAGACTGACCCCTGCTCTCTCTAGCTGCCTGTCTGCGGCATCCAACCAACTCCAAAGCACAGCACTGATCCTAGCATCGGGGGCGGCTGCTCAGAGACAGATCGCAATGCTTCTGCCCAGGGCCTCCCTCTGTATAGAGAGCTTTGCTGATTCACACCCGCGGAGGATCTGCCCCACTGCACTGGGACCTGCCCCCGCTGAGTTGAATGGAACCAGGCTGACCTACACCAGCGGAGGGGCCGTTCTGTGACACCGGGCCAGGGCAGAGGGGCTATTTCTGTGTCATGGGGATGGAATCGTGGGCTCACTGAACTGATAAGAGTTTCCTTTGCAACTGCCTCCAGCGTGCCCAGCGTTCTCCGCCAGTGCCCTGGGGGCCGTGGGGCTGGGCAGAGCATGCACTGAGAAAGTAATGGCCCGTTAGGCTGCAGAGGTCAGTGCCCTTCCTGGACTCTGTGTACCCTGGCAAGCCGCTCTGCAGAACTAGCTTTGAACCGCTCACACTAAAGCGGGCCCCTGGAATGGCCCTTTACTCCTTGAGGCTCAGTCCTGGCTCCGTGTCTTCTGTGCACTATTTCCAGCCGCTCTCCACTGCTAGGGACTGGGAATGTGTCTGGTTAGTAGTGGCAGCAGAGCTGGTGCTAATGCAGCATGAGACTCAGGCAGTAAATCGGTGCAGCTCCTTCTACTTCCGGGGCGCGCCAAGTTCCGGCCGGGCTGGACGAACCATTAGGCTCCTCCAGCTTGTTCTGCGCCAGCTGATGAGCTGATGGATTTGGTGGCAGGGCCGCTCTCGGGCTTTCAGAACAGTTGGTTGTTTGGGTGTTTGTTCTCCAGCAGGGGCTCGGCCTCCCTGCTGACCTGCTGGAGAGGAGTTACGCTCCCCTCCCCTCCCGCCCCAGAGTTAGTGGTCAGGGACAGTCATAGAATCATAGAGCTGGAAGAGACCTCAGAAGGTCATCAAGTCCAGCCCCCTGCTCTAGGCAGGACCAATCCCAACTAAATCAACCCAGCCAGGGCTTGGTCAAGCCGAGACTTAAACACCTCCAGGGATGGAGACTCCACTACCTCCCTAGGGAACCCATCCCAGTGCTTCACCACTCTCCTAGTGAAATAGTTTTTCCTAATATCCAACCTGGACCTCTCCCACCACAACTTGAGCCCATTGCTCCTTGTTCTGCCATCTGTCACCACTGAGAACAGCCTCTCTCCATCCTCTTTGGAACCTCCCTTCAGGAAGTTGAAGGCTGCTCTCAAATCCCCCCTCACTCTTTTCTTCTGCAGACTAAACAAACCCAAATCCCTCAGCCTCTCCTCGTAGGTCATGTGCTCCAGCCCCCTAATCATTTTGGTTGCCCTCCGCTGGACCCTCTCCAATGCGTTCACATCCTTTCTGTAGTGGGGGGCCCAGAACTGGACACAATACTCCAGATGTGGCCTCACCAAAGCCGAATAAAGGGGAATAATGACATCTCTGGATCTGCTGGCAATGCTCCTCTTAATGCAACCTAACATGCCATTAGCCTTCTTGGCTACAAGGGCACACTGTTGACTCATATCCAGCTTCTCATCCACTGTAACCCCCAGGTCCTTTTCTGCAGAACTGCTACTTAACTGGTTGGTCCCCAGCTTGTAACTGTGCTTGGGATTCTTCCGTCCCAAGGGCAGGACTCTGCACTTGTCCTTGTTGAACTTCATCAGATTTCTTGTGGCCCAATCCTCCAATTTGTCTAAGTCACTCTGGACCCTATCCCTGCCCTCCAGCGTATCTACTCTCAATCGCTGGCTCGCTGAGCACTGATGCAGTCAACACAGGTGTGAGGATGGGAGCCACTTTTCAGTGGATCCCTGAAACTGGAGCGCATGACGCAAGGCAGATGAGAACTGCTGCTTCTCCCTTGGGGCCAGCCGGGGCTGCCAAGAGCCGAGCGGGTTGCCAGCATGGGGGTGGGGGGTTCTTCCCTGTAGGGAAACCGGAGCGATAAATCATCAGCGGCTGGAGAACAAACGCCCAAACAACCAACCGTTCTGAAAGCCCGAGAGCGGCCCTGCTGCCAAATCCATCAGCTGGCGCAGAACAAGCCTTTGAGGCTGCGGATGCAGACCTGCCACGGTCAGGCTGGGGCTCAGAGGACAGATTCTGCAAGGAGAATGGAGGGGTAATCCACGGCGCCTTCAGCTTCTTTCATCCCCAGGCTCTGCCCCCCTGCACCTGCTTTGGAGTTTGCCCCTGGCGTGTTGCCAGCTCTCCTAATGTTCTCCCACCTCTCCCCATGCTGGGATCTGCCAGTGCGTGGGAATCTCGGCTTCTCTTTCCAACGTGACGTCCGCTCCCAGCCCAGGGAAGCGCCTCGAGACGCAAACCCCCAGAAATCAGACAAAGCCGCAATTCAACCCCTGGGGATTTTAAAGCCATTCCCTAGACTGGGGGGCTGACCTACGGTTTCTGGATCCTTGGGGCTGGCCGTGCTGCCCGGCTATAGATACCTCACATCCCAAGCAGAGCGGAGCTGAACCAAACCCTGACCCTGCAGCCCAGCCCCAGTGGCTGCTTAGGTCTGGCCCACCACTCTCTCCCCCTGCAAGCTGCGGAGCGTCCCCAGCAGACGTTGCCAAATTGGGACTGGAGGGGGGACTCTGAGCCTTGCAGGCCTGGGCCCAGCAAGGTGATCCCAGCTTGGTGAGCGTGCTGGCCACGCTGGGGTGCATGGATAGTTATAGCCAATCGCATAAGCACAGCCCATGTGGTGCCACGCCCTGGGCCTGCCTTGGCTCGTGGGCAGGGATTCTGGCTTTCAGCATCTCATGGGCTGCAGTGAGAGGAGAAGAGATGAGGCAAGAGATCCCCTGGCTCAGGGCTGGCTGTGCTGGGCTACCGAGTGTCTGCCACCCCCAACGTACAGCTGGCATCTAGGCCTCTGTTGCCTTGCCTAGCTCAGGGACTCCTGCCCCGTGTCTGATGGGAGCTGCCCCTGTTTCTCCCTAGGAGCTGCCACGGGATGGAGTACGACCCCGAGAGCGCATCCTTCGAGGGCTCTGCCCACCTCATGAAGCTGCTGGCTGACAACGTTTCCGTGGCCCAAGAATACTCTGACCTGCACAAGAAAAACGGCTTGAGTCTAGAGGGTGTCCCGGCCCCTCCCAAGCCGGCCATCCTCCTCCCCAGCACCAGCAAGCTGGAGGGTCCCCCCGAAAGTTACCCCATGGCCTCGGGAGACGTGTATGACAATGGCTTGCTGAGCTCCCTCTTTGAGACCATCCACGTGGTGCCGCCGCAGCAGAGATGGCAGCCGGACAGCACTTTCAAAGACGACCCGCAGGAGGTCAGGGGCTGCTGTGGGTTAGCTGTGGGCAGTGGGGCCTAGTGGTTAGCATAGTGGACTGGGCCACTGGCCTTTTGGGTGACCCAGCCGCATTGGAACAATGTGATAGAGGGGGGCGGAGAGCCACTGAACACACTTGTAAACCCTGCGTAGGATAGAAACTGCTTGAAGTCAAGGGCTGCTGCCGCACCCTCAGCATCCCAAGTTCCAGCACCACTGGGGTGACCTTCCTCGCTCTGTGCCTCAGTTTCCCCTTCTGTAAAGTGGGGATCCTGACCTGCTTTGTAAATCCCTTGGAGATCTTCCGTTGGAAAGCTTCACCAGAGGCAGCTTGCCAGAGTCAGACACCCCTCTGCTGCAGTATGCTTCCACCTGGAACAGGTCCCATGCAGTGGGGTGGGATGAGGTTCCTGGTTAGGCCAAGGGCCAAGTTAAGACCTGGTGTAAGTGGGAACGGATCCCATGGGAGTCTGTGGGTCAAATGCAGCGGTGACTTCCATGGGTGAAGTAAGCAGCACGCCTGTTGCATGTGGGAATGTGCCGTGCCCAGCGTTGGCGTGCAAGGGGGTGTAGGAGACAAGTGTGATTGACACACTGAGGGCTGTGGAGCAACAGCCAGGGGGGTGTGATAAGATGGGTGGGTGAAGGGGCTTCTTAATCTTCCACCTGCCTGCTTGCCCTGCTACACCCTTCTGCCCGGGGCGTGTAGGTTACTCATGGTGCGCGGCAAGCCCGATCCGAGCAAGCTGCATTGTGCAAGCGCTTCACACCCATCGCCCTAGCAACTTCCCTCGTGTTTCACCCCCCCCCCATTTGCATCTCTGTTGACGCTGGCCCTGCCGTTGTCAGCCGCATGTGACTCGCGATGGCGCAGGATTTGTCCAGGAAATGTTCCACTCCCGGTGGCTGACACACCAGGAAGGGACGTGCCCTCCTCCCCGGGAAAAGCACCAGCTGGGAGCTAGTCAGAGCCACCCCGGCTTGCCTGCCTCGGAAAACGTCCCACCTGGGAAGTGGGCTTCCGTGCAGTGTGTCTCATTCGGGGGCTGGTCATGCAATACTTATCCACTGGAGCCCAGCATGAGACCTCATCCAGCTCCCCTTTGCATTGACTTTGGGAGGCGGATCAGCCTGTGGACTCCTGCACTGGCTGCTTGTCATGCCTGTGGCTGCTGGCGTTAATCCCGGGGGCAGTGGGAAAAGAGCCCACGTACACTCATCCTGATTTCCTTTTCCCTCCAGTCGCTGCTCTTCGGCGATCTCCTCAAGCCCCAGCCGGACCAGCCCTGCGCCGAGAGTTACCCTGCCGATGGCGCCAAGCGGTACTGGACAGTCCCTTAATCTCCCCTACCCTGGTTGCCAGGTTGCCTGGCAGCCTTCACATCCCCAGCGGCCAGCCCGGGAGGGACTGACCTTGGCCGCCACACAGCATGAATGTTTCCAGCAGGGTGAGCCGGGCTCGGCCGAAGCCCTTCATGGGCGGCAGGTGAAGGCTCAGCTGGGGAAGGCAAGCCAAAGCCTCACCCTTCCGCCTGACGCCACCCCCGCGTGCAGGCCTCGTCAACCACCTCCTCCTCCCAGCCAAGCGCTGCCCAGCCCCAGCCGAGGGCCAGGCTGTCGCGCAGCGGGGGAAGCGCGGGGGAAGTTTTGGGGAGGCAATGCCTTCCCTTGCCTGCATTGCTGCGGCGTGCCCCAAAGACGGGCGAATGTCACTGTCTGTGGCAGCCGCGGGCTCTTAGCAGCGGTTAGGGTCTGAGCTTCTACTAGGAGCAAAAGGGCCTGGACCAAACCCCTACGTGTGTTCATGGTGCCAGAGGGCTGACTCTCCTCTTACTGGTGTAGGTCGGGAGGGAGGCGCTGGCCTCAAGGGGGTGGCACTGGTGAGTGTGTGCTAACGGCCACGCTGCAGAAGACAGAACTGTGCTGCGGAGAGGTTCCTGGGTCACTCCAGTCACGCTTGCTGCCTTGGATGCCATATCCCGGCCTCCGGGCATCCAAGGCACTTTCTCCAGTGACAGCCGCTGGGACTGAAATAGGCCCAGAAACCGGCCCCGCTCTTGGGGGAGTGACCGAGAGAAGTGCAGGAACCAGCCCGGGAGTGGAATGTAGCATCCCTCCTGCTCCAGCCTTCTGGGCCCTTGCTGTCAGCCAGCAGCCAACTTCTTCATTCCATCACCTTGCGCTTTCCTAGAATCGCAGAATTCTAGAACCGGACGGGACCTCGCCAGGTCATCGAGTCCGGTCACGGCAGGACCCAGCACCGTCTAGACCCTCCCTGGCAGGTGTCTGTCCAGCCTGCTCTGACATGGCTCCAGAGATGGAGATTCCATAGCCTCCCTAGGCAACCGCATGCCAGTGTTAAGGCATAAGGAAGCTGAATACCCACTGGGGACGACCCCTGCCCTCCCTCCAGGAGATCGTTCCTGTTCTGTGGGCGGTGTGAAGTCTGGGACTAGATAACAGGAGGTTTTCGTTCCCCTCCTGTTTCTGTGATGCAGCTGTTGACGGGTCGCTCTGTCTCCCAGACAACAGCTCACCATGGTAGGCGAGAGGCTTTCTGATTGCTGGAGGCCCTGGCATTTTAATTATTGGTATTAGCCACAATAGCCCTTTGCTAGCTAAGAGCTGCTGCCTTCAGAATGGGCTTCAGTGCTGCTAGTGGAGGGATGAAGCTGAAGGTAACAGAAAAGCCTTAGCACCTAAAACATGAGCTGGGGTCACTGTCCATCATCAGCCAGACTCAGGACAGAGGTCGAACCAAGTCCCAGGCAGCAGTAGACTGGACGCTGGCCCAATTCAGAGCCTGGTGTGACGCCGGCAGAGCCCGGTTGTCTGTGGGCAGAACGGAACCGGTGAACTCCGGAGCTTAGCACATGAGCCTCCCCCACGTGCGCAGGCGCACTGCTAAGGCTGCAGAGCAAACGCCTTCCCTCTGTCAGTGATCTCGGTGCCACTAGGCAGCACAGCCACGCCGCGCCCAGCTTGCAGCTTCCACTCGGTCACACCGGAGGCCACTGTGACCTCCCCGCGGGGACACTGACGGGCCCTGGCTTCCAGCGTCCGAAAGCCTAGCTCCTGTCTCTGGCGCTGGCGAGGCATCGCAGCACACGTCCCGCACGAGCTTTCGTACCACCCCGCAGCAAAGTACCCGTTGCAACAGCACGCTGGGGATTCCTGCCTCGTCGGCACGGAGCGGGGTGGAGAGGCAGCACGGGACCGTGGTTAGGGCACTAGCTCGGCTCCTCGCTGCACGTCCCTGCCCACACGCTGCCTCCCGGGGGTGAGGTTGTGCCTCATTCTTTCTTTGTTCCATAGGAGTGACTTCGAATACTCCTTGGGCTCCCCCAAAGCCATTCACATCAAATCTGGGGACTCACCCATGGCGTACCTCAACAAAGGGCAGTTCTACCCCGTCACCCTGCGGGCGGCCGGAGACGGGAAATGTTCACACTTGTCCTCCCGCAAAGTGAAGGTAGGACGCTGGCGCTCGGCTGCCCTGGGCACGGACTGGAGCCTGGCGAGAAACGGGCTGGGTGGCCCCGGTGCAACGGACAGGCTGGGGACTCGGCACTTGGAACCCGGACGCTTGGCTGCTGGCTTGCTCAGTTGAGGGAGGGGCCCAAGAGACACTCCCGTGGGGGCTGTGTGTGTGTGTGCGTGTGCGTGTGTGTATGTATGTGTCTGAGTGTGCGTGCGTGTGCATGTGCGTGTGTATGTGTGTGTGTACTCACACACACGCTCCAGGCAGGGGATGGTCTCGGCCTGGTTTCTAGCGTGTCCGCACCTGAAGGCCACCGCTCCGATGAGCGAGTTAGCCCCTGGGCTGGGGTTCTCCGCAGAGCGCCCGAACGCTGGGGCCCTGACACCGGGCGCCTCAGGCTGAATGAATGAGCCAGACCTTACAAAAGGCGGTCTGGAAAATGCTCGGGGGGTTAAGATGGGTCCTGAGCGTCAGTGACATGTGGCCCCTTCACGCCAGCTTGTTTGAAAGAAAGGGCGAGCCGGGGTTAGCGCTCCTCACGCAGGGGAATACCCCCCGAAGCAGGGGGTTCCCAGCCATGTTCCCTGCAATCTTTTCATGCACGTGTGGAATAAATTTTGTTGTCTGCACCAAGGCATGTGCAGCCATGCACCACCTAGAGAAACCCATGCTGCCAGCTGTGGGCACTCTGCCAATCAGCTGGGCAACACCTGACTCTCCCCTGGGTAGCTGCCCAAGCGCTTAGCTTACAGGGAACACTGGCCCCTCTGTCTGGCACGGGGCGAGCAGAGTCCTGGGGGTGAGGGCGTTCCAGAGCAGGTTGGAGGGTCGCGAGACCATAGCCAAAGCAAGAGCTGCACCCTGGGAATCCTGCTCCTCCACAACGGCCCATTGTGGCCCTTACAGCAAGTTAGAGCAGCCATCGGGGTGCTCAACCTACGCCAAGATGGCGCCTTGAAGCCGCAGAAAGGGGAAGTGTAAACCGCCTCCCCAACACGGGTGAATCAGCCGGCTTCCACGTCCCTAACACGGCCCAATGGTCCATGGAGGTAGGAGCTGGATGACCATTGGGGTGCAGCTGGGCCGGCTGCTCTCCAGGATGTCCCTGGGTAGAAGCTGCATCTCCTCCCCCCAGCGTGATGGGACAGTGCACCAAGGAATGGGTATGAAGTGCTGAGAGGTTCTGGGGGAAACATTGTGGTTAAGTGCAGAGCATTAGTAGCAATAAATGACCCTGTAAATATCTTACCCCTTAGCGATCCCAGCCCCATGCACACAGTAGAACAGGGAGAGGACTCTACAGCTCATCCCATCAATGAATGAGTAGGGCCCAGCGTGATTTTGTGTTTACAGCCAGTAGCTGGGAGTCAGAAGAGTTTACTCCCCAGTTCTGCCCCTGACTCACCATGTGGCTTGGTCAAGTCCTTTCCCATGCCCTGACCCACCAGTAAAACGGGGAGAAGGATACAACATGTACTGAGGCCTGTGGATGATGAGGGCTATCTCTGAGCTAAGTATGCTTGGCCCCTGGCATGTTCTCACGTGGGGCTGGTCTGCTTATTTTTCAGAGCACCGTGCTGATCGTTTTTGACAATGAAAAGAATCCAACGGAGCAGCTCAAGTTCTGGAAGCACTGGCACTCGCGTCAGCCGACGGCCAAGCAGCGAGTCATTGATGTTGGTACGCAGCGGGGCTTTCCCGGGGTGACCAGTGAATATGTGGGTGCCCTTGGCTATTTTTAGCACATGTTCCCTGCCCATTTGTAATGCGCAGTGATGCAACTTCCACTGCCGTGGCATGTGCAGAATGAACTGCCGGCGTCGATGCCCTTCTGCCTGGGTACTTTGAAAGGGTTAAGCTGAAATTTTCAAAAGCATCTAAGCAACATAGGAGCCTAAATTCCATTTTCCAATCTCACACAGAAGCCAAGTCACTGAGATTTGGACTCCTCCGTTACTTAGGCCCCTTTGAAAAATCCTCCCCTTCTCCTGTTCAGTTGTACAAGTCTGGGGTGGGAACGAGCTTCTCCCCTGAACTGGGCTGAGTGCATGAGCCTCTACAGTGTGGGCTAGAAGCCAGCTGGCTCTCAGCTCAGGCTGTGCTCCCAGTGCCACTGGATGGGCCAGGGAACCACGCCCAGTATACCCCAGGGTGGGCTGTGCCCAATTCTGTCTGGCCCCCTGAGCACGTATGCAGGTGTCCTTTCCTAGCACACAAGGGCGACCTCCGCCCACCGGGACCTCCCATGCGCTGCACAGGCACGGTCACGCCACACACCCCATCTTGCACGCACGTGTCCAATGCACACCTGACTAAAAACCTCCAGGCAGCCCCCAAAGTGACTGTAGTTTTGCCATCAAAGAGTCACTCGCTCGTTCGATGCATTTCAGCCGACTGCAAGGAAAACTTCAACACGGTGCAGCACATCGAGGAGCGGGCCTACAACGCCTTGTCCTTCGTGTGGAACGCCAACGAGGAAGCCAAGGTACGGCCCGAGGGCGGTGGGAACGGAGAGGGCTTTCCCGAGGCTCAGTCACGGCCCAGCAGCCTCTGAGCGGGGCATGTCCTTTCCCCCTTGGCTGAGAGACAAACGGCGCTTCAAATCCAAAACGAGTTCTTGTCCCTGACCCGGTTTATTTACCAGGGCCCTGCTTCTCTGGCACTTACGCCTCACCACGGGCTACCAAACGGTCCACTTCCCGCTCAGACAGGCCCGTTTCGCTAGTGCGATGGGATTGAGGCTGAAGAAAGCCTTTTTCCGCAGAGAGCAGGCCGGGCGCTCAGGCAAGGCAGGGGTTATTTTGTAAAGCCGTGGTGTCCAACCAGTTCTGAAGCAGTTCTGCTAGAGTGGCTACTGCTATAGCGAACTAGCCACATTATTCTGAGAATGTAAATAACGTAAAGCCAACTAGCCACACCTAACCAGCCAAGTAGCCACATGTGGCTAGCGGCTAGCGTGTTGGACACCACGGTTTTAAAGGAAACAACCCTCCCACCCCAAAGATTAAGGAACAAGAACCCTCCTCCAGTCGGATGCCGGAATAGACGGGTGGCAGTCCCTGGCCCGGCCCTCAGCTGAATGGTTGCAGCAGTTGCCTTTGGCCTTAGAATCTATTTGACACACCGCGGGAAGTTCTGGTCTCCCATCTGTCTGCTCAGAACAGGCCTCCTTGAGGACTTTGTGTCCAGGCAGAGCGTGAAAGGAGCATTTGCAAACACACAAGCTGGGTAAAACAAGCCTGAAAGCAAAATAAAAGTGAGTCTCTCAGATTAGCCGCTTGGGCAAACTCTGCTTTGCTCGGGGATCTCAGTAGCCCTTGCTGGCAGCCCAGGGGTGATCTTCCTCTTTTACAAGCCAAGAGGTTAGCAAACATCTTCAAGGCACAGTTGGCAAAGATGGAAACATGCCCGGGATGCAGCAGCCCCTCCGGGGCACCGCAGCCAAACACAATTTAGTTGTTACCAGAAACTTTGTCGGCACACTGGCCCGGGGCTCTGAAGACTTCCGAGAGTGGCAGAGTCTGAGCGTTGCCGAGAGCTGCCAGCAGCACAGGGCTGGCTGCTGCATTTCTCATGCAAAGTGCCGCTCAGCTTTCCTCTGTTCCCACGACACTTAATGCAACAGAGAAACGGCTTCTTTCAGTCTACGCGTACTGGGGCCCAGTTCCCACGCCCTGCGCCGGGGGCCGCCGTGTGCACCCGAGCAGCGTGGGGATGAGGCGCGACGGGAGTGGAAGTGGCTGGTGGGAACGGCTGCGGGCAGGCGGTGCAGGCAGCAGAGAATCTGCTGGACCGAGATGGGCGAGGCGTGGCTGGGTGCGTGCGGGATGAAAATTGGGAAGGCGGCCGGATGACTCTCACAAGAGTCAATTGCCCTCTGATTGCGTCCCTCCCTCTGTCATTTAAACTCCGGGGGTTGCAGGTTCCATTCAAGCTGTGACATTCTCCCTTCCTGTTGGCAGGTGTTCATTGGGGTGAATTGCCTGAGTACAGACTTCTCCTCCCAGAAAGGGGTGAAAGGCGTCCCTCTAAACCTTCAGATCGACACCTACGACTGCGGCCCTGGCACAGACCGGCTGGTGCACCGAGCCGTCTGCCAGATCAAGATCTTCTGCGATAAGGTAGCGCGTCTCTCTGCTTCCCGGGACTGTGATACTCGCGCCCCACGAGAGCAAGGGACCTGCAGTTGGAGGGTGATGGGAACCCAGCCCAGAGGGGACAGCAGGACTGAATAGAGCAGCTCAGCCGTGTGCGTGGGAGGAGACTGAGCTAGCCAGTGAGTCTGGCTCGCAGGAGATAGAGTTGAACAAAGCTCCTGTCGGCATCCCTGGCCTACGCAGGGTTCTGCCCTGTAACGGATCCGCTCGTCCTACCAAATGTTTAGACTCGTGTCTGAGGCTTCCCACACCCCCGGGACCCTGATTTGCCGCCTGGTAGTTCAGTCCTTAAAGGCTTTTCCTGATATTCAGCCTCTGAGTCCCTGTTCTGTTCATTCCCTCTGGGGCGCCTGGCACTGGCTGCTGTCGGAGGACAGGTTCCTGGGCGAGGTGGACCTTTGGTCTGACCCAGTCTGGCCGGGGTCTGACTGGACCTTTTCAAATCTTGCCATGACCTCACAAACAGAACCTGGCTTCTGTGCCAGCACAGTGCTTCCATCCAGCCACGGGCCTGAGCGGGCCGGCCGCCGCTTGTGGCTCCCCATTCAAGAGGGAAGCATCCAATAAAACCCCCAAGGGCCCAGATTCTCTGTTGAGGCTCCGTTTCGCTGACGTCAGTGAAGTGGCACCCGCAGGGGAGTTAGCCCAATCTTAGCATGTTAAAAAGTAAAGGGGAGACGTGGTCTGAGCCCAGGCCTGGGCATCTGGACACCTCCGTGCTGATCCCAGCTCTGACACCGTGTCTTTCCTTGGCCTTGGGTGAGTCTCGGAGCCCTCTGGGCCTCAGTTTCCCAGGGTGTTTGGTGCGAAGTGGCTAATTGCTGTCTGACCTTCCCCACAGGGAGCAGAGAGGAAAATGCGAGATGATGAGCGCAAGCAGTTCAGAAGGAAAGGGAAATGCCTGGACTCCAATAACAACGGTTAGTACAAGGACTAAGGGCCGGGCGGGAAGGAGGGGCCTGATCCAAAGCCCACTGAAATCCATAGGAGTCTGGGCTCTGGTCAGGCCCCAAGTGAGTGGCTAAGCACAGCTAGTGCCCCCAACCCCCCACCTGCTGTGGGTGGCGCACTGTCCCAGGGAGTGGCACTGAGACCACGTACAGAGAGGGGAGTTTGCTCTGCAGCCTGAGCTGACAGCCAGCTGCCTTGGAGCTCCTACGGGAGAGGCCTTTGCCTCAGTCTCCCAAGGGCCCAGGTTCGGGTCTGCCCATCAGCGCCACGCCAGGAAGAGCTCTGCCCAAGCCATGTGACACGGGCATCCGAGCCGGAGGGCAGCGAGTGCCCAGCACAGGGAGATGGGAGGACCTGGGCTCCGAGTCACTGCGCGGCCTGGAGCGATTTGCAGAGATGGGTGGAGACTAAGTGCCGAGATGGCCAAATAGATCCTGCCTCGCTGTCCCTGCGCCTGAGCCAGGGGGCGAGAGGTCGTTAGCCCTGGCTGGGCACTGTGGAGGAAGTGGGCTAGCCCAGGGCTGCCCTTGCAATGTGAATGCAGAACAGGGATTTGTTATGTCCGTTCCCACAGCCGCGCCCTTCCTCGCCCAGCGCAATATTCTGCCATTGCTGCTTCTTCGTTTGCCCAGGGCTGTCCAGGGGGCTTGTTCGCGTAGGGACCTGCCAGGGCCGAAAGGCAGGCGGTTCTGTCAGGAACGAGGAGGTCTGGGGCGGGCGGGCAGCTCAGGCTCTGTACTAGGGACGTAAAACGTCGTTAAAGCCCCTCGTGGTCACACGCGCCGTGGGGCTGGGGAACGGGCCCCGGCAGCTGGTTCCTTCAAGTCTTGAGCGAGGCCTGTGAGCGCAGCGGGGAGACGGGCCCTGCTGGCCCGCTCTGTGGTCTCTCCAGGACAGTTAGCCTGCTCCTGGCAGGCGCCACCTCAGCCATCGACCAGCCCAGAGGAGGGAGCTGGGTGAGCAGGGTGGTTCTCTGCCTCTGGGGGACTCGTTTCAGGCCTCGTGTCCATGGCTGTGTCCCAGCACAGTTCCTCTGGCTCTGGAGTTGGCCTGGGGCAGCGGGCGCTGTCGGGTTCACTGCTCCATGTCTCCTCCCAGGTCGCTCATTGAGGCCTGCGCCCCCTTCCTGTTTTAGTTTTCATAGAATCATAGAATCATAGAGCTGGAAGAGACCTCAGAAGGTCATCAAGTCCAACCCCCTGCTCTAGGCAGGACCAATCCCAACTAAATCAACCCAGCCAGGGCTTGGTCAAGCCAAGACTTAAACAGCTCCAGGGATGGAGACTCCACTACTTCCCTAGGGAACCCATCCCAGTGCTTCACTACCCTCCTAGTGAAATAGTTTTTCCTAATATCCAACCTGGACCTCTCCCACCACAACTTGAGACCATTGCGCCTTGTTCTGCCATCTGTCACTACTGAGAACAGCCTCTCTCCATCCTCTTTGGAACCTCCCTTCAGGAAGTTGAAGGCTGCTATCAAATCCCCCCCCTCACTCTTCGCTTCTGCAGACTAAACAGACCCAACTCCCTCAGCCTCTCCTCATAAGTCATGTGCTCCAGCCCCCTAATCATTTTGGTTGCCCTCCGCTGGACCCTCTCCAATGCGTCCACATCCTTTTTGTAGTGGGGGGGCCCAGAACTGGACACAATACTCCAGATGTGGCCTCACCAGAGCCGAATAAAGGGGAATAATGACATCTCTGGATCTGCTGGCAATGATCCTCTGAATGCAACCTAATACGCCATTAGCCTTCTTGGCTACAAGGGCACACTGTTGACTCATATCCAGCTTCTCATCCACTGTAACCCCCAGGTCCTTTTCTGCAGAACTACTACTTAACTGGTTGGTCCCCAGTTTGTAACTGTGCTTGGGATTCTTCCGTCCCAAGTGCAGGACTCTGCACTTGTCCTTGTTGAACTTCATCAGATTTCTTTTGGCCCAATCCTCCAATTTGTCTAAGTCACTCTGGACCCTATCTCTGCCCTCAAGAATATCTACCTCTCCCCCTAGCTTAGTGTCATCCGCAAACTTGCTGAGGGTGCAATCCATCCCCTCATCCAGGTCATTAATAAAGATATTGAACAAAACCGGTCCTAGAACCGAACCTTGGGGCACTCCGCTAGAAACCGACCGCCATCCTGACATCGAGCTGTTGATCACTACCCGCTGGGCCCGGACTTCTAGCCATTTTTCTATCCATCTTACTGTCCATTTATCCAATCCGCATTCCCTTAACTTGCTGGCAAGAATGTTGTGGGAGACCTTATCAAAAGCCTTGCTAAAGTCAAGGTATATCACATCCACTGACTTTCCCACGTCCACAGAGCCAGTCATGTCATCATAGAAGCTGATCAGATTGGTCAGGCACGACTTGCCCTTTGTGAATCCATGCTGACTATTCCTAATCACTTTCCTCTCTTCCAAGTGCCTCAAAATGGATTCCTTAAGGATCCCTTTCATGATTTTTCCAGGAACCGAGGTAAGACTGACTGGCCTATAGTTCCCTGGATCGTCCTTCTTCCCTTTTTTGTAGATGAGCACTACATTTGCCTTTTTCTAATCATCTGGGATTTCTCTCGATCTCCACGACTTTTCAAAGATAATGGCCAAAGGCTCCTCAATGACATTTGCCAACTCCCTCACTACCCTCGGATGCATTAAGTCCGGACCCATGGATTTGTGTACGTTTAGCTTTTCTAAATAGTTCCTAACCTGTTCTTTACCCACCACGGGCTGTCCATCTTCATCCCATCTTGAGTCACTTAGCACAGAAGTCAAGGAGCCGACCTTGTCCGTGAATACAGAGGCAAAGAAAGCATTGAGTACTTCAGCTTTCCCCACATCATCTGTCACTAGGTTACCTCCTTCATTCAGTAGGGGCTGCACACCCTCTCTGATCACCTTCTTCTTGTTAACATGCCTGTAGAAACCTTTCTTGTTATCCTTCACATCCTTAGCCAGTCGCAATTCCATTTGTGCTTTCCTTCCTGATAACCCCGGCATTCTCGAGTTATACATTTAAACCCCTCCTGGTTATTTGTCCAAGTTTCCACTTTTGTAAGCTTCCTTTTGTGCTTAAGTTCACCAAGGATTTCCCCTGTAAGCCAATCCGGTCTCCTACCATGTTTGCCTCTCTTGCTTCAAGGCCGGGATGTTTTCTTTCTGTGCCTTCAATAAGGCTTCTTTAAAATACTGCCAGCTGTCCTGGACTCCTTTCCCCTTCATGTTAGCATCCCAGGGGATTCTGCCCATCAGATCCCTGAGGGAGTCAAAATCTGCTTTTGAAGTCCAAGGTGTGTATTTTACTACTCTCTTTCTTCCTTTGGTCAGGATCCTGAAATCTACCATCTCATGATCACTGCTTCCCAGGTTGTCACCTACCTCCACTTCCCTATTAGTTCCTCCCTGTTTGTGAGCAGAAGGTCAAGCTGCACGGCCCCTGGTCGGATCCTTCAGCACTTGCATCAAGAAGTTATCCCCAACATTCTCCAAAAACTTCCTGGATTGCCTGTGTACTGCCGTATTGGTTTCCCAACACATGTCAGGGTGATTAAAGTCCCCCACGAGAACCAGGGCCTGCGATCCGGAAGCTTCTCTCAGTTGTCCGAAGAAAGCCTCATCTACCTCATCCACCTGATTTGGTGGCCTGTAGCAGACACCAACCACAACATCACTGCTGTTGTTTGCTCCTTTAAACTTAACCCATAGACTCTCAAGTTTTGTTGCCTGTGTTCATTTGGTGTCTGGGTTCGCTGGTCCCTCTCTCATCTCTGCTGCCGGGGGCCTTTGGTCTGGCAGGCTCCACCCACCTCTCCTCCCCGCCAGGCGGGCTAGCGCCTTTCGGCAGCACAAATGGCCCTTCCAAGAAGGACAAATAGAATCCTAGGACTGGCAGGGACCTCGAGAGGGCATCGAGTCCTGTCCCCTGCCTTCGCAGCAGGACCAAGCACCTTCTAGACCAGGGTTTCCCAATCTATGGGTTGGGACCCAAATATGGGTCACCATTACATTTCAGAAGGGTCGCCAAGTGTCTCCCCAGGTAGCTCTGCTCCCTCTCTTCCCCCCGTTTTTGAATTGCCTTCGGTCAGCAAGCCTTCCTGAATTGTCAAAATGGGTCCCCATCTGGAAAAGGTTGGGAACCGCTGGTCTAGACCATCCCTGAGAGGTGTCTGTCTAACCTGCTCTTAAATATCTCCAGAGATGGAGATTCCACAACCCCCCTAGGCCAGTGTTTCCCAATTTTATTTGGCCATGGAACCCTTTTCACCTTAAAAGAATTTCAAGGAACCCCTAGGATTGCCAGGGTAAAATTTGTTAAGCAAAGAAAATAAAAAAAGACCCACCAGAATTGGTCGAGCAAAAAAAAAAAAAAAAGCTGCAAAATAGACTCTGTCTCTTTAAGAGGGGGTGGGGCTGTGCCGCGTTCTTGCAGAACCTTTACTTTTGCTTTGTGGAACCCTGGGGTTCCCCGGAGCACCAACTGGGAAACACTGCCCTAGGCAACTTATTCTCGTGCTAACCACCCAAAGAAAACCTCCTTTTAGAACCCCTTAGGAGTAAAGGCCATGAAGCACCCTAACCGTGCACAGGGTGACCCCATGGATTTACAGGTAAGACTTAGGGCTCTGTCCTTGTGTTTGTGTGTCATGCCCTCTGTCTGACACATGAGTAACTCTTAAAGCTTTGGGCTATTTGCAGGCACCCCAATCTCTGTCATAGCATGGCGGGTCCCCCGGATGCGGTGCTGTGGACTAGCAAAGCTTCCCTGACATGAGATTCCTCGTTGTACCCGCAGGTGTGAAAGGCTGTTTGCTGTCGGGCTGTCGCGGGAACGAAATCACATACCTCAGGCCGGAGATGGATTTGGAAACCCAGCCGGTCTTGTTTATTCCAAATGTGCATTTTTCAAATCTGCAGCGATGTGGTGTGGTGAGTCCTTGTAAAAACACCCCCGCTACACCCAGACCTACCACCTGGAAGCTGGCTCAGTGGAGCAGGCCCTAGAGACAGATGCTAATTGACTCTCGTACAGCAGCAAAAATCCCACAGCATCAGCTTTATTAATGAACAATTTCAGAGTCAAGGGAGATTTAATTTGGGGGAGGACGAGTATTTCCTGCAACTTGCCCAGCGGATTGAATAGCTGGAATGAGCAAAAGCATTTGCAGAAAATGACCCCTAGCAAGTAGTCCATTTGGCACACCTCCTTCCCTGGGATATCCTTCCCTTCACCCCGCCTCTCTCTGCTCTCCATGGCCCTCCCCCCGGCTGAGAAGAGCTGGACGTCAGGACAGATCCGTCCTGCTCCGGGAGGCCATCGCTTGTCCAAAACGGGCGCATTCAGCCCCGACAGTACTGCGGCCTCCCAGCCGCGTTGTCTTGCAACCAGATGACATTTGGGGGCGGCGGTGTGGAGGCAGGAGCACAGGAGAACGCGGGCTGCTGTGCAGCAACCTGCTGAGAAGCCGAGGGTGGGGGGCTCAGGATCCATGGAGATTTAAGCTCCTTGGGGTCGTGACAAGACACGGATGCTGGGCTGTTCGCTGGACGAGGCCCCCTCAGGCTCTCGCTTCATCAGCTCTTCAGTTGGGAGGAAAACGAGGGTCTAAGGGGGAAAATCATTTAGCAAAACTCCAGCCTTTGAAAAACCCAGCTGGGTTGAGAGCAGCCCCCGCGGAATGAATCCGTTCCAGCGGTGCCGTCCCCCTCACAGGGAACCCTTCTCAGGGCCTGCATCACCCAGGGCCCGGCCCAGCAAGGCCTTGCGTGGCCCCCAGACTGCTGAACGCCCTGCGGCTGGGCAGGCTCCGCCCACGGAAACAGGGCGAATGCCAAGGGGTGCCAGGCTCCCCGGCAGCCCACGCAGCAGGGGCCAAGCTAAGAACCGAAGGCTGAAATCCGGGCTCCACTGAAGGCAATGGCCTGGATGTAAATGGAGCCAGGATTACCTGCCCTGCGCAGCTGCCTCCCTTGGGCCTGCCACAGCAGTGGCCAAGGACAGGATCGGGCCGGGATATGTAAGACGAGCAGGAGCATCTTAGTGGGGGAGCCTCCAGGGCTCAATAAAACTCTTCTCTGTTCATTTCAAGGTGCTTCCTGCTGCTGCTGTTCCGACCGACGTAAACAGGTAGGAAAAGCCCCCCCGGTGAGGGGGGAATTTCTCCTTCTCGCCTCGCTGTGCCAGTCGCTGTTCTGACACAGCTGAGCTTCGTGTGCCCACGTGCCAGCTGCCTGCAGCCCTGTGTCCTGGAAGCAATGAGTGCCGGCGGGGAAAGGGACTCTGCTTACACACACAGGCTGCTGGCATCTTTCCTTTACCACCGAAAAGCCCCGCGGCTGGGGGGGGACATTGTGGCTATCGTGGCCAATCTGGGAAGGCAACGTTTTTAAAAATGAGAACGATCCCTGGGCAGGCTCGGAAGGGCCCCGGTAGCCAAAGGCAACTGCAGCCGGGAAGGAAGCTGAACGGGCCAGACCCCTGCTTCCAAATCCCTGAGGTGGTTAGTTCAGACATCCACCCTGGCCTGGTCCAGTGCCCACTGGTGTCAGTGGAAAGACCCTCGTTAACATCCACGGCTCTTGCTCCAGGCCCAGTCATTCTGGGACGTGGCATGGCTTTTTGCCTGGGATGTCAAACCTAACCCCTCACTGCCTGTGATCACGGACGATCCCCTGGCACTCAAAGCTGGGGGATCCCAGCCCAGTCCAATGCCAGGGTTGGGTCTGTCGTCAGCATTTGGGAACCTCCGCTTTAGTGGCTGGACCGTGTGCTCCCGTCACACGTCTTCCTGACGGCCCCGGTCGTGTTTCCGCAGGATGCCGTTAAAACGGAGCTGCCCCCTCGTTCTCGGATGAGTTCGCGCCTTCGCCTTCCAAGCTGGCCAAAGAGGAAGATGCCAAGAGAGGTATTATTGTTACTGAGAGGGGTTAGCACCCAGCAGCCCCAATGAGCCCATGGGGCCAGGCCCTGTGCAAACAGAGCAGAGGGGCCCTGCCTCACACCACTCCCCAAGCCACCGTCCATAACCTGAGGGGGATTCAGTCCCTACTGCAAGTGGCTTGTCGCTTGGCCCAGCTCGCTCAGGATCTGCACTGAACCGGGCTCCTGCGAGCTTTGGCCATGCGCTGCCGATACCCGCAGCCCGTGGTTTAAACGCTGCCCGTTGTCTGCCCCAGTCTTGCTGTACGTGCGGCGGGAGTCCGAGGAAGTGTTCGACGCGCTCATGCTGAAGACGCCAGACCTCCAGGGACTGCGAAACGCTGTAAGTTCCCTGCTGCAACTGTGCCCTGTAGATGAACTGCAATTAACCAGTCGGGCAGCTGGCCAGGGCCGCCCACAGACTTGCCAGGCCCCTGGGCAAGGTGTGTGCGTGGGGGTCTGGCTCCAAGCTCCCGGAAGGGGGCAGGCTCCCCCAGCCAGCCCTCAGTGCTGCCTGGCCCATGCTGGTCACACTGGAGTTTGTAGGTCCATGTGCCACAGCGATTTAAAGGGCCCAGGGCTCTGGCCGTTGCCATGGTAGCAGCGAAGGCAGCAACCAGGACCCCCAGACTTTATTTAATGCTGGGCCCCGAGGCAGCCCCTCCCGGCCCCCCCCCCGCAGGGTTCTAGGAAATTCGGGCTCGGGTGTGGCGTTCACTTCCCGTCGGGGGCTCCCCACAGAGACCGTGCACGGCTTCTCTCCTGCCAGCCCCACTCGCGGACCCACCCAGGGCAGGGACCTGGTGCTGAGCATTCCTCCGCGGGGAATGAGCCCGCCGGCGGGGGGAGCGGCCTGGCATGCAAGGCGGGGTCTCTCCTGAGACTTGTTCAGAGGGCAGCGCACGAGGCCTAGGATTCTCCTTTCATCGCCGCCTGCTCGGCTTCTCGGCCGTGAAACGTCCCCCCGCTCCCTGGCTCTATCTCGGGCGATCTGCAGCCAGGGCACGTCTCCCTGCCGCCCGCCTCGGCTTGGAATCCCCGTCGGAGGAGCACACAGGGCGCGTTGCTGTGATGACTATCTGAGGAATCCCTGATAACCCGAGCTCCTCTTGGGGGTGGACTCCACCAAACCATAGACCGAAATGGTGCAGGGGTCCCTTGGTGGCAGTGCTGGGGCGGGGGGAGGGGGAGCTGCTTTTGCAAGCTTTTAAAACAGAGCGGAGGCGGGTTGCAGAGTGTCAGGTCAGAGATTCCCCCCATGGCAGGGCAGCCAGAAGACAAGGAATCTTCAGGGAAAATGCTGCTGGACGACCCTAAAATGCTCCCTCTACTCCCAAGCCTTCTCAGAGCCCATCCACGGGCTTATGAGGCCCCCGCGAGAAGCCTTTCACGCTTGCCAGGGAGTCAGGGCAGGCAGAGCCAGACGCAGGCGTGCTCTGTTGGCAAGGGGCAGCAGCAAACCAAGCTCTAAGATGCAGAGGTTCTGCACAGGCACATGCATCTCTCTCCTGCATGTGAGGTTCAGGGCTGCAGCCTAAATAGAGTGGATGGTGCAAGGAACCACAGAAGTGGCTTCCACAGTCACGTGCCACATTAGTGGTGGAACCAAGAGTAGCACCCCAGTCTCCTGCTCCTGCCCCAGCAGAAGGCCAGGTTCCCGTTGTAAACCCAGTCATAGCTCAGTGGTATTTTTGTAAGAAGGAGGTGGGGAAAAAACTCTTCCAGTGGGCAGAGACTCAAAGGCAAAGATCCCTTTCACTTTATCTGCCGGAATTTCATTGTGCACGTGCTAAGAGACTGAACGGTCATGTTTTCTCCTGCAGATTTCAGAAAAATACGGGCTGCCTGAAGAAAGCATCTACAAAGTCTATAAAAAATGCAAACGAGGGTAAGCAAATCTCCCATCTGCCTTTGCGCCGGGGCCCTAGAATCTTTGCAGAATCTTCACACACCCCCACCCTACCCGGGATGAGACTGTATTTTAACAAGACAATAAATACCAAAGCGATGTGAGGACTGTGCCACGTGGAGCAGATAAAACACAGAACTCTTTGTGCCCCTGAAGATTTGGGATAACACTTGTTTGCACTCACTTGATGTTGAGTGGTGAAGTCTCCTAAAGGTGGGAGGCGGGGAGCTGGTTGGGTGGTTTGTTGGACAATCTCTCCGAGAGAGAGCCTGAGCTTAGAGTGACTTTATCTTATCTCGATCTGCAAGGTACAAACGTTTGCTTCTCGTGGGCAGTGGGCAGAGCTGGCAACAGGGCTGGCCCTGAGCACGAGCTGCAGAGAAAAGGGAGCATGGTTAGGAAGCTCTGGGTTCTGTTCTGCTGACTCGCTACACACGGGCTGCTCCATGCAGAGTTGCCAACTCATCAGCCATCACAGACTGAGTGCTGGATCCCCAGCCCGAGGATGGCCACATGAGGCCTTATACAAGCATGCGTGGGGCAGCCTGGCGGTAAGGGGGCCCTGGGCACAAGGAACCTCGCTGGGGAGCCAGACGCAGATGCCGGCCCTGATCAGGGATGGGATATGGGAACGCGTTGTTCTCGGTTGCAGTGGTGTGATGCGCTGGGGCACTGGGCTCTGTAGCGAGCAGGCGTCCAAGTCTGAGCCAGGCCAGTGGTGATGAGTGTTGTTACCGTCTGTTGGCTGCTTGGTGGCTCGTGTGAAATGAGCCGGGCCGGGGAGGGACTCTCACTCCGTTCCAGTGTGTCCCCATCACAAAGCCCCACCTCTAGGTACTAGTCGGCTCCAGTGATTGGCTGCCCCCCGGACTGACTGACCCATAGACTGAACACACTGGGCTAGATCATCCGCTAGCAGGGGAGCTGGCAGCCACGCCCGGCTCTGGGCTCCCAGAAAGGGCGAGGTCTTGGGCAGAAGGGGCGGGACCAAAGCAGTGAGCATGCCACGCCCCCCCAACCCTCCATGCGGCCCAGAGCGTGGCACACTCCCCCCCCAACCCTAACCGGAGCAGCTGCGGGGTGCGCCGGCAGTGATGTAAAGGGGCTCTGGGCCCTTCAGAATTGCCAGTCTCCAGGGCAGTTGCCCTCGCTGACTCCCCGTCCCCCACATCGGCAGGTCTGATTGTCTAAGAGTTTCCTCCGTTGACTCCAGAACAGTAAATCTGCCTGTACCGCCTGCCCTTGCTGTGTGAGAGTAACTTCAAAGACAGCCTTATTTCCCCCCCCCCGCCCCCGGCCCGACATAGTGCTTTTTCCCACAACACACCCCTCACCTGTGGAACTCCTTGCCATGGGATGTTGTCAAGGCCAAAAGCATAATGGGGTTGAAAGACGAATTGGATAAATTCATGGTGGACAGAGCCATCAGCGGCTATTAGCCAAGATGCTCAGGGGTTCAGCCCCATGCTCTGGGTGTCCCTAAACCTGACCCCCCCAGAAATTGGGAGTGTAAGAGAGGGGTGACTCACTCCATGACTAGCCTGTTCTGCACACGGCCCTGAAGCTCAGCTGCAGGCCATTGGGGGAGGCAGGCCGCTGGACAAGACGGACAATGGGCACCCGCCATGGCAGCTCTTAAGGGAACAGGCGCAGGCAGCAGGGTGAGTTCGCGCCCAGCGGATCATTTGATACTGTAGTTTGGGCAGCGGGCCTCTCGCCAATCTTCTGCCAAAGGGCTCGCGTTGCCAGAGAGAGACTCTGCGGAGCGCACGTCCATTGTGCCCTGCCCCCGCGGAGGCGCTTGTTGTGTTGGGAAACCTGCCGCCCTGCCCCCGAGCCCCCCCCGACCTGCTTGTGGAGTGACGGGAGGTTTGTCCCTAACTCGAGAGCAGTGCCCTCCTCGGGGCGGAGGGGAGCTTTCTGACAGGGACGTGTTGCTGGTTGGAACGGAAGGGTCCCTCCTACCCACGAGGGTCCTGTGCCTGGAAAGAGCCCACGAATTTCACCCGAGGGCATCGTGCGGTGCTAAGTAACCCCAGAGAAATGCCCCGGGCGCCGCAGGCGGGAGAGTGGGTCATTCTGTAACCCGCCCCGTGCGAAGCGCCATTTCGAGGTGTAATCAGCCCTCCCGGGACAGACCCTCTCCCCACAGCGGGAGTGCAGGCAGCAGGGAGCCTGCGGGAATCCGCCTTCGCTTGGTTCACAGTGCAAGTGATTCTGGAAGGGCCCCATGCAGGTGACTCCAACCCACCTCGGGGATGTGCCCGGGCATGCCTGCTGCTGCTCTCCTTCCTGTTCCCAGGGCAGCCCCACCGCTGCTGCTTCTGACCGTGCACACCCTTCCTCTGGGGCTGGGGGCAGAGTTTGGCGCTGTCTGGAGTTTGCAGGGCCTAGCTCTGAGCCTAGTTATTTAGGGGAGCCCGCGCAGACGACGTCCCTCCGCATGCTGAGATCTGCGCAGACCCAGCCAGCCCGGTGCCGCATGTTCCTCAGTGAGACTCGCCGCGGGACAGCTGGCCTCTCGGACGGTTTCACTGCGGAAGGGCTAGTCACACGCGAAACACCCGTCAGGCTTGAGCCCCGTTGAATCAACGGGCAAGATCCTCTACTGGCATAAAATGCCAGAGCGCCGTTGGTTTCAGTGGCGCCCTTGGGGGATCTGGCCCATTGACGTGAGCGGCTGGTGCTTGCCAATTGCCACTTTCCAGAGCGCGCCCTGGACTAGATAACGGAGCCGCCCTGCTCCCCGCGAGCGTGCCCTCCCTTGGGCCTATGGCTGGGGAGGGACTCGGACGCTGCCTTTCCGTAAATCTCGACGCAGGCTCCTCCTCGCCCAGACAGGATCGCGCTGCGCAAGCCCCAGGGACCACCTGGAAAACGAACACGCTGGTCGTACCGGCTCAGGCCCAGGCCTTTAGTGCAGCGCGAGGCAGAGAGAAGAATTCCCGCCGCGCCGGGCTGTGCGTTCGGCTTCCCAACGAGCCCTGTGTCTAGCGAGGTGGAAGAAGCTGTCGCAGAACCCCACCGGGTGCACCTGGCTTCGTGTCAAGGGACGCTGCCTGACAGCAGCGCGAGCGTCTGAGCAAAATGCGCGTCCCGGGCGGGCTCTTCGAACAGCTGCTGTGCTGGCGTCCGCGGGGCGTTCGATCCCGACGCCAGTTGGCACGGAGCCACCTGCCGCCCGAGAGCGCCTGAAAAGCCCGTCTCACGGCCCGGATTCAGCTACGTGGGTAGCTGTAGGCACGCAGGGAGCGGGACTTCCCTGGGACTGGTCACATGCTTAGAGTGAGGTAGGAACCGGAGCTGGGTCCTGAATCAAGGCCTAAGCGCAGCTTGACAGCCCAGGAGACTGGCATCTGCTACCCAAAGACCAAGGCCAGCGTGGGTGGCAGCAGCGCACACTCCCCCGACGCCCGCCCAGGAAAGCCCCTCAGCCCGGGCCAGAGGGGACCCTTCTGGAGTAGCTCAGGCTGCTGTTCCTACCGACAGCGGCCTCTGCTGAGACTGACGCTGCAGTGGGCGCTGGTGAGGTGGGCACCCAGCTGCCAGTTCCTACTAACGCAGGTCAGAGCTGACTGTGCCGCCCGGCTGGGTGCATCTCCGGCCACCGAGTCCCCTACACAGCTGAGCTCCTGTGTGCCAGGGAAACTGCCCCCTTTGCTTGAGGGAGCCACCCACAATGTGAGTTTTGTTACGGTATCTGACATGCGGTTCACGCTCTGAAGGAACGCACGCTCCCGAGCTGAAATCAGCCCAGGGTTCTTATCCCTGCCCCAAACGGAGGCACAAGGAAGCATTTCATGCCATTTAAAAGGCGCCACAAGTAAAGCAGAGCAGATGAAATACCGTCCTATCCAGCGGGCAATTGACCTTTGGAACGCCATGCCCCCGGTCGGATCCTGCTCTCATTGCCCCTCTGCTGCGTCTGCTAGCGCTCAGGAGACTGAGAAATGCTTCTTGCTCTCCCGGCCCTAATTCATCCCAGCGCTCCACCGGAAGCGATTCTCTCTCCTGGGTGGTTGCTTTGTGGTGCAGTGAAGCAACCGTGTTTGCGCCGTAGGAGGACACGGACGCCTACGTGACCCTTGTCAGCATGTTGATCTCCTTGCCTGGCCCCCATAGGCAGAGGAAGTGAATTTGAAGATGACTCAGTAGCAGCGAGGGGCAAGCTTCATACTATTATGGGCTTCAGTGGCTCTGTGATCTACGGTCTGACTTTCTCCTACCTGTATCTTTGAGTGGGATATTGGACCGGAAGCCTAGTAGCTGGGGTTTGTGTGACTCCCAGTGGCTCGTGCTTTAGGGGGGGTTGGAGAGAACTCATGTCACTCTGGGTGCAAAGATTTTCCTTCCCTGCTGGTCACTAGTGCAACAGCATCAAATGGCTGGGGATGAAAGTTGACCCAATTTTCCCTAGTCTCCCTTAAAGCTTGTGTCTGATTCAGGCCTAGATGAAGGTTTGCTTCAGTTAATATTTTGAATGTCACTCTGCATCTACAGTGGGCCTTTCACCAGAGGATTGCTAAGTGCCTGCCAGGGGCACGTAGCATCCCCATTCTACAGATGGGAAAACTGAGGTAATGTGGTGATTGGCCAGTGTCGCACCAGAAGTTGGTGGCCCCTGCTCTAACAACTGGACACACTTGACCCCATTTTTTAACCTAAACTGACATGTTCACCCCTTCTTATCCGTGGGCAGCATTTTTCAAAGCTGAAACGAGGCTGGGTGGGACAAGTCACCTCCAGCCTGGCGCCTTTCCCAGCTGTAGGTGGATGAAGGACTTTCTGGAGAGGCCTCATTTGTCATTTAACATCATCTTGCTCTTGAGTTGGGTAAGGCAGCACCACGGGACACAGCCCTACGCTTCCACACAGTGTGTGAAGCAGCACACGGCTGTGCATATCGGGGATGGCTGGAGCCGGCTTGCGGAGCAGAGCTGCCAGTACAAAAGTGATGGAAGAATCTAAGAGGAGGGTGGGGGGGCTTTGGTAGCTGGGCGGATTGTCCTCCTATCCCAGGGCTCTTTTGCTTCTGGGTCTGCCTCTGCCCATCCACGCATCTTTCGATCTGCCCCCACCACCTCTGGATCTCTGTCCTCTCCCCCCTTCATCACCAAAGAGGCTGGGGCCTCCTTGCTGTGCTTGTGTAACAGCTCTGTGCCTCGGTTTACCCATGTGTCGTGTGTGATGCCCAGCAGTGAAAGGCCCAAGATATGTGAAATCAACCTGCTTATGCAGCATTCTGAGATCTTCTGAAAAGTGCAGAGAAGAGCAAATTCCTGAGCAGTGGCAACAATTCTACCGCGCGGAATGAACAAACCGGAATGGAAAGGCGACACTCGTCCCTTCGCCGGCGTGACACACGTCCTGTTTCAGAGGCAGTCTGGCATCCGCTGGACGCTGCCTGCCTTCGAATGGATGGGCCACGTGCCGCAGGGCTGTCGCTCGAGGCATCTCCCTTCGCTGCCCAGAGCCTGGTGGGGATCTGGCCTGCGTGCTGGGCCTGGCAAATGACCAGAGTTGCTCGACACGGAAGCCCCTTTATTCCTGAGCATTCTGAATATCGCAGGTCAGTGCGATGGCCCCATTCGTGAGCCCAGTCGGGAGCCGGGGGAGCGTGCTCTGGGCAGCGAAGGAGGCTTGCTCTCTCCCCCACCTCCTGTGCTCTATGGGGATGGGGCTGTGTGACTCCCTGGGCCATTGACTGTACGCTAATGGGGAGCTGCAGTGTGTGGGGGAGCCGTGGCCTTGGCTTAAATCCGCCGGGGTACTGTTCCTCTCCCTGCCCGTGATAACCTCTGCTTCCAGGCAGCTGGTTTTCTGATCACGGTAGTTGTGGCCAGTCCCTGGCCAGGAAAGATGGGGCTGCTCAGAAGGAGCCAAGCGCTGGGAGTTCCAGCTCTCCTCCTGAGCTACCTCGTCCAGCTGCCCATGTCCTCCTCGGCAGCGCTGGGTCAGCCGCTGGCCCCACAGGGCCCGTGCCCAGGGCTCCGGGCCGGGGAGCAGGGTCGTGGCGTGGGGGCTTGCCCTGCTTTGCCTGAGTGGTGCTTCTGCCGGGGAGCAGGGGGAAGCGCCCCAACCCTGCTCAGGGCACTGGGCAAGTGGGGGAGCCCCTGCACCCCGACCCCTTTTCCTCGGCAGGAGCATGGGGGAGGCGGGAGCAGGCAGGTGGAAGAGGTGGGGAGGGGACCTCACTTGCTTTGGCTCAGGGCCCCACAAAAGCTTTTCTGGATGAACAGGCGTCCAGTGCTTACGCTCTGCCCAGACATCTGGGGCCTCTACGTGGGAAAGACTCTCCCGGTCGCTCTGGCTCCGCTTGGCCATGCAGTGCCGCCTGGGGCGGGGTAAAGCGGGCAAGGCATTGTTCGGAGGGGTTGGGGGTCCCGGCTTGCCAGCTGCTGGCGTGAAACAGGCTAGCTGCTTTCCCATGTGGCGATGGGCCCCCCCTTTCCCGCTGAGCCCCACGAAGGAACCGCCTTGTCCCGAAAAGGGCCTGGTTACAAACTGGCCAGTAGCAAGAACAGGCAGAGTTTGCACAGAGCTCAAAGCAGCTGACAAAGGACTGAGCGACCCCCCAGCCCCGGGGGGTCAGTGTGAGGAAACTGAGGCCCAGGGAGGTGCCAGGACTTGCGCAAGGCCCCATGGGAAGGTAGCGGGACAGGGTGGGATGAGAATCCAGGACGCCCCAGTTCTCACCGCTCCGCGGCAGGCTGTGCCCCAAATCCGGTCTCTCTTCTCTCCTAGCATCTTGGTGAACATGGACAATAACATCATCCAGCACTACAGCAACCACGCGGCTTTCCTGCTGGACATGGTGGAAGCAGAGGAGAAAATCCAGATCACCCTCAAGGAGCTCTGAAGAGCCCAGGGCTGCACTTAGGTTGGGACTTGTCTCCGGAAGCTGGCTAGCTGGACCCAAACCGAGCAAAGCCTGATTGCCTGTACTTGACCAGGGCCCCCTCGGGGGCAGAGACTCCGTGCTGGGACGCTGCTTCGGAGAAGTGCTTGGACAGTCCAGGATCAATGTGAACGTGGAACTTCTCTCTGTTGAATTTATTGTTATTAATTATTATTATTATTATTATTATTATTTGTATTTTGTGTTTTCTCCCCCCTCCCCAAGGTGGTTTCACAGCCGGGACGGCAGATCCATTCATGCGGCCGCCCAGTAGACAAGCGACGGCTTTTGTTCTCCTTTTGTCTTGGCCTGTTGCTGAATCCTCCACTAGGCAGCAACTTCCTACTAAGCCGTCAGCCACGCAGAACCTTCAAGCAGCCCCACCCGAGCCGGCAGTTCCTCTGTCCACAGAGACTTTCACAGATGCATTTACACGTGGCTGCTACCCAGATGCTGCCGGCTCTGAGCACAGCCCCCCCACCTCGCCCGGATGGAAATACCCCTTCTCAGCCATTGTTTTATATACTACTGATGTGCGAGTCGTTTTGTATTTTGTACATGTATAAAGATGCCTCGTTTTATATTTGACCCAGCACAGTGACCTCGAGAGCATTTCAAAACCGGGCTGCTTCGCGTGCCCCGTGACTGCGTTGTTATAACTGTGGGGTTGGTTTTTTATATATTGCATAGTAATAAAGTGACAGAGATGGAAAGCAGACGTGTACTTGTCAAACTCGGTGGGAGTGATGGGCAGGACCCGGTTGGCAAGGGGAAGGGAGGTAGAGGAAGGCTTGGAGGTTGTTTTGTGTTCCGCATGCTCAGTAATAACATGAAGACTCCTGGCTTGCAAAGCTAAACTGGCTCTTTAGTCAGAGGGCAGTTTATAGAGAGGCTGCTGCCAACGTTCCAGCCATATGCACACAGACTGACTTCTGGGGGCCTCCCTCCCAGTCCGTGTTACAGAAATAACACTTCACTGCTGGGGGAGGTCAAAGGGCGCTTAGAACCACACAGTTACCCTCACATGCCTGGGGGTGCACCGGGCAGGATTCTTTCCATTCTACGCATTGGGAAACTGAGGCATCAGACTTCCTGATTTCCTGCCAGGGATAATTCTACTATCTTCTTCCCCCAACCCTGCTGTACTTTGCCACACTTAGGCCTGTAGCTTCTCTACCTACTCCGAGTCAGTCCCGCCCCTTCCCAGTTCCTGAATCCCCCACAGCTGCTCTCCTGGCTACTGCTTCCCCAATGGCCAACCCTCCCAGTGCTCTGACACCTGCCTGCTCCAGGCAACTTCTCATCCATCCCTGGACCACTGGGAGTGGCAAGGCTTCCTCATCCCCTCCCGTCTAGGCGGTGAGGACCCAGCAGCCCCTTCCCAGACACTCCCCACAGGGAGAATCCCCCCCAGCTTGTCCTCCCGCTCCTGGGAAAGGCAACTGTAACAGGAAGGAGCATCTGTGTGTGACTTGGGGGGTGGCTGGACGAGGAGAGAAATTCCAGGGGGTTGTTCCATGCATCAGACTGTGCAACGTTTGGTTAAATCCGGGGGCTGGCTACGTTTGGAGGCCTGGTCAGTCTTCTGCAGGCACCTCACAAGGCTCCAGGATCCTGTCCTCAGCCAACGACCCCCCTCGGTTGGCTCCTCTGGTACCAGGTGGCGTCACAGGCCCATGACGAGAGTCTCAGCGTTCGCTTAACACCCATAAACATCCAGCCCTGAGCCTGGGCAGGACAGTGTCACAACGACCCCAGTGTAACGTGGGCAGCAATGTCGGCTTGAGCCCGGAGCGTGAGCCGGCCTGCACCTCAGTGGGGCCCGACCTCCCAGGCGCCCTCTCAGCCGCGCCCACAGCTGCTTACTCAGCCCAGCCAGCCAGGGGCTCGGGCTGTGCGCACAGGCTGAGTACGCAGCGGTGGGGCTGCCAGCAGGTCCCGCGGGCTCAGTGCGGAGCAGACCCGGTCTGCCTGCTCTCCAGCTGCTGAGGTAAATCCTGAGGGGCCCCTGCCAGTTGGGGGAAGGGCCCTGCTGCTGCTCCAGAGACGGGGGGGGGGGGGCAAATCCTCTGCTGCCATTCCGGGGGGCTCCTGCCACTGTCCCTGCCTCGGGGGTTGGGGAGGCCCTGGCTGCGCCAAGTGGGCCCCCAAGGGTGGGGCCATGGGTGCAGCCCAGCTGGAGAAGAGGATGAGCTGACAGCAGGGGAGGTGCTGGGTCAGCTTCTTGGTCTGTGCCAGCCCCTCCCCCGTGGGAGTTTGGGCTGGAGCCCCAAAGGGGTGGCGGGGAAGCCGGTTTGTGCTGGGACAGGCGGGTGCAAGCGGGGGTGTCGAGGAGTCGCGAACAAATCCCCACCTTCGCCCGCCTACCAGGTTTCTAAGGCACTGCTGGGGCTTTGTGCAGATCCCTGGTTACCGGACAGGGAGTCCAACCCTCAGTTCTGGGCCTGGCTCTGCCCATAACTCATCACATCAGTCCCTGGCTTAGGTGCCTCAGTTTCCCCTTCTGGAGAGCAGGGCTGAGCATGACGCCCCCCTTGGGAAATGGCTGTGGGGCCCCCAGCCATAGGAGAGCTAAGCACTAAGCAGAAAGTAAACGCCCAATTGGTTTCCACTCAGCTTCTGGAAGTTTGGGGAGGTGGGGCCTGGGCAGAGGCGGCCCGTCCATACAGGCGAACTAGGCGGTCGCTTAGGGCGCCAAGTTAAATGGGGCGCCAAATGGTGACGCAATATCATTGAGGGGTTTGGAGGTGGGGGCGCCGATTGCATGGTTTGCCTAGGGCGCCAGTTGCTGGCAGCTAGTCTAGGGCCGCCCGTGGGCCTGGGCAGACACAATGGACCAGGGAGGACGTGGAAGTGATCTCTGGGCCATGGGACTCAAGGACTGGGGGGGGCTGGGCCTTGCACATGGTGGGTGGCCCCAGACTCTAGACAGTCTATAATAGCAGAGAGAGCCAGGGGAACGCACTGCCCAGAGCCTGAGCGTGCCAGGCTGCCAAGCTCAGCCTCCGTGGTAACCGTGGTTCTTTGTGTCTCCTCTGGCCATTAGAGAACCTCAAGGCCTGACTCCTGTTCAGTGATTCCCCCGCTTCCACTAGCATCCCTTCTCCCACGCAGCGCAGGTGCTTGTGAGTAACAGCCGTCCCCCATGGCGCGGGTGGGGCCGGGGATACAGCTGGGGCGGGGGGTGCATCAGGGGAACAGGCTGTGGAAGGGGAGGCAGGGTTTTCAGAGGCTGCAGGGATCAGGTGAGGATCAGGGCTGGGGGGGGTGGGTAAAGATTTCTGGAGCTGCAAGAAAACGCCTCATTCTGTTTCCCTCCCATAATACGGGGAGGTTTCTGTACTTACCACAACCCCCTCAGTCAGTGAGTTGCTCTGCTGGAAAATCCAGTTTTGCCCACCCTTGGGAGTGCCCCGTGTTTCTGTGTAGCCGCTAGTCTGACGCTTGCACACAGCTGTTCCTGGGAATGGGCATCTGGCCGTGTACCCAGCAGTCCAGGGCCCAGGGGGAAGGCTGCCCCCTTGTGCCGTTGGGGGCAGAACATGGAGGGCAGTGATTCATCCGTAACATGGCTGTGTCCAGGGCTTGGGTAGGTGGGCTGAGGTTCGGTGCCCAATGTATCCTGGGTGTAATCCACTAGTGTAATGCAGTTGCATCCGACATGAATAACCTTGGAGGCTTATTCTCCTCTGCACACCAATGTAATTCCACGCGCTTCGGTGGAGTTCGGTGAGCACTTGGGCGGCCCCAGGAGAGATACAGGTGCTGCCCAGCTGCTTAGCGGAGCACCCACAGCCACACATGCATTGGTGCACATAACAAAATGTTTTCCACACATGGCTGGACAATATTAGCGGGAACATTGGTGGCGTTCCTTGTGCTTGTCACCAGTGAGAGCAGAATAAGGTCACAAGCAAGTTGAGATGCTCTACAACGAGAGGCAGCACGGCTAGTGTTGTGCCACTTTGCACCAGTTGAGAATCTGGCCTGGAGTTGTGCAAGGTGGGAGTTGTTCCCTCTGCAGCCCTTTGCACTAGTGCAGCAGGATGCTCCACCATGCCGTGCAGGTAGCGTTTTACACTCACGTTGCGCTGGGCTAAGTGGCTACACGAGGCGTAGGGCAGTGGAGGATCAAGAGCCTATTTTGATGCCAGCCTGCCCTGGCTCTCACACCCACTTTACATCAAGGAAAGAGCTGATTCACATCAGTGTGAGAGCAGACTCTGCCCTGCCCCCGCGCCCTGCCTAAGGTGGGTGTTTCGCTGACGTTGCTGGCTTCAGTATCGGTTCATCCCTTCCAGCAAAGGCGAGTTGCCATACAGCTGGTGGAAAGTGCAGCTCACAAGTATGCGAGAGCATTCTTGACTCTTCACCCCAGCCCACCAACTCCTTTGGAAGATGAAAGGGTGAGCGAAGAGGCTCTGGGGCAGCAAGTCCTGAGGGTGGATAAAGGTCGTGTGAAAGTATGAACCCACTTGTGTTTGTAAGGAGCTCGTGATGACAAATGGGGGAAGCTTCCACTAAAGCAATAGCGGCCAGGTCCAGTTGATGGCTGGTTTGTACTGACTTGGGGAAAAAACTATTCAAAAGTGTTTGACTTTTGCTCACTTCCAGCTCTGAGAAAAGCACCCGCAGCTGGGTGCACACCTGGAAAGCTTGCCGCTTACACTGCACAAATTCTGCATGTGCATCCCAAACACATGCCAGGACCTGACTGTGCCTGGCAAACTGACACCCTGGAGCAGGAACCTCGCAGAAATGAAAACTGTCTCCTGTATCGCCCTCCCAGTGTGCTCCAAAACCAACCACCCCTATTCTGGAGTGTTAAGGCTCAGAGCTGTGTTAGTCTGTATCTGCAAAACAACGAGGAGTCTTGTGGCACCTCAGACTAACAGAGCTGTTAGTGCATGAGCTCCCGTGGGTAAAACCCACTTCATCAGATGAATAAGAGTGTTGTAACGTTCACTGCTTGCCCAGGTATCTAATTATTTCAGTTTCATGTATCTTTTATCTACCCTCCCCACCCTAACTTTCTGTCACTGTCGGTTAGTTTACAAACAGGAAATTGGTCTGTTGCAATGAGAAATGGGATCTCCTAAAATCCCAAACTGCCCAGGGCTTTACTGGAGAGATGAAATTTACACGACACACCAAGAGGGTGGCGTATTGTGTGGGGCTGACTCACCATCCCGCGGCCAGGCTGGCAGTCACTTATGTCAGTGCAAAGTGGGCAGCTAATGGTGCCCTGTTGGGACTAGCCTCTGGTCAGTCTGCAGATCTTCGACTTAGAGGAGTTTTTCCTGATGTGTGAGTGAGGGGAGATACGGGGGCAGATAGGCAGGTGCATTGCCAAACCCCCGGTCAAATGCTCAGTCCTCAACAGCTTCTCCTACTCCCGTCTCCTCTCGCTGGTGATTAGCTGAGACTGCGCCACGCGTGCCAGTATTATTAATATTTACTTGTACTTTCGCCATGACTAGGACAGATTTATTTTGTGCTTGGAGGGAGGGAGCCAGAAGCACACATGGATTCTAAAAGCCAGAGGTTCAGCTGGAGGGTCAAGAGAACCACAATTCCAACCAGGGATAAAAATCAAGCTATAGATTATCACAAGTGTTGTACGTGATTGGCTGATATATGACTAGAATTGATTAGCCCCAAAGATACATTCCCACTAATTACAGAGGGTTAAAAAGAATCAAACAATATTTGCTTGAATAGTTCAAAGTCAACTTAATTGGAAGCTCTTACGTCAGTTTCAGCCTGATGATCAGCTTTCAGTTTGCAATCTGTGCAAATTACCATGGTCAGCTGCCAGACTATAAGGCCAGTTAAGACATAGGTGCTGGGGATACCGTAGCTTGTTCATGTATTTGCGGGTGCACTGCTGGTTTAGGATGAGTCCAGTCTTTGCAGAATTTCTCCAAACTGTGTGGACTCTCCTGCCTATAGTACTGGAATCCACTTGTTATCAACGTTGTAGAGAAAGGACTGCTTCCCTGGTACTTCTGGAAGATATGTACCTATCATGGGAGAGATGCAGAAAAGAGCTAAATGCAAAGAGCAGACTATTGACAAATGTAAGAACTAGGGTGTCTTGTTTGCTGGGAGGGGAGAGGCTAAAGAAAGGGCTGTAAATCCTTGGCTGTATTTTTGATGGGCTGCATGGAGCAGCTTCAATTTGTAATGCATAATGGCCAGATTCCTATACCTTTACTGACCAGGTCCCTTGCACTGGCACTGAAGTCAGTGGTGCTACGTGAGGCATAAGGACAAATTCAACATGCATAAAGAAGATGAAAGCAGGGAATGCTAGTCTAGTTTTCCAGGTGAAATTCCCTGCTTTGCCACAGGCTTCTTCTGTGGTCTTGGTCATGTCACCTAGGCCCAGATTAGTGTGTAGGTGCCTAACTCCTACTGAAATCAAACGCGGTAAGTTTGAAGCTCTCCCTGCCTTCATTTCCCATCTATGCAATGGGGATAACAGCACTTCCCTACCAGGAGAGGTGCTGTGAGGATAAATCCACACAAGGCCGGGAGGGGCTCAGCTACTATGGAAATGGGGGCCATATAAGAACTTTAGCTAGATAGTGGATCTTTAGCAACAGTGGCCCATAGTGTTCAAAGGTTTTGTGAAGGCAGAAAGACTCTTATCCACCTTGAGTATCTAATCGCACCGAGCTGACCTGTTATACAAATGTAAGTAAAGTCAGCTTCCTAGCCTCCTCGGCCTTTGAGATAAATTGCTTGTATATGCTGTTAAATTACAGAGGTCTGGGCAAACCATGCTTTCGTTAATAGCCTTATTAACAGGGCTTGACAAACGGCGGCGAAATCTACTCGCCAGCCCCGCATTGCGCATGCACAAGACCTGCATTGCGCATGCACGCGCTGCCAGTGAACGGGGCAACTGTCTGAAATCTACTCGCCACGGACGAATAGAAACAGTGATTTGTCGAGCCCTACTCATTAACATTCATTGTCATGAGAGAAAGGCCCTAGCCAAGACACAGCAAGCTAGTTCCAAAGGTTGGCACAGATCCTTCGTTTGGACCTTCTTTTAATCTTGACTCTGATCCAAAATTCATCTTGATTGTATTTGGTGTTGACTGACTGTCTCTTTATCGGTGGCTTTTTAAGTTACACGATCAATCAGAAACCCTGGACATAATGTTAAATATCTGGCATCCTAAAATCTGGGCACCGAATACTTGGTGCCCACTCATCCCTTCCTACGGCTAATACGAGCCTATTCATTGAATTGTGTGGTATTTCGGTGGTTGGGGGCAATGACATTGACATAACACCGCAGCTCTGCATTGCACGCGAGTCCTACAGCCCTGAGCCATTGTGCATTGGATATGAATAGTGCACGTGGGCTAACTCTGTTAAGATTTCGTCACAGGGTGCTTTGCCCCAATGGAAGTCTCTTGTCTAGAGGTAAAAGGTAAAACGAAGGGATTTTGCTATTTCCCAAAGCCGGCGCTGGCAGCTGGGTTTGTGTGACAGACGTCCTGATGTATCACACATTAACAATGCATGGGCGTGATTTCCAGTTTAATTCTTGAGCTGCTTTTACTGCCGTCCGTTCAAAGTATTTCTAGCCCTGCTTACTTCCTCTGCTTCATCTTGAATTCGATTTTCTCACAGGCCTGAAAGACTCTGGGTCGGATCCTTGGCTGGTGTAAATGGGCACAGCTTCATTTGCTTCAATTTACCCTGCTGGGGATCCGGCACCTAACAAGCAGACCCTGCGCCTTTCTGCCCAAGCGCTTGGCATGCCCAGCATGTGAGATGTAGCAGGGCAGACGGTTATCATGCAGCCCTCTAGTAAAATCTCTCCCTTTGTTTCTGCGGCCACAAGACCGGGGAGATGTGACGGCACCATGTTAGCCTGGTCTGACATGCGCCAGCACTTTGTGGATGGGACAGATTCTACAGATGACTAAACTCAGAGACTGTAAACAATAGCAAACTTGCTATTGTCTGCGCTCCAAATCCGGCATCAGCCTGTCACAGGGACGCAGGATCAGGTGTCTTGCATTGTTTACTTCCTCGAATACACCTCACTTACTCACCGCAGGAAAATACTGTTACTCATGGCGATTACTGATTGCACAACACACACCCAGGGCCAACTGCCGCCAGCCTTACTCACGCTCAGTCGTGCCCTGCTGCACACGTACCCGCAGGCTTTCAGTGCAAGGAGCGACTCAGCGGCCACAAGCAGAGACTGAATCCGGCCCTTAGCTTGTCCCCCTATATGTTAGCATTGAAGGGGCCGGAGGTGGATCCCCTGCATCGCTGGGAGGTCAGATGGCCCTTGGGCTACAATGGAGTAAAGGCTACAAGCTCTAGCCCTCTGCATGCCCCGTGGAAGCACTGGCCGGTAATGGGAGCCAAGGACATGATGCCCATGGAACCCTTCATACGCTTCCCCCATTCGTCTCTCTGAGCAGGCCCCTTCTCAAGCTTTTCTGGACGCAGTTACGGGCCCTGCTACGTCTCCCATGTGTGCTGATGTCAATCAGGAGCAACTGCCCTGGACTCAAGGGAGTCACACCAATGTTACACCAGCGTCAGAGTGGCAGAAGGCAGAGGAGCGCAGCTGGGAGGGCCTGCAATGCAAACACTTGGCTTCTTCATGAGTTAGTTGTCTTCCTTCTCTCACCGCTTCCTCCCCCTCGCCCACACAGGGCACTAAGGCAGCCCAGGGAAGACTCTGGTTGCAACAACAAGAGGCGAATGGGAGTTTTCCAAACACACCGCAGATACCAGAAGCTGTTTGTCAAACTTGCCGACAGTTGGCAATAGTGGCGCTCGGAGTATGTGTGCGTGTCTCAAAATATTTGAAACAAAGGGTACAGTGACCCGAATGCAGGGCTAGGAGTCAGGAGACGCAAGGGCCAAGCCCAGCTTTGACACTGAATCTCTGTGTAACTTTGGACAAGTCATTTAGCCTCACATTTACAAAAGTATTTAGGTGCCTAATGGTGCAGAGAGGCATCTAATGGGACTTAATAACAGCTCCCATTAATCTACCTAAGGCACTTGTCTGTAGCCTACATACCGTTGTATGTCTGACCCTTAGCCTTTCTGTGCCTCTGTTTCCCTAGCCGTAAAAAGGGGGCTCACCCTGCTAAATCAGCTACGGAGAGTGCTGAGTGCTGCAGCTCTGTAAATACAAAGCATTTATCAAGATATTTACTTTACCTGGCCCAGGGAGCCCTTGCTGAGATGTGTTCCCTGTCCACCGTCCCGTACTGGAAACAAATACAGCACTAGAGATGTAATGCTTCGGCGGGCCTTCGTAGTCCACTATTTCGTACTGCCCCGGCCCAGGCAGAGGTGGGTTTTTAGGAGGCGGTACAGCTGGGGCGGAGAAATTCAAGTTTTGCTTGCGCCTATTGGAAGAAAAGCGAATAATCAAGCTGCATTCTAACGGGAGGGAGTTTTAAGCTTGAGACTAAAAGCTCTGAGGTTCAGGGGAGGGAGGTGCTGACATTTCACTGGGTGCTCGTACCCCATAGGCTCCTTTGGAAAGCCCAGCTAAATGCTTGAGAGAATGGCCTAGACAAGAGCTGTCGGCCCCTCGGCCTCTGTGCTTCGCCAGTGCGGGCACCTGTACGAGTCACCCATCGGTCCTCTCGACCTGAGTGTGGAGCAGCGGGGCTGGGCCTGGCCCTGCGCCATGCAGCGCAAGGGACACACGCTCTGGCAGTAAGGAAAGGTTGTGGCAAGGGGCAGGCAGCGGGGAACAGCCCCTCTAGCTCACTGCTGCTGGGACTCCACCCTCGTGTGGACACAGCCGCTTGCCCGCTTGCCCCTGGCGTGTAGGACGGAGGCAGCCTGGCTCGGGGGCCTGGACGCCGATGGGGCTGATATTTGCCGACGATGTGAGAGGACCATCCAGCTACCTGAAATCTCATTAGCCCTGCCCTAGTGCTCTGTGTTTAGCACGTGCTCTCTGGCATTGCCTCTCTCTCGCAGCGATGGGCAGCCTGCCGCCCGAGGGCCGCATGCTGCCCACTGGGGCTCTGTGTGGCCTGCGAGACGTTTTAGTTCCTGTTGCCACATGCAGAGTTGCCAGAGCCTGCTGGTTTCCATGTGTGTTGGACTCTTCCTACCAGTGTTACTAAACGACACCCAGGGGAAGGGAGGTGGGTGCTGACTGCGCTCCCTGTGCAGCCAATCACAGCGCTGCTACGGTGCAGTCGACACATGCCACCAATTCTAGGGATGCAAGCGCAGCGAGCAAAGCCCCCGTCCCGGGAGAGCGACTCGGTGATGACAAGCTCGCAGCCCACTTGCGGCCACTCGCGAGCCCAGGTTGCCCCTCACTGCCCAACAGCTTCCCCCTCCTTCCACCACCGCTGCGGTGAGCTCCAGCCGCCTCGGTGCAGAGCTGCTGACCTGCCCGGAGACTCCTCAGACCTTTCCCTGGCCAAGAATTTATTGTTGATCTTAATCTTATCTCAGGCAAAGCAATGTCACTGTCAGTGGGCGGTGCTCCAATAAATCTACTGGAATAACCTGCTGCTGGGCAGAGTTCTCTGCCTTTCCTCCACGCTGCCAAGGGGGAAGAAAGGGGCTTTTCCTCTTCTCCCTGCCTGCCGGCTGGGGGTGGGAGAGGCTGGGCTGGGCTGGCCTGAGGAAGTGCTTGAAACCTCGCAGGGAGGCTGTCGTCCGCCTGTTTCGCAGACTCGGTGCCATTCAGAGACGCGTCTAAGCTTTATCCAAACACAACTGACCCTTGGCCCTGCACGGGGTGCACCCCGCGTTAGTCATTCAGACGGTGTGAACCCCTCCCCTCTCACTCACACGCCACAGTGCCCAGGCGTGGTTCCTTAGCCACAAGGCATTACCTCGGGGTGAGATCACGCACTGGCTGTCGTAGGGGGAGAAATTGGGTCAAATGGGCGAGGTCTACACTAGGGGGCAATGTCGAACTAAGGTTCGCAACTCCTGCTATGTGAAGGGCATAGCTGGAGTTGGAGGTATGCGGCGTCTCCACCGCGGGGGTCTATGGGAGAAACTCGTCCACCGATTCCCCTTGCTCTTCTTGATCCAGTGGAGTCCCGGAGTCGATGAGCGTGAGATTGGTGGTTGATTTAGCAGGTCTTCTTTTCTAGACCCTCTAAATCGACCCCTGGGAGCTCAATTCCTGCAGCGCCGCTCTCCCAGTAAGTGTAGACAAGGCCATGGTTAAAACCTCTGACTGGCCGGGAGCTGTGGGATCTATTCCTGTTCTTCCATTGGGTCGCGTCTGTAAACCGGGGATTGTCTATCCTACCTACAGCACAACCATTGCGTAGTGTGTGTGTGTGGCAACAGTTTGTGTATTTTGCTTTTCAGTGTTATCAGCCTATCTCCCCTTTCAGGCAGAACACCCTGAGACTTCTGCTTCCCATGGGAGCCACTTTTTGCCCCATCCCCTGCACCAGAAGCAGCCGAGTCGGGGCTTGCTGGGAGACGGTGGAAGAACTGTGCAGAGAACCGGGTGGAGCCTGCAGGCTTGGCTAGCAAGGACTGGCAGCGAGAAAGCAGACAGGCTGGGACTCACGTGGAAGGAGGCTTCTTTGCGGCGGTTGGGGGTTTGTTTAGCTGATAGGCAGCCGGCCCGGGGCTTGTGGTGTGCATCTTTGTTCCCCGATGGGTATTTGATCTGAAGCAAGACACGGGAATCCTGGGTGACTTCTGGACCAGGGATTCGTTGATCCTGTAATGGCCTAATAACACACAAGGGAAGGGATGTCTCGTCGATTGCACTGGGGCGGGCTTGACTCAGTGAAAACACCCGATGTAGAAGGGAGCAGCACAAGAGGGTGTTTGGGGGTAAAGCATTGCTGGAGATGATATAAATTGCTACCTGGAGCAGCTTACCCCCGGGGCACAGAAAATAAGAGCCTACTCTAGCAAGTTTGTCCTGGACTTCCCGGGACGATGTGCAGGCAGGAAAACTAGCAATGACACGAACAGGTGAGATGCTGACTATGTCTATCCCCTGCAGTTACACCACCGACTGTCAAGTGGCTAGAGCCAGCCAGCCTCCGGCTCCAGGGTGTAAACTTCATGAGGCAGAAGGGCCAGGAAGAAGTTTCCTTCTATGGCAGCACAACAGACTGAGGTGTATTATGGGGTGCTAGGTCACACCACTCCCTGAGCCCCTGGCACCTGAGGAGCCCCCGCCCGTTCAATAGTCTTTCCGGAGCGTGACTCCCTCTGGCTGGTCCGCACTAATACTTCCAAGGGGCCCATCCTGGAGAAGCCGGACGTGCCACCTACTGATACCAGAAGGGACACAAACCCGCAAGGTGGCGCGTGCCCCCTGGGACACGCTGGGTGCCCGGCTAGCCTTGCTTTCAGCCAGGGTGGTAAGCCCCTCGTAGAGTCAGGTTGCCAGGCGATGCCGCTCTGCCCATCACAGCAGCTCACTTACACGGAGAGGGCCATTTGTCCGCGTTGTCGAGGCTCAAGCCCCTTGGCGTTTTGGACACAAACACTGCCCGGGCGCACACGTTGTTGCTTTGCTTGCAGAAATCTAGAGAAGCCTGGACAAAACGAAGTCTCCATGAATTGCTTTGAATTGACCTTCCTCTTGGGCAATTACTAATGTCACAAAAAATGCTGGGGAGGCTGGGGAGGCGGGGACACTGGGCGGAGAGGCTGGGGGCAGGGACACCAGGCATTGAGGCTGGGAAGGGGGGGAAGTTGAGGGGCAGGGACACGGGGCATGGAGGAGAGGGGGCAGGGAGATGCAGGGGGCGGGGACACGTGGCATGGAGCTGGGGTGTGGACCTGCAAATGGGCGGCCTGCGGATCGGCTACATGTTTGACTAGCCACGCGGGGCTCTAAGTGTTTCAAGGCGAAGTGCTCTGTTAGCACTCATTGGGCGGGGAAGGGAGCGGGGGCAGGGTCGCTAGTGGGTTATACAGAATCTCTCTTCGGTCCATGATTTTTAGTGTCTGGCAAATTCATGAATTTAAGCTCTGAGCCTCATCTTTGGAAGATGTTGAACAGATTCCTGAGAAGTCGGCCAGAGTGAGCCTTTGTGAAGCGTGTTTGCCCACAAGAGGCTCGGTCTTTGTCTCTTCTCCGTTTCCTGTGTGAGTTCGTGCGAGAGGTTGGGGATTATCTGCTTTCACCGACACCGATGTTATTGGGGCAGTGAACGCACTGGATGGAGTATGCCACATGTTGTAATTAGCTTGGAAAAGAGACAACTAAGGAAAGGGGGGGATGGGACAGAGGTCGATAAAATCATGCCTGGGGTGGAGAAAGTGAATAAGGAAAAGTTATTTACTTGTTCCCATAACACAAGAACTAGGGGTCACCAAGGCTACGTCTACACTGCACAGTTAGTTTGGAATAAGCTATTCTGGAATAGTTATTCTGAAATAGCTCATTTCAAAATAGCACATCTACACCACAGGGAAGCTTCAAAATGAGTCCGAGGCCGGCTCCCCTAATGAGGATGCGCTACCGCGATTGAGAGCCCCGGGAGGCAGTGGGGAGGAATCACTTAGCATGGCCCTGGGAAGGGGCTATTTCGAAATGGCAGCAGTGGAGCGTCCACACAGGCTGTATTTCAAAAGAGCTATTTGGGAATAGGCGCTATTCCTCGTAGAACGAGGTTTACAGAAGTCGGAATAAGCCGCCTATTATTTTGAAATAACTGAATTGCTGTGTAGACGCTCGCATAGTTATTTTGGAATAATGGCCGAAATAACTTTGCTGTGAATACACACCCCAAATGAAATTAATGGGTAGCAGATTTAAAACAAATTAAAGGAAATATTTCTTCACACCTGTGGAACTCCTTGACAGAGGATGCTGTGAAGGCCAAGGCTGTAACAGGGTTCAAAAAAGAGCTAGACAAATTCATGGAGGATAGGCCCATCCATGGCTATCGGGCAGGGATGGTGTCCCTAGACCAGGGGTGGGCAATAAGGCAGTGGCGGCTCACCAGGGTGAGCTCCTGGTGGGCCCTGACAGTGTATGAGATTATACCCTAGGGCCTGATTTGCAGCTCTAGGGGAGAACCACCTGTTGGCTTCAGTGGGCGTTCTGCATGTGTCTGGGATTGGGCTCTGTTTCTTCCCAGACTGTCTCTTTGCCTATGGTCATAAATTATCGGTTCTGGCCACCTCGTCAATTGATTGTTTCCTGTTGTGCTGCTTGAAGGCTAGACACCATCTCGTCCAGTAAAGCACAAGACTGTCATTAATCTAGGAAGAGTATTCCCAGAAGCAAATTCTTACAGTGTTAGAAATAACATTCTCCACGCTCATGAGACTACGAGATGTGAAATAATCACCTCCCACAAACTAGCTCAAACAACAGAAAACTTGTTGAAACAGCCCCTTGTAGCTGGAAGGCACCGTGGCAAAGGCCAGTGTCTTGCTCGCAGGGTGTCTCTGGGAAAGCCGGCCTTTCCTCCGTAGCACAGTCCCCGGGGCGCTGGTTGAGAATCCCCTCGGGGCGCACAGCATCCCGCTCCGCCAATGGGGCTAGGCAGGTTTACACCAGACGAGGATCTGATCCTTTTATAAACAATGAAGACACATGATCCTTGAGTCTGACCAAGCCTATAAATGGGAACCCCTCTCTACCTCGCAGCCATGCCACCGTACGTGAGAGTTAGTCAGGCCCCCCGGATGTGGGAGGATCAAGCGTGGTCACTGTCTGTGTGGGGGACAACCGAGAACACGTGTGATTCTGTCCCTAGCAGCACTCGTCTCTTGGAGAGACTTCAGAGCCAATGCCCCAGCCGGGGGGCCGGGCTGCGGGAGGGCTGTCGTTCCAAGGAGCGTGATGTGCGGTTAAGGCACTGGATTGGGACTTGAGAGAGCTGGGTTCCCAGTTCTGCCATGGACGTAGGAAAATCATTTATTATCTCTGTGCTTCGCTGATCATTAACGCTCCACTCTCCTTCACTCTGTCTTGTCTACTTCGATGGCAAACTCTGGTGCAGGGACTCAGTCTTGTGTGTAGGGACATTTGGCAAAATGGGAACTCACGCGGGTTGGAGCCTGTAGGCACGATACGTAATATGAATAATCACAAACTCCTGTGCAGGTCCAGTGGGCTGCAGTTTTCTCCTTCTCGCGCTGCCCTGCTCAGTTGCACAACGCTGGCGTGCTAGGAGACAGCAGGCGCATCCGCCCGAGCAGTCCCCTGGGGTGTCACACTCGAAGCGAGTAGAGAGTGAAAACAGAGCAGGGCGGCCACTCGAGAGATTCTTGTTCTAAGGGACAGACACTCAGGGAGCGGGCTCCAGCGGAGAGTTAGAGTAACAAGGATCTGACAGCTGACCAGTCAGCCCGGCAAAGCACTGGGCACACTGAAATCTAGGACCAAGAGGTGCACTGAGATTCATAACCCTCTGCATTTCTTTAAGAACGTCCTCTCAAGACGCTCCAAGCCGTCATGGAGAAGGCTTGCGACACCCCAGGGAGGCTTGTCGTATTGTCCCCATGTGACAGAGGGGTGAGGAGGCACAGAGCGGTTAATGTGTTATTCAACATCACACAGTGAGTCCCGGGCAGAATCGGGAACAGAACTCAGGGCCAGATCCACAGCTGGTGTAAACTAGCATAAGTCCATGCAAGGCAGTGGGGGATCCGGCCCTTGTTTCAAGCATTAGACGACCCAGACATGACAGCCCAGCTGCAATACTCCGGGATGGGATTTTACCCAAAGGCTCCTGTGGGGTCCTTCAGCCCCTCGGGTTACGCTGTGGTGCAGGCGGCGGGTTGCTGCACTGGCACATCTGGGCTGCCTTGGCACCCAGGACTGCAGGGCTCTGACCTGTTTCCAGTGAAGTCAATGGCACAAATCCCACTGACTTCAGCAGGCCAGGAGAAAGCCAGAGATATACCTATTCCATAGAGCTGGAAGGGACCTCGAGAGGTCATCGAGTCCAGTCCCCTGCCCTTATGGCAGCTCCAAGTACCATCCCTGCCAGATTTACCCCAGATCCCTAAATGCCCCCCTCAGGGATTGAACTCACAACCCTGGGTTTGGCAGGCCAATGCTCAAAGCACTGAGCTATCCCTCCCCCCTTGCACACCCTTACTGGGCAAGCCATGCTGTGGCCCACGCAGGGTTAAACACAGTCGGGTGGTCACCCTATAATCCCCCCATATCACTGAAAGGGAACTGTACTTTGGCGTTGACCCCCTGGGGTTTGCCCCTTACATTGTACTGATTGGGCGCTGGGGTGGTCTTTTGTACTCGCTTCTTAGCAATGGGCTGCTGAAACATGCTGGAGTTTCCAGTGCTGAAATCTTGCTTGGACTGGAAGGCCAGGGAAAGGTCGTAGGCGTTTGCAGCCGGGTAGCCGGGTTTTCTGTTGCAGGGAAGACGAGCATCCTGGAAAGAGAGAAACGAAAGGACTCAGTAGAGCTGAATAGCAGTGATGGAGGGAGAGGGGTGAAGTGCTTGGACCAGGCTGTGGCCTCTGGCACTTTACATATGGGTATCACTGGGGAGGGAATGTCCTCAGTAGGAACGGAATGGTGGGGAGACTTTCCATTGCAGCGCCGAAGGAGTCTAATCCTGCCGGGGCGGTGCTGAGCGCCACTCGTTCCCTTTGGCTCAGCAGCTTCACTTGGGCAGTGATTCAATTATCTTCCTTTGGGCTGGGCTGCAGATTCTAACAGACTGGGCAAAGTTACGGGCGCTCGGCACTCGGAGCATCAAAAAGACCAAGCCGAATCTCTTCTAGCTTGGCTTATGCTTTGTGAATCCAACTGAAATGTACAGAAGATCTTTATTGTCACTGGTTTTAGCCATTTTCAAGCTGGGTGAGTGCAACACCTGCAGTTAGCCCGTGTGTGTGTGTGGGGAGGGGGGAATGTTTGTTCCCCCCCTTCACTTCTGTAACTCCAGCTCAGCTTGGCCAATCCTGCTCCAGTTTTCTATTCAAAAGGGGGAAAAAAATCACCTAAGGGGTGAGACCAAGCACAGAACATTTAGCCCCAGAAGAATTTGTTTCCAAAGCTATAGGCGCAATTGAAAAAGCAGGTCGGCTGGAGAACGGAATCCAGCGGTGTCTGCCCATGGCTGGTCTAGGGATTATCTGTCGGAGGGGTTGGGAAGGTTCTCCATTACTGCTCTTCTCTAGCACTATTGTATCTCAGGCCCAGACCCTCCCGGCATGTAGATTCCTAACCCCACTGAGAGCTCTGAGGTAAGGCACTCTAAATGTATGCAGCAAGGGATGAAAAATAAGACATGATCATTAAAGGCCTATTGAAATCAACTGAAAATCCCTTCGGCCCGGACCTTCTAAGGTATTTAAGTGACTAACTCCCATTAATTTCAGTCGGAGTTAGACACTCACATCTCCTGGGCGGTGGCTCAGGCCCTGAACAATGCGAGCCCTTCCCCTTACCATGGACGGGAAGTAGCCCGTTCCTTTCGTCGACAGGGAGGTGCTGTTCATCTCTGCAGGCTGGTGAACGACGTTGTAGAATCCCGGGCCTGGAATTTCATTCTAAAAAGGAACCAGAGAACAGTTCCCAGCCGTCGCCCTTCCAAACACACTCCAAAAACGACTTGGGAAGTTTCAGAGCTGTGACGCACGGGGGTGGGTGAAGGCCCAGCTGGGGAAGGCAGCCAAAGCCCTGCCCCCTCTCCCCAAAGCCACATCCCTTTCCGCGTGACCATGCCACTTCACAACCCGCCCCCCCCCGGCCAAGCCCAGCCCAACCCCAGATGAGGGCTAGGGCTCCCACGTGGCATGGCCCCAGCCTTCCCCAGCCACCAGGCTGCCATGCAGAAGGGCCCCAGCCCCTCCTGGGCTGCTGGACAGTGTAGGCACTTTTGGGAAGGCAATGCCTTCCCTGGCCTGCATTACCTTCTGCCCATGCTGTGACGGCAGAACCTAGGAATTGCCAGGGTGGGTCAGATGAGAGATCCGGACTGTCCATTATCTTGTCTCAGTGGCTAGGGGCAGATGCATCAATGGAAGGTGCATGAATGCCTTAATGTACAGGCATGGGATAACCTAAAAGGACTGTTACTGCTGTGCTGGGGATGTGCTCACAGCAGGCCTGCCGACCCGGGGGGTGGGGTGGAAGGGAGGGACAGTGGCAGTAGATGCTGGAACGGAGGTGGATGCCATCAGCTTTAACGTCCCTGAGTCTTGTAGAGTGAAGCATGCCTTATCAATAGCGTGGCCTCCTCCACAATGTAACTATTGATACTTTCATGATCAGCAACAGCAGCTAAACATTTTAAAATCCTACGAACTCTTGGCCTTGATTATACCCAGTGGCAGTGAGTTCCAGAGGTTACCTTTATTATTTGTTATTACCACAATGCATAGGAGCTCCGATTATACACCCGGATCCCATCCTGCTATGTGCTGCACAAAGAAGCTACGCTGTGTGCACAATTATTTCCTTTGGTCGGTTTTCAGTTTGATGGCTTTCAATTTCAGTGAACGAGCCTTGTTTTCACACAATGAGAGAGAGTAACCAGGAGCTCCCTATTCCCCTCTCCTCTCTCAGATCAAATCTCATTTGTCTCCTCTCAAAACCAAACCCCAGTCTCTCTCCGGGACGCATAATTGTCGTCTATTTCTGAACCCCTCCTATTTGTGCTGCAGCTTTAATTTTGAGTCAGGATGACCAGAAATGCACAGCACATTCCAGGTGAAGGTGTACCCTGGACATAAATAATAGCATTATAATATTTTCAGTATCGTTTTCCATTCCATTCCGTGGGCACCTGATCATTTTGTAGTAGCTGTCATTGTGCAATGAGCAGATGGTTTTCATTGTTTCAAAATAATAATCTTATTTTAATGCCAGTCTCAAATTGCACAGAAAAATTAATATGAAACGGGAGATTAAGTTTCCTTCGTGTCTGCAAAGCAATTTATACAGCTTGGGAGTTTCAGAGCGAGTCTGAAATCTCTCTTGTACATCTGACTTGACTGAATTAATTCAGCGTGTGGACAGAATGCATTATTTGCAGTTACCGCACCCTCCCTGACTCAGCTCTCTGCCTGAGCTTTTCCAAGAGAGAACTGGGCGGGATTCTGTTTAGAGAGCAAAATAAACCCAAATCAGCCTCAGTTGAAGGCAATGACCCTGTAAGCTTTTGAGGCTCAGTTCTGCAAGGAACTAAAAACCTGTAAAGTCCTGTGCTCCCGCTAATCCAAGGGACCCCGACCAGGTTTGTAGAGGCTCAGGGCTGTGTGGGATGAGAAATGTAGCCTGCTGTCAACACACATGTTGGAGGAGGCAGGTACGTAGGAATGGAAATATCTGAGTCTCCTGAGCCTGGAGGGCATATCAGCATCATGTGACCTTGTCAATTACCAGTGGAAACTATTTTGGATGGAGCACTGGACAAGCAGAGGAGATTGTACAAACACAGAAGGAGGTTCTGTCTTGTCCTGTCCGGTTCCTCTCCTGAGGAGTGTATGCTCAGATCCAGACAGAGATACACAACACAGTGTGGGAATAACATACAAGAGATGGGTCTGAAGGGGAGAAATTGGTAGAGAGGACACCAGGAGCAATTCTAGCTGTACACCCAGTCCTGCAAGGAGCGACACCTGCGGGCAGGCATCTGACCCCCCATGCAGGCCGGGGACAGCAGGAAAGAATGAACAAAGCTGGCAGTGAGGAGAGGACACAGAGGAGTGACTCAGGGAGGCACAGGCAGTGGGAGAGGGTGTAGGAGGAATACATGAATAATAAAAACAAGCTTCCGAGCAGAGTTTGCATTGGCCACAAGCCCCGGGCAAGTAAGGAATGACCTCGCTACCGCCTTAAGATGCTACCAACCCGACTGGCCAGACTGGCACCCGAGTGGCTACCAACCAGGACATCACATTCTGGGACCGGCTCCAGGTCCTTGGCACCATAGCCAGGAGCTCTGCAGGCCTGAGTGGCCAGAGGGGAGGAAAAGCCTAACCCTAAACCCTTGTGGCGGGCGTAGGAATGGACTCGACGGTGTCTCGTCACCTAGACGGGCAGGCAGCTCGGTACGCAGGCTTGCGGAGGAGAGGAGTCAAGCAAAGAACTGAGAGAGAGGCACCAGGTGGAGGACAAGTTAGAACTCAGATACCGATGAGGCAGGACAGATCAGAGCACAGGCTGTGAAGAGCTTTGTGAGGACGCCAGGTCCAATCCAGACCTGGAGAGCAGCGAACGAAAGGCATGACTGGCCAGCTTCTGGCTGCAAGCCGGGGGATACAAACAGTCACTAGTGGGGAGTGTCCGCATGATGAAAGCCCTTGTGAGAATGGGTCACATCCTTGTCCCAGAAGAGATTCTGTATTCGCTTCATTCCATTTTCTTTAAAGAGGGTGAGGGGGAATCCTGGTTCACCTCCACATTACTCCCCATTGCGTTCAGTGACTGACACTCTCGTCTGCTGGCTGTGGCAGGGGGCCATGACCCGGATTCTGTGGCTGGTTCTGATGTTGACCTGCCGCCTGATTGTGGGCAAGTGACGTCACCTCTCTGGGCATCCATGTCCCCTCCCACGCTATGTAGCTGGGGGGGCTGCCTCTTCCCGTGTGTACATACAGTGTCAGTACCCACCACGTCTCAGTAGGCACCACTCTAATGCTAATCACACAACTGCGCCAGTATAAACTGGAGCCGCCCCATCGGAATCAGGCCCTGAGCCTTCCGAGTTCACCTCCCTTATAAAAAAGCTCTTGGGAGCCACAGTACGGAGAGCCATGTCAATAAATATTCTGCAGACCCTGCAGAGAGGAACTATAAGATGCACCGAGGACTCATGTAAGTGGTGCAACTCCATGGATTTCATTAGAGATGCCCCTACTTACACCAGACTTTACTTGGCCGCGATGGGACTAACACTTCCTGGCTGGCGGACACGTAGGGAGTTAGGCACCTACTTGCTATCTGTACCTTTGAAAATCTACTCTGCCTTGAGCTGATTACATGCCATTAAGTCCTTTCAGCTCCTTGAGATTGCATTCTGTCGAGGTGGAAGGCCATTAGGTCATGGTATTTGTTGGTCAGAAATATGTTGCATACAACACCCAATAATATACATTAAAGTTCTAGTAGAGAGTGAATCCCTGCACCTGTGGCCAATGTTCCCTCTAATTTTTTCCATCCATGTGCAGAATAAATGTTATGTGCACTGAGGCATGCGTGGACGTACACCAACCATAGAAACACCTGCTGCTGGCAGTGGTCACTCAGCTAATCAGCTGGGCAACATTTGAATCTCTCCTGAGCGGCCACCCAAGTGTTCAGCTTACAGGGAACCCTGGCTGTAGCTGTGCCGTTATGTTCCATGGAGACATGACCAGGTGCCTTTGCAAGGAGAAGCTCAGAAAGCAGCCCTAGTATTCGATGCAGTGACCTTTCCCTAGGGATAATGCCTAAGCAAAAAGTCACTTAGGTCTTGTGTCACGTGTGGTTTGGCCCGCTTGCTGCTCCATCCTCCAGGCAGGACATTCTCTGAGTAGAACAGAGTGTTTTGTGGAGCTACCTTAAAATTCTACCTCTTCTCTTTCAGCCAGAACTTTGCAACAGGTCACCTGGAACTCTTGGAAGCTGACCAGGCAGACAGATGGCGCCTGCATGAGGCAGTTAAGCAACTTCCCCACCTTGATCACTTCCCCTCATGATGATGTCCATGGATATTAGTGATACTCCAGCCAGAGTTAATGAACTCTTGATATTGCTGAGATGGAGAGACAAGCAAGAGGGAAGAGATCAAAGGGAGACTTAGAGAAAGAGACGGTACCGAATAACTCTCTGATCTCCCACTTGGAAAAGGGTGCATGAAGCTACGGAAATCCTCAGCTGACTGAATGTCCATGGCATTCTTGGGAGCCAAGCAGGGTTAGTCACCAGATGGAGAGCAGGAAACTTGCTGCAGGAGGCACAGAGAATCCTCCTTCTATCAGAAGAGGCAGTAGTTAGAAAGCTGGTCCCCCGAAGACCCCTTGTCTATAGAGGATGTGTCATCTGTACCAGCTAGAGAGGAAGAATTAGTGTAGATGTCTGGTTGATTTGTACTGTGCTACAGTATCTTTCTGCTTCCCCCTTCTGGCCAAAGAGGAGTAGGCAGCATCGTCTCTATTTTTCAAAGGAGCCTAAGAGAATTAGGTACCTAAAACCTACTAAAATTCAGTGCTGTTCCACTGGTGTTGTACAGCATAACTCAGTGGTGAACCAGGGTCTTGAGTGTTAAAACGGAAGTTTCCTACAGTTCTTTATCAACAAAGTCACATGACTCTTTCATCAAACTATCTCAGCATTTTCCTAGCTGATTTTCAATAACACTTCTCTTTTGCCTCGATGTTAGTGGGTTTTTCCTCAAAGCCTGATCCATGGAATATTATACAAAACATGTATGCAAGCCATGTGTCCAGTTCAGCTCAACCAACCATTGTTATACCATGAGATCCCTAGAGATAATAGAATCATAGACTCATAAAATACTAGAACTAGAAGGGACCTTGACAGATCATCAAGTACAGTCCCCTGCCCTCATGGCAGGACCCAGTACCGTCTAGACCAGTGGTTCCCAGACTTTTCAGCATCACGCCCCTCTTTTTTTATTTTTGAGAAACCCTCACGCCCCCCCGCCCCCAAATAGCAGCAAAACTTGTTGAGGAAGAGGAAAAAGAGGAAAAAAAAAAAAAAAGGGAACTGACCAGGAACAAAACACAAAAATAGCAGCACAACTTGTGGGGGGAGGGAGAATTGACGGGGGGGGGGGCTGGGTTGCCTCGCGCCCCCCCTGGAATTTCTTCATGCCCCCCCAGGGGGGCACGCCCCCCAGTTTGGGACCCATGGTCTAGACCAGGTGTTTGTCTAAGCTGTTCTGAAATGTCTCCAATGATGGAGATTCCACAACCTCCCCTAAGCAAATTCCAGTGCTTAAACATCTTGACAGGAAGTTTTTCCTAATGTCCAACCTAAACCTTCCTTGCTGCAATTTCAGCCCATTGCTTCTTGTCCTGTCCTTAGCAGTTAAGGAGAACAATTTTTCTCCCTCCTCCTTCAAACACCCTTTTAGGTACTTGAAAGCTGCTATCATGTCCCCTCTCAGTCTTCTCCTTTCCAAACTAAACAAACCCAATTCTTTCAGCCTTCCCTCAAAAGTCATGTTTTCTAGACCTTTAATCATTTTTGTTGCTCTTCTCTGGACCTTCTCCAATTGCTCCACATTTTTCCTGGACACAATACTCCAGCTGAGGCCTAACTGGCGCAGAATAGAGGGGAAGAATGACTTCTCGTGTCTTGCTCACAACGCTCTTATTAATGCATCCCAGAATGATGTTTGCTATTTTTTGCAAGTGTCACATAATAGGAACATAAGATTTAAGCAAATGTCATAAATCTTAAATATGTCTGTTACCTACCTGGTTATACTGAAATCTCTTTGCTTGAGAATTAAATCCCTTTTTTTCAGTGTTTGGGATCACTCTTGTCTCGTATTTATAAGGAATGGAGGAGACCTTGTAATCTAAAAGGTAAAGACGATAAAAACAAGATCCTGAAGGAAACGATACAGGAAATACGTAACTGTAGCACCAAACTTCATTTTAACTAGAAAACATACATTAAATGCAAATCTCGCATTAATGCCATTGTCAGGTCACAAAATCACCATTTGGTTTGGCACTGAATTTTTCTGTTTTATTTATTGCTGTCGAGCTTTAAAGGTGCTTCAGTGATCACAAAGGGCCTTAGGGGTGACTCAGATACTGCTGACTCCTTTTCAACATGTGTCCTTATTTAGACCGCAATGGCCACAGTGACCGTTTAGGTCACTCACTCTCCCAGAGGACACTGCCGCCCAGATCCTCCAAGGCAGTAGGCAACTCACTTCCATTGATTTTGATAGCAACAAGTTCTGGGCCTCTGTGCTGTGCAGCGTTGGGCTCAAAGGCCTTGTCCACACTGAGACTTCCTTGCCATTTCCCACTCGTGCAGCGTGGTAACAAAGGTGGGAGGTCTCAGGGGCCAGCGCGCTGTGTTTTTACCACTGTGTCACCTGAGTAACACTGGTTGACACTGTGGTAAATCCCCGGCTCTTATCTACTCTGGAGCTCCCTCTGCTGCTGTTGGCAGTGGAGCTGGGCCAGTAGTTGTGCCACAGCAAGACAGTTTAAACAAAGGCTCTGGGTAAACAAGGCCATGCTGCTGCCAAGGGAGGAAACGTGGGGCGAGAGGATCTTTGATATGAGTGGGAAAGGCAAACCAGGGACGAGATGCAGGAGAAGCGGCAGAGGAGAGAATGCTCTGCCTGTACGGAGAGCGAGGTGGCAAGTGCTAAATCAGAGGGGAGTTGAGAGACATGGGCTATGATAATCCACAGAAGCAGGCTACTGGGCCACTCTGGCCCTGCCACCATCAATGGGAGGGGAGCGACCCCTGCTGCCGGCCCGCATCAGGCCCCGTAATCCGCTGGGTCATAAGAACATAAGAACATAAGAACAGCCGTACTGGGTCAGACCAAAGGTCCATCTAGCCCAGTATCCTGTCTGCCGACAGTGGCCAGCACCAGGTGCCCCAGAGAGGGTGGACTGAAGACAATGATCAAGCGATTTGTCTCCTGCCATCCCTCTCCAGCCTCTGACAAACAGAGGCCAAGGACACCATTTTATCCCCTGGCTAATAGCCTTTTATGGACCTAACCTCCATGAAATTATCTAGCTTCTCTTTAAACTCTATTATAGTCCTAGCCTTCACAGCCTCCTCTGGCAAGGAGTTCCTCAGGTTGACTACACGGTGTGTGAAGAAGAACTTTCTTTTATTAGTTTTAAACCTGCTACCCATTAATTTCATTTGGTGTCCTCTAGTTCTTCTATTTAGGGAACTAATAAATAACTTTTCTTTATCGGCCCTCTCCACACCACTCATGATTTTATACACCTCTATCATATCCCCTCAGTCTCCTCTTTTCTAAACTGAAAAGTCCCAGTCACTTTAACCTCTCCTCATATGGGACCCATTCCAAACCCCTAATCATTTTAGTTGCCCTTTTCTGAACCCTTTCCAAGGCCAAAATATCTTTTTTGAGGTGAGGAGACCACATCTGTACACAGTATTCAAGATGTAGGTGTACCATAGTTTTATACAGGGGCAGTAAGATATTCTGTGTCTTATTTTCTATCCCTTTCTTAATAATTCCTAGCATCCTATTTGCCTTTTTGACCGCTGCACACTGTGTGGAAGTTTTCAGAGAACTGTCCACGATAACTCCAAGATCTCTTTCCTGATTTGTCGTATAAATTAGCCCCCCATCATACTGTATAGTTGGGGTTATTTTTCCCGATGTGCATTACTTTACACTTATCCACATTAAATGTCATTTGCCATTTTGTTGCCCAATCACTCAGTTTGGTGAGATTTTCTTGGAGTCCTCACAGTCTGCTTCTGTCTTGACTATCCTAAACAGTTTGGTATCATCTGCAAACTTTACCACCTCACTGCTTACCCCTTTCTCCAGATCATTTATGAATAAGTTGAACAGGATTGGTCCTAGGACTGACCCTTGGGACACCACTAGTTACCCCTCTCCATTCTGAAAATTTACCATTTATTCCTACCCTTTGTTTCCTGTCTTTTAACCAGTTCTCAATCCAAGAAAGGACCTTCCTCTTATCCCATGGCCATGTAATTTACACAAGAGCCTTTGGTGAGGGACCTTGTCAAAGGCTTTCTGAAAATCTAAGTATACTATATCTATTGGATCCCCCTTGTCCGCATGTTTGTTAACCCCTTCAAAGAACTCTAATAGATTAGTAAGACAGGCTTTCCTTTACAGAAACCATGTTGACTTTTGTCCAACAAATTATGTTCTTCTACATGCTTCACAATTTTATTCTTTACTATTGTTTCGACTAATTTGCCCGGTACTGAAGTTAGACTTACCGGTCTGTAATTGCCCGGATTGCCTCTAGAGCCCTTTTTAAATATTGGTGTCACGTTGGTTACCTTCCAGTCATTAGGTACGGAAGCTGATTTCAGGGATAGGTTACAAACCACAGATAATAGTTCAGCAATTTCCCATTTGAGTTCTTTTAGAACCCTTGGATGAATGCCATCCGGTCCCGGAGATTTGTTAACATTAAGTTTTTCTATTTGTTCCAAAACCTCCTTTAATGACACTTCAATCCGGGACAGCTCCTTAGATACATCACCCACAAAGGACGGTGCAGATTTGGGAATCTCCCCAACGTCCTCAGCCGTGAAGACTGAAGCAGAGAAATCATTTAGTTTCTCCACAATGGCTTTATCGTCCTTGATTGCTTCTTTTATAGTTAGATCATCTAGGGACCCACAGGTTTTTAGCAGGCTTCCTGCTTCTATTGTACTTAAAAACATTTTGTTATTTCTTTTGAGTTTTTGGCTAGCTGTTCCTCAAAATCTTTTTGCTTTTCTTATTACATTTTACACTTGATTTGACAGTGTTTATGTTCCTTTCTATTTATCTCACTAGGATTGGACTTCCACTTCTTAAAAGATGCCTTTTTGTCCTCACTGCTTCTTTTACATGGTGGTTAAGCCACAGTGACTCTTTTTAGGTCTCTTGCTATGTTTTTTAATTTGGGGTATACATTTAAGTTGGGCCTCTATTATGGTGTCTTTAAAAAGTTTCCATGCAGCTTGCAGGGATTTGGCTCTAGTCACTGTGCCTTTTAATTTCTGTTTAACTAACATCCTCATTTTTGTGTAATTCCCCTTTTTGAAATTAAATGCCAGGGTGCTGGACTGCTGAGGTGTTCTTCCCACCACAGGAATGTTGAATGTTATTATATTATGGTCACTATTCCCAAGTGGTCCTGTAACGGTTATTTCCTGGACCTGATCCTGCGCTCCACTCGGGACTAAATCGAGAATTGCCTCTCCCCTTGTGGGTTCCTGCACCAGCTGCTCCAAGAAGCAGTCATTTAAGCCATTGAGAAATTTTATCTCCGCTTCTCCCTGTGTCATCCTTTGGACTGGACAGGAGGGCTCTGCCTGGAGCTGTGTTTTCCCGTTCTCAGCCACCAAGTGATGACTGCAATGTGAACGCGCTTCACAATACCGTACCCCTTGATGCTTTCCCGATCTGTACAGCATGGGTTCCTTTGACCCTCGCAGCTACAGCCAAGTTCTCAGAGCAGGCAGCCATGCCACGCAGCTACTGCACACTGGCTAGAGAAACTCTTCCTCGCAGACTCACCATTTTGTTTCTAAAACATCAATTGGAAATATCAGAAATGTGTATGAACTGAGAAGAAAAAACTAGCCAGCGTTTCTAAACAAGGCTGGAATGGCAAAGCTGTAATACACAAGGGAATTCCCTTTTCCGATTACAATGAATACTGTGTTTTACGTCCTACAGAATCGGTCACCAAGATTTCCCCAGATCCCTGCAACCCTGACTTCAGTGGGCCTGCTGGGGGAATGAAGGCTGCAGGTGCGGCACCTTCACATTAACAGCAACCCGTCTGCCCTCTCTGGGGTGGAGTGACGTGGTGACAACCAAGCTTCACGGCTGAGTGGGAGGGAGGGAAAGGATTTGACCAGAAAAGATTGAGGCAAAGCCCTGCTCTTGTGCCAAAAGCGGCGGGGACCTGTAACCTCTAGTCTACAAGGAGTACGCTGACCCTCTGGTTTTAAGGTTATTTTAAAGGTGACGCTGGAGACGGAGTGTGAAGCCCAGGTATTGTGCTAAGAGATTCTGCTAGGCCAAGGGAGAGGAAGCACCCCGTGCTAGGATAGCAATTCTCAAACTTTTTCCATTTGTGGACTCCTAAAAAATTACAGATGGTGGGGCAGACCCCTTGGGAACCTGCGGCCTGTCTATAGAGCTGAATTCTACTCCGTCAGTTTTCAGTCTAAGTCTTTCGTGGACCCTTTCCAGGGTGTGTGCGCGCGTGGGGTGTGTGTGTGTGTGTGTGCGTGTGTGATGGACCACAATTCGCTGTGTAGGACTCTCGTCTCTGCTAAGCCAGAGGACAGGAAGCGTTGCATGCTGGGACTCTGGTGCCTGCGGGGCCGGGGGAGGTGTATTTATTGCATGCTGGGACTCTGGTCCCTGCGGGGGCAGGGGAGAAAGCATTGCATGCTGGGACTCTGGTCCCTGCGGGGGTGGAGGGAGGAAGCGTTGCATGCTGGTACTCTGGTCCCTGTGGAGTGCGGGCAGAGGAAGCGTTGCATGCTGGGACTCTGGTCTCTGTGGGACCAGGGGGAGGAAGCATTGCATGCTGGGACTCTGGTCTCTGTGGGACCAGGGGGAGGAAGCGTTGCATGCTGGGACTCTGGTCCTACAGGGCCAGGGGGAGGCGTATTTATTGCATGCTGGGACTCTGGTCTCTGCGGGGCCAGGGGGAGGAAGCGTTGCATGCTGGGACTCTGGTCCCTACAGGGCCAGGGGGAGGCGTATTTATTGCATGCTGGGACTCTGGTCCCTGTGGAGTCCAGGGGGAGGAAGCGTTGCATGCTGGGACTCTGGTGCCTGCGGGGCCGGGGGAGAAAGCATTGAATGCTGGGACACTGGTCCCTGCGGGAGCAGGGGGAGGAAGCGTTGCATTCTGGGACTCTGGTCCCTGCAGGGCCGGGGGGAGGAAGGGTTGCATGCTGGGACTCTGGTGCCTGCGGAGGTGGGGAGAGGAAGCGTTGCATGCTGGGGGTCTGGTCCCTGTGGGGCGGGGGAGGCGTATGTATTGCATGCTGGGGGTCTGGTCCTGCGGGGCGGGGAGGTGCATTTATTGCATGCTGGGGGTCTGGTCCCTGCGGGGGCAGGAGGTGCATTTATTGCATGCTGGGGTCTGATCCCTGCGGGGAGGCGTATGTATTGCATGCTGGGGGTCTGATCTGTGGGGCGGGAGGCGTATGTATTGCATGCTGGGGTCTGGTCCCTGCGGGGTGAGGGAGGCGTATGTATTGCATGCTGGGGTCTGGTCTACGGGGAGGCGTATGTATTGCATGCTGGGGTCTGTCTCACGGGGAGGCGTATGTATTGCATGCTGGGGTCTGGTCCCTGCGGGGCGTATGTGTGCATGCTGGGGTCTGATCCCTGCGGGGCGGGAGGCGTATGTGTTGCATGCTGGGGGTCCTGGTCTGAGGGGAGGCGTATGTATTGCATGCTGGGGTCTGGTCCCTGCGGGGCGTATGTATTGCATGCTGGGGTCTGATCCCTGCGGGAGGCGTATGTGTTGCATGCTGGGGTCTGTCCCTGCGGGGGTATGTGTTGCATGCTGGGGTCTGGTCCCTGCGGGGTATGTGTTGCATGCTGGGGTCTGGTCCCTGCGGGGGGTATGTGTTGCATGCTGGGGATCTGGGCCCTGCGGGGGGTATGTGTTGCATGCTGGGGTCTGGTCCCTGCGGGGGTATGTGTTGCATGCTGGTCTGGGCTGAGAGGGGGGCATGTGTTGCATGCTGGGGTCTGGTCCCTGCGGGGGTATGTGTTGCATGCTGGGGTCTGGTCCCTGCGGGGGAGGTATGTGTTGCATGCTGGGGTCTGGTCCCTGCGAGGGTATGTGTTGCATGCTGGGGTCTGGGCCCTGCAGAGGGTATGTGTTGCATGCTGGGGTCTGGTCCCTGCAGGGAGTATGTGTTGCATGCTGGGGGTCTGGGCCCTGCGGGGGGTATGTGTTGCATGCTGGGGGTCTGGGCCCTGCGTGGGGTATGTGTTGCATGCTGGGGTCTGGGCCCTGCTGAGGTATGTGTTGCATGCTGGGGTCTGGGCCCTGCGGGGGTATGTGTTGCATGCTGGGGTCTGGTCCCTGCGGGGTATGTGTTGCATGCTGGGGTCTGGGCCCTGAGGGGGTATGTGTTGCATGCTGGGGTCTGGGCCCTGTGGGGTATGTGTTGCATGCTGGGGTCTGGTCCCTGCGGGGTATGTGTTGCATGCTGGGGTCTGGGCCCTGCGTGGGGTATGTGTTGCATGCTGGGGTCTGGGCCCTGCGGGGGGTATGTGTTGCATGCTGGGGTCTGGTCCCTGCGGGGGTATGTGTTGCATGCTGGGGGGTCTGGTCCTGGGGGGGTATGTGTTGCATGCTGGGGTCTGGGCCCTGCAGTGGGGTATGTTGCATGCTGGGGTCTGGGCCCTGCAGGGGTATGTGTTGCATGCTGGGGTCTGGTCCCTCCGGGTGGTATGTGTTGCATGCTGGGGTCTGGTCCCTGCGGGGGTATGTGTTGCATGCTGGGGTCTGGGCCCTGCGGGGGTATGTGTTGCATGCTGGGGTCTGGGCCCTGCGGGTGAGGTATGTGTTGCATGCTGGGGTCTGGTCCCTGCAGAGGGTATGTGTTGCATGCTGGGGGTCTGGGCCCTGCGGGGGGGGGCCGCCCCTGCCTACCTGGCTGCCAGGCTGCTCTGGAGGACTCTGAGAAAGTTGACATTGGTTGCCTAGACAACAGTGGAGCCAGCTGTTCTCCAATCATTGTGCTTCTTACTTTGGACGAGCTTGCCGGGCACCAATCCCAGGAAGCGTTTCAAGGTGTCTCCTGGCTGCCTTACCCCCCCAGCCCAGTGTTAAGCGGTCCCAGGCTGCCCCCCCCACCGGCCCTGCGACTACGGGCCACAGGGCAGCCCCTCGCCCCGTCAGTGGGACAGGGACACGGTGCCCGGCGCAGCCCGGCCAGGCCCGCCCCCTCACGTCACGCAATGCAGCAGCTTGACCCCTCGCAGCGGGGACCCCCAGGTCTTGAGCTGGGGAGAGGGGCTGAGCCTTTCCCCCACAGAACGGCAGCCACCAGCCGCCAGGCCTGGCCCAGAAAGCCGAGGCCCTGGGTTCGAGACCCGCTGCGCCTTCCCTTGCAGGAGCTGCCTCTTACCCGCACCCAGCGTAACGGGCCCTGAGCTCAGCTAAGGGCTCCTGGACCCTCGTGCTCCACAACTCTTCTCAGATTGTCACAGTTGCTCACTCCCAGGTAGACACCGAAATAGGCCTCTGATTTTTCACAGTGCTCAGCAGCTGCCAGTGGGCCCCCTTGAAAACCTCTGGCCCTTATTAGGTGCTTTAGGGGCCAGTGCGGTAGTTTGGAAATCTGTCCCATCACATCTAACATTAAGTGATATAATCAGCACGCGTAAGACACCTTTTAGGGATGTGAAGGGGTAACCGGTTCCCTGGTACCCAGGAGTAGTCCCCCGTGGAGGGCTGCTCCAGCCCCAGCAGGCCACTGGAGAGAGCAGCCCCTGCCTGAGGCAAGGTGTGTGTGTGGGGGGAAGGGGGGGTCACTCCAGCCCAGCTGCAGCAGCGATTCTGCCTGCCCCCTTCAATCGGTTACTGGTTAAACCCTACCTTTAACCGGTTAACCAGTTACCTAGGATTGTACATCCCTAGCACCTGTATGATCAAATCAGTGAACAAGCATTAACTACCATCAGGACTATTCTGTAGGGCGGGAACCAATGGCCTGGCAGCAGCATCCAAATCACACCCCCTTAACCAGGGCATCGGGGGCTGTGCCGCCAGGTAAGCTGAGCACCTGCAATGCTCAGTGATTTCCTGGGGAGTCGTTTGTGCTCATCGTCTCCCAGGATCAGGCCTCTAACGATGAAATCTGCCCGTAGTCTCAGATCGAGCCCAAGCCAGCCCCCTCCGCTCTCAGGGCTACGGACAGGAGAGGAGGGTACTCGGCATCTCTGGGGTCTTGCACATTTGGGCCATGACATCCCGTTATGCTGATGAACTCGCTAAATACAGAATTAACAGCGAGGAGGCCTGTGGCATCGTAACGACTAGCAAACATATTCGGGCATCAGCTTTCCTGCTGCAGCCCAGCTACGTGCCAGCTACGTTTTTCATCCATGTGCAGAATACATTTTGTTAGGGGGCACCACCAGCAGACACACACGCTGGCGGCTGTGGGCGCTCTGCTAACCAGCGGGGCAGCATTTGAATCTCTCCTGGGTGGCTGCCCAAGTGCACAGCTTGCAGGGAGCCCTGGCTGCAGCTCACCGCACCAAAGCTGATGCCCTAATAAATCTGATAGTGCCAGGGGACTCCGTGTTTTTGCAGAAACAGGCTCCCTCTCGGCAGACAGGCTTGTGGCCACTAGAGGCCACCCCACAAAATGGTACAAAAGCACAGCTCCTCTCCTGCTTCCCTGCTCTGCCTCGTTAGTGTCTTGCCCTTCATGCAAGCTTCCCCCTGCCCAGCCAATAGCCTGGCTCTGCCATTCACACCCCACCTCGCAGCCAGTCAGCTGAATCAGGATCAGGCCTGCCAGGTGACTGGCATGTCTAGCAACAAATCACAGTGTGTTGGCTAGGAGCAAAACATGGCACCAGGCTGGGAGACCTGAGTTGGGTAGGGAATTAGGAGCAGTTTGTGCAAATCCACGTCCCTGGGTGGAAGGCTCAGCAAAGCAGAGCCCTTCCCAGCTGATCCGGAGTGGGAAGCCAGGAGCCCTGTGTTTGGAGCCCAGCTGGGGTGAGTGACAGGAAACTGATGGGTTGTCTGTCATTTCTGGGCAGGGTTGTGTTTTCTGCCCGTCTGGGAACTTCCTTATGTGTCTTGGTTGGTGTTTCTGCCCTGCTGGGCCTTGCGCTAGAAAGGCCAGCCAGGGTGAGTGTTGGGAGCAGGTCCAGGGGGAGGTGGGTGCCTAGACCAGGAAGTGACGGGGGAAACTTTTTTTGTTTGGACAGCAACGCTCCTGATTTGGACTGTGGCTGGGTAGCAATTCCACAGGGGTCTCTTGCTCTCCTCTGGGCAGATGGGGACGACCGGTTCCCTGGGTGGCTTGTGTCTGCCTGTGCTGGACGTGTGAAGGGCATTTGCTGCATTTGTTTTATCTGCTGCCACGGGGCTGGGCCAGGTAAACCCTTTCTAGGCCTAGCGCTTGGACAGAGGGATTGGGGTTTGTAGCCACGGCACAGGACTGAGCAGGGGGACGACTTGACTCCTCGTCCCATTTTTGCCACTCACTCATCCTGTGACCTTGGGCGAGGCACTTGCGGTCTGGTTTTTGGGGGCGCTTAGCTTCCGTTGCTCAGATTGGCTTCAAGATCGTGCGGTTCCAGTGGGAGTAGTAAGTGCTCAGTGCCTCTGAAAAGCAGGCTCGTACGCTGCTCTGTGCTTCAGCTTCCCCTCTGTAAGAAGGGATCACCGTGTGAGTCTCAGTCCCTGGCAGCTTGCCAAGCGCTTTGACATTCTGCGCTGAAAGATGCTATCCAAGTGCTTCCTGCTGCTTGGTCCCTCAGCTGTGCATGGTGCATCCCAGACAACCAGAGTGGGTCTTTCCCCCAGGAGCTTAAAGTCTCGAAGAGCCTGATCCTGCTCCCACTGAAGCCCTGGCTTTATGTGTGTGTCACTTTAGTAACACTGGGAGGAGAAAAACGAACATGGACAGAAACCAGCGTAATCTGGCAACCCGGCGCGTGGGTAACGGTAAATGAAATGTCTCTGGGCCACACACTGAACTCCAGTGGGCTGCATGTGGCTCGTGAGCGGCCGGTTGCCTGGTGTCCTTGGCCAGAATGTCTCATCCCATCCTCCCCTAGTTTACCACCTGGCTGTCTGGCACGCGTGTGTATTCATCACTGTAAATGTGCCGCTCGCAGGTGGCAAGTTTTGTGATTATTGAGCATTTATTTATCTGACTTTTATTTTTAAATCTTTCTTCATGTCTTTCAAATCTCAGGCAATCCGTCTCTGGGATGTGGCGTTATTGGAAATACTGATTTATCCACCCCTCCTGCAGTGATTGCCTCGGCCCTGCCTTGCTGGGTGGCAAAGGAGGCAGCAGAACCGCCACTGTGGGTGTGCTCGGGTTCCCCTGACCAGCCGTTCTTCGCTCTGGGCAGCACGATGGAGAGGAAGAAGTGGTATAAAGGGATGGTCCAGGAGGCAGTGGCTGTGCCTGAGTCTCTCCTCTAAAGAGCAGCTGCAGCTGTCGAGGAAGCCGCAAGGGAGATGCGTAAATAAACCAGAATGGAAGGAGGGAAGGGCCCCGATCTGCAGCTGCAGCAGCTTCCATTTGCCACGGCGGCTGTATCGGTGCTGCCCCATGAGGACCCCTATTCATACAGGGTGAGGTGCCCGTAGCTGTAAAACGTGGCCTGGGATTTACAGCCGCCTTCACTTGCGGCTCGGAAACAGAAATATTCTCTGGAGTGAGCTGAGCTCCTGGCTCCGGGGTTTTGTATTACAGCAGCGCCCGGAGGCCTGCGTGGGCCCGGTGCCACGTACAGGCAGGGGAGGCCCCATCCCTGCCCTGAACGCCCAACTGCACAAACAGTGGAGATCGAGTGCAGAAGGGAGACAGGAAGGGTTAATTCCCCTCTCTTGTGAAGAGGGAGCTGAGGGACGGAGGCCCAGATTTGGGATGTGAAAGGTTAACTGGCGTACCCTTAATGGATGATGCTTACTGGTTCCGGTAACCGGGGGGGGGCTGGAGCTGGAGCTGCTCTCTACCTGCCACGGGGACCCGCTGCGGATAGGGGCTGCTCTCCAGGCAAAGACAGCTACAGCCAGGCTGCAGTACCCCCTGCCTGCAGTGGGGGGCGCTGCTCCTGCCCAGCCTTGGCAGGCACTGGGCTGCAGGGACCCCTCCCGTGCCCCCTTTAATTGGTTAAGCAGTTAAATGGGATTTTCCATCCCTACCAGATCCAAAGGGATTTAGGCTCCTCACTTTCAATTACTTAGTTGGGCGCGAGGAGCCGGCCTAACCTTGGGGAGCTGGGCTAAGATGCTGAGTGACTTGGCCACAGTCAGACAGGGAGCTGGGGAGTGGGCCCGATGCTTTCGCCTCGAGCCCGGCTTCCTCTCCAGTGGGCCTGAGGCTGCGATGGTCAGAGGGGCGTGTTCGGGCTGGGATTTGGGCCGCGGACTCCAGGCCCCTGGGAAAATCCCAGGTCCAATGCCGCTGAACGCTGGCCAAGGCGCGTCACTGGAGCTGTGGATCTGGGGCCATGGGACTCAGAGAGGTGGTGTGGGCTGGCTTTGAGCTGCCCTGCAGGGGCTGTGGGGTGGAGGCAGAACCCCTGCCTCTCCCTTCTGAGCTGAGGCTTGGTGGATGAACCTGTAGAACCTGCTGCGCTTCTAAGCAAGGCATCCGGGAGGGTTATGCTATTGGTCTCCGCCTGCTGTCTGCAGGAGCATGTTCTCTTCCGGCCCGTCAAACCCCGTCACTGCCCCTGCCAGCTGGCTCGGGCTACGGGCTCTCTCGTTGCGGGGTAGATATTGGGGTTAGGCTGGAGCCCAGACTCAGGGCCCTGGGAGGTGGGCGGGAGACCCTGCCTCACGATGTCTGTACACAGGACCTAGCCCCTTAGCCCAAGCCCTGAGTCAGCCGGCAGGGGCCAGCTGCAGGTGTCTAATTGCAGTGGAGACCTTGGGGAGACGCTGGCTTGAAGTTGGTTAAAAGGGAGGCGGGGCGGGGAGGCTGCTCCAGACGGCTGTGGCGTGCCTCAGCCCGTTATGGACAGGGGCTGCTCTAGCCGTCCGGTTGCAGGGCTGCAGTCCCCACCGGTTAACCGGAACCCGTAGGCATCATCCGTGAAAGGTGAGGCTTTACTGCTTAACCGGTTACTCTTTCACATCCCTGCTTTAAGGCCATTGCCTGACTGCGCATGGAAAATCAACGGCAATGACTTTAATATCCATAGTTGGGAGGGGCAGAGAGAAACCAATAGGGCTCTAAAGGACCCTCTCCCCCGGGCCGCTGTGTTTGAAACAACCTGCTCATGGAGCCCATTGCCGGAGGAATCCAAATGGTAACTGTCCTACTGGACAGAGATCACGTCAAGCGTTTCTGATGGAGCCTTCGTGTGCCTCCCTTTTGTGACTCCTCCTGCCTTGCATTCCTTGTTGCTTTGAGTTCTGCCTCTCGCTTGCTCAGCGTGTTGCTGTTTGGCAAGCGCTGGGCTGCCAGCAGAGCGTGTGGCCTTCGGTGGTTTCCGCCCCTGCGCTGTTCTCTGGAATGACGAACTGGGTCATTTCAAAGGCGCAGTCTGAGCCTTGTCCTGCAAGCTCCTGTCTTGGCAGTTGAAGGGTTGGGAAGATATTTATTAGAGGCGGAACCTGGAATTGAAGAAAAATACTGAAGAACCTGCCTAGGCCACACTCCGGTGAACATCAAATTCTCGGGTCCTTGGTGAAAATGGATTTTAGGGGTTTTGCTTCATGAAAAAGAATATGGCACAGGGCTACATCGCCTTTCTGCTGGGGATCTCAAAGCGCTCCGTCAACATTAACCCTCTCAAAGCCCGCGCCAGGCAGGAGGGTAGTAACTCCATTCCACAGCCGGGTAACTGAGGCACTGGGAAGCTCACTGACTTGCTTGAGATCATATAAGAATAGGGTTTAGATCTGAAGACAGGATTCAGAGACAGGGCAGGTTTCTGAATACTTGAATCAGGACTGCTCCTCCCTCCCCCACCAACTTCCGCTGACTTTACAGGACAAATGTTATATCTGCATCTTTGCTTTGCTTTACAGGAAAACTTGATTGGTGCATTACTAGCTATATTTGGCCATCTTGTTATCAGTATTGCACTCAACCTCCAGGTGAGTATCACGAACCAAATATTGACCCTGTACTTAAAGAGCAGTAAGGAGCCCCACACATCTGCTTTTTAATGTTTTTTTTTTTCCTTTCTAGAAGTATAGCCACATCCGGCTGGCAGGTTCCAAAGACCCTCGGGCGTATTTTAGGACCAAGACGTGGTGGTGTGGTCTGTTTTTGCTGCTGCTGGGAGAAGTGGGTGTGTTTTCATCCTATGCCTTTGCACCTCTTTCGCTGATTGTACCCCTCAGTGCGGTGTCTGTTATAGGTAAAGGAAAAAGATTCCTTGTTTTCAGACCGGTGTGAACTTGCCTATGAAAATGCCATGCATGTAACTTTGCTTGTCTTTTTTAATAGCTAGCGCAATCATAGGAATTATATTCATTAAAGAAAAGTGGAAGCCCAAAGACTTTCTGAGTAAGTTTCACTTCGACTATTCTGTATTCTGCATTTCTGCTTTGAATGCTGCTTAGTTTTTCCTCCATTAACCCTGTACTGTATGGCATGACCGTTCCCAAAGGGAGACCACGTCCCACAAGGACATTTTTCCGCTAGAAAAATGTATCTGCTGTTTTTACAACTGGATTTTCCAAATCTGGGGTTGATTGTTGAAAATGCAGCTGCCAGGTCCCCTCCTCGTTTGCGGATCTTAGCAAGAGCTTGATGGCGGGTTTGCTGGAGGCATCTGGCAGCGGTGGTTTCCTTGGGCCTTGACCCTGACAATCCCTTCTATAAAAGGCCTCAAACTCCCGGCCCGTGAGCCATTCCCAGCCAGAGAGATTGCACAGTCCAGCCCAGGACTCCCAGTGGGCGGGAGGGGTTGTCTGTTACTGGCCCCCAAGCCCTGCCCCTTCCTGCCCTCTGTCCCCCCTCGGCAGCCTGTCCCCCAGGGCGTGGCTTCAGAGATCACTGGGGTGGCCTCGTGTCACGTGGCAGCAGCATTCACTCCCCCCCCACCACCCCCCAGAGCCACAGGGAAGTGGATCACACTGGGGGAGTTCTGGGCGGGGGGGTGATCACTGCTACTGTGCCCCGAAGCCATGTCCTGGGGGACGGGGTCCCATGGGGGGTAAGGATGGGGCAATGGCAGGAAGCAGTGGGGCTTGGGGGCTGGCTATGGACAGGCTCTCCCCAGCCTGCTGATTGAGCAGTCACTCCAGCTGGGGATGGCCGTGGACCGGGAGCTGGAGACCCTGCCTTAAATACTGTCTCAGTTCAGATTCACTGCACCTCTGCTTCCCCTGGCCTGGTCCAGCAAGGGCTCCCGCTCTCCCGTTTCCAGCTCCCCTGGCCATCGCCTGTCTCGGGTGGAGACCCGTGTCTCTCTGCTGTTCCTAGCAGAGACGGGCTGCCCAGGCAGGCCTGCTGCTTTCTCTTCCGAGGTGGCTGGCAGTTTGGCCACCCACAGTAGAAGGGACCACACGGTTCTTTCTGAGCAAGCCTGTTTCATTCCGAGCATAACCGAGAAAACCTATGAAAACCCTATTCGGATGCTGCTGAGTCTACCAGAGATCGCCCCACCCCTAACATGGGCTCTGGCTGGAGCAGTCCTTCCGCACTCCACCCAAGGGGCTTCCTTGCAATTTCAAGTTCATCACAGCTTCAGCTCCGGCCGAGCATGCTCACAGTGTGGTCAGTCCACCCTTTCTACAGCTCAGGGGTCTTTGATCTGGAGTTTGCAGGACCGGGTAGCTGCTGGACAGTGGATTTTCCTTCCCCAGGCACAGCTTCAACAAGGTGGATTTGACATGGGTCATTTGCATCCCCCTGACTCCTGGCCCTTTGTAGGAAATCCACCTGGGATGAATTGTTCCAAAATCCCTTTGAAGCTCCTCAGACCGCCCAGAGAGCGCATTAGGCTCTTAGAGAAGCTGCCCACAATTCCAGACTAACGCAGCCTTGCCTCTTTAGGATGGTGGACTCCAAAGGGGATTAAACCTAATTCAGGATCCTGCTGGAAATGGTCAGTCTGTGGCAAGCCCAATGTTGGGGTTCAGTGGAGGGACACAGGTGTGCAAGGCTGACAGAATGAACACTGCGTGGTCCAAAGGGCATTGCCAGGCGGCCTAGGCCCAGAACACGGCGCTCGCTCTCACCTCTTTGTTTCGAAGCCTTTTCCCTGGAGTTAACTCTTGGCTCTCAGCTCCCAGCAGAACCGTTGCTTGGTTTTTCTAATATTTGAATGTGGGGCACGGCGGGAGGAGGAATGAACCATTTCCAGGGGCAAACACACTCTGTGGCTGTAATGAACACTGTGCATGTGCAGTGTGTAACCCAGGCATCTGGACTAACCCACTAACATGTCGTCTCTCTCGTCCTTGGCTGGCCAAAGGACGCTATGTTTTGTGCTTCCTAGGCTGTGGTTTGGCAATCGTTGGGACTTACCTGCTGGTTACATTCGGACCCAATAGTCATGAGATGATGACAGGAGACAATATCACTAAGCATTTGGTCAGCTGGCCATTCCTTTTATATATGGTAAGGTGGCCTGTAAAATGTGGGATGGATTCCATGCTTTCTGAAATGTACCTGGTTGGGGCTTTCACTTACAATGGGTGCCCATGGCTACTTGCTGTATTTTCGTAGACTCCGAGGTCGGAAAGCACCATTGTAGTTCTCTAGTGCAGCGTTTCTCAGCGTGGTGCGCGAAACCACTTTGAGAAACCTGCTAACTGGCCGCGCCGGTTTGTTTACTTACCGGCGCTGCAGCCACGGAGCCTCGTGGCTCCTATTGGCTCCGTTTCGCTGTTTGCAGCCAAGGGGAGCCACGGGAACCAGCGGCCCGGCCCACGCCGCTTCCTGCGTCTCCTTTGTAAAGCTTTGAGATCTACCGTTGAAAAGAGCTCAGGAGTTTTACCATTGCCAGCGTGAGCAGCAAAGCCACGTACACCGCAAGAGAAAGGGTTCTCCATCCCATCCCTCACTTATTTCTGCTTTTTCTCCTAGCTGGTGGAAATCATTCTCTTCTGCCTGCTGCTTTATTTTTACAAGAGGAAAAATGCAAATTACATAGTCGTTATTCTTCTGCTCGTAGCGTTGCTGGGTAAGTTCAAGTGCATGCTTAAAATAGTCTAAGTCTGGCGTATTCTAATGAAAGAGTGACGTGCCCCGGCGGGGGGGACATCAGTTACTGTGACTGGTGACACCAGATCATTAACTCCAGAAGTGTTCATGAAAAGCAAATAAAGCCTGTGCCTTGCTCTAGTAAATGAAGCAAGTAGAGATGGACAAGACCTTTTATCCGGGGTGGGCGAAAGGGCCTCTGGGGCCGGATCTGGCCCACCAAGCAAGTTGATCCCGCGGAGGCCCTGCTGCTCCCCGGCCCCCAGGCCAATCGGGGCCTGGGGGGGGAAGCGTGCAAAGTCTCCTCCCGCCCTGCCCCTGCCCTGCAAGGAGTGCTCAGTGCTTAGAAGCACCACGTTCTCCCGGGGGGCAGGAGGAGACTTCTCGTGCTCCCCCAGCCCCCAAGCCCTGATTGGCCTGGGGGGGTGGGAGGGGAATGCGCAAAGTCTCCTCCCGTCCTCCCGGTTGACTCTAAGCATGAGGCTCCCTTGCAGGGTGGGGGCAGGGAGCGAGAGACTTCACGTGCTCCCCCTCCCCAAGCCCTGATTGAGCTGGGGGCAGCGGGGGGGAGCACATGAAGTCTCCTCCCATTGCCAGGGGCACTGGCGCCTAGAGGGAACCTCCAGCTGTTCGGAACAGCTTGTGGTTCTGTCGAGGAGGGAGGGGAGCAAAGACTTTGCATACTCCCCAACCCCCAGACCAATCAGGGTCGGTGGGTGGGGAAGCATGGAAGTGTCCTGGCCCCGCCCCTTCTGCCCGAGGCCCCGCCCTTTCTGGGGTGGCCTGGGGCCACTTCCAAAATTATTGCCCACTCCCGTCTTAGACCATCAGGACCACTCCCCACGGGTCAGGGTCAGGGATGTTAACGTGTGTAATTAATTAACGTGTAACTGCTGAAAATGTCGGTGGTTACGTGTGCAGGAGGGTTGGGGGCAGAAAAGCCGGCTTCCTGCATGTACCAGGAGCCTGTGTGTAACCGTGAGGGTTGACTGATGAGGCTGCCGTGGCTACACTGTCACATCCCTAGTCAGGAGCCAGGCCCCCAGATAGAGGGAAGTCAGATTTTGCTGCTGATGGCAATGTGCTAGGAGCAGAACCTGGTGAAGTGTCTCATGACTTCAGCTGTGGTAGAAGGGTGACTTTGCGGCCAGGGCCGGATTTATGCCCAAGCTACGTAAGTTACATCTTAGGGCCTCCGATTATAAGTGGCCTCTAAATAGAAAAAAACATGATTCGTTTTTAGTTCCATCCTCGCCTACTTACTGGTGTCTGTGCGAATTGAAAACTTGATTGTTTCCATTTTCATTGTCCTTTCTGTTAGAGTAATACACATTTTTTGGCTACAGAGTCTCTTAAACTTGACATGGCTCAGGGCCTCAAAATGTTGTAATCCGTCCCTGCTTGTGGCTAAAATTTGTAGCTACGGAGATGGAGACCCAGAGAGTTCAAATGCCTTCGCCCAGGTCACACAGGGAGTCAGTGTCAGAGCCAGAAAAATTCCCTGCCTGTAAAATGGGAGGCATGGATGTTGGAGAAGCTAATGCTGGAGATGCGCAGCTGTGAGCTGCTAGAGGAGGATGGAAGATGGTTCCTGTGACTGTTGCATGAGCCATTATAGTTTTAGAGGAAGAACTGCGACACTTTCACTGCAGTTGTCTTGGAGCCTCAAGAAGCCATAAATTCGGTATTAGGCGAGCCGATTCATGCGCAGTCTTGGAGAGGGGGCAAATCCTGACTCTGTGGATGTAAATGGACGCTTGCCATTGACTTCAGTGAGGCCAGGATTTCACCCTTTGCATTTTCCTTCCTGTTGAGCGTCGTCTTGAGAAACACCAAGTGAACCAAATAATAGAAAGACAGAGACACAAGCTGACGTGCTCGAGAATTTGGAGTTGAAGCTTCCACTTGGTTTGTAACTAGCTCTGTGATCCAGAGCTTTGAGAGCAGCATTCAGTGTGTGCAGTACTCTCTGCAGCTTTACTGTACGTGTAGCAGCCATCACTGTGGTTTCCAGCTTAAAGAGCTGACAGGTACTGGATTGCTCTGGGAGCCTAACCAGACAACCAACCCTGGCTAGAGTGACCACCTTCCTTCTGAACTGCCTTGACTTGTGCTTGCAGAAATGGGGAAGACACTGGCTCTTCCCAATCCTAATTCCTGAGTTTAGAAAATTCCTCCGTTTTAGTAGCAAAGTTGGTTCACCCACAGAAGTAAGGGCTGTAAGAGCGTCTAGTCCCTTTGTTTGAGCTGAAGGCGCTGTTCAAACATTAATGGAGATTGGGTAAATACCTGTGTTCTGCGGGTGGGGAAGCGGCCACATGCAGCGGTTAAGTGACTCACCCAAAGTCACATGGTGAACCAGTGGCAGAACTGGGACTACAAGTCAGGCATTGTGCTTCCCATTCTGACCTTTGCTAAAAGAAGGCTCAGGTTCTCGTCACCTTTCGCTCTGTTAGCAGCCACCTGGTGCTGGCGCTTCCAGGGACTGGCCCGGGACATGTGCTCTTCTGGTGCGACCGAGCTTTGCTAAATATTCACAGGGTCTATGACTGCAGTGACCGTGAAGGCTGTAGCAGGCATGATTGTTGTCTCGATACAAGGACACCTCCAACTCGGCTACCCTATATTCTATATCATGTTGGTCTGCATGGTTGCCACAGCCGCCTTTCAAGCAACGTAAGTCACTGTGGTCTCTTTCCCCACTGGAGCCGATAGCTGTGCACTATAATGTTGTTTAACTGTTTAGAAATCAACCCAAATGGGCAATAGGTGATTACATTGGTCACTGGGGTGCTGGTCCTGACAGAGGGAAGTTCTTCATCTCTTTACTGTGTAAACACCGCATAAAGAAAGGCACCAGGTTGTAATTACTAATAGAAGAGCGGTCATTTCTCTGAAAGCATAATGCCTTCACGTTCTCCTGGGGGGCTGGAGCGGCGAGTGCCTGCTCGCCCCACTGCGGGAGAAAACCCCTGAGCCTCCATGTACCTCCCCAGCGGGTGAGTGGCCTGCGACTGATTTTTTTTGGGGGGGGGGGGGCAGTGGCCGGTGACAGGAAAAAGTTCCCCACCCCTGCCCTACAGAGAGAAGAGTTATTAGCCCTCCCTTACCTTGGTATTCACAGCCTGGATACGAACGTCTTAAAACTCTGGGGTGACATCCGGCTCCATTGACATCCATCATAAACATCCATTGACATCTCACTGGTTTCAGTGGTCCAGGATTTCCCTTTGGGTCTGACTGTCCTCTTGAATAGCGGTAAATAAGGAATGACTCCACTGAAAGTGGACGGAAGAGAATCTAGACTCTTTATCTAGAGAGCGTTTTTTTGAGAGGAGTCTTCACACTGGGAGAGAGAGATCTCCTCCAGAAGCAACTTTTAAGCACATTTTGAGAATTTTTCTATTAAAAAAAACCCCCCAACTTGCATTGTTTGCCATTGTATTGAAGGTTTTTAACTCAAGCCTCGCAGCTGTACGACTCATCTCAGATTGCCAGCATCGGCTACATCCTCTCCACAGCAACAGCAATTACAGCAGGTAACACACTTGTGCAAGGTTAACAGGTTTGTTGTTCTTTTAAAATAAGAGCAAAAGACTGTGGAGAAAAATCCTGAAAACTCCTGATTTCTAGCTGAGGAAGACGGTTTCATTCTGTGTGTGAATTCTCCCACTAGGCTGTTGATAAAACTCTCTCAAGATGTGACAGCTGATTGGGTGCTTATGTCTGAGACTGGATTACTGCTCTGTCCGAAAGTATAAGACCAGTGGGTGTCTTGTGATCGCAACGCTTGTTAGATGTGTAGCATAGGTCCCTGGCTAAACCCCGCTACTCTTTGTGACCTCCCACCAGCACTTTGTAGAGGGGGCTAATGCTATTGAGAAGTGCTTTTGTTTTCTTCTCTTGTTCACAGTGTATTGAGGATGCTGCAGCTCCCATCCTCACAGGCTGTGCATATCCCTGTTTCAGGCCTTGTCTATATGGGAAAGTTGTATCCGCATAACCTAAGGTATAAGTGGATTCCCAGAGAGCTATGCAGCTGTAGCTCTGTGTGGGCGCTTTTATTCCAAGAGTGGCCCTATTTTTAATTGACCTGAATGGTTGAGTGTATGTCAGATGAGAAGGGAATTAAGCTAACATGAGAGAGCCACTTTTATGCTGGGGTCCAAACAAGTGGATTATACTTGTATACCGCTGAATGTTATTCCTGTGTAGCTGGTGAAACTCTCCCATGTAGACAGGGCCCCAGTCTTTGCAATGGCTTTGATGCCCTTGTAAACTAGGAGCCAGGAGCTTTGAGCCCAGCCCTGAATGGTGCTCTGTCCCCTCGACTCCTGTTGACATCTGTGGGAGCAGAGATCACTTGGCAGGATGGGAAGTGACTTCCTGTCGCAATTAAAGATGCTCAACCTCTCTTGCCATTCAAGGCTGGGCTCGGTGTGGCTTACATGGTTCTGCTCTTCAGTGCTAACAAGTTATAGCTTCCCCCTAATCGCTGGCGCAGCAGCCTCAGAGGTGGTTGTGAAGTGTGTTTGTTGGCAATTCATACAATCGTTGGCTGTGGCAAACGCAGGCTCAGTATTTTCCATCCTAGAATAGAACTTGTCCAAAGGAAACTTCACAAGGAACATTGTGCCGCCAATAAGGGAAAGATTTACCCCCGATGAATAAACTGCCTAGTTACGGCTTTTCTTGGGGGAGTGCAGAGTCTGAGTAAACATAACAATTGTGTTATTTAATGAGACTGGTGATACAGCTCCCCTAGTGCACATAGAGTTATGCTGATGTCCAAAGACATGTGTACCAGTGCACCTGTTCCCATACAGGAAGAAGAATGGGCTATATCTGCATAAGGCCCCTTTACAACAGTATAACTGCAGCCACACCAGGGTGCTGGTGAAATTAGGTTGGTTAGGGATGGGGTATTTTACCAAAACAGTTACTCTAGTACAACTTTTAAGTGTAGAGCAGGCATTCCTTTTGGCCTCTCCCCCTTTTTAAGGGCTTCTTTGGAGGCGGAAATAAAAACAAAGAACCTAATTTTCAGTTTTGGTGTGTATCATTTTTTTTTCTAAAAATGATTTGATTGCTGGGGGAGTGTTGATTTAAGATGTAACTATACTTGCTCAGTGGGGAGGGAAGCTAATATAAGCTAAAATCTGTTCATGCTACTCTTGTCTTAGGAGCAACCTTCTACTTGGACTTCACCGGTGAAGATGTTCTCCACATATGCATGTTTGCACTAGGGTAAGTTTTTTAAAATTATCAGGTCAGATCCTCTGCTGGCATAAATTGGCATGATGCTACTGAAGGGAATGAAACTTTGCAGATTTACAGCTGATGAGAATCTGCCTCCCCCTTACCGTATTAGCAAATTGAAATGATTTGTCTATATGGCTAAACATAAAAAGTGGGGGCAGGAAAGGCGAGAGAAAGAGAGTTTATTGTCCTCTGTGGCATGAATTATTTTATTGAGACATACCTGGGACTCATCATACTACTGCTTTGTCTTCTAGCCTCCACTGATGTGTACAATAGCATACATTCACTTTGAAAACTGTCCTATTAGAATGTAAAATAGACCATCACGTCCATATCTTGTCTCTGAAATTGGCCAAAGATTGGTGTTTCCAGAAGGGTTTAAAAGCTTCATTCTGCACATAACTGTGCAACAGCTATACCAAGTTGGGAAACTTCTTCCTCACCCTAAATGGAGATCAGCTTATACGCTGAAGCATGAATCTTGATACCAGTTAACTTTATCCCCTTTAACATTTAGAGGAGGGACATCTTTGTACTTTACTGATTTCCAAGCAGGACTAGAACAAACAAATAAATGATCCTTCTCAGAGAATCCATCCCACGTTTTATGCTGAACCTATGTTGGACTGGGGACAGGGTTTTGGGAATCCAATCAAGTACTGCATGGATACTCATGCAGTGTGGACAAGATCATTAAAGCTCATATAAAATATATAAATAAAATAAATCTATCTATCTATCTCATCATGGATCATGAAATATGGTGTCATCCCGTGAAACTGACCTTTTGTGTGCTTTTTCTCTAGACTAGACCGATTTTATGGGGGAGAACAGCGTTTCTCAAATTGGGGGTCCTGACCCAAAAGGGAGTTGCAGGGAATCACTATGTTATCTTAGGACGGTACCGGTGTTGCTACCCTGATTTCAGCACTGCCTTCAGAGCTGGGCAAATGGAGAGCTGTGGTTGGGCTGGCCAGGTGCCCCGCTCTGAAGGCAGCACCCTGCCTGCAGAAGTAAGGGTGGTAATACCATGCCCATGTCACCCTTGTGCACTGCTGCTTTCAGCCCTGGCACCCTGAGAGTGGCAGCTGCTGACTAAGGTCCCAGCTCTGCAGGCAGCAGTGCAGAAATAAGGATGGCCATAGCACACCAGGCCATCCTTCACTTGTGTGCTGCTGCTGCTGGTAGCTCTGCTTTCAGAGCTGGGCTCCCATCCAGCAGCCACTGCTCTTCAGCTGCCCAGCTCTGAAGGCAGCACCACTGCCAATAACCCTACAGAAGTAAGGGTAGCAATGCCGTAACCCCCACCCCAATAATCTTGCGACCCGACACACAACCCCCTTTTGGGTCAGGACCCCTACAATTACAACACTGTAAAATTTCAGATTTAAATGGGCTGAAATAATGAAATTTACTATTTTTTAAAATCCTCTGACTGTGAAATTGACTAAAATAGCCTGCAAATAGTTAGATATCTCAGTACCGAGTCTCGTTGCAATGCATTTATGTTTAAAGCAGCTCTCTCACTGTGATCCCCTGCTTAAAGCGATCTCACAAATGAATACAAAACACTAACCCACTGAAAGTACTAATTAACCTTGTCTCTTCTCATTAGCACTCCGTAGAAAATAGCGCTGACAACTGTCAGTACATTTACCTACAGAAATGTCTAAAAGGTCATACTGTTGAATCTTGGTATTTAGTAAGAGTGAATCAAACTTTGGTCTGTTACCATTCTCCTGTAATTTGTGAAGACTTCAGAGCTTCCTGTAACTGCAAATTAATAACGGAGCATTTTGCCAAGGGAAAGGTTCGCTCGCTCTGATCACTAATTGCACGCAGCATGGATCTCAAGACTGTGAACACAGTCATTATTCAACTAAGAGAATCTGCTCCCTGGTGAGTGGGGCTGTGACTCTGCTCTGCAGCTTCTGTCTCTTCCAGATCTGTCTTCTGTTCTTCCAGTGCAGGATGGATATTCAGAAAAAGCAACAGCCTTGCTGTGTTGACTTGTGGGGTTTTCCCCTCCACTCACTTCATTAGCTGTTTTCTCCTCTTCCCTCTCAGGTGCCTCATTGCATTTTTAGGTGTCTTCCTAATCACAAGAAACAAGAAGAAATCCATATCATTTGAACCCTACATCTCAATGGATGCTATGCCAGGTAACAGGAAAAATCTGATATTTTGCCAGCCTGCCTCTTAAACATCAATTATCAGAGTAAAAAGTTTTGTGTTTTCTCTCTCAATTTTATTTTAACATTTGTTCAACCCGTTGTGGTATTTTTGTCTAATTTTTATTAAACTGTTTCTGCGCCCATAACCTTTTCTCTTCATGGTGGGTTGCTTCTCTCTCTTTGCTAGCTCAGCAGTGCAAATGATCACTGTGAGGTTATGATGAATGTAGTTCTGGTGTCACGATAGTTTCAAAAGAAACAGAGGGCCTGGTTCTCATTTACACTAAGGATGCTTTACACTGTTTTAGTTGGTAAAGGGACCTTAAAGAGGGAGTAGACCCATGCCAATGGGGTGTGACCTGGCCTTACTGTCAATAAAAATTGGGCTTAGAAGCTGAAACAATCTTAACAAAAATCAGACCTTTGAATCTATAAATCACTTTACAAATGCCAAGTAGGGAGAAGTTCTGCCCTCAAGTGGGTGAAGCAGAGAGGGTAGGGAACAATGTTGTGTACGCTAAACTCCTGCTAACCACACAGGGAGTTGAGTGCTTCGTACCGCTGAAAAATCAGGCCACTAAGACAACATGTACAGTGACAAATGAACATAATTCTGTGTCCCAGGGTGAAGTAATCATTTCATAGGTCTTGAATATTAATTGCGCCAAGCTCTCAATGCCTGTCTCGTGAAAGGTGCTCCGCAAACTCAAAACATTGAAAATATGTTGGGGCGGGGCACGCAGGGAATTGTGACTAAATGGCGTTCAAATGAATGAGAGCTGACGGCCACACCCTGCCCCTACGGAGGTTAGCCACTGATTTTTCCAAGGTTATTTATGTCTTTCTGATTACACACATACAACTGACAGGGCAAATTGCTAGCCCTCAAATTGTATAATTTGTTAATAACAGGGCAGAGGAAGAACCACTTGAAGGGACTTTAGGAGGCCATCAAAGTCCAGTCCCCTGCACTCTTGGCAGGACCAAGCATCATCTCGACCATCCCTGACAAATGTTTGTCTAACCTGTTCTTAAAAATCTCCAATGATGGAGATTCTACAACCTCCCTAGGCAGTTTATTCCAGTGCTTAACCACCCAGACAGGAAGATTTTTCTAACATCCAACCTAAACTTCCCTTGCTGCAATTTAAGCCCATTGTTCTTGTCCTATCATCAGAAGTTAAGGAGAATGTTTTTTTTTTTTTCCCCCCACTTCTCCTTCTAACACCCTTTTAGGTATTTGAAAGCTATTATGTCCCCTCAGTCTTTTCTTTTCCAGACTAAACAAACTCAGTTCTTTCAGTCTTCCCTCAGAAGCCATGTTCTCTAGACCTTTCATCGTTTTTGTTGCTCTTCTCTGGACCTTCTCCAATGTATCCACATCTTTCCTGAAATGTGGTGCCCAGAACTGGACCCAATACTCCAATTGAAGCCTAATCAGCACAGAGTAGAGTAGAAGAATTATTATTTGTGTCTTGCTTACAATAATCCTGCTAATGCATCCTAGAATGATGTTTGCTTTTTTGCAGCAGCGTCACACTGTTGACTCGTATTTAGCTTGTGCTCCACTCTGACCCCTGGATCTCTTTCTGCAGCGAAGGATTCTGTTCCTATCCTTTTAATCCCTGTCTTTCCTCCCCCGCTGCAGGCATGCAGACTGTGCACGACAAAGGAATTGCAGTTCAGCCTGAGCTCAAAGCTTCCTTTTCCTATGGTGCCCTGGAGAACAATGATAACCTGGCAGAGATCTACACTCCAGCCACGCTGCCAATCGTGCAGGAGGAGCATGGCTCCAAAGGAGTTTCTGCGCTGCCTTACCGTGTGCTGGAGCACAGTAAAAAGGAGTGAGTGTTTTTTAAGAAGCTGACTTAAGGCAACAGGCATCTGGTGTTTATTTATTGCTTTGGGTTTTAGATCCATTAAAATATAAATATGTTAAAGCTGAACTCAGTAGGGTTTAAAATTAGTCTCAAACTTACCTTTCAAGACTGGTTATTTGAATAAAGGACTCCGTAGAGTTGTGAACTTGGAAGCATTTGTTCTAAGCTAGCAGTAAATCATAGTCCTTCTTTTAAGGTTGCTAATTGTGAACATGCAATGACAGGCAGTATTGTGGCTATCTGATATTGACCAGACAGCTGGCACTGTGAAGTACAGTAACTAAGCCGCTTTTCAGCTCTGCCAACAGTAGGTACAACACAAACTGAAGTCAACAGGACTTCAGGACAAAATTTGGTTTACCATGTATCAATTATGAAGGAATTTAAAAAAGTTGGATCCTGATGTGTTGATTACCTCATTAACACTTCTTTAACATTGCATTAAAATGTCACTGAACAAAAGCAAAAAAAATGTTGACCAGTACTGTGTCTTAGAAATGGTATAAAACACTGGAATAAGGAAGTAAATTAACTGATCCCCCTTTTTTCAGACCACAAATGTGTTGCATTTCTCAGTAACAGCTCCTCTCTCTCATATGTTGAGTGAGATGTGCATGTTAAATGTTTTTTTTTGTAGCACCAGTGTATTTAGGATGATGGTCACAAGTCTTCTTGATTTCAGAGAATTTGCCACAGGCTGAATTAGACAGTGCAGAAACTGACACAGTGCAATAACGCAAGAAGACATTAAAATGGCATTGTAGTTGGTCAAACTTTAGATTTTCCAACTTCTTGGTTTTCTTGTATTTCTTTGTAAGGTCTAAATTCACTTTTGTTTCCTGCAAAAAAGATTCAAACAGATTTTTTTTTCCAAAGTTGCCTTAAAGATTTGAATGCTTGATGGTGTCCAAATCCTTTTGGCAGATTTGAAAATATCAGGCTCAGTGTTTGTAAGGTTTTATTTTCTTCAAAAGTGAAAAAGCAGCAGCAGATTACTCATGAGCAATCCAACAGAAATAAATGAACATACATAGCTCATCAGTTGTGAGCAAAGTACAATAACTCAGCAGTGTGCATTCATGATAAAAGGGAAATATATTTAACTTGCTATCAGCTAAATGGTGGTTAGAAGCAGATAGGGAGGAATTTTGTCATATTTAAGAGACATGGTCAAAATATCTGTTTTAAGAGTATAATGCTTAATCTGCATGTAAGTTAAATCTACTTTTCAGACAGTTGCACTTTGGCTTTCTTTTTTGGTCCTCTTTCTAACTATACCTGTCTTGCTAAAGAATGGAATTTTAAGTCTGCTCAGGCTAAAATGCACTATCTTCATGGCAGTGTGACTGAACAAACAAACAGAAACTTTTTTGAAGTTAATAACAATTGCTTTCTGTGCACTGCACAAGGTTACTCCTACAGAACTGGTTTGAGAGGACCTTGGATTTGCAAAAGTGAATTTGTGCTTATATATAATGGGAAATTCTGCTCTCACCAGCAAAAATTAGGGTTGCCAACTTGCCTTACTGGATGGAATCAACACCATTGGCAACCTTGGCAAAAATCCACAAGAATTCCACTGATTTGGATGAAATATATTGTATGTGAGAACAGAATTGTTCCTTCTGCTTACAAAGTTTGCTTTATTGGCTATATATACTTGACACTGCTTTGGTACCTTGTTATCAGCTTTAAAAAGTATAAAAGATCTCAAAGGGTGAATGGCTATTTTCTGTACTCTGACTTTACACAAAAACTGCTTCACTATCTTGGCACCTCCGACCGTTCAAAGCTTATCAATGGCATACTGTACATTCAAGTAGATGCAGCTTAGAGAACAATCTGCCTTTTGCCCATCATGCTTTTTGCACTTAAGCAAGATAACAAAAGTTAATGGACTACAGTAGTATTGCCAGAACAATAAACTTACTGGATTTCCCTATGACATTGATTTAGTGCCATTGGCTTTCAATCCTGTAGTCAACTGTAGATGTATGTGTGGCTTTTATTCATTAAAAGATACAATGCAGAATGGTAAAAGGGAGGGTGTATGGAACGGAGAAAGAATGCTCGCTTCTCATATAATCACTGAGGCAGTAGACATTTTGACCTTGTGGCTGCTAAACCACAAAAACATATTACTTCAGTACAGATCAGCACTAAACCACAACTGCATGCAAATTCAGTGTTTATCATTCTAAAACTGTCGCTATATCTTGGAGTCTTTTGCAGTAAATAGACATAAACTAGTGCTTGATCCTGCTATAATAATGTAACTCAGCCACCAATTGCCTTCAGGGTTTGGGTTATTGATCCTGCCATAGGCTGCAACCCTTTGTGCTACACAAATATTATTTCGTAGCCGCTTCTGGGGTTTCATAGCGGTATTTTTTAAAAATGCAGAATTCCTGAACAGTACATATATAGGCTCTTTAGTAAGTTTGTGTTTATCCCTAATACAGTAAAACTCCAATAGTCCGGCATCCAATAGTCCGGCACTCCTGATAGTCCGGCATCAAAATGGCAAGAGCCTAGTGAGTGAGCTTCGGCAAAAAATGAGTCACAAGGTAACAGCGGCAGCAGTTGAACTGAGCAAAAAGGGTAAAAAAGGCTTAAAAAAAAACTAAAACATTACGGTATACTGTATGCAGTATGTACAATAAAAAGGGTTAAGAACACTTTATATACAGTATATAATGTATACAGTATATATATAACCTGCTTATAGTACCTCCTGATAGTCCGGCATATTTGATAATCCGGCACCAGCTAAATCCCATAGGTTCCGGATTATCGGAAGTCGACTGTATCATGGAAGAGATTCTCTACCGAGCCTCTGAGAGGCACAGAACTCTCAGCCCAAGGGAAAGGGGCTATGGTGACTTAGTCACCTTTTGTGCTGTCCCCGGGCATAATAGTTATGGTAGCTTTCCATAGATCTCTACAATGCTGCACCCATGCCCTGACAGACCCCTCCTGCCCCTGATTCTCTTGGCACAACATATGGCTGTCTTCTACAGATTGTGCACTGAGGGAATCCTTCCCTGGCCAGGTCCTGGGGGCTTTTAGACTTTTACATAGCTCTGATCTTTTTACTAAGATAGAGAGTACACAGCACAGGCAATACATCTTGCCCCAAAGAAATTTTAAGCAGTTCAGCCTTATTTCAAGGGTTAATGGGCCATTATAGGTATAGTATTTGCTTTCAATAAAATTCACTTTTAAAACTTTCTAACAAATGGTTCTAGCGAAGGTGTTCTGTGTGTGTGTATATATATAATTGATATTAAAAATAATATCTTGGGCTGCTTCAATATGCCATGTTAAGGCACCATTGGATGCTCTATGTATGCAGATTTGTGACCAAACACACTAACATAGGAGCAGCAGCACCTTCACCAGTGACCTTTTTACGTTGGTCCTACTACCACACAACATGGCCAATAGATTGTACTTTATTAGTACTTACTGTACATGTTCAATGCTTGATATTTAAAATGTCCTCAAATCGCCTCCCTTGATGTTCCTATCTTCCCCACTCCTTTTCCGTTTTATTCCTCAATGCTGCAGTGCAGCTACCATCCTTGCTAACCAAGTAGGAGCTCATGGTTCTCCCCAGAAGCCCACATGCATCATGCAAAAACCCTGCACTCTGTTTAAGTAGTCTTCCAGCCCCAGCATTTACAGGGCACAGTGAGGCATCAAACTACACTTTTCCCACCCACTTACCAGCCTAGAGCATGCTTAAAGGGTAGGTCCTGTGGACTGGTTTTTATTTCAGTTTATACTTTCCATACAAAATACTCTTAGGGCTGAAATGCCATGGATTATAATTCAGGTTGCAGTAAGTATTTATCATTAACCTATTATAATTTAAAAGGAGTATGTCTCCATCTCACTTTTACCTTCTACATATCCAAATCCTCCTTGCAACTTCTAAAATAGTCTGTTCTAGTTCATGCAGTATATTTGTGTCTCAGCTTGCTTATTTGGGGCTTGATCCTGAGATGTAGCAAACACTTTTGGAACCCACTGACTATATCCATTGATGCACAGCTTCTCCGAATCAAGCCCCTAAAGTGCACACAAACCATTGGATGGTTCCTACTCTTACTGGAATGGCAGAGTATGGGAATACTGCTACTCTACTTATTCCTTTATGCCTTCCTTTACTCTTAGAATTAAAAGAAGCTTTACAGAATGTGAGATGGAGATTTATTCTCTCCACAGTAGAAACTGCATGGCTTTTCAATGTACCAGGTGCTTAAATATATTCTAAATGACTCTCACATGTAACTTTATATTGTGGAATACAGGCCTGATGTTGGCTACTATACAAAATGATTCGCCTATGAAAGTTTTGTTCACCTTAAAACATGTAAATAAACAGCTTTATATCATGAACCATAATAACTTAATTTTTCATAAGCAGTGTTGCATGTTTATTTAATTATCCTTTAGGTGAGCTCTTCAAAATGAGACTTAATAAAAGTTTCTGATAAAATCTTTGGAACTGTGTGTTATTGGTAGAAAAAATCTGTCATAATTGTTATGCTCCTATTACAAGAGAAGTCATGACAATGGGGCATTCTAAGCAACGTACTTTCAAACAGAACAAAATCTGCTTTTGGATGGGAGACTCATTGGGACATCCGTAGCAGTGGGACGAGGTTGGGAATTGCAGTGTTGCCAAGACTCACAATATTTGGTGCTGGCTGGAATATTTAGCAGGAAAGCCCCATCCCCTGGATTTATGTAATTATGTAAGAAAGTTAGTTTACATTTTTAAAATATCTAGCTCTCGTGCTTTCAGAAAAAAGCTTGAAAATGTGACTCATGTGCATCGTAAGAGTTCTTTTCTGCTTCTGGTTCTTGACACAAGAAATCTCATGATTTTTTTGAGAGCTTGGGGTTGGCATTGCTGGGATTAAGGAAGTGGCACTCTTTGGTTACTCTGCTGTGATGATTGAAAGCACTGGAAATGCCTTCTTTGTGCAATATCTCGTTTTTGCTCTTGAGTCCAGAGGGACTCGAAAACGTATCAGCATTTTCTATCACTGCCTCTAGTGAAATAGAGCTAATGTTAGAATACTGGAAATACATCTCAGTTGAACGCTTGCAAACCTAATTCATACTGACCATATGGGGACGATATTCCAGAGGGAGAAGCAAAAGGTAACCCTGAGAATACTCTTAAATAAGTGTATACACTTAAGTGTAAAAAGCACTAGAAGCCATATGTCCAGGTATTGAAAAGGCTTTTGATAGGAGTTCCTACATACAATATAAAGTATGAAAGTGAAATATTAAAACACAGTACAGGGGCACTGGCCACATTTCCCCCAGTTTCAACTGGAAACAGAATCTTCCATTGTTCAGTAGAATTTTGCTGTAGTACATTGTTAAATGATTACTGCATTGCCTTCTGAAGTGGCTGCATTTCATCACTGGATGAAACTATTTGTTTTATAGAGATGGTCAATCCGTGTTTTAGGATCAAAGGATCTATGTAAATCTGTCCCTACAGGATCAGGTGATAGAGATGGGAAAGAACTATTCGATTTATTACAGTCCCTAGATAAAGGGGGAATATATTATTGGCCCTTAGAGAGAAGCATCACATACATTGATACTGCATTTGATCACAACCATAAACACAACAATAAAGGATAACTGCATATTAATTCTGTTGATGCAGCATTTAAATGGCAGAATTCCTTGCCTACAGAAGTGAAATTAAGAATGCCTTTCTGAGAATGCTTTGCTTATCTCCCTTCTATCACAAAGAGCCTTTCTTTGAAAAGACATAAATGGGAAAGCTAATAGGAGAGATCAGACTAACATTCTTTTCTGCCCTTAGTCACAGGTAAACTTTAATAGAAAACATTTAAACAAGGATAATTCAGACCATGAAATTAAATCCTGGTCTGCAGCAGACCTTTCCCCATAACTGCACAGTGAGGATGAAAATGATCAAGAAAAGGTTTTTAGCACTGGTGAAATCAAACAGCAATTTTTATTTGCCTCTCATGGAAGATACAAGTACAGGCAAATGTTTGTATGCACTTGGTTTGGATATAAACTTAATCCTATGCAAATATATCAAAAAAGTTTGGGTAGCCACGGGTTAGGCAAAGAATCTCATCACTGGATGAATTGCTTTTACTTTGTGATAGAAGGAATATGGATTCCTACAGGTCCAGCTCTTATTCTGCCATTTGTTCCCAATCCCTACCTAGAATATGTAAAAATTTTATTTTGATCTTTTAGCTGTGCTAGTGTGGATTAACATTCATCATTAATGCAGTGCTAGCATGTTATATAAACATTGTGGGGCCCCCTTTGATATAATTCTTTTTCAGTTTTGTCAATTTCCAACTAAAAGTTAGGTTAACTGTTACACATGCAACAAAGGAAAATTTGATTTTGTTACAAAAAAGCACTACTTTTTAGAAATTTTCAAGACTTTTGTAGTAGTCTCCACTTCTTGAGATTTGTATTGTAATTTTAAAAAAGAATGAATGGGAGAAGGAAGTTTCTGATATATAAATGAAGTCCCTACAGGGAGAGAACTGGCCTTCAACAATGTGTGTACATGTGAGCTGTTTTTAATGGAAGTCTCTATAGTACTATAAAAAAAAACAAATTAAAAAAACTTGGGGGGAAGAGAGAATGGATCAGCAGGGTGGGAGACAGACACTGTATGTATATGAACACAGAATACGAGGGGAGGGTGTTTACACAGACACATAATGGTAGGGGGTCCAGAAGTCTCCCCCCCTGTGATTGTACACACCTTATGAGCGCCCCAAAGGCTGCACTAACTGCAATGAGCATTTTCGAGTCATTTATAAGAGTTTTCTAGCGCAGGGTATCCCCTCTTTACTAGTAGCAGTGTTAGCACTGGCCCAGGCTCACCCTGCGGACCCCCCCAGTCCTGGGAGGGAGGGAGCTGCTGCAACTTCAGCTTGTCCCAGCTTCATCCATCAGTCTAGCCAGGGCTCTGATCTAACCACTAGGTGTCCAACTCCTCCCCCACTCCCCCTCCCCCCCCCGGGCAATGCCTCCAACCCAGCCCCAGGCAACCCCCAACCCATCCCCTCCCTCCAGGCAATGCCTCCAACCCAGCCCCTCCTCCACATTCCCAGGCAACCCCCAACCCAGCCCCTCCTCCCAGGCAATGACCCTCACCCAGCCCCTCCCCACATTCCCCAGGCAACCCAGCCCCTCCTCCCAGGCAATGACCCCTCACCCAGCCCCTCCCTCCACATTCCCCCAGGCAACCCAGCCCTTCCCCCCAGGCAATGACCCCTCACCCAGCCCCTCCCGACATTAGCCCCGCGAGGACGCCCCGGGGGCGGGGCTTCCCCTGCGCGCAGTCAGGCGACAATCGATCGACAGCGGGCCGGGGCCGGGGCCGGCGCATGCGCAGGAGCCGCTCCGCGCTCGCTCCCTTTCCATCCGGGTCACTCCCCCGCGGTCCTTTGGCGAGGCGGGGACGGGAGCGCGCGCGCTTGCGCGTCCCCTGGGAGAGTGACAGTGCGCGCGCCTGGCCGGGGGGGCGCTTCGCTCAGCCACCGCCCGCCTGCGAGGGGCGCCGGGCCCGCGGGACCCCGGGCGGGGACGGTGAGTCAGAGAGCCCCGCCCCCTTTCCCTCAGGCCCCGCGCGCCGCCCCGCCCCGCCCCCCCCAGCCGCCCTGGGGCTGCGGCGCCTTTCGGGGCCCCCCGGCGATACGGGGCCGTTTGCCCCCGGGGCAATGCCCCCCCAACTCGGCCCCTCCCCTGTGACCCCCGGGGCAATGCCCCCAACTCGGCCCCTCCCCGGCACCCCGGGCAATGCCCCAACTCGGCCCCTCCCCGGCACCCCCGGGGCCCCCCCTTAACTCGGCCCCTCCCCCGGCACCCCGGGGCAATGCCCCAACTCGGCCCCTCCCTGTGACCCCCGGGCAATGCCCCCCCAACTCGGCCCCTCCCCCGGCACCCCGGGGCAATGCCCCCAACTCGGCCCCTCCCCCGGCACCCCGGGCAATGCCCCCTTAACTCGGCCCCTCCCCGGCACCCCGGGCAGTGCCCCTTAACTCGGCCCCTCCCCGGCACCCCGGGCAGTGCCCCAACTCAGCCCCTCCGCCCCGTTACCCCTGGGGCAATGCCCCCTTAACTCGGCCCCTCCCCTGGCATCCCGGGCAATGCTCCCCCAACTCAGCCCCTCCCCGTTAACACCGGGGCAGTGCCCCCAACTCGGCCCCTCCCCAGGCACCCCGGGCAATGCCGCCCCTAACTCAGCCCCTCCCCTGGTAACTCCCGGGGCAGTGCCCCTAACTCAGCCCCTCCCCTGTGACCCCGGGCAGTGCCCCTTAACTCAGCCCCTCCCCACATTACCCCCTGAGGCAATGCCCCCAACTCAGCCCCGCCTCCATATTACCCCCGAGGCAATACCCCCTTTACACGGCCCCTCCCCTTATTACTCCCTCGAGGCAATACTCCCCTTAACTCAGCCCCTCCTCCATATCCCCCCCAGGGCAATGCCCCCCTTAACTTAGCCTCTCTCCCTTATTCCCAGGGGATTGCCCACCCTTAACTCTGTGTCTCCCCCACATTTCGCTCCCTCTGCAGACAATGTGTCCATTCCACACACGCACCTCTGGGTGCTGGGGCAGCGGACCCCGGGCTGGGCGTGAAGGGGGAATGGCTGGATGAGCTCTTCTCAGTCTGTCCCCTCTCCCATCCTCCTTTTCCCCAAGGGGGTAGGAACTGTGGGTATTAAATGGGTAGAGATGGGCTGCCTGGGAGTTGCCCAAAATTTGGAGACACGCCCCTCCCCTTCCCTGCATTCAGAAGTTGTTGTGTTTGCTTCTGCAACTTCTGAAGCTTGCACATCTATCTGCTGGAGGCATGTGATGGTGAGTTAACGCCACCCAGCTTGCCTGTTTGCATCCCACCGGTAGGCACAGATTGCTCGGATGTCTCAGACATGAAGGGAGTACCTCACTACACTGTGCAGGAGTGCGTGTGGAGCATTTAAAAGTCTCAAATAACCTGCCTGGTGACAGTACTAAAATAATCATCGCTTTTATGGGTGTAGAAGCTCTTGCTTCAGAGCAACATATTCAGAGCAGTTTCTGCACTGTGCTTTGTCAGTGCCGCAACTTGCTCCTCTTTGCAGCTAGAATGGATGATGTGTGAGACATAAAAATAGGCATTTTATTTTAGGGTTACATTTTTCCCTCTATTTCAGTACACTGTGATGTAACACAACTTAGCATCAGCAGTCATAGAGTGGTTAAGCATTGCATGTGTAGTATGCTCTGTTTTTTAAGGTGTATTGTTTGGCTTCCTGTGTTTCTGTATGTTTTCAAAATGGTCATAAATACTCTTGTGGTCTAAGAACCAAAGCAGCATATTTAACCATTTAGTTGATTCTTAGTTCCTTCATTTCCCCATTTTTGTTAGGACATGTTATTTCTAAACTTCATTGCTGATCTTGCAAACATTGACTTATATGGGGTTATTTATTCAGGAAGGTAAAGTTAAACATGTTCGAGTTGGCAGGATTTCGCTTTTAAACTATACACTTTAGGAGCAGATATGACATACATGTTTTGAACTTGTCACCACTAAAGACTGTTGGAAAATTTCTGACTACTGTACTAGCAATGGTAGGACAACGGAGATACTAATGTAATCACCAGCTGGTGTTCTTTACTTTCTGTCACCTACCAATGCTCAGAGCAGGTCTAGAAAAAGTAATGTTAAAAGCATTGGTTGTATATCGTCACTGGTGCTCCTGTTATTTCTCTTTGATACTTGAGCAATAGGGGAAACATTCCAAAAATCCTCATTGTTGACAAGGCCTTATGATGCTGCATAAAACTTTTTAGAATATGCGTTCAGTATTTCTAAAACTGCCTACTATCTTGGTATCTAAGTGTGCTAACCAGATCATATTATTGCTCGTTGGAATAAAGGAATTAATAAGAGATCAGATCAACTGAGTGACTAAGGTTCCTGCTTTGGTTCACAGAATCAATGCAGTCCTAGTATATTAGATCACTTAAGCATCTAAAAATTTGACAGAGAATTCAAATAACATTCATTAGAGGAGGATGCTTGTTATCTGGCATGTTGGGAGAATGGAAGAATATTTTAGTTAACTGAGAATTACATGTTTACCAATTTAACACCAATTTTCAAAGAATTAGAATACAATAAAATTAATGAAGTATAAAATAGTATACAGGTTAGGGATGTGAATGGGTAACTGGCTAACAGTGCTGCTTATCAGGCCGCCTGCCTGCACCTGCGGAAGGCTGCTCCAGCCCCCCTGAGGGTCGGGAGCTAGCCCCATCTCTCCTCTCCCCTCTTCCCTCCCACCCCCGCACACAAGGGAACCGGGAGCAGAAACTGGCTTCCCCACATGCTGGCTGACTCCTGCTGCAGGGGAGAGGGGGAGGTGGCAGCAGCAGCAGGCCAGTGTAGGGGGCAGGAGCGGGATCCTGTTTAATTAGGATTCTACATCCCTAATACAGGTACACACCAAACCCGCAGTAGTACTGCATTTCAGAGTGGTTGGTTTCTTGAAGCACTTAGGTGTATATAGGTAAAGTTTTCTATACAGTAGGTTATCTTATGACACTACATATCACAGCTCATGGCATACAGCCAGATCACTACAAACATACTTAACACCAACATTTAATCTTTCTTTGATAATTGAGAAGGCACTTCAGGGTTTTGCAGTCCCTCAGGCTCGTCATCAACATCAGTTATCATTGTAGACATAGAAGGTACAGAGATTGGGCTGAATTTGTAATGAGCCTATGAGACATCCCAAAGGCTGCCTTTTTGAATAAATCCCTGATTACAGCTTGCTTGCTTGTCTTCTGTCTCTTTTGCACCAAAGTAGATTGATGGGTAGTATACTAGTCAGTTACTAGACTGAAGATTCGTATTTGGAGATACCAGAAATGCCAGTTAATTGAGCTTTCTAGTTAATTGAGTGCTGGATAGCAGAACTTTTACCGTATTATGTTTGGGATGCCTAACTAGACAATTGAATACTGATCTCTGGTTATGCATTTCAGTCATTTTCAGGGTTATACTGCCCTCCTTTAATATACAGTCTTTCCTTTACATGGAAGATAATTTAACATAAACATATCTACCTAATGCAGGGGTGTGGAACCTCAGGCCTGGGAACTGGATGAGGCCCCTCGGCTTTCCTGGATCCGGCCCCCGATGCTCACAGCTCCCCCTTCAGCGTAGGGGAGCCTGCACCTACTGCAGGAGAGGAGCATACAAAATCTACTAGCCAGGGCACCACTAGGCTCTGGTTGTGAGGGGGATGTGGGGAGTTTCTTTCTCCTTCTCAGGCAGGGGCCATGTCAATGAGGGTTTGGGGTTTGTTTTAGCATCTCACTTGTGTGTGGCCCCCAACTGATTTTTCTGTGGGTCAGCAGCCCCCGACCCAAAAAAGCTTCTCCACTCTTGACCTAATGGATAGGATTTTTGTAACATAAGCAATATTTTCACGTACTTGAGTGGACCAGAATTTGGGTGAAAATTGGTTAAAACAAAATAATAACTTTTATAAAACCAAGAAATTGGTGAAATCATTAAAAACTAAAAATAAAGTGCCTAACCCATCACAGGTAAGAGAATTCCCTTTTTATGGAAGAGAAACTGGGGCAGAGAGTTTGTGCATCACAGTGGTGAGCACATTAAAAATAGAGATAAAGAGGTTGGTATTTGCCCAAGGTCTCTCAGTGAATGAGGGTCACAGCCTGTATTAGAGCTTTGATGGTCCCAGTATAGTGCTCAGTCTACTCATGACACAGTGCTCCTCTTTCCTGTCTCGACTAGTCTCTGAAAAAGCTACTGTACAATACATGTATATGGTCTTTTAAAATGACATATGTACATCAAAAAACTTAAAAAACAACAATGGTCCTGTAGTACCTTAGAGACTAACAAAAATACATAAATAGTATCATGCGCACAACCTACTTCTTCAGATGACAAATATGAAGCAAGGGGCCCAGAGTTTGAAATATAAAGCAGAAAAGGAGGGGTGAGGAGGAGAAGAAAGAAATGAAAAATGTACATCAGTTACTTTATTTGGCTATCCCACTCTAATTTTAGTGGAACATTGCATGAATTTGTGATTAGCCATTCATCAAGTTCAATGGTGGTTGCAATGTCAGCTGTGGTTTTTGGGAACTGATATTTTTGGCAAGTTTTCAAATAATAAAGATCCTATCAAAATTAACAGAGTTATAGATTTGTTATTTAATAACTAGAATTAGGGGATGTGTTCTTTTTTACAAATAGAAAATAGTTTAAGCTAAGATTTCTTGCGATTACACGACTATTCAATTAAATTGCTGTTCAGCAAAAGTCAGCATTTTCCTCATGTTTAAGGGTGTTTATGCTGTGAATGGGGTAATGTGATTATTATGTAGAGGGTTGAGTGCTCATCTACAAATCAGGATCTCCAGGCTCTAATCTCACTCTATTCAGAGCTGTATTGGTCTTGGTCAACTCATGTGTTTGGTGGGTTTTTTTCCCCCATCTGCAAGAGGGATGATGGTCTGCCTCGTAGTGGAGTGTTTGAAGATGTTCATGCTAAATCAGGCATAGGGAACCTCAGGCCCGGTGGCCAGATGCGGCCCCTGGATCTGCTTGGATCCGGCCCCCAAGACTCAGGGCTCCCCCTTCAGCATTGGCAAGCCCGTGCTGGCACTTAGCCCCCCCACCCCACCCCACTGCGGGGCTGGAGCACACAAAATCTACTAGTGGAATGTGGGAAGTGCCTTTCTCCTCAGTCAGTAGCCACATCAGGTTGTGGGGTGGGGGTTGTTTTTAGTTTTTGCTTTTCACTTGTGAGTGGCCCCTGACTGATTTTTCTGTGGGTCAGCAGCCCCCAACCCAAAAAAGGTTCCCAACCCCTATGCTAAATGATGATCTTACATGAAAATATTTACAAATGAGTCCTTGTGTCCATGTTAAGATATTTATTATATATGTAAATTACACTAGACTAATTTAGGTTTAGTCTAGGATCGCAGTAACTTTTAGCCACTTTCATCATCTACGTTTTAATTCTGTCTGCATTCTGTTAGATGAATCACTTCGTGGTATAGTTGAGCCACTTTACTGAATGTTGTTTTGTACTGCATCCTGAAGTTCTCTCTGTATTTACATCATTGAACTGTTTTGCTGTACTCTGTCCATGCATTGTTTACATTGTGTAGATTGGCTGTTTTAAATAATTTGTTGTGTATCCTACAGTACACTTTTCCTCTTGTGTGAATATCGCAGTTGATTATTGCAGTGCCTTATGACATCAGTGTTATGAAGGAGCAGACGTTATTTCTGTGTTAAAACACAACTTTTAGAATTTTAAAACTTGTCTGTGTTGGAATTTGAAATTCAGTCTAATCATGAGTATGTGTTTCTCCTTCTCTCCCCACCTTTTAATTCCCCAGTCTGATTTATATGTATCTTTTGGAAGGCATGTCCTTCAACTTCTGCAGGCTGATTTTTTTCCCCTGCTAGACTGCTAGGAAGGACATGATTATTTTATATTTGATTTAAAATGCATATTTACTAGTCATATCAGTTGCTTTTTCATCACTGACTTTGTTAGAATGTAGTCCTACTGGGAGTGCAGGGGACTGGACTTGATGACCTCTTGAGGTCCCTTCCCGTTCTGATTCTAGAGTTGCTTGATTATTAAACTTTGACTCCAACTCCTCTAAAAGACTAAAAAATACAAGGATTAAAAGAGTGTGAAGGTGGTGATTGTGATTTAAGGAGATTTTTTTATTCCCTTCATCATGTCTTCATTTCAGGATTTATGCCTATAAACCTGAATAACCGCAATTTAAAGAGTAAGAGTGAGTTTGTCTCTGGAGTGGGATATGGTGACTAATATTGATCTGTGGCCTATACTTTTCCATGAATAACTTCTAAATAGTTGGCATTTATCTTTAAATTTGTCATTCATATTTGTATTTTAGACATGATGAAACTTACCAGCACTGACACTAGAGAACAAATGTGCTGTGATTAGTAAAATGTGCTAAATAACTCTAAATGGAATGAAGTAACTTTTGCAAGTACAACTTTGTAATTAGTGATAGAGATGCAGCCATGTTAGTCTGGTGTAGCTGAAACAAAAGACAGAACTATGTAGCACTTTAAAGACTAACAAGATGGTTTATTAGGTGATGAGCTTTCGTGGGCCAGGCCCACTTCCTCAGATCAATATGTGGAAGAAAATCAGCACAACCATATATACCAAAGTGATACAATCAAAAAAATGAACGCATGTGAAATTGACAAATCAAATTTTAGAACAGAGTAGGGGTGAGGGGGGAAGGTTAGTTTCTGTGAGGTAATGACATTAGGGGTGATAATTGGGGAAGCTATCTTTGTAATTAGTTACATTTCACATTTATTAGAAACAAAACATTATTTCATTGCTCAGACATTTATACAGGTTGGACCCACCCTGGTCTGGCACCCTTGGGACCTGACTGGTCCCAAATGAGGGAATTTGCTGGACCATGGTAGGTCCCCTGAAACAGGCCTCCCAGCCTGTTGCCTCTCCCTGCTGCTGGCTCCACTTTTGGCCCCAGCTCCACTGTTAACAGGCTTGGGCTGCAGCCCTCCAGCCTGGCCAACGCTCCCCGGCTGTCTCCTGCCCCTCTGCTGCTGCTCGGATGCAGGGCTCCCAGGGGCTGAGGCTCCCCAGCCACCACTGACCCCGCTGTTGCTGGCTTGGCCAGGACTCCCCGGTTGCTGCTGGCCCTGCTTCTGCTGACCCAGTACGGGGCTCCCCAGCACCGGGGCCTCCACAACCGCCACTGGCCTAGCTGAGTCTCCTGACTGCTGGATTCCCAGCCAGTTCCCACTCTCAGCCATAGGGGCTATTTGGTCCAGCAACATCCATGGTCCTGCTGGACAGAGAGTCACAGATTTAGGAGGTTCAACTTGTATGATCTATATGCAAAAATCTGTTCTTAAGTACTTTGCGTTTCTCTAGTACCTTCCACTCCAAGATCTTATAGTAGTTTATAAACATTCTAGATTAAGCCTCACAGCACCACTGTGATGCAGGCTATCTCCACTTACAGCTAGGGAGGCTGAAGCATGAGTGAAGTGACTTGTTCTAGGTATTGCTACAAATCTGTAATTTAACCTAGTTTAATACCTAGCCATCCTGACTCTGTTCTTTGCTTTTAAATCCAGACATTCTCTGAGAGAGACAAGACTTGTTTTTAAACTTGTTATTCCTAAAATGCACCATGTGTGGAAATTTTGTGTTAAAGATATTCAAATAGTTGCTGGTTAGTTGACCTAAAATTAGGGATGTTAGTGTGTAGTTGTGTACACAATTACCAGATAAGATTGGGATCATCAGTTAATCCTAATGACTACAAGTCCCTCCCCTTGCTGCCTCTGTATCAGAGGCAGCAAGGGGGGAGGTAAGGGGAGGCGGGAGCCAGTGCCCTTGGGGAATCAGTTTTTAAGCTGGCTCCTACCTGCCCCCCTCCCTGCGTGTAAACGTGTAACTGTGTAACCACTGAATATTCCAGCATTTACAAAAATAAACATTTGCTAACATTCCTTCTACAAATATTTAACCAACTACCAACTTTGCTTACCTCTCTGGAGGGAGGAAATAACTGGTATCTACCAGAGAGGAGAACAAATTTCTGCTTGCTTGAATTAGGCTTCTGGAATATATTTTAACAAACATAATTTATACTATTAATTTGATCAAACCAACATGTAGGATTTTTGTTCTTGGACTCTTCAAGGCACACATCTGGTCTCTTTCCTTTCATTCTATGTTGACAGTTTTAGCACACACAGTTCTGTACTCAGAGGGGAGCCATGTTAGTCTGTATCTGCAAAAACAACAAAGAGTTCTGTGGCACCTTAAAGACTAATAGATTTATTAGGATACTGTACAATTCCAGCATATGCATCAAATTGAAAAAGCAACATGCTGTCTTAATGTGGTCAGCCACTTTTCTGAAAAGTGGTGCACGTGTGTCCAAAATAAGATTCAGGTATTATCCATACTCTGATTTTTGTCCAAAATCTTTCCTTTTCGCAGTATATATGGTTTTGTCCTGCCAAGCTGTGCCCAGCCAGCTCTGCAGCGCTCAAGGGATGGCTGCAGGAGTTTGACCCTTGCATGGTCAACTTTAGGGTAATCAGATGCAGCGCTATGAAAATCAGTGTTCTTAGACTCCGGGAGGTGTCCCATGGTGTCCACAGTGATCACTCTCGCCAGCACTTTCAACTCTTCTGCTCTTTAGCTGCACAGGAAAAGCCTGGGGAAAATTTGAATTTCATTTCCTGTTTGGCCTACATTGCAGGCGGAGCAGGCAGCACACCTCAGTAACTCACTTGACTTCGAATGCCTATGGTCACAAACAAGCTCCAGTGTGGAGTGTGCAGGAGATCCTGTATCTGATCGCTAAGTGGGGAAAGGAATCTATGCAGAAAGAACTGTGAAGCAGCAGAAGAAACGCTGGTATCTATGCCAGCATTGCCCAGGGCATGGTGGAAAAAGGATACGACAGGGACACCCAGCAGTGCCGTGTGAAAATAAATGAGCGGAGGCAGGCGTACTAGAAGGCAAAGGAGGCAAACAGATGGTCTGGGTCAGTGCTGCAAATATGCCGCCTCTGTGAGAAGTTGCATGGGATTCTAGGAGGAGACCTGATCAGTGTCCCACGGGAGTCCATGGTTACCTTCCCAGAGACTCTTTAGGCAGCCTCGGGCAACAGCAGGGAGAACATTGTTAGTGAGGAGGAGGAGAATGGTCAGCAGGCGAGTGGAGCACCCGATCTCACCAGCAGCCAGGACCTTTTATTAACTTTAGAGTCAATCTCCCCTCTCTCCCCCCAGGATGTTTTGCTCCCAGATCGTGATGGCGGGGAGGGCACTTCTGGTGAGTTCAGATTTGTAATCATGCTACAAGTGGGTTAAGGCTGATGGGTGTGATCTGTGATTGCCACTCTGCCTACACAGCAGGGGCTCCCTAGAACAGTTCAGGGGGCCTGGAGAAGGAACAGGAGTCCTCCCATCACACCTCCAAAAAGCTCTCCTGCAGGTACCCTTTCATCCTTCTCACAAGGTTTCTGGGGGGCCTGCCTTATTCCATCCTCCATGCTAGGACACCTTTTGCGCCAAGGTAGCAGTGAGTGGTCTGGATTATTTGCAGCACAAAGCACAAGGTTCAGGTGTCTGGCCACATTCAGTCAGCATCCGCTCCCTGTCGTTCTGTGTGATTCGGAGAAGACTGATAATGCACGCGTCAGTCTGAATGAAGCAGGGGAAGCTCTGTAACTGATACCATGGCAGTTCACCTCCATTTGCTCATCACCAATAAAGCATGGCTTGCTGACCATGTGAGCCCCTGCCACCACACCCAGCCCCACCCCGCCAGGCTCCTGTGGGAAGGGAAAGTTGCACTCTCCAGGCAAGTGGGGTGTGTGTGTTTGCAGAACACAGGGTGACTGCATGAGCCACTCCCGCTATAACCAGATTCCTCACCTCACCATAGCCCCTTACGACCATGGCCCCCCTTTTGCAAATGCAGACACTTGCTAGGTACAATAGCTGCAATTTGCAGCTGCTGTGTTGTACATGCTTGCTAAGCAGAAGCAAAAGAGTAAGAGCCCCAACCTGTTCCTTGCCATGCCTCCACCAATCTGAGTCCAGATGCTCCCTTAAGATCTGTGTGTGGTACTTGCTGGCTAATAGGTGCTTAAAAACGTAACTTTGACCATGCACTAATATGTGCCTATTGTGTTGGACAGACTTTCTAAATGGTAAGAGATTAGCTTCTGTGCTCTACAATGTATCTTCTCTAAAGCCTGCCCTTCACATTTCCTGTGTTCTTCCATGTGTCTCCTGTAAAGTCTGCCCATCACTTTTTATGTTTTAGAGGGTGCAACAGTGAGTCTGTTGCCCACTCCTCCGGCTCCTCCCCCTGTTTGGTTAGCACAGGTCTGAAGTTGAAAAAAACATAATCAGGGTGACCTGTTCAATGAGCAAAAGCAATCCACCTTCATCAACAAAGAGCAATTAAATGTGTGGAGGAGAACAATGCCGCAGGAGATGCTAATGGAGGGAGAGGAGAAGAGAGCATGCAAGGACCCAACCCAGGAGGAGATCTTGAGGCTTGTGGGGTAGCAAACAGATCTTTGATGGGCCTGGTAGAGGCACAGGAGAAGCGTATGGGGCACAGAGCCCGCCTCCACCCCATACTGAACCACCTGCCCTTCTAACCAAGTTCCAGGAGCCCTAGAATGTGAGGGTGTGGGGGTGTCAAAGGCAGCCTTCCACTCAACTTCCAGTGATGTCTCCTGGAACAGAAGGCTTTCCTTCCGACACCTGTGATTGCCGAATAGGGGGATTATAATATATCACTTGCCCTTCCTCCCACTACCCGCCTCAGAACCCATGCCCTGAACTTTTCTGCATCTGCTCCCTGGGTTCCCTAAATAAAAATGTATGATTTCTCAAAAACGATTTTTTATTGATTGTATTACGGGGACTGGGAAGGGGTGGATATAGGCCAGCATACTTAATGCAGGGGGCACCTCATTAAGAGCAACTTACATGACTGTCATATCGCTGTCTGGTATTCACAAAACAGGTTTTCAGTCTGCATTGCTTGGGGCAGGGTAGCGGCGAACTAGGGGCCGAGCTTGTACAAGGGGTGGAGTGGAATGGAGGGAGGGGCAGTGTCAGTGGCGGGGGGGTTGCCCCGGGTCTTGTACCTGGAGCACTGACGGGGGGGGTTGCCCAAGGCCCTGTGCCCTCCCCCTTGGGACAGCCCTGGTCATTGGATGGAAACTGCAGTGCCAACATCCATGTACGTTTGAAAAATGTCCTTGTGAATGTACAAGTGTGATGATCAAATGAATATGAAGCATCAGTACTGCAATGCCCCAGCACTGTATAAATGCCTAGATCAGAAACTCGGAGTATCAAGTAATTTTTTCTTCATTTCCAGAATTTTTTTTTTCTAAGGGTATCTAGCTGTTCTCAATTATGGTTGTTTTAAATAGACACATGAGTGAGCATGAATTGATTTCCCCTCCACCCCCACAAACATATCAGGGTTACAGTTAATGGCAGTTTTATCTGATTGCTTCAAAGCAATATGCTAGTTAAGCAATTTAAATATTCAAAACAAACAACTGCAGATGGTAAATAAATACATTGAGTGCCAGTGTTTTCCAGTGTTCTGCACAATTTACCCCTTTCCCCCATCGCCAAACAAATATCCAAATGTAGTGCAGGCGGGTAGCCCTTCTAGAGATTCCACATTGCTGCATACTAATGTGATAACTTCTTCTTTCTCACAAGTGCTCCTATGTTTTAGCAAGAATTGACAAAATGTGTTATATAAAATGCAGCAGCTTATGCAAAAATAGTTCATATTCTTTGGTTTTGTAACCTGTGTGACATCTTGTTTTCATTGTGTTTTATTTTCATCTCACATTTATTGTGATCACTTGTATAGCACAGTAAAGACTACCCATACAACTTAGACTAATTTTTTTCTATTCATACACTGTCTGTTGTGGAAGACATTGTTGATCTAGTGATTAGAAAAGGGGGCTTGGATTCAGGAACGTTGGATTTTGTTGCTGGTTCTGCCACTGAGTTGGAGGAACCTGGGGCAAGGCACTTAGCTTTACAGTGTACATATTTTTTCATCTGTAAAAGGAGGAGATGGCACAACTTGAACTGGCTGGGTGAAGCTTGTTTACAAAAGGCTTTGACATAATTGCTCTCTAAATGCAAAGTGTTATGGCGTTGAGGAAAGCTTGTAGAACAGTTTCCAAACACTTTAATTTTCTATTACTCTGAAAAAAATTGTTGATATTGTTGAGAATGGATGGTTTCTTACCTTTCTTTTCACAGCTCAAACAGTTGGGTCTCAGGTTTATAGGAATGAGATAAAGTGGATCTGTACAGCAGGTTATTGCTGCCTTGACACTGATTTCTCTTTTCCTGTATAAAATGTTTCATCTCAAAGAATAATTGTAGCAAGAAAATCTGATTTACTGGAAATTCAGTACTTGTAATCCTCTGATTTTCTTTCTTAACAGATTCCTGATAGAAACTCTGGCACATAAAAAAGAGTTGTTTTGGATGGACAATGCACAGAGACACTATGAAGTCTTGGAGTGACAGCCAGACAGATCTTTACAGCAGTGACCAAGAAGAGGAAGAAGAGATGATCTTTGGAGAAAATGAAGATGATTTAGAAGAGATGATGGATTTAAGTGATTTGCCTACCTCACTCTTTGCTTGCAGTGTGCCAGAAGCAGTGTTTGAGGTGCAAGAAGAAAAGGTGGGATATGCAATGTATGGTGATCTAAATTGGTGCAATTGTAGCATATTTTGTCTAGATTTTTAGTGTTGTTATTTATTCTAGTGGGTGAAAAATAGCTAGATTTGCTTATACGTTCAAATTGACTTCAGTGTTGCTTGCCAATAAAGTCAAATTGCATTCTGCTACTATAAAACAGCTAGTTATATAAAATCTTTCTAGCATATCGGTTTGGTAGTATGGCTGTAGTACTTTTCATAGCCCATCTGCATGCTTCTCTCCTACATTATATTTTATGGTCCAGGAAACACTTTGTTTCCAGGACAAGCATACCCATTAAAAGATTATAAAAACAATGAGTAGTCCTGTGGCACCTTAGAGGCTAACAAAAATATATATCTAGTATCATGAGTTTTCATGGGATGATCTTAAGACTAGTTATAAGACTAATATTTGTTTCACGGTATACTTTATCAGACCTAATGAATAAGAAACAACAATTTAAAGTGGTTTGAAATTTCTAGTCCAAACAAGGCTTCTCTGAACCATTATCTTATTTTTTTATTTGGTCACGCCCATAGTTATCTTTTGCCTCTAATGGTTATCATTGGAAAGAAACTTCTACGACATGAGTTCTAGAAAGCAAACTATGGCTGAAATGTAAGCCTTTTATGTAATAGAGGTATCTAAAATTCTTCATGCTACCTGGGCGAAGGAGTGGTATCAGCTAGGAAAAATTGGTCTGTAAATCAGGAATGCTAGGTGGTGTTCTTCAATTTAAATCAGGCTCTTAAAGGCATTGGCAGTGAACTGGCTTCATAAACTATTAATCGCAACAAACAAAGCTATTTAAACTCTTCCAAAGATATTTATAGGCTGCTAATTGCCATAGCTGCAAAACACTATTATAAAGATAATCAAATTTAATTCCATTCTTGCCATCCTAGGGTTTGGCTTAAACTTGACCATCTTTTCTTCCCCTTATCCTCCTTTTTCTTCCCCTTCCTTTATCCTCCCTTCTCTGTCATTACAAGGAAACTTCTGTCAAAATGCAGGCTTTGCACTGGACTCTGAAGCTGGGCAGACTAAGCCCCCTTATTGTCATCCAGCAGGTGTTTCACGCTCTAGGACCCCAGCACTAAGAATGTCATGCTGACAGCTCTCCCTAGAGATCCTTGTAGTTTCCATTTCCTGAGGTGAGGGATTGCTGGAGCAACAGCTTGAAATATACAATCTGACTACAGCCTGTAATGCTGATATTCTTTCCTTTACAGCAGGGGTGGGAAACCTTTTTTGGGATTGGAGCTACTGACCATAAAGAAATTACTTGAGGGTTGCACACAAGTGAAAAGGAAAAGAGGGAAAAAAAACCCTCGTGGACATGACCCCAACTGATAAACAAAAAGAAAAAATACACTCCCCTTGCTCAGGCACGTGCAACTCAGGCATCAGCCCTGTGGGGAGAGGGAAGGAGGTGGGTCTGGGGCTAATAGATTCTGTGGGGTCTCCAAGGCTCTGGGATGGGGTCAAAAATGAAGGGTTCAGTGTGTGTGAGAGAGCTGCTGGGGAGCTGGCAGGGGATGCAGGGTCTGGGTGGGTGGTAGATTGCAGGAGTAGACTAGGGTGGGACTGGGCAGGAGGTAGCGTGCAGGGGTGGGGTCTAGGCTGGGAGGGAGAAAGAGTACATGAGGGGGCAGGGAATGGGAGCACCTACCTGATGCAGCTCCCGGGGTGGAGGGCGGGGCACAGATGGCTTCACGCTGCCGGATTCCCAGCCAGTGGGAGCAACAGTGAGGGAGCCAACAATCCAGTGCAGGGGGCAGAGCTTCCCTGCACTGCTGTTTCAATGCAGAGCCACTTCCTCCCCCACCAGGCAGAGCCTGTGGGCCAGATTTGCCTGCTGTTTGCATTGATCTGGCCGGCGAGGCTCAGGGCTCCCCCCCAGCAATGGGGAGCTGGTTCTGGCTCTCCAGCCATGCAGTAGTGTGTTGAACTTCGGCACCCCATTTCCCCCAACATGGCTGGAGTGCCAGCGCTGGCTCCCCACTGCGGAGGGAGGGGGGAAGCCTGAACCTCACATGCCAGATCAGGTAAGCTGGTGGCTACATCTGGCCCACAGGCCATAGGTTCCCATCCCTGCCTTACAGAATAAGGATTGCAGCATCTGGCCCATGATTTATAATGCCACTTAAGTATTAGCATATTCGATTAGGGCAGCTTTGAAAAATTCTGCTCACCTGCTTCTCCATGACAAGGTGGTTTGTATTGGGAGGGGGCACAGAAGAGTAAAAAAAAAAAATCATTATTTTTTCCATCACCATGACAAACAGCAGACAAGTAGTGAGGGAGGCAGATGTATTTTTGGACAGTTTTGTGCATGGCTGGATTTGAGATCTTCAAATTCTGACTTTGTGACACATGTTAAAATTAGGGATGTAATGGTGTAGGTGATTTATCAATAAGCAAAAGCTTATAGGTGAATGCTAGAGACTACGTGCCTCCTTCACCACCACCCCCCCAATAATTTTTTTAGCAGGCCTGCTAGCAGCCTGTCTTAGTCCTGGCTTGCGACAGGTCCAGGACCTACCCCTGCTGCAGTTCTGCATTTAAAGTGTATTAGGAGGTAAGTGGGCAGGCAGCCCAGCTCAATTCCAGCTCATGCCTGGTCCTGGAGCTCAGGACACCCTGCTCCTGGACAGGGGCTGCTGCCACACCTGTATCAGAGGCAGCAGCACAGGGTGACAGGCAGCCAGTCTGCGAGGGGAGCTGTTTTTTAACTGGCTCCCCTCGCAGACCAGCTCACACCTGGCACACTGTGCTACTGCCTCTGTATCAGAGGCAGCAGCACGGAGTTGCAGGGGGCTCCTCGGGAGTGGGGGCAGATTGCACTGGCTGCCGGCTCTGCCCCTGGGGACTATAGAATAAGAATTCATGACGTTTCTTGATTATTCAATTAATCGATATTTAACATCCTTAGTTAAAATTGCTGCCGAAACATACGTGTTTGTCAAACTCTGGAGCACTGGCCTGTTTAAGTTCTGTAGGCTGAAGATCAATTTTACCTGTTTTTGTTTGAAAGAAACCTCAGAAGAAATTAAATATTTTCTTTAAACAGCCTGTTTCATACGCAGTTTTTATCCAACACTTTCCTTCCCATCTACTCCATGCTCATTATATGCCAGATAAGTGCTAGTTTCCCTTTACTGTCTCTACTCTAGAGAGAAGCAATCCTGTCATTGTATCCCAAATCAGAAATTCATATTGAAACAAATTTGACTTCTCTAAAACAACTCATTATCCAAAAATGTCAGTGCTCCAAAGGTATTTAGATAATTGAGTTTTACAGATAAGAGTTATATATGACTTCATATTTCCAGAATGACAGACAAAAATGTCATCATACCCCTGAGATATAAGTAGTCAATATTATCCCCATTTTTAGATAGGGAAATTGAGTTACAGAGGGTAAGTAGCTCAAAACCACAGAGCAAGCCCATCTTAAAGCAGGATTAGAATGTAGATATTCCTGGCTCCTGTGAATATGGGTGGATAACAAGATACTTTTCTTGCTGATATGGTTTGGTTCTGTAATTGCTTATGCAAGTCACAATGAACGGCTCTGGTTTTTGGGTAATAATCTTTGTTAGAGCTGGTCAGATAAAAGCTTTTTTTTTCCACAGAAATTTTCAATTTTTCCACAGAAAATTGAAAACTGAAATAATTTGGCCAAAACCCAAAGTAGTTTGATTTGGAAATACAGCAGAACTCCGTTTATCTGATCTAATTGGGACTGGGGCCAGATTGGATTATCCAATAATTGGATAATCTGGAGAATGGCTGCCTCGCTATCTCTCTGCCACAGGAGAGATACCTGCTTCTGAACCTCTGCACATTGGTTGTTCAGTTAATAAGGAGAGCCAGATAATGGTGGGTTCCATAAAGGGGGTTCTGCAGTATTGTTATGGTATTTCATGGGAATTGTAGTTCACATGCCTCCTGCTCCCATTCTCTATAAGCTAGGCTCTCTGGTCAAATTACATCTTCCGTGATGCATCATGCTATCCTCTCTGTTGCGGGGAGCCAGTGAATCATGGGCTTTAGTCTAGAGATGTTAAATATTGGTTAATTGAATAGTCGAGTAACCTCATGAATTCTTATCGGTTATCTACTATTCTATCGTTGCTGCGGGCGGGGCCAGCAGCCAGTGCACTCCAGCCCCACTCCCGAGAAGCCCCCTGCCACTCTGTGCTGCTGCCACTGTATCAGAGCACAGGGTGCCAGGTGGGAGCTGGTCTGGGAGGGGAGCCAGTTTAAAACCCAGCTCCCCTTGTGTACCTGTGCTGTCACCCTGTGCTGCTGCCTGTGATAAAGAGACAGCGGTGCGGGGTGGCAGCATCCCCTCTATAGGGGGTGGTCTGAGCTCCCGTATCTGGCATGAGCCGGAACTGAGCTGGGCAGCCTGCTAAAAAATTTACTGGCAAGTGGAGGGTGGGAGGGGAATGTGTGTAGTCTATAGCATTAACCTATAAGATTTTGCTTATCGGTTAATCGGTTAATTGACTACACTTTTACATGCCTACTTTGGTCCAGTGACCCTGGTGCATCATGGGAGATTGTCTGACTAAGAAGGCTTGCTCACAGAGGAGAAAGGGAACATGAGGCAACCAAATAATATGCCTGTGAGAGAGCATGGCATCCTTTCCAAATTGAAATATTTCAGTATTCAGCTGAAATATTGTTTGTTTTTGGTCCACAATTAAAATCTTTTGGGCTTTTACATTTTTTTCTGTTGAAAAAATAAAAAATGTCTACATTAAGAAGATAATTTTAATGAAAAATGTTTAGTTAAAATCCCTGTTTGCTATCAAAGAATGGTTTTGATGAACAAAATTTCTGCCAGCCTTAAACTTTATATGTATTGCTGTTCATTCCAAAGCAATTTATAAACATACATGCCACAGAAATGCTGCTATCTCTGGGATTGAAGGTAACAGCCGGGCATCGCCCAGCAGTGGGAGAAATCAAAACAAGGGGCAAGTTCCTGATCTTAAGTGTCTCGGGATTTCTTGTGTCCACATGGGGCAGACAAGACCTCTAGGGAAAAGACCTACACAGCAAACAGCATAGAGCTCAGTTTATCTGCCTCATAAATGTGAAGTGCTCATTCCTGTTTCCAGGGAATCTCTGTATTTCAGCATCCTGCCGTGGTAGGACAACTTAAATAACAAGCATGTGCTGCATATTAGACATTGGAGTTGGGATTCAGCCTCCTATTCCCACAATGGAGGTGGACAGTGTACAACAGGAAATCAATGCAGTGTATGTACTTACTTTTCTATGCATGCCCATGACCCCTAGATAAAAACAAGGCTGGTAATCTACATCTAATTTTAGACCTGACTGCCTAGAGTGCCCATTTTAATAAGTATCTCGCTCTTCAGTAAGGATGCTCTCGTCAAAAATGCTTCACTGGTGGTTTTGACAGCTCTCAATATGTGTAGTAGTAAGCTGTATTGGCCCATGGGATGAGAATTTGCAAATCCCCGAAGAAGAGCTTCAAAGAATAAGGACTCTTATGCAAAGGCTTCTAGTTATAGTACTCTAGAAATATCAAATCTTAATAATCTCTCCTCTTATACTGCAATTCAGATAAAACCACAGATGGCCTGTGTTTAAGAGCCTTTGAATGGGAAAGTGTATTCTAATCTTCTGACCTATGTAATACAAATGATACTAAATATAAAAGTGAAATATTGCTAATATACCTTAGTGGCTTTAAGGCTTGTTTCCTTCTTAACATGTATTCATAATTTCATAACTGCCCCCCAAATAACTTACTGGTAGCTGTCCATCAGTTTTATCAGTCTTTCCTGCTTGTTAACAGTTCATACTGAAAACCACATTTAAATATGTTTGTTGCCAACAGAATTCTAGTGTGGCTTCCTTAACCAGGGAGGAGGCTGTGCTATCGACTCACTAGTCTCCATAATCTAGAATGCAGTTTTCGGCTTCAAAGAAATCCTGTCCACACTGATCATGGAAACAATGCCAGAATTTTCTTTGCAGTTAAGTGTTTAAACACATTTCTGATCTTGGAGTCTTGGAGATCTTTTTCTTCATTACCCTTAATTGCAGAGGCCCTCATCATTGGCTCTCTCTTCGCCACATTTTTTCCTGTTAGGAAAATGTCTGTTAAAAGCAATTTTTAAAAACTTTCTGGAAACATTATTATACCAGATGATTGAGGTAAGACTTGATTTGAAATGGACTGGTCTCTGTAAGCTAAGGAGAATAAATGTAAAGAATTACGAAAAGAGAAGCTTATGCTCAAGATGAACTGCCTAGAATACATCAGCAAGATATAAACCCAATTAAATAATTCACAGAACAGTGTGTATATCCCTGCAAAATATATGAATAGGCCAATTTCTCTTCTGCCAAATAGGAATCTATAAAATAGCAATTTCAGGGAGTAGGGATTTCACTTCCAGTGGGGGATAGAGGGGAGAGAGGTGAAATCATATATAAGTTTTAAGTGGTGCCCTGTCAGTGATAGCCAGTATGCCATAGTTTTAGAAAATCTAGACATTTTGGATGCTGACTGCTGTCCATTTCTCTTTTTTGCATTATCCATTGTATGCTGTGGTCTTTCAGTGCTTTGTAATTATGTTCTTTGTCCCTTGTTGACAGAACATATTTGTCTTTAACCATTGCCTTGTGCAGCTTCAGCTAGTGTGTTAACTGGTATACTCTGGTTTATATTCTGTATTGAACTCGTTTTGCATTCTACAGGTAGTTATTCCTTTTGCAGTTATTCCTCCTTATGCAGTGTGCTTTGTTTCCTGCAGATATTGCAATAGCTACATGGACCTGCCTTGTGGCCTTCATTGTTGAACACCTACAATCTGATGATTTTTGTTCACTACAGTCCCCATTATCTAATCTCCACTAGCTGCATGAACTTTATCCTATAAGCCTGATCTGCTCCTATCATTTCAGATTTATTTGCTCTATTCCATAGTATTTGTTGCCTCTGCCTGTTAATTTGACACCATCTGAAAATATAACACAACTCATGAAATTGTGCTATTTTCAATGCCATTTAAATACATGGTCAACCAGAAGGAGCATAACAGTAAACTAGTTTGCGTGTCTCTCCGTGCTTGACATTTTTCTTTTACCAATAGTCTCAATTTCTTATCTCTAAGCCACTTTGCAGTCCCGTTTTACTTGCTCTTTTCTAATTACAATATATCACAGCTATTGACCTTGGAGTTTCTTGATTCTAATACTAGCAGCTTTGGAGCTAAAGGCTCAAAAGAGTGAGTTTACAAAGGAAGTAAGTTTCTATTTTTGGCAGTGGGTAGCCTCAAGCATTCACACACTAGTACTTAGAACATAAGAATGGCCATACTGGGTCAGACCAAAGGTCCATCTAGCCCAGTATCCTGTCTGACGACGACAGTGGCCAATACCAGATACAGTAAAACTCCATTAGTCCAGCATCCAATGCTCCGGCACTCCTGATGGTCCGGCACCATCAGGAACCCGGAAGTGCTGGGGCAGCCGGACAGGCTTCCCCCAGTCAGCCGCTGCTGAAACTGACCAGCAGCTGAATCAGGGAAGCCGGGAGCAGAGCAGCTGGGGTGCTGCCGGGTTGGTGACCAGCGGCGTCACTTTCACCAGCGGCTGAATCGGGGGCGCCTGGGGAAGAGCAGCTGGGGTGCTGCCGGGTTGGTCCCGCAGCCCCGAGGAGCAGCGCTACGGGACCAACTGGGCAGTACCCCAGCTGCTCTGTCCCAGGCATCCCCAAAAGCAGCTGGGGTGCTGCCGGGTTGGTCCCATGGCGCGGCCCCTCGGCGCTGCAGGACCAACCCGGCAGCACCTCAGCTGCTCTGCTGCAGGCATCCCCGATTCAGCTGCTGCTGAAACTGACCAGCAGCGGCTGAATCAGGGATGCCTGGGGCAGAGCCGGACTATCGGAAGGGGGGGCTATGAGGGGTCTGGAGTGGCATCCTCCCACCCCACTCCAGACCCCTCATAGCCCCCCCTTCCGATAGTCCGGCATATCTGATAATCCAGCACCCCCTGGGTCCTAAAGGTGCCGGATTATTGGAAGTTTACTGTACCCCAGAGGGAGGGATCACAACAGGTAATCCTCACTTGATCCCTCCCCTATCACCCACCTCCAGAGAAACAGAGGCCAGGTACACCATTCCTACCCATCCTGGCTAATAGTCATTGATGGACCTAACCTCCATGAATCTATCTAGCTCTTTTTTTGAACCCTGATAAAGTTCTATCCTTCACCACATCCTCTGGCAAGGGGTTCCACTGGTTGACTGCGCTGAGTGAAGAAAAATGTCCTTCTGTTTGTTTTAAACCTGCTGCCTATTGATTTCTTTTGGTGACCCCTAGTTCTTATATTGTGGGAATAAGTAAATAACTTTTCCTTATTCACTTTTTCCATACCAGTCATGATTTTACTTCTGTGCCTCACTGATCCTAACAAGAGCATGTGTAATGAGAGGTTGTTAGGACCCTGGAACAGAGGCTAACCAAGGAAGTACCCAATGTGAGAGGAAATCATAGCCCCTTTTGTCCTTTTCTGTTTTAATTTAGTTTACTCTCTTTTAAGTTTAACTCTTCTGGAGTTCTGTTTTATTATTAGTTTTAAACAACTGCTAAAAAATCATCTGTACTACAGGAGCTACTGGAAATCGAGGGTGGAGGTAAACTGGAAATGAATCATAAATCAGATATGGAGATAACTTTTAAAGCCGCTTATAGATCTGTACTTGAATAGGGGAGGGGACATTATATAATAGCTGTTGCTCTGTCAGCATGCTATAATCGAATTCCTGTGGTGCAGTAGAAAGGTGCTGGCTGTTAAATTTGTCAAATGCTTATTTTCAGTTGCAGAGCTTTCTTTTTGTTGTTGTTGTTGTTTTTTGTTTTCCCCTTGCAGAATACCTAATTCTCCTTTGAGTGGTGTCTCTGTGGGTGATCCACTTAGGTCTCGGTGCATCCTTGTGTGATTGATCAGAGATTTTTGCCTAGCAGTGCCTCCCGCTCATGCACACTTGCCATCTCGCGCTCTTGTTGTCTGTTAGGTGTGCGTGCAGTGCAAGCCTCCTTCTGTTCCTTTTCTACCATCCTCAGCTGAAGAACAGCACAGTTAGTTCAGCAGTAGTTAAGTTTAGTCAGTGTATAAGAAGTTTCACCTAGTTCTTCAGTTTAAAAAAAACAACCTGCCGCCACAGTTTTTCCTTTTTTCCTCTCAACATTCCAGGCTCTCCTGGCTCTAAGAAATGTGATTTGTGTCGGGATTCAGTGCCGGTTTTGGATGGTCACACATCCTGTATTAAATGCCTGGGTGAAAGTCACGTAGCGTAAAAGTGCTCGCATTCTCTATACATGACAGCCAGAGCGAGGAAAGACTGCAAAATGCGGCTGAAGAATCTTCTCTGGCAGAAATCCCTCCAGCCATCGGGGGATAAGTCCCAGGAGACATGGGTGCAACTGGCACCCCGTGACAGGGCTAGCTTATCACTGCATAGAAGCTCGCGAGCATCATGAGCATCCCTGGCATGATTGCTGCCCGCTACGTCCCAAGCAGTCCATTCCCTGGTGTTGTCAACTTCCAGCACCGTGGAGAAGCACAAATTGACCTCAGCCAGGAGAGCTGAGTCGGAACTGCAACACTCTGCACCTACTGGTGCAGCTAATCCACCAGTGCCGACAAAACCAGACATGCCACCGGCACCCACAGGTATCCCAAGGCCAATTGAACAAGCCAGTCGCAGACATACTGAATTAAAGTGCATTCCAGCACCAGAACATAAGAAAGCAGCTAGCAAGATGCACCATTTACAAAAAGCCCCACAGTCAGGCACACCACCTCCACCAGTGCAGGGAGTATGTTCACCATGCTCCTCAACTTTACCTCATGCTAGCCTGTACAGACAAACTGCGGATAAAACTTTTCACTCTCCTACACCACCGCAAACTGAACATGGCAGCAAGCAGGGGAGTAGATTCTCATCTGGTCACTCATCTCCAACGGGATCAGTGGCTTCATTGCACTCCACCCGAAACCATCCCTTTCAACAACCCCCACAACTTCTGTGGCTTAACCAACCATGGCTGTATCCACCACAACACCTTCAACCTCAGTGGCCTTTCTGGGAGCCATGGCATCCGTATTGTCCCCACTACTCCCATCACCAATACACCAGCCTCTACACCACCGCATACAGCTACACGTTCCTCGGCTACCACGGCTCATTCATCACCATCTCATCCCCCTTCGGTAATAACCCAGGCAGATTCAGGACATGACAATGAGAACTTACCTCACTCCGACTCAGAGGGCTCTTCACACGCTCCTTAGTCTTCTGCTGGTCTAGACAAGGCAGTTTTCCAGGTATCGCCCTCTTCACTGGCAGAAGACCTGAAACAACTCCGAGAACTATTTAAACAAATGGCTCAATCTCAAGACATTACTCCAAGAAGTGCAAGACAAACAAGACAAATTACTTACAATACTACAACCAGCTGCATCCTCAAAGATAGCATTACCCATTAATGAGGCCATCTTGGAGCCATCTGATGTACTCTGGCAAACGCCAACCTCTATCCCCCCCACCAGTCGGAGGGTGGATAGAAAATACTTTGTCCCAGCAAAAGGGATGGATTTTCTCTTCTCACATCCCCACCAAAATTCACTGGTCGTGGACTTGGTTCATCATAAAGCAAAACACCCCCAATTCATATCTACACCTCAGGACAAAGTGCACAAATGACTAGTTCTCTTTGGCTGGAAAGTATACTCCTCCACCACCCTCCAGTTCAGAATATCTAATTACACTGCCCTTCTGGCTAACCACAATCATGCCAATTACTCTAGATTACAAGATCTCTTACAGAACCTTTCTGAAAATAAGAGACCACATCACCAGTCATCCAAGAGGGCCAATCCATAGCGCAAATTGCCTTGCAGGCTGCAATGGATGTGGCAGATACAGCAGCTAGGACTACAGCTACAGCAATAGTAATGCACAGAGCGTCATGGTTACAATCTTCAGAGGGGTAGCCAAGTTAGTGTGCAACAAGAAAATCTTTAAAAACAACAAATAGTCTAGTACAGTGTTTCTCAAACTGTGCTCCTCGGAGCCCTGGGGCTCCGCGAGACATCTCCAGCGGCTCCGCGAGGTTGACAAAATGGAAACATCGATAGGTACAACACATACAATCAGTGGACCGCTGGGGTTCCACATAAATTTTTACGCATGTAAAGGGCTCCAGAACCCAAAAAGTTTGAGAACCGCTGGTCTAGTAGCACCTTAAAGACTAACAAAACATGTAGATGGTATCATGAGCTTTCGTGGGCACAGAAGAAGTGGGTTGGACAACACCCCCTTCTGTTCTGCATCAATCAGCAGGAGAGTGCCCAATCACGCTCACTGTGTGTCGAAGCAATCAAATTTTGGAACTGGTGCTGCAAGAACAACATAACCCCAACTGCTTCTTGCATACCAGGCCAACAGAATACCAGGGCCAACAAACTGAGCAGATACTTCTCCCAACAACACGAATGGGAAATCAATCTCAATGTTCTCCTTCCAGTTTTTCGACAATGGGGATTCCCGATCATAGATCTATTCGCCATAGCAGCAGATTCTGTTCCCCAGGAGGTTGGGGCAAGAGATCAGAGGGAGATGCCTTCACTATTTGCTGCACCGCTCCTCTACTCTATGCTTTTCCCAATTCCCCTACTCTCTAGAGTAATCAACAAGATCCGATCTGACCAAGCTACCATGATTCTGATAGTTCCCTGCTGGCCGAGACAATCTTGGTTCCCTTATCTACATTATGTATCAATAAGCCAACCGATCCCTCTCCCCATGAGTCCCCACTTGCTCAACACCGGGGCAAAACCAACCACCCGAACATCAAAACTCTGAAACTCACAGCATGGTTTCTCCATGGTTCCAAAATGAAGAACTTAACCTGCTCAGAGAGAGTCAAGCGGATCCTATTGAACAGTCAGCGCTCCTCCACAAGATACACCTACCAAAACAAATGGAAATGCTTTCAGTAGTGGTGTAGCACTCATCATTTACAACCAAACACCGCTCCCATACCTATCGTACTTGAATACTTGATGGACCTCAGTGATGCAGGCCTCTCCATCAGCTCGATTTCGTGTCCATCTTTCAGCAGTCATGACTTTCCACAAACCAGTTGATGATCTCTCACTCTTTGCACACCCAATGACAGAGTGCTTCCTAACAGGCTTGCAGAAAACACGTCCAAACATATGCCCCCAGTACCACCTTGGGACCTAAATCTCATTCTTGACACGCTCACCAGGCCACCCTTTGAACCACTAGCCATGGCCCCACCACAATACATATCTATGAAAGTCGCTTTCATAATGGCAATAACATCTGCAAGATGAGTGGGAGATATTTTAGCCCTCGTGGCTGACCCCAAAATACACTACCTTTACTAAGGATAAGGTCACACTCGGGCCTCATCCCAAGTTCCTCCCCAAAGTTATATCGGGCTTCCACCTAAATGAACCCATATACTTACCCACATATTTTTCTAAACCTCACATCTCTTTGAGAGAATCCAACTTGCACACCCTAGATCCAAGATGAGCACTCGCATTCTACTTAGAACTGAAGAGACAAGAAAATCAGACAAACTCTTCATGTTTTGGTCCATAAGGGAACAGTCGTCTCAGCGCAACGAATTTCCAAATGGATTGCAAGCTGCATATACATGGTCTACCAGCTTTGTGGAAAACAGCCACCACAGATTATAAGGGTGCACTCCACACGTGCGATGGCCACATCAACAGTTTTCCTACATAATGTGCCACTAGCGGACATTTGTAGAGCAGAGACATAGTCTTCCCATCACACTTTCGCACAACGTTATGCCCTACAGAAAGGACCCATACCTACCACCACTCTAGCAGATGTGGTCCTTGCTTCTTCATATAGATGATGCCAATACCCACCACCATATGGCGGGTACTGCTACTTAGTCATCTGAGTGGAGCACCCACAGTGACACTACTCAAAGGAGATGAAGTAGTTACTCACCCTGCGCAGTAGAATCATAGAACACTACAACTGGAAGAGACCTCGAGAGGTCATCGAGTCCAGTTCCCTGCCCTCATGGCAGGACCCAGTACCACTAGACCACTCCTGATAGATGTCTGTCTAACCTGCTCTTAAATATCTCCAGAGATGGAGATTCCACAACCTCCCTAGGCAACTTATTCCTGTGTTTAACCACCCTGACAGTTAGAAAGTTTTTCCTAATGTCCAACCTAAACCTCCCTTGCTGCAGTTTAAGCCCATTGCTTCTTGTCCTATCTTCAGAGGCTAAGGAGAACAATTTTTCTCCCTCCTCGTGATGCCCTTTTAGATACCTGAAAACCGCTATCTTGTCCCCTCTCAGTCTTCTTCTTTCCAAACTAAACAAGCCCAATTCTTTCAGTCTTCCTTCATAGGTCATGTTCATTTTTGTTGCTCTTCTCTGGACCTTCTCCAATTTCTCCACATCTTTCTTGAAATGTGATGCCCAGAAATGGACACAATACTCCAATTGAGGCCTCATCAGCGCAGAGTAGAGCGGAAGAATGACTTATCATGTCTTGCTCACAACACTCCTGTTAATGCAGCCCAGAATCATGTTTGCTTTTTTTGCAACAGCGTCACACTGTTGACTCCTATTTAGCTTGTGGTCCACTCTGACCCCTAGATCCCTTTCTGCAGGACTCCTTCCTAGACAGTCTTTCCCCATTCTGTATGTGTGAGACTGATTGTTCCTTCCTAAGTGGAGTATTTTTCATTTGTCCTTATTAAACTTCATCCTATTTACCTCAGACCATTTCTCCAGATCATTTTGAATTATGATGCTATCCTCCAAAGCAGTTGCAACCCCTCCCAGCTTTGTATCATCTGCAAACTTAATAAGCTTACTTTCTATGCCAGTATCTAAATCGTTGATGAAGATATTGAACAGAACCGGTCCCAAAACAGACCCCTGCGGAACCCCGCTTGTTCTGCCCTTCCAGTAGGATTGTGAACCATTAATAACTACTCTCTGAGTACGGTTATCCAGCCAGTTATGCACCCACCTTATAGTAGCCCCATCTAAGTTGTATTTGCCTAGTTTATTGATAAGAATATCATGCGAGACCATATCAAATGTCTTACTAAAGTCTAGGTATGCCACGTCCACTGCTTCTCCCTTAGCCACAAGACTCGTTATCCTATCAAAGAAAACTATCAGATTAGTTTGACATGATTTGTTCTTTACAAATCCATGCTGGCTGTTCCCTATCACCTTATTATCTTCCAGGTGTTTGCAGATGAACTCCTTAATTACTTGCTCCATTATCTTTCCTGGCACAGAAGTTAAACTGACTGGTCTGTAGTTTCCTGGGTTGTTCTTATTTCCCTTTTTATAGATGGACACTATATTTGCCCTTTTCCAGTCTTCTGGAATCTCTCCCGACTTCCATGATTTTTCAAAGATTATAGCTAAAGGCTCAGATACCTCCTCTATCAGTTCCTTGAGTATTCTAGGATGCAGTTTATCAGGCCCAGGTGACTTGCAGACATCTCACTTTTTAAAGTGATTTTTAACTCATTCTTTTTTTATTTTATCTTTTAAACCTACCCCCTTTCCGCTAGCATTCACTATGTTAGGCATTCCTTCATCATCAGAATTCTTGGTGAAGACCAAAACAAATGGTTCTTTGAGATATGTGTTCCTGTGGGTGCTCCACTACTGTCCTTTCTTCCCCTCTACTTGGAGTCCTTTATCGGATTTCAGGTAGAAAAGGAACAGAGGGAACCTCGCGCTACACACGGACCTAACAGACAACAACAGCGCGAGATGGCGAGTGCGCAGGAGCAGTGTGGGAGGCACTGCTAGGCAAAAATCTCTGATCACCAGCGTGAGGCTGCACTGAGACCTGAGTGGGACACCCACAGGGACACACATCTCAAAGAACCATTGTTACCGCACAGGGTGAGTAACTTCTTCTTCATCAGCCGTTAATATTATACGTAGTGTTACCTGCGTCTCTTTTTAGTTTAGCTAGAGTGTGGATTATTGCTAGGTCTGCATAGGTCCCCGGAAAAATTAACTTCCAGTCTTATATATTCTAAAAATGAGTCAAGTTAGGGCCAAATATATTTGAGTCATCGGTGGACAGAAATACATTGTCATCTATGTGTTGAAAGCTTATGTAGAGAGACACTGTTGTGAATCTTTTAAAAAAGACTAATTTTAAAATATTCCTGTATTTGGTAGAGCATCTTGTAAATGTTTTCTTCTCTGCATTCGTCTCTGAAACTAAAAAAAGAAAACAATACATGCAGATCCATCTCTGTAAAGACGTCAGTGGTTCAGCAAGTTAGTAAAACTAACATTAGTTAAAAACAAAAGTGAAGTAGGAATACTTTCTTAAACAAGCCACCTAAACTGCTTGAGTTCTTCCTCCTTAGCGCTGGCTATATCCTATCATTCCTTCTTTATGTGGAGAATATTGAAAACATGCACCATGAGACATTGGCTTTGTTTCATACATGTCTCCAATAAGGTTGATTTGTCGCCACACTTTTGCTCTTTCTTTGAAAATACTCAAATAGCATTACCTGGGCACATGAGGTTAATGTATGGGAGACATGCTAGCTCTCTATCTAATGACACTTGGATAACGGGCTACCACATGAAATCATTCTGTAAGGTGTTTACAGCATTACAGCCTTCATTGGCATGTAAATTCACATAGGGTACAGGGATCAGCTGAGGCGGCATTTCAAAGGGGCAGTGCGGCCCCTAGATAGTCAACTAGTCTTTAACAGCCTTACTGTGAGGGGAACCAGTTTAAAAACCAGCTCCCCTCGTGGACCATCTGCCTGTCACCCCATGCTGCTGCGTCTGATAAAGAGGCAGCAGCACGGGGTGGCAGCAGACCCTGTCCGGGGTAGGGGGGTCTGTGCTCCTGGACCCAGCATGACCCAGAACTGATCTGGGCTGCTTGCTAGCCTGGCTCCTAATACACTTTAAATGCAGAGGTAGGTCCCTGACCCATTGCAAGCCAGCACTGAGCCAGGTTGCTGGCCATCTTGATAAAAAATGTACTTGTGGGGAAGGGGGGAAATGCATGTAGTCTATAGCATTAACCTACAAGCTTTTGCTTATCGGTTAATCAACTACGCTATTACATCCCTACTCAAAACATGAAACTTACTGTATGTGGTCAGCTATATAGTGAACTGTTTTATTTAATCTTTTTAATGGCAAATGCATGAAACATACATTTACAGAAAGGATTGTCAATAACAAACTCCTTTTCTGGATTGTTGTTTTTTCTTTGCTATAAATGGAAGAAATTAATCTTGAGGGCTGCATTTAATAATAGAAGGCAGAAGAATTCAGACAGAACTGACTTATGTAGTGCCATAAAATTATACGAATGGCCATACTGGGTCAGACCAGGGGTCCATCTAACCCCAGTATCCTGTCTTCTGACAGTGGTCAGTCCAGGTGCTTCAGAGAGAATGAACAAAACAGGTGGTCATTGAGAGATCCATCCCCTGTCATCTACTCCCAGCTTCTGGCAGTTAAGAGGCCGGGGACACCTAGAGCATTGGGTTGCCTCCCTGACCATGAACTTATCCAATTCTTTTTGAACCCTGTTGTGTTTTGGCCTTCACAACATCCTCTGGCAATGAGTTCCACAGGTGCTTTATGTGAAGTTGTGATAAACTTGCTACCGTTTCATTGGGTGATTCCTGGTTCACGTGTTGTGAAGAAGTAAATAATACTTGCAAGTTCACTTTCTCCACATCATTTGTCATTTTATAGACCTTTGATCATATCCCCCTTAATCATTTATTTTCCAAGCTAAAAAGTCCCAGTCTTTTTAATTTTATATGAAAATAATTCCATACTCCTCCTCATTTCTGTTGATCTTCTGTGTAACTTCTCCAATTCTAAGACATCGAGATGACTAGAACTATCTGCATGATTCAAGGTGAGGGTAGACCGTAGATTTATATCCGGGGTGGGCAAGATACAGCCCGCGGGCCAGATCTGACCCACCAAGCGTTTTGATCCGGCTTGCACCCACCCTTGCGTCAGGGAGCAGCACCACTCCATGCGGCTAGCTTCTTCCTGTGGCGCTCTGTGGTGCGGGAAGGGAGAGGGTTCAATGCACTCGTCCCACCCCCAGCAAAAATCTCTCAACTCTTACTGACTGGAAACCAGTTTCCAGCCAATAGGAGCTTTGAGATTTTGCTGGGGGCAGGGACAGGGTGGAAAGCCTCTCCCTTCCAGCAGTGCAGAGAGCCAGGTGCACAGCCAGCCAGCAGTCTGGGGCTGCTGGGAGAGTGGGGGGGAACCCTGCCTGAGTGTGCTGCTGACCGGGAGTTGCCTAGGTAAGCACCTCCTGGCCAGAGCCTGCCTCTGGCACCCCACCCCTCCCATCCTCCAACTCCTTCCCAGACCCTGAACCCCCTCCTAAATTTTTCCCCAGGCCAGAATCCTCTCCTGTACCCATATCGCCTCCTGGATCCTGAACCCCAATCCCCTGCTCCAGGTCACAACCCAAACCCTCTGTACCCACCTCCCTCCTGCCCCAGGTCACAACTCCCCTTCTCCAGACCCTGCTTCCCTCCTATATCCCTCCCCCAGGCCAGAATCCTCTCCTGCACCCATACCCCCATCAGACCCTGCACCCCAATCTCCTGCCCCAGGTCACAACCAGTGTTCCCTCTAATTTTTTCCATTCATGTGTGGAATAAATGTTATGCGCACTGAGGCATGTGCAGATGTGCACCGCCAGTAGAAACACCTGCTGCCGGCTGTTGTCAGCGGTGGGCGCTCTGCTAATCAGGTGGGTGGCATTTTAAAATCTCCTGGGTGGCTGCCCAAGCACTCACCTTAGAGAGAACACTGGTCACAACCCCCTCCTTCACCCAAACTCCTGCTCCTGCACCCTAGTCCCCTACCCTGAGCTCCCTTCTGCACCCAGCCTCCATCCCAGACCCCACAGCCCCTCCACAGAAAAGTGCAGTCCTTGACCACTTACCAAAGTCTTGGAGTGGCCCCCATCAAAAATGATTGCCCACCCCTGATTTATCTAGTTGCATTATGGTATTTTGTCAATTATCTATCTCATGGTGTTTTCAGGACCCATAGGTTAAAGGCATTTCAGAGCGGAAATTTCTTTGTTGAGCTGTCACTAGATGGCACTCTATACATTGAGATCTGTAGGGCTTTGTTTACATGTGTCCAAATTACTGTACTTTAAAAATGGAAATAGAATAGACAGGAGTTTTAGATTGGTTACTTTCTCTTACAAGCTTCTAATAGAAGAGATGTCTAATACAGTTACTGAGCAAGTCTATTCTAAACTTTTAAAAACAAGGGGATGAGTGAACTAAAGAACATTCAGGTTCTAAAGAAGTAATTTAGTTGAAGCAACTCAATCTGAATGAAAAAGTCAAAGAAAAGTATATTTTCACTAAATAAAAATCTTCAATTTGTGGCTGACTAATCTTTTCATTTCACCTTTAGGAAAGATTTGAAGCACTTTTCACGATATATGATAACCAAGTTACATTCCAGTTGTTCAAAAGCTTTAGAAGAGTCAGGATAAATTTCAGCAACCCAGAGGCAGCAGCAAGAGCACGGATAGAATTGCACGAGACAGACATCAGTGGGAAAAAGCTGAAGCTGTATTTTGCACAGGTATGATGCAATATATAGATGCTCTAAATGTACCCTTATCTCCTCTCCATTCTGTATGTATTTATGGGCTCTCATTCCTGACAGGATTCTGACCATACACACATGCATCCTTTCTCCACCTCAGTGAATCTACACATTAGGGACTCTTTTTCCACATGCAGATTATGCAGCTCTGTAATTGGCCATAAGGGTCACTCTTGAGTGACAAAGCTCTTCCCTGGTCCACAAGCTAAATGCACTCCTTTTCTTAAGTGCAGTCCAGAATCGCCTCTCCAAAGATACTGGGTCCGTGTACAGATTTGGTTGGATTACTGCCTCAGCATGTGTTCTATATGGTACCAAGGTCACTGCCAGCATCTAACAAAATAAATAACTAGAAACAGTTGGAAGAAATTGGGGGGTGGGAAATACTTGGTCACAAAATTTTTACTAATGCTATGAGAGGAATCTCCATATGGAATAGTTTTTCCGAGGAAATGTTACAAGTTCTGTTGCTTGTGACTTTTAAAGTGAGGCTGAATAAAACACTAGAATAGTGTTGTGAAGAGCAGTCCTACATTGGAAGAGAGCAATACCTCTTCCTTCTATCCCTGCTGGATCCTCTCTAGTCTAACTTCTGTGATTCTGTTGGGGTGGTGGTGTTTCTGCAGGTCCAGGTGTCCAGTGAAGTAGGAGAGAAGTCCTACCTCCTTCCCCCAGAGCCTGTCAAACAGTTCCTGATATCGCCTCCTGCATCTCCACCAGTTGGGTGGAAGCAGAGTGAAGATGCAACTCCTGGAATAAACTATGACTTACTCTGTGCTGTTTCCAAATTGGGTCCAGGTAAAAATGTTCTCTTGCTTTTGTTGCTGGTCAGCTTTAGAAATGCCTGCTCAGTAGCTTTCTTCACCTCTCTAGGAAAAAAGTGGAGTGTGGACACAGATCTCCTGGTTACTCCTGCCTGGCTACTTGTAGGGACAAAATGGTTCAATGCTTTTTCTGCCAATTTCTTAATTGATTGAGGGAACATCAGTGCTGAGCAATGTGCTGGATTGGATGCTCTTCAGCTAGAGATACATAGTGACTTAATTTTGCCACTGAAATCTCAGTGTATACTTAGTTGAATGAGAAGAGCAATTTAGTAAGTTAGTTATCTACCGTAGCTATTTTCTAGGGTGCCAGTCGGTGCCATATTTAGACATGGCCACCATGAAATTTAACTGTCAAACCTTTTAATTGACCTTTCTGGGGATTTTGGCATTTCTTTTCCCTGACAACAGACACTCCAGTTATGTGCTTTGCTATTGACTTGAAGTGTAACTTTGATCAAAAATCCTTTTCCCTTCCGCCATCTCCATTTGTTCATTTGTAAAATGCATAAAGTAATAACATGACTGACTTTGGGGAGTGGAGAAGATGAAGCTTAATGTTTGCAAAGCACTTTTTAGATCCTCTGATGAAAGGTGTGGTAGAACTGCATACTGTAAATGATACTGCTTCAGTTTCGTATGCCCATTAAGAAATAGCTATAAACCCTTTAACATTGCATGTAAATTTGTTTCCATTTCTCCCTCCAAAATATCGCTAAGTATTTAGTATGCAGAGAGCACAATTTACGAAATATGGTGGCAGTGTAATTTCAGAACACGTAAGCAGCACCAGTCAAATCATGTATGAAAATGGACTAAACTAAAGATAAAAAGGAATTAATGGCCTCTTTAGATTTTTGTCAGAGGGGTAACCGTGTTAGTCTGTATCTGCAAAACCAAGGAGTCCTGTGGCACCTTAAAGTCTAACAGATTTATTTGGGCATGAGCTTTCATGGGTCTTTGCCCACAAAAGCTTGTGCCCAAATAAATCTGTTAGTCTTTAAGGAGCCACTGGACTCCTTGGGTTTTTTTTAGAATTTTAGTACATCATTTACTGTGAATAATAATGGAAACATGTTTTGAAATAAAAAAGACACTGAATTATTTTTATTTCTTGTAATATGCTTTTTACAGGTTGGTTACTTTGACTTTAATTGTCAAACTTCTTAACTTGCTTTTTCTTTGTGTTGTGCTCGATAGGAGAGAAATACGAGCTTCATGCGGGAACGGAGTCTACTCCTAGCGTAGTTGTTCACATTTGTGAAAGTGAAACAGAGGAGGAGGATGAAATTAAAAATCCCAAACAGAAAATTCTACAGACGAGGCGCCCAGAGCCTCCTTCGACAATACTAAATGAATCTAAACCATTTGATTGTGCACTGGAAATAGGGGGTACCATGCACTGTTAAGTCTTGTGATGCTATAAATTATCTATTTGGGGATATTAAATTAATACATGTATTGATATCGTATTTGCTGCATTATATATGGTAGCAGGAGACTTTACTTGTAATTGTCTCTCATGTTCAAGTTCTTAGGTGCCAATATTCTAAACAGCACTTGAATTTTTAAGCACTAACACCCCACACCTGAAATGTAGCAAATCCACCAGATTGAAAATAATGGCAAAACAGGAGAGGTTATTTATTTGAAGATATGTTACATTTTCTTAATATTGTAAAGCGTGATGTACCAAATGCTAAAACAGTATCTTATTGATACCATCTACAATATTGGTTACAAAAATAGTTTATTATATAAGGGTCAAATATGGTATTTTTTTTGTACTGGTACAAAAGCTTGTAATTCATATTTTAAATGTAAGTGTAATACAGTATGCACTAAAATTCCTCCACAAATTGGCCCATTTGTGAAAGTGTTCCAGTTAGTTTTCTCAGAAATGCCAAATGCTTTTTATTTTAAAGGTACCTTTATGATTTGACATGAGGCACAAATACATGTGCGGAATTAAATAAGTTGTAGTTGGCAGAACTACAATTAGAAAAAACAAAGAGGGGAAACCATAGAGCACTTGGAGGCAGATGGAGTTTGCCCCCAAAAGCTCTTGTACTGCTGTTGGGTGGTGGTCTTACACTGATAAGTACAATTGTTCGCTTTGACAATTGATTAAAATAAAACGGACTTATAGTATGTTGAGTGAAACATGGTTTCAGCTATAGAATGTTAAGCCTTCAGCCCTCTCGGACAATACTGTAATGTCCCTCTGTACCAGAAAGTCTGATTGTGATGTTAGGGGTGTGATGTTAGGGGATGAGAGGTCCAGGGTTAGTTTTTAACTTTTGCTCCTAAACTTTTACAGTTTGCTTCCTTTTTTTAAAGACAATATGTTGCTAGGATGGTTAAATCAGTCTCCACTCTGTTCTTATTAAGGTTGCACTCCTGCATAGTATTCTGATTAAAAACATGGTATTTTTCATGGCACCCTGTATGTTTTGATGACACATCTGCAACTTTTGAAATAGGAAGCACCTTTTGAAACATACATCTGTGGTTTTGTGAAGTTCTGTGTTAAGTGTTTTAGAAGGAGGAAATATGCCTCAGTATAGTGGCACATGCTCCTATGGTTTTATGCTATTTTATAAGCAACCTTTTTTAGCCTACACAGATTTTTTTCTATAAAAATAGTTTAAAAATTCTTTGTGAACAAACTAGGCTGTTTAGATTCATATTTGATTCTGTACATAAATCTCTCTGATATTGGCCTTTACCCACATCATGATACTGTTTTTTTAAATTATGTATAAAGTGTTTATTGAATTCTCAAAACATTTGACTTGATTGACAGCAAGAGAATGCATTAATGGAAATAACTTCAAACAGGCATGGTAGACCTCAATATTGTGTGAACTATTAATTCTTTCCTGCCATCAACTTAAAGTTGCAAAATGGGATCCTGCAGGCAGGTCCTCATTTTGGAGACAGGAATGGTATGCCTATAAAGGGGAGAAACAAGAATAATCTTTCCTTTTATGTGTTTTGTGTGTATTAGCACAACATTAATGTAGCTCTTTATTATAACATAAGAACTGGGGGGGGGTCACCAAATTAAATTAATAGGTATCAGGTTTAAAACAAACAAAAGCAAGTTTTTCTTCATGCCACGCACAGTCAACCTGTGGAACTCCTTGCCAGAGGATGTTGTGAAGACCAGGACTTAAACAGGATTCAAAAAAGAACTAGATAAATTCATGGAGGTTAGGTCCATCAATGGCTATTCACCAGGATGGGTAGGAATAGTGTCCCTAATCTCTGTTCATCAGAGGCTGGAAATGGATGATAGAAGGATCATGTGATGATTACCTGTTCTGTTCACTTCCTCTGAGGCATCTGGCATTGGCCACTGTCGTCAGACAGGATACTGAGCTAGATGGACCTTTGGTCTGACCCAGTATGGCTGTTCTTATGTTCTTATCAAGCCATTCAAAGTCTAGATTCTCTTTTTCTCTATTCCCCACCTCCACTTGCAAACCTGTGTTATCAGTAGGGGCTTGTGCATTTTAAAATACCAGAATCAGTTTGGAATTTTCTGTAACGTTCTGTTTTTGTTGGTTGTTCATTTACCCTCTAGCAAATATTGTTGTGAAGTGGAAGGAATTCCATCTTATAAGGCAAATCGTCAGGTCAGTAATGCTATTGTGAAAGTTGCTTGTGTGCAATGTATGACTTGCATTCCAGCATAAAAGGTCCATGGTGTGCAAAAAGACATGGAATAAAAATAATATAGTGCCAGTCACTGTGTTCCATTAATTGTATCCAAGTTGGACCCACATGGAATATGTAATTTGTCATTTTTGGAAGCTAGGGATCATAGCAAATCTGTATGCTTTCAAACTGAATGAATTGTCGATGTCTAGGGTATGGGTGGGGAACCTAAGGCCTGGGGGCTGGATGCAGCCCCTGGCTTCCTGAATCTGGCTCCCAAGGGTCATGCCCCCTCCCCAGCATTGGGGAGCCCACACTGGTGCTCCGCTCCCTCCCCTCTATCTCACCATAGGGCTGGAGTACACAAAATGTACTAGGTTGGGCCCCCCCTAGGCTCTGGTGTGAGGCAAATGTGGAGAGTGTCCTTCTTCTCAGTTGACTATTGACTTACTCTAGTTTGTGGCTAGACTGACTGCTTAGCTGCAAAGATAACAACGCTGTCTCACAGAATGAAACGTGGTTGGAGAACACCAGGTAGATGAGAGACTCAGCACAGCTTGGTTGAGGACAGTGGAGCTATGGCATTAGCTGAGCATCTGGACCATCTACTGAATGATCAGATTATAAATGTAAGGAGTTTTCCAAACTATTACAAAAACAATACTAGAAAGCACTGAAGCTAATTGCTAGTGCTGCAGTGCTATGCGAAAGGTTCATTGAAGAGCTGAGAAGAGCTATAGTTTTTCCCAGTTTGGATCATTCATATGTCCCCTGGCTCAGATAATAGTAACTTTTGCAACCTGTGTAAATCATTTAACGAATGAAGGCTCTTTCTCAGTCTCTCAAGGGACTCCATTTGTGAATACTCTTTGGAATTAAAACAGACCGCATATGATTTGTAAGAGGCAATGCAAAAGGAATAGATAGACAGTATTTACTAACCTGTTCTCCCATTTGTATTGGACTGAGGCTACGCAATTAGCAAGCTCACCCAAAATGGTGCTTTTTTTAAATCCTGCAACCACAAGGTAGGAAGTATGAATCCATATGAGGTTTCACATTGTCCATCTGTCCTCTGCCTTGGTATTTATGGTTCTCTTCTTCATTGTATCTGAGCATCTTACACTCAGTAATGGATGTTATCCCTCTAACACCCCGGTGAGGTAGGGAAGTAACATTATTCCCATTTTACAGATGGAAGAGCTGAGGCACAGGGAAGATTGAGTAAACAATGTCAGTTTCCCCTCCATCCAATATCAATTTTCATTTCACCTTCCTGGTCTTTCCTTCAGCCCATATTTTGCTTTATTTAATCAGTGAAATGGGTTTTACTTTCTCACCACTCAGTTCCCTGGCAGCAACAGTTCATTTTACACGTGCTGAATTCTTTTGTCAGACTGGGAACGGAACAACTCAGATACATATTCACACACAAGAAAATTGCAATGGTTTTAAGTGTGGAATTTTGTATATCAGAGCACTTTTGTGTGTCTAAAAACAAGGTTTTTGTGACTGGTTATGTATTCTGCCGGCCAGTTGTCATCACAAAGTCTACCTGCATGGCTTCTAATATGTACATCCTTTTACAAAGAAACTCACTATATCCTGTCTAACTCCTGGACTTCGTAATGTCTTCTGTGTAACGTACATTTTTATGGGAGGGTTCTGTGTCTGTCACTGTTTAAAATGTTGACTTTGAACAGATCTGGACTTCAAAGAGATCGGATCTATTAATTTTTATTAATCAACTATTTTTAAGACCTAAAAATTACACAAAGGATTAATTTGAGAAGCAAGAAGAATACATCAGTTTAGAACAGCTGATGTTTGTTGTCCTACTTCACTCTCTTGCTGCTGCTTTGTGTGAAGTGTTATAGTTCCAGAAGTATTGAAGTAAATTCCAGCTGTTGATCATATGACAATTTGTTCTCTAGAAATATGTTTTTCTTGCACTCGTGATTTCTGTACTGGTTGGTCTTTGCCTAAATCTTCCATCACTTTCATGTCAGTGTGTGACCGTTTAATTCAATAACATTCTTCATGAATTGAAAGTACAGTCAGCTTTTCCTAGATGCAGTTTTTGCCTCGTGTGTCCTATATTTTAGGTGTACATTGCCATTTTTGTCCACCTGTTGATGAGTGGTGTGTCTGTATTCTCAAAACAAACTACAATAACATGCACTCCGTATTGTATTTGATGTGACAATCCAAGCTGTGGTCCACATAGACTGGCTAAATATGACCATGCTATGTTGCTCTGACAACAAAGTCTATAATGTTCTGTAAAGATGGCAAAGCAGAATGTGTGGTTTGGGGTTTTTTGAAACTTTTGTGATTCCTAGTAAGTTTTTTGTTTTTCAAAACTAAGAAATAAAATTCGTTTATTTTTGTTTTTTAAACTCACTGAAGGAGACTTCTTTCTACCGTGTGTATGTGTGATGTCAACATTCCCCATGTCAGACTACCCTGGGGTTGATATTACTGTTTCAATATTGTGGTTCCAAGTAAGTGCCTCTCCTGGACTTTTCAAATGGGAATGGCTAACCTCTGCTTTAGCTGTTGAGAGAGGAAGGACGGTCCAGTGGTTCGTGCACTAAGTTATAATGTGAAAGACCTGGGTTGATGTCCCTGCATGGTCATGCATGACCGTGGGCATGGCACTTAGCCTCCCATAGACTTGTCTGTAAAAGAGGGATCAGAGCACCTCACAGGGATGTCGAGGATAAATCCATTCAAACTCACGTGTGGCTCAGATACTACGTTACGTGGGCCATATAAATACGATACAGTACCGCCCTTTAGATTTGGAATGGTGTGTGGAGACGGTCAACTTTTAATATATGGGAGAGGCACCTGGAAGTTGGATAGATGCCCTTTAATGTCTCAAATCTAGCTCAGTCAAATAAACATGCACAGATCTAGCTGTTAGAGAGAACAGCTCTCAGATTGCAGGGGGGCAGAGAGGTTAGTAACTGAGCAGCTGAGTTAGTGGCAGAGGGGATTGGGGCTGATTGTCTCTGGGACAGGCGCGTGCTGAGGGAGTGGGGTGATGGTCTCATGTAGGAAGGTGTGTCGATAGGTTTTGCTTGGGGAATGTTGTGGTCTGTTAACTGTTTGTCTTCCTATGAGATTGGAGAGACGACAGTGGGCTTTCCCCTGGTCTTTGTGTTAGCCCATGCCCTTTAGCCAAAGCTTGTAGCATCAGAACTGCGGTGGGTGGGTGGGTGCCGGGTGCCATCCCTCATTTGGTGCATGTGAGATGCTCCAGGGAGAATGGAGAGCTGGGGATTATTGTCTTTTTTCTTAAGGGGGATGGAAACTGTTGTCCTATGAGGGTGAGATGGTCTGTGAGGAGGGAGATATTGGATGGCAAATGCCCTATTTTTTAACCCTAGGAGGAAAAGATTGTGAGGGGATGGTGAAAATTCTAGGCAGAAGCAGCTTGTGTGAAGTAACCCACCGTGTACACAAAGCCAATGCACCAGGGTCTACACATTGGCTGCTGAGTTAGAATTAAAATGTTGGTTTTGATCCATAAATCCCTAAATGCCCTTCAAGCTGCCTGCTTGCAAAATTGCCCCTCTCCTAGGGCTGTACTCTCTCTCCCCCTACCCCAGGCTTCTGAGCCCCAACTGTGATGTCTTGCAGCTTGAGCCATCCTTTTTGGGTAACAAATCTGAGAAACTGTTCCAGATGGAGGTGCTTTTAAGGGAGGGTTTAGAACAATTTGATAAATGAAACATGGTTGGAAGACTGATACTGGGCTAGATGGACCACTGGCCTGACCACTATGTCCGTTCTTACGCTCTTCACATCCAAGCAGCATCGACGCAGTGATTTTTGGCATGCTAGCGCGAGCCCTACCAGCACAAGCTTGTGGACCGAGGCTGGGAGGCGTAGGTAATGACTTTGGTTTGCGGTCAAGGATAAGAATGTGTGAAAATTGAGCAAACCTTTCCCCTGAGAGTAGTCTTTCTCATGAGGGCTAAACCAGCATGTTCCTCCATGCCAGTTTGGGGCATGAGGAATCTTGCTGCTTTTAGTGCAGAAAAAACTAGAAAATAAAAACTTTGATCCCCACCACCACCTCCACTCATGCCTCCAGTGCCAACTTCCATTTGCTGGCCGAGAAAAGGTGCCAAGTAAACCCCACTAGGCTGGTCTTTGCCGTGAGAGCAAAAAGAGATTTAGTCTGCCAGGTAAAGGAATAACGGTGCTGGGTCCTGCCGTGAGGGCAGGGGACTGGACTCCATGACCTCTCGAGGTCCCTTCCAGTCTAGTATCAGAGGGGTAGCCGTGTTAGTCTGAATCTGCAAAAGCGCCGAGGAGTCCTGTGGCACCTTACAGACTAACAGAAGTGTTGGAGCATAAGCCCCAATCTGACAAAGTGGATCTTTGCCCACGAAAGCTTATGCTCCAGCACTTCTGTTAGTCTGTAAGGTGCCACGGAACCCCTCGCCGCTCTTCCAGTTCTAGGGTTCTATGAACTCAGCGCGGCCCCTCAGCACATAATGTGAGAGTGCCGCCAGGAAACGAGTCTGTTAATGTCAACAGGTGTGACCTAGGTTTCATGTTTACTATGTTCACAGCAAGCAAAGCCAAATGAATTGCAGACGTATGGCAATTAAAATTGTGCACTTCACCTTCATTGTTAACAGTGGGGTTGTTGAATTCTTCCTAATACAAAATTATTCTTGTATTAGAATAGTTAGTCTTGACAGTCCAAGACTACTTTCCAGAGCTTTTTCTCACCAACTAACTTCAGAACAGACACGTTTTGCTGACCTGGCTTTGTGTCTGCCTTTTTCAGACACTTAGTGTAAATTCATCCATGATCAGCTTTGTGGACAACATCAAAATTTGGAGCGGTAACTACCATAAAGAAGGATGGAAGCGAACTGCAAAGGGAGCTGGAAAGATTAGCGCAATGGATGAGGAGACAGTCAGTCTGAATAAAAGTAGGTCCTACACCTGGGAAAATGCTGCCCTGTTACTAGTGGGGGCAGGGGGAAGAGCATAATCAAGGAACAGCATCACTTTTGAGTGTAATGTTAAAATCATGGAACAGGAACAGAGCTCTCCTGTGGCTGCGTGGAGGGGTGAGATCAGGATTGGGAGGATCTCAATGGAAACTGAGCACCATGATGTTAAATGTCGGGTTAGCTATTGTAACAGGGTGGCGGTTCCTAAGGCCCCGTCAGGATATGCTAAGTAGAGGCAGCTCCAGATGCTGAAGGAGGAACCAGGGACTGGGAGTCTGGACTGGAGGGTCCTGGAGGGATATCCTGGTAAGAATCAGTCTCCAGACGAAGTTTGAGTTACATTTTCTGTTGTTGTTGCTCTTCAGGTGACCAGTTAAAAGCCTCTCAAAGGCACAAAAGGCATCTAAGCTCCTAACTCCCATTGACTTTCACTGAGAGTGTGGCACCTCATTTAGATTAAGCTGTTTGTGACCGAACAAGTGTGCAGTGCTTCACTCAACAGGTCCCTGATTCCAGTTGGCTCTGAAGTGCTACAATAGTACAGTTAAATAACAAATTGTCCGTGAAATTCTCCCCCAAAGACACCCCCAGGACGCGGGAGTGTTTGGATTCCATATGGGGTGGGCATTGGAAAAAAAAAAAGCACTTTGAGACCTCCCGGTAACATTTCGGTATAAAAGCTAGGCGTTATTACACACTCCTCAAAGCATGTTGAGAATGTCACTTGTTTACAGCTTATAAATTGTGATGAAACCATTATGAAAATGTAATCGTCCACAGACAGGTGGGCGAGTTGGGAAAATGTGGTTACTGTACTACTAGAACTGTCCATATGAGAGGCAACATGGGTGGGTCAATTTTTTATTGGACCAACTTCTGTTGGAGGAAGTGACAAGCTTTTAAGCTTCCCAGAGCTCTTCCTCCGATCTAGGGAATGTAAAAATGTCCATGCTAAATACAAGATGGACAAAATGTTTAAGCATAAGTGGTTTACGTATGTTATAGGAGACCACTTAAAATGAAGCGGGCAATTAACAACTTTCTTGGTCCTAAAACTGCAGAGTCATTCGTTGCCCGCTTCATTTTAAGTGGTCCAAGATAAGTGCAAACCCCTTGTACCTATTCCATTTTGTCTTTAGCTTGCACATGCTGAGTACCTTATCTTCCCCACGTAGGAGGAAGAGCTCTGTCAAGCGCAAAAGTTTGTTCCTTCTACCAACAGAAGTTGTCCCAGTGAAAGATACTGCTTCACCCTCCTGGGATCAACACAGCATCAACATCACTCCAGAGAAGAATGGGCAGTGTAACATTAGCCTGTAACAGAATTTGAGCCCACACGCTCCTCCCACACACACCAAGCTAGACATGTCTCCCTGTTAGCATATTGAGAGACTGAATTCTGCATTCCATTCCCTTTTGGAAACCATTTTGCACTGTCATGTGTTCTAACCACTAGATCATGCTGCCACCTTAATTTAACTATTTAGTGGATCAAGGGAAGACTGGAAAGTAAGGCAGTGTTTCCACATTAAATTAGCCAGCAGAAAAAGCCTGTAAACCATTGTGAATGAACATTGAAATAATTTGTTTATTATTTTAAATTCTATAGAAAGTGCATTCCTTTTGCTCACGTGAATGTCAGCACGGTTTGTTTTGCGAAGGGCCCTGTTGTGCGAGGTACTGCATAACCAGGAGGAGACAAATCCCGGCCCCAAAGATTTTACAGTCTGAAGATGCATTTGTCAGAGGAACTGAAGGGGGTTGGGTGTCTGGAAATTCAGGCTCCTCTGAAAATACCAACATAGATGGACAAGGGGTGACATGCACAAAGAAAGAAAGGGACGTATTCGTGTTCACATAGCTGGTCAGTAGCAGAGCGAGAAACAGAACTCGAGTCTCTGCCTCTAGTCCCATTCTATTGCAGCTAGGTCATGCTGCCTCCCTTGTAGCTTAGTGAAATTCAGACATCCTAAACCAAAACATTAACTAGAGTTAATTAATGAGTACCAATCTGCCCCCTGCTTTTTGATCTTCATTTTCTCTCTCAACTCAAGCCAATACTAACATACTTAAATGGGTGTTTTTTGGAATGAGTAGGTCTGCAGTGAACCACCAAGGGTGCAGTCCTTTCATAGGTCAGTGCTGTGAGAAAACTAGCCATGCCCCTGAAGAATTGTCTCCCTCACAGATAACTGACAAATATTTACCAAGATCTGTCCAGGTTAACAAAGTATATGGCCTGGGAAGAGAGACTTCAAGGAACAGTAAGCGCTGGTTTGTTTTAAGAACTTCTAAACATGGATTCTGCCTTCACAAGCCTGTCGCTGCTGCTGGTGTTCAGCTTCTTTCTTGTCACTGAGCAGTCTCCGCCAAAAAGGCCTGAAGCATAAAATGTTCCCACTTATTCCTTCCTTCCCTGGGAATAAATTATTCCATAAACCTTCTAAATGGGGTGGTGGCTCTCTGCACTGGCGGGGAGATGCATTGTCTTTCACTCTCTTCTGCTTATTTGGGTTTTGTTGCTGGGATCAGGTAGTGCTTTGAAAGAAATAGATTTCAGAGTTTAGTGCTCCTGTGGCGGGGGGGTCATTGTGGAAAGGACCTAAGCAAACAGCTCCCGCTCCTTTGGGGAACTTGCAGAAGAACTTGCCTTTGCTAGTCTGGACAGGAGCCACACACCTCGCTGCCTGTGACTCTCTGCTCCTACGTGGGTTTCCATAGCACCTGCAGCGTATCGTCCTACACTTCTCCTGGCCAGTGCTGGAGGGGAGCTGAGCACCCGCAACTACGCTTGTGGGGACATTGAATTCAAGAGAGTTGAGGAGCTGCTAGGACTTCACAGGGTTGGACTCTTAAACAGCTACTCACCTGCTCTGTTCCAGCAGGACCAAATGGTTTTCTTTCCTCTCCTGTGCTGTAGGCTGCTTTGCAATTAGCTAATCGCAGAGCATTGGTCTGAGGTCTTGTCGACATGTATGGCAGCGCATAGGTTATGAATAGCTGCACACAGTGAAAGGCCGGCTGTGTCCACACTTATCGCTCACTTTAGTGAAAGGCCGGCTGTGTCCACACTTATCTCTCACCTCAGTGAAAGAGCGGCTGTGTCCATGCTTATCACTCACTTTAGTGAAAGGCCGGCTGTGTCCATGCTTATCTCTCACCTCAGTGAAAGAGCGGCTGTGTCCACGCTTATCGCACGCTGCAGTGAAAGGCTGTGGCAGTAGAATCATAGAATACTAGGACTGGAAGGGACCTCGAGAGTCATCGAGTCCAGTCCCCTGCCCTCACGGCAGGACCCAGTACTGTCTAGACCATCCCTGGTAGATGTCTATCTAACCTGCTCTTCAATATCTCCGGTGATGGAGATTCCACAACCTCCCTAGGCAACTTGTTCCAGTGTTTAACCACCCTGACAGTTAGAAAGTTTTTCCTAATGCCCAACATAAACCTCCCTTGCTGCAGTTTAAGCCCATTGCTTCTTGTCCGATCCGCAGAGGCCAAGGAGAACAATTTTCTCCCTCCTCCTTATGACACCCTTTTAGATACCTGAAAACTGCTATCATGTCCCCCCTCAATCTTCTCTTTTCTAAACTAAACAAACCCAAATTCCTTCAGTCTTCCCTCATAGGTCATGTTCTCTAGACCTTTAATCATTCTCGTTGCTCTTCTCTGGACCCTCTCCAATTTCTCCACATCTTTCTTGAAATGCGGTGCCCAGAACTGGACACAATACTCCAACTGAGGCCTAACCAGTGCAGAGTAGAGCGGAAGAATGAATGACTTCTCGTGTCTTGCTCACAACACACCTGTTAATGCAACCCAGAATCATGTTTGCTTTCTTTGCAACAGCATCACACTGCTGACTCATATTCAACTTGTGGTCCACTATAACCCCTAGATCCCTTTCTGCCATACTCCTTCCCAGACAGTCGCTTCCCATTCTGTATGTATGAAACTGATTGTTCCTTCCTAAGTGGAGCACTTTGCATTTGTCTATATTAAACTTCATCTTATTTACCTCAGACCATTTCTCCAATTTGTCCAGGTCATTTTGAATTATTACCCTATCCTCCAGATTAGTCGCAACCCCTCCCAGCTTGGTATCATCTGCAAACTTAATAAGCGTACTTTCTATACCAATATCTAAATCGTTGATGAAGATATTGAACAGAACCGGTCCCAAAACAGACCCCTGCGAAACCCCACTTGTTATGCCTTTCCAGCAGGATTGTGAACCATTAATAACTACTCTCTGAGTACGGTTATCCAGCCAGTTATGCACCCACCTTACAGTAGCCCCATCTAAGTTGTATTTACCCAGTTTATTGATAAGAATATCATGCAAGACCGTATCAAACGCCTTACTAAAGTCTAGGTATACCACATCCACTGCTTCTCCCTTATCCAAAAGACTCGTTATCCTATTAAAGAAAGCTATCAGATTGATTTGACATGATTTGTTCTTTACAAATAAATCCATGCTGGCTGTTCCCTATCACCTTGCCACTTTCCAAGTGTTTACAGATGATTTCCTTAATTACTTGCTCCATTATCTTCCCTGGCACAGAAGTTAAACTAACTGGTCTGTAGTTTCCTGGGCTGTTCTTATTTCCCTTTTTATAAATGGGCACTATATTAGCCCTTTTCCAGTCTTCTGGAATCTCTCCTGTCTCCCATGATTTTCCAAAGATGATAGCTAGAGGCTCAGATACCTCCTCTATCAGCTCCTTGAGTATTCTAGGATGCATTTCATCAGGCCCTGGTGACTTGCAGGCATCTAACTTTTCTAGGTGATTTTTGACTTGGTCTTTTTTTATTTTACCTTCTAAAACTACCCCCTTCCCACTAGCATTCACTATGTTAGGCATTCCTACAGACTTCTCGGTGAAGACCAAAACAAAGAAGTCATTGAGCATCTCTGCCATTTCCAAGTTTCCTGTTACTGTTTCTCCCTCCTCACTGACCAGTGGGCCTACCCTCTCCTTGGTCTTCCTCTTGCTTCTAATGTATTTATAAATAGTCTTCTTGTTTTCCTTTATTCCCGTAGCTAGTTTGAGCTCATTTTGTGCCTTTGCCTTTCTAATCTTGCCCCTGCATTCCTGTGCTGTTTGCCTATATTCATCCTTTGTAATTTGTCCTACTTTCCATTTTTTATATGACTCCTTTTTTATTTTTAGATCATGCAAGATCTCGTGGTTAAGCCAAGGCGGTCTTTTGCCGTATTTTCTATCTTTCCAACACATCGGAATAGCTTGCTTTTGGACCCTTAACAATGTCCCTTTGAAAAACTGCCAACTCTCCTCAGTTGTTTTTCCCCTCAGTCTTGATTCCCATGGGACCTTACCTATCAGCTCTCTGAGCTTACCAAAATCCGCCTTCCTGAAATCCATTGTCTCTATTTTGCTGTTCTCCCTTCTACCCTTCCTTAGAATTGTGAACTCTATGATTTCATGATCACTTTCACCCAAGCTGCCTTCCACTTCCAAATTCTCAACCAGTTCCTCCCTATTTGTTAGGATCAAATCTAGAACAGCTTCCCCCCCCTGGTAGCTTTTTCAACCTTCTGAAATAAAAAGTTGTCTCCAATGCAGTCCAAGAACTTATTGGATAGTCTGTGCCCCGCTGTGTTATTTTCCCAACATATATCTGGAGAGTTGAAGTCCCCCATCACCACCAAATCTTGAGCTTTGGCTGATTTTGTTGTTTAAAAAAAAGCCTCATCCACTTCTTCCACCTGGGTAGGTGGCCTGTAGTAGACTCCTAGCATGACATCACCTTTGTTTTGAATCCCTTTTAGCCTAACCCAGAGACTCTCAACACTTCCGTCTCCTAGTCCATCTCCCCCTCACTCCAAGTGTGTTCATTTTTAATGTATAAGGCAACACCTCCTCCCTTTTTTCCCTGTCTATCCTTCCTGAGCAAGCTGTACCCTTCCATACAACCATTCCAATCGTGTATTATCCCACCAAGTTTCTGTGATGCCAACAATGTCATAATTGTACTTATTTATTAGCACTTCCCATTCTTCCTGCTTATTTCCCATACTTCTCGCATTTGTATATAGACATCTAAGATCCTGATTTGACCTTGCCTCCCAGTTTTGCCCTGACCCTCCTTTCTCTCTGCCATTGTAGCCCACGCTCCCTCCCATTTCCGACCCATCTCCGACTCATCCTTTAGGAAAAGACTACACCAAATCTCTGCTGCTGGTACCTGTCACTGCAGTGGCAACAGCTGTGGCAGGGGACACACCAGGGAGAGAGACTACAGAGCTAGTTATAGCAGTGAAGGTGGGGGAGGCCCTGCAGGGATGCCCTGAGCGTGCAGGGGATGCCCACTAGGTTTCAGGCTCTCTGCTGCATTATGCTCCGTACCTCACTGTTTAGACTGGGGTCTGTACGCCGCGTGGAATGTAGATGCACCGAGGGCGTTAGTCCAGGGGAGCGCTCCCTACAGATTTGGTTCCAAGCGTTCACGTTACTCAGCACTTTCATCTAAGGATCGCTCAGTGCTCTGCTGACGTTGAGTCTGTTCATTAGCAGCCCCGTGAGGCCGGCCAGGATTGCCGTCTCCGTATTGCAGATGGACGTGAAGGGGCTTTTCCTTTTTTTAACAATAATCTGTGTTCAGTAACCCAGGTCATCCCAGGTTAAAAATGCATCTTTTAATGTGTGTTTTAATCTTAGTGGAAGTGAGGCCTGAAGGAACAGAAGTTTGACAGGGTGTAGATTCAACACAAGGGTTTATTACACACAGCGCTGGCGGAGTGTCACTTTGCTGTTAGGCTCCATGAGACTGCCCAACAGTGGATTACTATAGATTATATGGGGTGCCAATGGGCAGAGAGCAGCGACGGGGTGGGAGTTCCCGAGCCCCTGGATAGGTTCTAGCAGCAAGACAAAATTAGCACAATAAGCCAATAGTCTAAAAGATTGCATAATTGCTCCGCCCATGGCCCAGGTTTACATGTATGCTAATAAACAGGTGTTATGACTTAAGTGTCATTTTGCAGTAAATAGATTAAATCCTGATTTCAGGTCCATAGAAATGACAGGTGGCATCTCCCAGACAGGTTTGCTCGCAGGTACTGGATTGGCATCCGAGAGGGACGGATATCATTACTCATGCTGGCATGCTGACCGTCTCCCTTCCCCGAATGCTGGCTGGTATGTGGGGAGGATACACTGCTATCTCCTCCTGAACTTGTCAGGCAGACTTTCGAGGCTACTCTCAAAGAGTTATGTGTCTATAATTCACGATAAGGCCCCAACTACTGCCCTGCACCTGCGGTTCTGCTGTCTTAACTTGTTTCATGTCTAGTTGTACAAACAAGGCCCGTCTTTGCTTATCTCTGTTCCCCTTTTAGCCATGTTTTGTTCATTGTTAGCTAGGGCTCAGGCCAGGCCCATGAAGTTTGGGCATATGTGAAAGATTCTTAACAGAAACTATGGTCAAGATCTTGCATACATATTATTGGGATTTTGGCCCTTCAAGGCCATTTGTATTTTAGGGTTTTAACACCTGGTCCGACTCGTGTTAAAACTACACTTGCAGTGTTGGAAATCCAAACGTCTGCAGCGTTGTACGGGCACATTGGGAAAGTGAAATAAAGAGGAGAATATGAAACTGACCAGCTGAGTTCCACTGTCCAAATTGTCTGAAAGACAAAAAATTCAACAGCATAGAAGATTATAAAAAACATTTCCATTTTTATAAGCAATGTTTGTATTAGAGACAAAGGGAAAATGGCCCAATGACATGGGCGGTAGCCTGGGACTCAGAAGAGTTGAGTTCTAGTCCTGTCTCTATTGCTGATCTCCAGAAGGATCTTGGGCAAGTCCCTTCCCTTCTTTGAGTTCCCTAGTTGTGTCCTTTGTGAGTTTAGACCGTAAGCTCTGTGGGGCAGGGAGTGTGTCTTACTATGTGTGCGTACAGCGCCTAACACAGCAGGACCCAGGTTTCAGTCAGTCGTGACAGATAAGAAATAATATATAATAATAATAGATTATGCCATCTGTTGAATGACACAATATTCATTTGGACGATCTCTTGTAATAAACCAGAGAGAGATTAAATACGCTTACAATCGGCATTACCCTGAATTTGCCTGGCACTCCAGGAATAAGTGGAAGCCCATTTAAAGGTTTAAGCATGATCATTTCATTTGGCAACACATTCTAGATAATACAGCTCTTAGTAAGTTACCCTTTTCCTTACATCTTGCTTAATGTCTGTAAGTAAAGGCAGTACATTAGCCGTAGGCAATTTAGATAGAGAGAGAAGCCCTGTTCGCCAAGATCTGCAGCAAGATACTGAGAGTTCTCTCCACTCGCTAGCTTCAGTTGTACTGAGGAATGCTCAGTACCTGACAGGGTGGGGCCCATACTTCCTGACTAGGAGTTATCTCCTGCCCTTGGATAGCGTTTGGCTCTAAACAAACCACGTCGCCAAGCGTCCAATGTCAAATTAGAAGCTGAAATTGTCCAAGTTGAAGCCGGCATTAGCAGCTGATGTTTTGAATAGTGTCAATGACCTTGAAAGCAGAGATCTTAGAAGTTTAAGCAAGTTTAGGGACTGACCCTCTGTCACTGATTTTCACTGAAACCACCGAGAACTTTAAGTGGAGTTCTTGCAGAATTGGCCTTTATTTTGTACTGGCAGATTTGCCTGGTGTACCCTGGTAGTGCCAAAACAAAGCACTACTCCGCATTTCTCTGTTTTTATCTCTCTTCTGTTAGAGTTATTGAGAGACAATCCTATTCCAGGTTCATCCTATTTTTCTGGCTCATCTTGGTTCAATCTTTTTTAACCTTCACTCAGTTATGTCAATTATGATGACAGTCCTTGCTTTGGTGATTCTGTCTCTTTTCTGTTTGGGTTTATGAGAAGCAACCGCATTCCAGGCACATCCCATTTTTCTGGTACAACCAAATCCTTACATTGCTTTAAGTTATGATAAGAGGCAGCTGTATAGTGAATTTGATGGTCCTCGCTCTTACCGTTTTGGAGGAGTTCTTGATCAAACGGGCAAATGCTCTAAAATATATAGTAGATGGTATGTTTCACCCAAGCTCTAGTTCAGCAGTGAATCTTTAAACTTCTGCCAAAAAAAAAAAAAAAGTGGCAAACGACTGTTTTGAAGTTCCAATTCCCTCTGGAATCCTTTGTCTCCAGTGTAAAACCTTTCATGTTTTGTTCCCCTGGTTACATTTGATAAAGTGTTACAGTGAGCTTCCTACTCAACACTAAATCTGAATAAACCCGGATACTTACAGTAACCCCCTTGCCAGACTCGGAAAAGAGGTGACTTTGTAAACCACAGTTGTACCATGCTAAGCACACCCCTGCCTCTGGGACCCAACCATCACCAGTGTTCCCTCTAATTTTTTCCATCCGTGCATGGTATAAATGTTCTGTGCACCGAGGCCTGTGTGGCTGGGCAGCACCAGTAGACACACCTGCTGCGGGCTGTAAGCGCTCTGCTAATCAGCTGGGCAGCATGGGAATCTCTCCTGGGCGGCTGCCCATGCACCCAGCTTGCAGGGAGCACTGCCCATCACCTGGCATTACAGAACCAACTTTTAAACCCCAACACTGCTCTCGTGAATATATTTATTAAGGTGGCTGGCACCAAAGCTGGGCCCTGGAGAACTGGCACAGGGAACAGCCTGTAACAATGCTTTACCCTTGCATAATGGTTTCCAGTCAAGGATCTGAGAAGCACTTCATGCATATTAACATTTCACAACATCCTTGTGTGCGGGGTAAATATTCTTATGTCCATTTCAGAACTGGTGTCTCATATTACCCAGGTCTACACACACAGGCTGTTTCTTCTCATGGGATGGCCAATGAATGAGAACTCAGGCGTGTGCTGCTCTAGCCACTATACTAGGGCACCAGGCAACCAGTTGGATAGACAGTACTGGTGGCATAGCCCATCTGCCCAGGCTGTCTGTTCCTTTGGCACATGTGGACCTGATCGAGGGGGCTGAGCTAGCTTACAGAGAGAGGCTGTTTCAGGGCCTTTGTTGGGCAATGGAAGGAGACCCTGTTTCGTTAATTGTCCTGTCTCAGCTCTCTCCATGAAACCAACTCTTGGCAGCGATATTTGGTGTGTTTCTTAAGGCTCCACCGCCTGGAGCCAGGTGAGTGTGGGTGAATCTAGGCATTCATTTAAAAAAAAAAAAGAAAGACGTTTCTAGCCTTCATGGAGCATGTAGAGAAAAAATTGAAAATGTGGCCCCTAAAGGCTCAAAAGAACTGCAGAAGCTAGATAAAAAGCATCCAGTTTTTACAATTCTCATAATCTTTAAAGCAATCTCTTGATTTTGGGGGGGGGGGGGGGGAGGGCAGGGCAGGGGTTGATTCATTACATTTGACTGCTCATGGGATTGGCAGTGCGTTCTCAACCTTGATTTCCTTATACGTCATGTTGGGATAAGAAAATTGAACTACTTACTGAATGGTTGTGAGGCTCATTGAAGGTGAAGTGCTAAAGGACACTGGGCTGTGAGCCAGGACACCTGAGGTCTATTCCTGGCTCTGACAGGCTCTGTGACCTTGGGCAAGTCACTTGACCCTTCTGTACCTGTCTTTCCCCCCCCCTTCAGTGCCCCCCACCCCCACAGAACTGTCTGCCTTGTCTGTGAAACTTGAAGATCCCTCTGTGCAAAGCCTGTCTCTGGTGTCTGTGCAGCATCTAGCATAATGGCCCTGGCCCTAGTGCTACTGCACCAGAAAGAACTAGCAATTGCAGTGAGTCTTCCTGTCCGACTTGAGCACAGTCACAGCTAATGCAGGGGGGCCTGGCTGCTCTGACAAGCCTGGCAGTGGGAACCCTAAAGACTCGTGTAGTTTCTTTTATATCTCAGCCCTCTGCTGCTTCTCCAAGGCCATGGACCAAATTCAAAGGCAATTTGTGCCTAGTGGTGTAAGTGACACCGTGGTAAAGCAGCTGTCAATCTAAACCGGTGCAATTTGCATGCCAGAGATTTGGGAGAGGTGTGGGGAGTTGTTAGAGAAGAAACAGGCGCCCCAGGAGCAGATGGGGTAAACGGGACTGCTCTATTGCCCACGCACGCATACCTCGGACATTCAACACCACATGCGAGTAGCCACAACCTGGTGCCAATCACACCCTTGTATCTATTTTAGTATGTTAATTCATACGTCTATCACTACTTTTCCTAAAACCTTATTTAGTAATGTTAACTCCCATAAAATGAATATTAATAAACAAATAATGAATACACTTATACTCGCCCCTAATTAGTAGTTACGGAATTTCTAATTTAATCAACCCTTTCTACACTACAAACTTTCTAAATCAGCAGGTTACAGAGATTACTGCTGTCCCAGACCCCCATTCCTTTTTTCAAACCCCAACAGCAGTGACTAGCAGCAGAGTGTAAGAAAGTGGATGGTGAGAAATCTCTCTCACGCGCCTGCCTCAACGTGCCCAGGGATACCAACCCGGTTTATTTTATACCCTCCTGTTAGCATTTTGCCCAGGCCTCTGTCTCCGTGGGTAAGTGACACCATTAGGCCACGCCCAAACTTAAACCTGACTGTGGGGCTGAGGACCCTGGTTCTGGTCTCCGGGACCTGAGCTAAGGGTGGGCGAGGCTGGCAAATGCGAAGTAGCTGGGCAGTGATAAAGGTGCCTTGCCTAAGTACTTTTGCTCTGCAGAACTTTATCTTCCCATGAGCCTCTGTGGGCGGCCGGGAGGCAGTGGAGTTTGAGCCAGTCTCACTCACCCCACTTGCCTTCTGCTCCCTACCTCTGTCCAACAGAATGACTCATTACGGAGCGTCTGATTTGCCCGCGCAGTGCTCTGGCAGCGAGATAAGGGCTGCTAATGTGCCCATCGGAACCCTGGCTCTCCCAGGGGTGGGTACACGCCCCATAGGAGAGCACCCGGGGTGTGGCTCTGGCGTTTAGAGCAGCAGGCCCCCACACGCGGGAATGACGCTTCCTAATGTTTCCAAATGTGTAAGGGTGATGGCAGAAGGGAGAGTCAGGCCCTGCTACCAACCCGCAGCTGCAGGAAGCCCTGGGTTAAGGAGTCCAAGGAGGCCAGGGCCAGGTAGTGAGAAGAGCCATGCCCCTTTCATGCCCTGAGCACTGTGGGATCATAACTTGAGATGGCCTCCTGCATCCCACAGGCCAGCTTGGACTGTAGCAGAGATTTCCTGCTGCCATTCCCCTAACTCTGCATAACTGCATGCACCAATTCTGGGGGAGTTAGGCATTGGAGGCTGATCTTCCCTAAGGCCTGGGCTGCACTAGGGCTGCGTCTAGACTGGCAAGATTTTGCACAAATACTTTTAACGGAGAAGTTTTTCCGTTAAAAGTATTTGCGCAAGAGAGTGTCTACACTGGCATGTGCTTTTGCGCAAAAGCATCCGTGCCCAGTGTAGACGCTCTCTTGTGCAAGAAAGCTCCGATGGCCATTTTAGCCATCGGGCTTTGTTGCACAAGAAATAAACGTGGCTGTCTACACTGGCCCTCTTGTGCAAGAATACTTGCGCAAGAGGGCTTATCCCTGAGCGGGAGCATCAGAGTATTTGCGCAAGAAGCACTCATTTTGTACATTACAACGTCAGTGTTCTTGCGCAAATACAAGCGGCCAGTGTAGACAGGCGGCAAGATTTTGCACAAAATCATGCCAGTCTAGACGCAGCCTAGGAGTTTAGGTTAAATTTAGCTGCACAAGGTCGATCTTTGCTGGGAGCCCCAAATTTGCTTGTACCCTCCCTGCAGAGAAGCCTGGTCAGCAGAGAATGGCTTGCGGTGGAGTAGCAGGAGCAAAGATGGGTCTGGACCTAAACACGTGGGCTGCGTCTAGATTGGCATGATTTTCCAGAAATGCTTTTAACGGAAAAGTTTTCCGTTAAAAGCATTTTCGGAACAGAGCATCTAGATTGGCACAGACGCTTTTCCACAAAAGCACTTTTTCCGGAAAAGCGTCCGTGCCAATCTAGACGCGCTTTTCCTCAAAAAAGCCCCGATCGCCATTTTCCCGATCGGGGCTTTTTTGCGGAAAACAAATCTGAGCTGTCTACACTGGCCCTTTTGCGCAAAAGCTTTTGCCTGAACGGGAGCAGCATAGTATTTCCGCAAGAAGCACTGATTTCTTACAGCAGGAAGTCAGTGCTTTTGCGGAAATTCAAGCGGCCAGTGTAGACAACTGGCAAGTTTTTCCGGAAAAGCGGCTGATTTTCCAGAAAAACTGGCCAGTCTAGACACAGCCGTGGATCTGGATCCTGCTACAGGTGTGAACTTTCAGAGCTGGCACCCATCCCATCCAAGCTGGACTGAAATCCCCCTTCCCAGCCATTGTCCTCATGTGGATAGCAACATCGGTGGCAACACAGGTTCAATCCAGCATCAGATTTGCCTCCAGAACAATCTAGCTCAAAAAGCGCAGACAGAAGTGAGAGAGTGTCATGTCGCAGGGTGACCTGATCCCATCCTGCGCACCCACCTGAGCACCATCCTGGATACCGCCGGGTGTATTTAGAGATTCAGGGAGTGGCAAATCTTAGTCCCACTGAAGTCAACAAGCGCTTCACTGGGACCAGGTTTAACCCCAGAGTGGCTACAAGCTATGCTGTCCAGCTCTACTGAGATGGCTGATGGACCAGCCTCATGCGAAGTCCAAGTGACTTTGTATTGTGCTTTTCAGCTGTAGAGCTCAAAGCACTTTTGGAAGAGGTCAGTAAAAATGGGGAAACTGAGGTACAGGCCAGTACAGTGACTTGTCCAAGGTCACCCAGCAGGCCAGTGACAGAGCCTGGAGTTGAACCCTACTCTCCTGTAGTCTCAGTCCAGTGCTCTCTACTAGCATACGCTGCACCCCTTGATAGTACACTGAACCCATATAAGGAATGTGGAAACTTTCATTCAGAAATGATTTTGCTCCCATGCCATTCAGATTCCTCAGTGATGAATGAGTGCAGCAGAAACACCTCGCTTTCTGGCTCTGGCTGATGCTTTGCTTCTAATTAAGGCGTGGACAGAAACAAGGTGTTTTGGGTGGAGCAGAAGGGGACTCCTTGGCTCTTGCTGCCCCTGACAATACGTTGAAAACTCACAAGGTGGAATCTTTCTCACAGAGACCAGGCTGATGCCTGAGGTTCAGGACTTCAAGTGAGGTTCAAAAGGTGCTGACACAAAGATCCTTTTTTCACAGGCCCCCTGAACAAGAAATGAGAAATACAGCAAATAGGACAAACGGGAGAGAAAGAATTTGGTTCAGTTTCCCATGAGACATCAGTTGCTTTTTAACACTAGTCAGGCTAGTATTATCCGTTTTCAGTCTGCGCCAGCTGTACCAGTTAGATAAGATTTTGTGCCTTATGTGCCATTTTCAAATTCCCTCCTGTGTCAGTGTCTCTGGGCACCTAACTCATGCAGGTGCCTGAAACGCTAAGCCTAAGACTCTGGATATGTTTTGGAAGCCCACTCCTCTTCCGTTCCCACTAAGGGCTCGACTTCAGTATCTGGTAGCAATGAGTTCCACAGGCTAACTATGTGTTGTGTGAAAAGTATATGCTAATTGTGAATCCATTCACTTTTTGGGGGGGGGGTAATTCTTTCCCCCTTTACCTGGAGTGATGTTCCATGCTTATAAATGTCACTGTCATAATCAGCCGCATTAATCCTGTATTTCAGTGATGGAATGTGGGAGAACACACTGCTTCTGAGAGTCAGGTGTCCAACACAGTGTAGGCAGGAGGTGTCCAATTCCCAGAAAAGCTCTGCCAGGCCTGGCTGGCAAGGAGACCGCTTGCCCAATGGTTGTGTGTGTGTGATGGTGGCTGGAGATAGGAAGGGCTTCACTGCACCTGACTAGTGAACTCTCTAGCCCAGTGCCTGGTCTCTGACATGGCCAGCTCCAGCTGTGTCAGAGGAGGGCATGCTAAGGTCTGCAATAGGCACATATGGAATAACTGGGAAAGTCTTTTTCTAACCCACAGTCGCTGGAGCAGCGATGAGCAACCCAGGCTAGTGAGTGGGCTGCGTGAGTGGCCTCCTTCATCCCAGTGGCTGCGAGACTGTCGGAACCAAGACAGTCTCCCGGGATGGGGGCTTTGCTCCCTGCGCTTGTGGCTAGAATATGCAGGTTGTGCCGGTTGACCTGTAGCAGCGCTGGGATTGCTGCAGAGGGCTGTCACAGTCAGTGCTGTGTGCAATCAGCACCCGCTTCACTTCCCGTGGCTGGCTTTGTGTGCATGTCACTTGAGTAACAGCGGTAGGAAAAAACGCCCTGGATGGAAACAGCTGAATCTGTCAACCCTCTGCTTGAGCATCAGGAAACAAAATGTCTCGTGGGCCACACATAGAACCAAGCGTAGAACACCTGCATGTGGCCCCTCAGCTGCAAGTTGCCCACCGCTGCGCTAGAGAGTGGCTCCTGCCTTGCAGCGAAGGTTTGATCCATAGAAAACTTGGGTGGATTTCTTCAGGTGCTAGCTCTGCTCCTGATCCTGTTCTGACTTTGGTATCTAGTTGCAGTGAGTTCTTTGGGTTACTTAGGTGTAGATTGAAAAACTGTTTCTTTTATCTGCTTTAAAGGTGCCTATTTTACTCACTGTGTATTTCTGTAGGAAGTTTGAACAGTTGTACAAGTTCTTCCCCTGTAAAGGCCAGAAGCAAAACAACCATTACAACAGTGAGCTTGTGTTTAGCGAGACATTGTTCAGCAGTACAGTCACCAGACCTCTATTGAACAGGGTATTGCACATTGCAACGTGCGTCATTGCACAACACCCATGACACATCACTTCTATTGATTTTCTGCAAACCGAGTGGGATCTCTGATGGCACATAGTTCACCGACTCAGCATGTCTGTCTATCCAGAGCTGATGGTAAAACACATTGGAAAGGTGTGCGGAGGGCTTTTGGCAGGAGAAGGTGTTTTGTTTCGCTATCGAATAAACACTACCCAACTACCGAAGCGTCTCTCTTGCTGGGATATGTAATTGGCAGATTTGGTAATTTCGTCAGATGTCCCCTGGTGCTTGTGTTAAGAAAGGGGCAAGAGAAGTGAGTGAACTACTGTCTCCAAACCAAATGCAAACTCCTAGTGCATGTTCTCTCTTGCAGGTACTTTATAACCATTCCCTTACATAACCCTCCCATTCTCCTGTGCCAGAGTATGGACATTTACAGCCACGCTGCAGATGGCTGAACGGAACCTTTAACCAGGAGATTACGTGACTTGCCAAGATCGATAACAGAGCCAGGGAGAGAAGGTAGGATCCTGAGTCCAGGCCCACATGCAGTGGGAAACTCTGAGCATGTTGCTGCTGCAACCTCCTCCCCCAAATAACGACGATTTAATAATCAACCAAATCTTTCCCCCCTGCGCTGTTGAAGCAGCGTCTGAACTCGGGTCTGGGGGGAGAAAAGGCCCATGTGTGTGTAACCCCTTGTGCGGCTGCTGCCCACTCACCACAGGCATTTGGGGTGATTAGGTGAACCCAGCCAGAACGTGCTCCTCTCGTGCCTTCCTCCGTTGTGAACTTCTTCATTTTGGGCTGGGCTGGGGCGGAAAGGGCACTTGACACATTTAACCATCTGCCACTCTGCCCCTGGCTTCTTGGGACGTTCTTGCAGGGAGGTAGATCCAGCTCAGCACCATGCGGAAATACAGGCTCTGATCACATAGCTGGATCTGTGTGCTTGGGCCTTGGTGTTTGTGCAGAGCCCCAGTGCCACACAATGCAGGTCCCATTCGAGCCGGTCGGATTGTGGAGTAGAGGACATACTGAGCAAAGTCTGATATTCACCTTGGGCACCTGGGCAGAGCAGGAGGGCCGGTCATCCATTGTACTGCCAACTCTTGCCATTTTAGCACAAGGAACATGATCTTTGGTGTCTTTCCTAAAGTCCCAGCTCCCGGCAGTTGTGATTTCATGAGAATCTCAACTTACAATTCAGAACAAAAGAGAGAGAAAAGAAAAGAAAATGTCTAGCCCCATGTGCCAAGAAAACATGGAACATCTCGGCTCGGAAACAGAGCTGGGTGAAGAAAAATCAGCCTATAGTTTACTTTGGCTTAAAGCAGCAGTGTTGAGCCAACCAACTCACTGTTTGTAAATTTGGTCCATAGTTTTGGCTGGAAAAAAGGGGAAAATTTCAGAAAAAAGTAAAAAGTTCCATTATAAAGGTTTTGGAGACAAAGCATTTCCACTTTTGTTTTGTTTATAAACGTGGCTCGCTTGAAGCTGACAACCAAACACAATGATTTTTTGTGTGCTCTGAATTTTTTGGTTTGACCACTGTCTGGAAAAATCAGCGCTTTGCTGGGCTCTACCCACAAGCAAAGGAAAAGAACCTGCAGTGCATTTAAATCTCCTGGCTTTGGGGTGTGAGGGGTGATACATGACCCGGTGCAGATCTGAGAGCAGGGCCCAGGTACACTGGTCAGTCTGATGCTGGCTGCAGTGCTGGGGTCTGTGTGACACATCCAGCTCTAGCCAAGGAGCTGTGGCTCCAAGGGGCTGCACTGCGGGCCACAGGCTGGTGGACTGCTGGCCCCAGGTCTCACAGCCATGACACCAAGCCCATATCGTCCTGCAGGGCCTCCCGACTGGAGGCTGGAGCCTGGGCTGTGTCCGCAGGCAGGAGACGTCCCCGTGCCACTGGGCTCTGACACCCCCGAGCCGGCTGACCCGTGGGACTGAGGTGCGTGTGGCTCAAGGGGCGGGGCCGAGCCGGGGCTGTGCGCGGTGTAGACAAGCCCAGAGAGGGAGGGGACAGAATTGCGGGGGGGAGGACAGAATTGCGGGGGGGGGTCCCTGCCCCCCCTTTACAATCAAACCGCGGGGGGGGCAGGTGCGCGGGGGAGTCCGACCCGAAGCCAATGTCACGTCGGGGGCTGTTCACCCCCCGGGCGGGACTCTCCCCACACCTGCCGCTGGGGGCCCGGAGCGCTGCGGCCGGGACGGGGCGGGCGGATCACCTGGAGCGGGGGGCGGGGCCGGGAGGCCGCAGCGGGAGCGGGGCGCGGCCGGGCTGCGAGCGGCCGGGGACGGAGCAGGGCAGGTGAGCGCGCCCCGGGCCCCGGCAGAGCCCCCCCCGTTAGCCCCAGGCTGCGGCGCTGCCCTGCGGGGGGCGAGTCCCGGCCCCGCGAGAGACGCTGCAGCCGAAGCGATGCCCGGCCCCGGGGGCAGAAAAAGAGACCCCCCCCCCCAGCCTGTCTCGGGGGTACTGGCCGGTTCTGTCCTGGCTCAGGAAGGAGGCAGCCCCCCCCCCCCCAATCAAGCCGGGCAGTCGGGGGGGGACGTTCCCGGCCGGGCTGCGTGTCCTGCGCTGGGGAGGCGGGTTCCGTGGTGTCGGGCAGGGATGGGGGGCGCCTGCCCCAAACTTCCCTTCCTGGGGGGGTTACCAAGAGGCCCCCACTCCCGGGTGCCAGAGGGGGCGCAGCAGCCGGGCCGTGGCCGGGGCCCTTCAGGGGCGGCTCTCCGGGGACCGAGAGGTAATCAAACATGCTAGACGTGCCCCCTGCGACGCCCCAAGGCAGCGCCCCCTCCCCTCTGCCCCCCGGGCCTTCAGGGGCTTTGCAGCGCAGCCTGCGCGTCCCGCAGGTTTGCGCTGGACACGAGGGCGCAGCAGTGGCTGGCCACGAGTCCCGGGGCCGCTGCGCTGAATGGCCCTGGCCCAGTGCGATCGCTGTAGACTTGCTGTGTCCCTCTTTTGGCATTCGCACCTGCTCACCGACCGCTGGGAACGGGCCACAGTCACCCCCATGGAACGGGCCCCCCCAGCCCCAGTCCTCGCACAGTAACTCCCATCTTGGCACGTTTGTCGCTGCCTGCCAAGCCGATGTTTCCATCCCACCTATCCGGCCAAGTGGGCTCCTGCCCACCAAAGCTGATGCCCAAACACACTTGTTAGTTGTTCAGGTGCCACAGGACTCCTCGTTCTTGCTTGAAGCAGAGGGACGTGGCCGCCCCTGGGCCTTCATCTGCAAATACAAAACCTGCCTTCCTTGCACTCAACACCCCACTGACATCAAAAGCTTGGGAGGAGACCCCTGGAGCCCACTCAGCCAGCCTGATTAGCACCGGCCCAACAACTGACAGGTACCCCCCTCTTCTTTTCTGTTATAAATTGTGAGGGTCCCCCCACATTTTCTCTCCACTCTGCAGCCCCAGCGATTCCAGGTGGGTTACCCACATGTGTAAAGTGAAGTGTGTGTGAGTCTGTTTAGGGTAGAGGCCCCAGAGAAGTTTCCACTGGTATGTTTTTCCATCGTTCATACATTGTTAGTGCTGTGCACTGGTACCCAAGGGTACAGAGGTTTCTAAGGCTGTCCCAGAATTAACTTTTCTGCTCCGCATTCTGCTGCCATTTATATGGCAGCAAATAGACAATCATTTCATTTGTGTTACTTTGGAGTCACACCTGTGTGAGCAGAATTTAGACTCCTTGTATTGCTATAGAGTATAGACGGAGGTTGTTATATACAGCCATAGGCAGGAAGGAAATATGATACCAATGAGAGGTTATCTTTTGCCACCAAGCTATCCCATTAGCAGCTACTTGTTTCTTTAATTTAAAAATCATTAAGGCATAACATTTGAAACAGATCTAGCCAATTACCTTCCTGGGGGAGGGGCAGAGTTTGGAATGTCTCCTTGCAAGAAAAAATCTCTGGCTATAAATTCCCTTATTCACCTCTGCAGGTGAAAGCTTTATTGTGCTGTGGCGAGCAGATCTGAAGGTGTTTCCTTAATGTCCATTGAGTTTTGTGCAGGAGCCTTGTATACTGTGCTGGCAGATTAGTACTCCCTGTGGGGTGAGCCAGAAGGCTTGGCACATGCTAGCCTAATGTATTGCTCTAGGGTGGGTGTTAATTTCATTACTGCTGGGAACATGATGAGAACATGTGATTTGTAGACTTTTCAAGGTAACTGATACTCTGAGTGCTCCAGGAAGTCACTTCACAGAAAACCTCCAGTCTATTTTTTAAGAAAATTACATGAATGCAGAACTGTAATATAGTAGGAAGCCTCCCCCCGAGTTATGAACACCTTGGAAATGGAAGTGATTGGTAACTCTGAACTATCCGCTACGGCTGTTCTTTTAAACATTTACAACTGAACAATGGCCTGATACAGCTTTGAAACTTTACTATGCAAAATTAAAATGCTGCTTTTATCAATCTTCATTTAAATGGAACAAGCACAGAAAGTTTCCTTACCTTGTCAATTAAAAAAAAACCTTTCCCTTTGTTGTTAGTAGTTTGTGTGTAACACAGTACTGTATTGTATTTGTTCTCCCTTTTCTTTCTGTCTCTATTGGTGTCTGATTGCATACTTCCTGTTCTAAATGAGGTGTGGGATTGATGGATCAGTTCGTAACTGGTATAACACTGAGGTTCTACTGTAGATGGAGCATTAGGAAGAATTGTGGTCTAGTGGTTAGAGCCCAGAAGTAATGACCAGGACTACTGACTAGCTGTGTGGGTTAGTCACTTAACCTTCCTCTATAAAATGGATATAAGAATTGTTTGCAAAGTGCTATGAGAATCTCACATGGTGGGTGGCATGGAAGTGTGATATATCATGTGCCTGGTCACACTACAGCGTACCCTGAATGATGAGGGTGTTTTTGTAGGTTCATGTGAAATCTTGGGACTAGCTCCATCCAACTGTTTGCTAAGAGAAAGGAGTTGCTCGAGTCCTAGATCACAAAGAAAGGGGCTTTTCTCTTTCGTTGACTGTGCCTGCAGGACAAGGGCCTTTAACTGCGATCCAACTAGAAATCTGGAATTCTGAAAGCACAGGATATCCTGATCCTGCACCACAGACACCCTTCACTGAACAGCGAACCTGGAGTTAAATTAGAGCTAATTTGCCTCTTGGTATCTGAAGTTGACTGAAAAACAAAAGAGACCGACTTCCAAAGAAGAAAATATGGAAACAAAAAGTTGCATCTTTCTCCAACTTCAGAGAATGGCTTGGTTCCTACTGAACCGCTCCTATCTGTCTGGGCAGCAAAAGTGCAGTTTACTCTCTGGTGCTGTAAGCAGCTGGTGGAGGGGGGACCACTAGGCAAGGGCGCCAAAGGAACCTGCAGAGGGTGCTCTGAGAGGGCGGCTGTCTGAGAGCACATCCCAGACACAGCGAACAGTGAGCAAACCCTGGCATCTGCCCAGGCCGGCAGCCCCTGCTCTGGGGGAATGAGCTGAGTTCTCATGAACCTTGTGCCTGTCTGGGGTCAGAATGCCTGCCGAGTGGGTGTGTGAGTTCCTCCCCATCCAGTTCACATTGGATTTGGCCTGGATCAGATTCTTAACTTTGACCTTGATTGTTGTTAACCCTGTGAGCCGCCACGGTGGGAGAGGCGCTGCGTGGGACTGGCGAGACCACACACCATGGAACCAGAGGAGACAGGCAGGGGAAAAACGACCAGGTGTGTGAATCCTCTGGTTCCCTACAGTCCCCCAGCTCAGACGGGCGGTGAAGGCAAAGCCATGAGATGGGGGAGTCACAAAGTTCCTGGTGGCACGTGGGGACTGACACTGCTGCCGCCAGGTGGCGTTTGCCACGCTGGCGTCAAGTGAGCAGCACGCCCAGTGAATTGGCACCTCGCTGCATGGAATCCTTGCGCTCACGATCGCACGGGACGCCGGATTTGTTGCACAGGGTCTGTGGGGGCCGACAGTGGAAGCTGGGAAGCCTTTTATTGGAGCAGCAGCTGTTTTAATACAGACCACAAATAGGGATGTAACGGTGCAGTCGATTAATCAATAAGCAAAAGCTTATCGGTTAAAGCTATAGACTACACGCATCCCACCCCCCAGCCAGTCCATTTTTTAGCAGGGTGGCCAGCAGCCCGGCTCAGTCCTGGCTTGCGCCAGGTCCGGGACCTACCCCTGCTGCGGCTCTGCATTTAACGTGTGTGAGGAGCTCCAGGGATTGGCGGTGGCATTGGCTTGCCAGCTGAGATTTGCAAGGATACGGCAGAGAGGTAGAATTTCACCCTTTGGGAGGATGGCTCATCGCAGGCCTGTCGGCAGGGAGCCAGCCGCCTCTTTAGTGGAGACGACTGGTTGGTAAACACGTTGAATGTACCAGACGTGTGGGAGTGATGTCTTGCTTCCTCGCGTGTGCATGTGCTTGTGTGTGTACACACCCCACAGCTTTCCATACTATTCCCGTGTGCACCATGAGCCGACCGGGCTCGCCACAGGCATTCAGGGATTCTGACAGCCGTGCGAAAGAAACGGGGCTGGCTTGTGATGTTATCAGAACCAGGAGACTTGTTTAATGGCCTCCAGGCTGCACCCTGCCATGCCAGGCCAGGCACAGCTGCAGAATAGACCGGACTCCTGGATTGGGCCCTGAGTCACAATTTCTTTGTAGGTTTGATTTTAATTGATTTCCTGCGTGTTCAATTTGCTTGTTGAGAGTTCTGCTTATCAGGCCATGGACACCTCAGAGAAAACTGTTTTAGACGCTGCTTGCACTGGGAGGCAGGGTCTCAAAAGCACATGTGCAAAGCTGCAAATGTCCTCTTGGGTGCCTCCAACTTCTGATTTGCACGTGCAATTCACTGTGTGGGAGTAAAATCCAGGGGCTGCATTTGTGCAGGGGAGTTTGTGGATATGAAAGTCTGGGCATGCAAAAAGGAAAAAAAATCTCATGACTCTTCACTGGAGAACGAGCAGCTAGCACAGGGATATGGTGTTCTATCAATTCTGTGCCCCCCAGAGGCGACGCATGGCCGGGGGCATCCTGTGGGGTCATGTTTCCCCCTTATCCCGAGCATGATCAGTGACATCTACTGAAGCTGCTTCCCTCACTCTGAACTCCCCGGCCCCCGACTATTAGCAGGTTTGGGTGGTATCTCTTACAGATAGAGAATTCACTTTATCTATCTAGGCCAGTGATGTTGCTTCTGGCTGAGACCCCCTGCCTGTCCAGCCAGATCTATTTAGCAAACGGCAACCGCAATAAAATCCCAACCTGCTTAAAATGCACCGAAATCCACCTCTCCAGCAACGATCTCCTCGAACAGGGCGATGGCTCTCTGCAGTAGTGGGCGCTGCCTGAAGACCTGCACTGGCCCCCCAGGCATGGCTTGAGCATGTCTCCACTGCAATAAGCCGCCCGCAGCTGACTGGGCTCAAACTGTGGGGCCACAAAGCTTCAGCGCAGACACCCAGGCTCGGGCTGGGCCCAGGCTCTCTTCGGTTGTTTCTCGTCTGAGCTGCTGCTGCTGCATGTAAATCGCTCAGGGATTCCTATGATCCATCCTCGTCTCTTCAGCTAAAACCACTCGGGCTTTGATTCTGCCCCACCTATTTCCTCGTTGTGTCTGGGAGCGACTAGAGATTCCAGTCTAGTGCAAAAGGCCCTTTTTGCCTCTTCTTGTTCTGCTTGTTTGTGCTGATTTAAGGGCCCAGCCCTCTTCCTTTCACCTGCAATGCGTGTGGTGGGGACCGTGCTCCTGCCTCACCCAGCCCGCGCTGATTCAGAGAGGCTCCCGTCTCTGACGACAGCAGGAGAGAAGAGCTGCTATGTCAGTAGCAAGCGCCGAGAAATCCCCTTTCAGAAAAAGGGCCCTCAGGAACACGCAGGCAGAGACAGGGACAGAACTGACCGGGGCGATGCAGCTTGTTCTCTCTCACGCCACGTCAGACCATCAAAGGAGGCTTCTGACTCCCCGTGTCAGACTCTCCTGCCACCCCACCCACTCCGCTTACCCAGAGGAGGGCTGGTCTGGTGAACGAACTAATTACAGAACTGTGAGTCCGGAGATCTGGGCTCTGTTCCCAACTTTGCCAGTGACTTCCCGGCCTTGGGCACATCCCTTCACTTCTCTGGGCCTCTGTCTGTCCCTCTGCAAAAAGGGGAGGATGACTCACTCCAGCGATCTGGTGCCCGATGTCATTCGGGAATCGCGAGCAGAGTAGAGCAGAGATGCTTGTGCTAGTGTGAATGGACCGAGCACTCGGAAGCCATGAGCTCTATTGCCGCCTCTCAGCAAACAGCGCGCCCCATGTGGGCACAGCGCTTGCATCAGGCATCTGTGGAAAATCATTCCCGTGTGCGGCATGCGGTTCGGCTCCGGCTCTGGGCATGCCAGGCTGGAGCCGACACCCTAGCAGCTCTAGGCTTCGTGTTGGAGCAAGCAGCCTCCAGCAACGTGCCACAGACCCTGGCTCGCCCCCAGCGAGGGTAAGGAGTCAGGATCCCCCAGGCTCTATGCCAGCACTGCTGCAGAGGAGAGGAGTTAAGCAGAGTTGCTCAGAAAGGCCCCAGCCAAGGAGCGGGGACCAACGTGCTGTCTGCTGCTGCAGGCGCCATCTTTTGCATGAGACAATAAAATTAGGCCATTGCTGCCATGGTGGCAGGGCAGCTGCCCGTGTCCCTCCCCTGTGGTCCACCACAGGCACCCGCCCGTTTTAGGCTTCTGGCTGCCAGCGGTCACCTCTCGAGGGCAGAGTCACGTCTCATTCCCTTCTGACCCGGCATTTACTGCTGCCCACTGCCCACCTTACCCTGGGATATCCAGCAAGCCAGGCTCCGTGATCGTTTGCTCGCCAATGCCTGGGCCCAGTGCGCTGCCAGCAACTGCAACACCATCCGCCTCTTCTACGCAAGCATGTTCGTTCTTCAGGTTTCATTGCAGAGAACTCATTTTAAAGCAAGAAAGGTTCCTACACGTCTGCTAAAAGCTCTTACCAGAGAGCACCCAAATCCACTACTGACTTCCCCCGTGGTTACAAGATCATCCATCTTAGATCCCGGATCAGAGCAAGGGCTGGGTGGATCCAGCTGTATGACGAAACCGCTGAGCCTCTGACCTTGGCTTTTTGTTACAGGCAATCGGCAGACTGCAAGCCTCTCCCCAAGGCATAGCTTTAGAAGGCTGGGTGTTCGCAGGGCCAGAGTTGGGGAATTTGCATTAGCTCCTCTCTAGAGATTCCCCTGGGAAAAGCACTTATCATTTTCTGTCCCCACCATCCACGTTTGACAAGCACATTTTCAATACAGCCTTTTGAGCGCCTAGGTTTTATATCTGCCACGTCTCCCCCGAGAGAGGTTACGTATAATACCAGCCCACAGTAACACAGCTTAGGAAATTGCCACATCTCACTTGCCACCTGCCATTAAAAACCCTTTAGTACAATCCCTGGCAAAGGGACGTTAGTCGTATGAGCCTCAGACCAAGCCAAATTCCAGTGTGGATGACTGCACCGTACCATTCCAGAGTTCTTCTGCAGTGGATGTGGCAGCATCTTCACTTCCTGTCCTGAAGTGCTTGCATCAAGGTGCTGTGTCCCCAAAACTGGCTGCATTTTAGTGTTGGACAATGTGATTCTTTGGACAATGTGTACAGCTTGTTTGTAAAGCGATAAACTAGCGCCTGGAATCTGTACCTGTCTAAGAGGTGGAAGCTGAAATGAAAACCGACATTGTTAAGATCGTTTTTATTCTCCACCTGCCCTGTCCCATTGTGACCATGGCTGCCTAGGCCCCCTGCTTTTGCATAGATCTGCTCGCTGGTAAAGATGATGTGAACTAAATCAAAGTTCTGGTTGGTGAGTTAACTGTTAAAGGAGCCCGCCGTGCTCCAGGAGCGATATGAAGGAAGTCAAAGAGATTCTTATGTTTGCTCAGCCAGAAATCCAGTGCCCTGAGTGAAGTTTAGAAAAATATTTATCTATGTTACCAAGAAAAATCACGTCCCTGCCTTCTGCAAGCGTCTCTGCAACGTGTCCTGAAGATGCTGCGGTCACACACCCTTCCTCCGGCACGGCAGGAATTAAAACAGACAGACAAGAAGTGTTTCTCCTGCAGGGGCTTTTGAAAGTAGAGCGGGGGTCAACAGACTGGACTGAAACTCTGGGGCTGCTTGGCTTTGAATCCAAATCCGCACGTTGCGGCTGGCACCTAACTCTGTTGGAAACGCACGGGGTTGGTTTTGGTTGGGACTCGTTGCAGTGAATGTAGGCCTTGTTAGACTCTCTCTCTGAGCAAGAGCATTGTCTGTGAAAAGAGAAGTGACGTGCTCAGTGAGAGTCCTTGCCTCTTCCATTTGGCACAAGGAAGAATCGTCAAGCCATGCTTCCTTCTTCTGTCCTCAGTGAGACCAGGATTTGGACTCTAAAGGAGTCAATGGCAAACTCCTGGCATTTGGGGCCCAAGTACTTTTCTATGGTACAAGATGCTACAGACTAACCAGCATCAGGTTCTGAAATGCCCCCTCTGTTCCTACTGTTCCGGAATGACTCGGCCGTGCACGGAGGGTGCTGCAGAGCGTTTTTCCCTACGGTTGGCCAGTTTCTCAGGATACTCTTCCACTGGAAAACACAGTCCTCGCTGTGTGCGAGGCCTCCACTTGTGGCCTGTTGTCTGTGCGTGGCACTTGGCGCCCATCAATGCTCGGTAGTTTAATCTGATCCGTGTCGCCTTGAGAGACTCAGCGTTTGCTTAGAATCCTGCTGTGCCCTTCTGCACTCACTGTAGCGGTCTCCTCTGCACAGGAATCTAGGGTGGACAGGTGGGTGTGAGGATGTACTGGCCTCGCCGCGTCAACCTCATGTGCTGTGCAAGAAGTTGGAGAGCAGGGCTGCCGTGACTCCAGGGTTAGAGAAAACACCTCTGCAGACCTTGCAGGAGGAAGGGGGGCGGCCCCCTCCTTAGTGTATTTGGTGGGCGTTAGAACACGTGGGCTAGGTATCCATTTACCTTGGGTTGGAGTCCACTTAAGAGTTGGCTAATGCCCAATCCATCCTCTCTTCACAGCCGGGCTCCCCGCTGAAAGAGCGAAAGCTCGTGCAAGCAAGGGGTAAAGCAGCCGATTGCCGAGGCTTCCCCTGGGGGTCTCAGGACCTCTCCGGGGAGAAGGCCTGGCTCCACATTGAGGATCACAGTGCGGGACAGGAGCACGATCTGACGTGTAGAGGAAGACCTGGATCAAGACACCTGGGCTGGTCATCGCTTTGCTGAGTAGCCATTAGGAAGTGACGGAGGCACTCCACCCCCATCCAGGTGAAACTGGGGGAAGTTATCTGCATCTCAGTGGGGCTTGAAGTGCTTTCAGGCCCTCTGATGAAGGGACCAGGAGTATAAATTGCTGCTGTGCTGGGCGGCGTTGTGTGTGCATCGTTTCCCTCACAATTTGAGCACCTTCCTTTAGGCGCTGGAAGGGGACACGTCTCCGTGCTGGCTCTAGCCACAGCAGCCTGAGAGGGCAGGAGCCAGCCACCCCAAGTACCTCCCATGTGCTGGGTGACTAGCCCCCGCCTGCCTCTGACTCGGCTGCGGCTGCATTTCATTTTCAGCATGCCAGTGCACTCAGAGGTACTGGGGATGTGTCTCCTTGCGCTGGAAGTGACACCGCCCACCCAGCACAAATGGGCTCCATGTTGTGTGGACAGCGCGCGGGGCCCACATGTTTCAGAGTTGCGGGGTAGCCATGTTACACTAAAAAATGTAAACAACAAGTGGCCCTGCAGCACCTCAGGGACTCGCCAAGAAATACAGACAGTAGCAGGAGCTTTCGTGGGCACAACCCCTCTTCTTCACAAGGACGTGGGTGGTGCCCACGAAAGCTCCTGCTACTGTCTGTGTTTGTGGTGCATTCAATAACAGGCTGAGCAGGTGCAGAATGACTGTGGAGTGTGCTCTGGCCACTTGGAAGCCCGCTGTTCGCACGGAAGCGGGACTTGGCTGATGAAACAACGAATGGTCCTACAGCACCTTGGAGACCAACAAAAACGTAGATAGTGTCATGAGCTTTCATGCGCACAACCCACTTCTTCAGATGACTGGAGCAAGGGCTGATGATAATATCCCTGTGGCTATCACTATGTGCTGTACCCTGCATCATACTTGGGGGGGGGCCGGGAAAGCCCAGGCTGGCCCGCGGAGGCACAGCACGAGACCAGTGCTACTGGAGCAGCACAGAGCTGCAAGAATCAGAAATGCCTTGAGGCAGCCATTTGAAAGTCAGTGCAACTTGTTGCCATGCACAGGAGGGCAGTGGCTGTGTTGCTAGGGGGTTACTGATTGGTCTGTGCGCTGCACTTAGCGCTACAGTGACTGTAGATTTGCTGGGGAATGCTTGCTTGCTCGCTCGCTCGCTTTCATGGCATGAACTAAAGATTGCTTTGAAACATGCATTTCATGGATTAAACCCAGTAAAATAGGACACGTGAAGCGTGCAACGTCTGCACTGGGTGGGAGATAGGAAGGGAGGCAGGAAGTGAGGCAGGCCCTGGTCTGCATACGTCCAAGGTTAATATGCAGCTGTGCTGAGCTGTGCAAGGGGGACTGTGGTTCATCAGGGCTAAACTGCATGCGGATGGGCGCTGAGTGCAGCAGGAGTCTGCATGAGTGGAGGTTGGATGGGCAGGTGTGGAGTGCGGCGAATGGCGTCTGGAGACAGGGTGGTGTTGGCAGTGGTGCGCACGTGTGTGTATTGAAAACAGTTTTGGGACACTGGCTGGGGGTGGAACTGGTCCATTGGCAGTGCTGGCAGTGCCTCCAGTGTGTCCACTTGCTGCTCTGTGATGCTTAGGCGCCGCTGCGCGCTCTCCCTCCCCTCCCGCCTGTCGCTCGTCCCTCCCCTCCTGCAATTTTCTGTTTGCTGTCTGTTTCTCAGGACGTTTCACAAAAACTCTCTAGTCTTTCTTGGGTGCTTCCCGGCCCTTTTCAGACTCTCTCTGCAGCAGTTAGAACCTCAGATGGGCATTCCAAGGCCTACTCTACCAAGCCCAAATTGCAATGTTACAAAAGGTCCAGTTTTTACACTAGACCTGTGTTTCTCAAAGTGGACTGCGGGCCACTTTGAGAGAGCTACTAATGGGCCACTCCTGTTTGTTTACTTAACAGCTCTGTAGCCACAGAGCCTCAGAGAGAGGCTCTGAGAACACCACACATCGCGGAACAAACAGGAAGGAGACTTTTGCATTCCTTTGGAAATGTGAAGGGCGGGCCTGAGGGTTGGTCACCTGAGCAGGGCAGTAGAGTTTGAGCAGAGAGGCAAGAAAAGGCATTGTGGGAAGGATGTTGGGGGCCAGTCAGGACGCAGAATGACACCATGGTGTCCACACTGGTGCCTCTGCACTGTATCCAGAGCACCACAAGCACCAAGGTAGTTTCCTTGGAGCGCGCTGCCTGCAGAGCTAATGCGCACTAAGCGCATTCCCCGTGTGGACACCATGTAAGCTACAGCGCAGAGGCTGATTAACTGTACAATAACTGGCCAGTGCAGACTTGGCCTAAGTCTTGTTTGTCAAGTACCAATTGTCATCTCTGGATGCTTGGTTTAATGCTTCTCCTGTATCCAGTCATCACTTACAAATGTGCTGTAGGGCTGGACAAGAGAAGCAGTGTTGTAAAGGGGCTTTTTAATTAAAAAGTGTTGAAAATAAGAGAAACCCTCTAACATTCCTTTCGGGAGTATGCTGCATAATTGCTTCCAGGCCTCTGCTGACGTCTGATCCATCATTCTGGCGTTGCACGTAAATAGGCAGTTTTGTTTAAAAAGCTAAAGGTTATGGGCTCTAGGTATATTTTTAAAGCATTAATCATTTTTAGGCTGAAACAATGAAGTAACTCAACTTTCTGGCAACACAACCCTTAGAGCACACCGTGTCTGGTAAATGCCTATGGAACAGGATCGGGATAGCCATGGGGTTGCCAAACATGCATTGAACTGCATAGGTTTTTTTTCCTTTTTGGATGCTGCCTTGGCTTTAATTTTCACTTGGAGTTTAAGTTTAGGGTCCCCTCCCCTTTGCAGTTCTTTTATTAAATTATCTTTGAGCAAGAGGCATTTGAGGTCAGCCTAAACACTGACACCTTGCATAGCTGATCTCAGGAGAGAGAGGGATATTTGAGCAGTGAGACCTTTTTTCACCTGGGTGATCTTGAATTCAGGAGATTTAGCTTCAATTTCTAGTTCTGCCAGGGATTTCCTGCAGGAATTTGGCGCTTAGTCAGTTTGTGCCTCAGTTCCCTCCTTCCCCCTTCTCCCACCCTGTCTTGTCTATTTAGCTTGCAAACTTGTCAAGACAGGAACAGTCTCTTATTGTGTGTATGTGCAGCGCCTGGCGCAAGAGTGCCCTGATCTCAGCTGGGCCTTCCAGGCTCTACTCCCTATAGATTGACTAAACAGCATGGATTCACGCAGGAGGAAGGGGAAGTGTGTGGTTCAGTGCTTTAGACAGAAGCAGGGAACTGGGAATCTTTTGTTCCGATCCTGGTTGTGATGTTGACTCCCTCCGTGGCCTTGGGCAAGTCAATGGAGCCCAAGCTTTCAGAAGTGGCCTTTTTTTTTATGCCTCCTGGTTTTGGGAGCCCGGTTTCGACAACCTCTGGCCTGATGCCTTTTTTTAACAGGGAGGCTCCCATAGGCTCTAGGGACAATGGAGGACACTCGGGCACCACACACTGAGTCTGCAGAGGTGCTGAGTGGAGCCTTTTCCATGACAACCTCCATTTACCATACAGGCTCCCAGGAATCCCAGAATGCAGCTGATTGGGCATTCAACACTTCAGAAAGAGAAAAGGGAGCACAGAAGAGCTAGGAAGCTGCAAGTCAGAACAGAAACCACTGAGCACATGCTAAAGCTCATGGAAGACCAAAATGAGATGCTGAAGTGTCTTATTAAGACGCAGAGTGAAACACCCCCCATGATCTGCAACTGCCTGACACGATGGAGACATGCCCCTTCCAACTGATGCATTCTGAAGTGTGGTGGGTGGTGCTATAATAGGAATGTGCGAGCCATCGATTGCCCCGCCAATTTGGAAAGTCCGGGTCAGCAAAGCCAGCCACGATACCAGCCACATGTCCCAGAGTCAGAGTTCTGTGTAGCGCCATGCAGTTTCTTGCCCTGCACACTGCGTAAGTGCTGCCCCGACGGCAGACTTCTTCACTCCAGACTGATTTGCAAAGGAACAGCAGCATTCGGGAATCGCCAGCTTCCACGGAGCAATGGCAAGATGCTTCTCTACCAAGAGAACAGCCGCATTCCAGTGTCCTTGCGCCACGGTTCAGGGCCCAGCTCAGCACACACCTCCAGGAAGGCTGCTTTACACATCCAAAAGTTCTGTAGCTGCTGCTCTTCATCCCACCCCTGCACGACAATGAGATCCCCCCGCTCCTTGTTGGTTTCCCTAGCCCAGAAGTGATGCTCTACTGTGCACAGCTGCTCTGTGACAGCCCAATGCAACCCCACCTCGCTGCTGTCCCTGTCACTCACACTGTTGGCCGAGTCTTCACAGCAAGGACTGTCATTCAGATGTCGTGAGGGGAAGTGTCTGAAGGCGATGCCCGTCACTGTGGGATGCTTACCCATATTCCTTTGCTCTTTCTTGTCGATGGGGGAGCTAATGTGGTATGTCGAGAAAGGGTAGCAGTGTAAACATGTCTGGTCGACTTTCTTTTTGGCCACTTATGAATGTTGACAATACTTTCATCACCAAATCTTTCCAGTGTAGATTAAAGCAGCACCCTCTGCTAGCTCCAGTTTGCAAATATTCCTCCAGAGGACTGGGATTTTCAAGAGGACCTAAAGGAATTGGGGGGCCCAACTCTCCATGAATTGTGGGTGCTGGGATCCTTTTGGAAGTCCTGTCCATAATAACTATTTAACCCAAGCCCTGGCTGGGAGCTAATGCTGCAGGGTGATTGATCAAATCGGAGCGACGAGTCTCGGGGTGGGTGGGTGGGTGTGTGTGTGTGTGTGTGTGTGTGTGTGTAAAAATGCCGCTGCTCGATGCAGAAACCACCTGTTGTTTAATCTGACGATCATTCAGTCTCACAAGGAAATGAAGTGCTCCTTAATGCGTGTTTAACAATGGCTAAACCTGGAGGGCTTCATGCCAGAGCCTGAGACACACAAATGCTTATGTAAAGGCGTTGGTCTGACATCAGGTACACATTTAATACATAGTTTTATTATTTCCCTGGAGCCATATTTATGCAATAGTCCCTGCAGGAGCCTGGATGTTTTTTTCTCTTTTCCCCAGAGATCCTCGCCAGGTACATTCAGATGCATTATTTCATTGAAGTACATTGTGTTTTAATTTGCCTTAAAACTTGGGCAGCGATCCCAGCTTTTACAGTGTGTTGGCACTTGTGCCAGGTGGTGTGGGACTGAACAGGCTGCAGGCTGGATGGCCTGTCAGCTTATGGGGAAGAACATGGATTTTGTGATGTCAGTTTTGGAAACCTCTTTTCCTCTGCATTGTTGGAACTTGCCATGAACACTTGTCTGATTCCCTCAAAGAAGAGAAAACAGGCTGGCAAGGGCTCCTTGGCCAGCAGTCCGTGCTGTGGCCAGTGATTGTTGCTGCCTGGGACAGCAGTGGGTTGATCCGGCAAGAGCTGGCAGAGCCATGGTGTGAGCCTGACCCCCGCCCTAGAGCTGAGAGGGTGGTTTGGTTTCTAAGGCCCACTGAGTCTCTGGTCGAGGGTCAGACGTGCTGGTGGCTTGGTGACATGGGCACCTTCCCACAGGAAACTGGACTTAGATTCACTGATCTCATTTTGCATGGGCCACCCAACAGCCATCAGACAGGAACAACTGAGCATGCAGGATGGGAGCTTTCAGCGACTGGCCATTGGTCTGACCGGCTTGAGCTCATCCCACCGACATCAGTGGGAGCAGGGGAAGCCCCCAAGAAGCAAATCGGGAAGTCAGCACTTCCCATGTTCTTCCCAACCCTGCCAGCGCCCTGAGCCCAGCTGAGGACAGGCCCCTATTCTCAGCCTCAGGGTTCCCCACCTCCGATGAGGCCATTAACAACCGCCCCGTGGAGCTGGCACGATGCATTTGTGGTGCTCCGCGATCCCCAGCCCGCTGCTGCTACAGAAGTATAAATATTATTGCAGGTAAGAGAGACACAATGGCTGGTTTGATACCCAGCGGAACGTCTGGCTATAACGCAGCATTTTAAATAGGGACTGGAGCCAATTGGCACTCCTGAACCTTTCCATTATTAGTGTCTGACACAACAACACTCTTTTCTGCCTTAAGTGCTGATCTGCGTCTCTCCCTGAGCAGCACCTGCCTTTCCCCAGCAGGAAGTCAGCTCCCAGACTCTTGTGGCAACCTGCAAACAAACCCTCTGTATTTCTCCACCGCCTCTTCTCTCCTCACCAGGTGCTTCAGGCAGTGGCTGTCTGACTGGTTAGCTCCAACTCTGAGGTTAGCGTACGAGCATGTCTGTTCAGCTTGAAATGCGGGGCTGAGGGGAGCAGGGACGGTTTTACAAACAGGGGACGGCACTTAGTTGCTAAAACAACTGACTACTGTAGCTGGAAAGCTGGTTCCAGTGGAAACGTTCCAGGGGCTTAACTCTGTTGCTTCTGTTTGCATCCACCTAATGAACATCTGGAAATATCCCCACCATCTGTGGTCCCTTTTTCTTTAGAATGATGCATAAATGAGCAGCACTCGGGAACCCAGGCAGGTGTGCATGCGCAGAATGAGGTACAGTACTGTGAGTAGTAAAGGGGACATTTCAAACAGTGCAGCCCCTGGAACTCCTGTTACATAGCATCTGCCCATCTCCACATCAGGACTGGATCCAGAGCCCACTGAAGCTGATGGAAAGATTCCTGTTAACTTCAGTGGATTTCGATCTTGTATTACGGGCCAGCGTGGTCCAGAGATTAAGTAGGTGGAAATCAATAGCTGTTAGCCAAGATGGTCAGGAGTGTGTGCCCTGGGGTTCCCTCTGGCCGCTAGGGGCGGGGCTGGATGACTCCCAATTCAGAAGAACCCTTCCCTCTTTCACAGGATAGAAATTAAGCAGAGAGGTTTCTCTAAGGCACTGGCAGAACCTGGATTAGCCTCCTAGAGTTCCTTGCTCCCACTCCTAGGCTCAGAATATTGTGGCTCTCCAACAGGCACTTACCACCTGTATGTTCAGCAGGTTTAGGGTGGCAAAACGGAAAAGAAGTGATGAGACAAACTTATTTTCACACAGAGTCCTTGATATAAGTGTTTGAAAACCAGCCATGGTCAAATTTCATCCCTGCTGTAAAACAATCACAATCCCAATTAATCCAATGGGGTTTCATTTGCTTAGACCACAGATGAATTTGACCCCATAAAAGCCAGAATGCTAGCAGTCCTCTATTTACTGCAGCCAGATTGACTAGCCAGTAGCTAAATTCCTGGTATGGATTTGGTCTAGTGACTAAGCACTGCTGGATGCAACATTCTAGTACCAATCCTCCAGAACGTCCATCCGGATTCTGTACTCTGCGGGCCCTGGAGCCTGTGTCTCTGTAGTCTGTGCGTAACTTTTCCGGAGTCAGGCCCTTAAGGAAATATTTGCTCAGCTTCCCCCCAGCCACAGTGCTTGACTCCCTTCATGCTCTGGGTGCAGTCATCTTGAAATGAGAGCAAAGACCATTGCCTGAGATGCCTTTTGCATGGTAGGATGGCCAGTGGATGATGATTGCACCTTTGTGGAGAAGTTGCAATATCTTCCTGATGCTGAGCTGTCAGGTGTTTATCACAAGAGCTGCAAACTCTCTGCGAAACTCCAGGAGCTATAGCTGGGGGAGCTTTCGATCTAAAATCCATTTGGGGGGAAAGGATAATGAGCAGACTAAATGATCCTGTTACAAAAGTAGCTGGGCCTTGGTTACACAAAGGAACCATTCAGTCGGAGCAGAACGACCCCGCTCCAGATTCTGGGAGTTTTCTTTTTTTCTTTTGATCAAAGAGAGTAGAACCATTTGACTGAAACAATCTTGTGATTCTCATGTTTTGTACTGGGGCAAACCTTGGAAAAAAGCAGCCGCTTGCCCACTGCCAGTAACTTTGTGAATTCCCATTCTCAGTTACAAAACCTAAGAGCAGACCTTGCTACTACGGTAACAAATCCACAACTCTGGGCTCTTGCTACGGGGCACATACTGGCCAATTAGAACTGAGCAGGGACAGAACTGGTTTTCAAACATCAGAGCGACATTCTAGCCCTGCTGCAATCACTGGGAGTTTTGCCATTAACCTCGTTGGGGCCAGGCTTTCACCGTGGGTGCCTAAAGTTAGGCTCTTACTTCTATATTTAGTCTTAACTGGCCTAATTTTCAAAAGGGCTGAGAACCCCAGATCTTTGATTTAACCAGCTGCTCCATACGTTTAAAGAACATGCCATTTACTCGGGAGCCTAACTCTAGGCTCTAGTTTTCATAATCTAGTTCCAGGTTCTTAATACTCAAACCATTAAAGGAGAATCACTTTTAGCTGCTAGCAGTATAGGTCATATGCTACGTTTAGTCCTGTTCCGATTCCATTAAGAGAAAGGGGTGTGGCACATACACAGATGGATGCTAGCTCAATACAGTATTAATACAAATCACCCCCCTTCCTCCCAAAAATGGCATACATAGAAAGTTACCCATCAAAAACACAGTTGTCTATTTGCAGGAAATGACGGACACCTCTCTCTGTCGTAGATGGAGATGGCAGCCTTTGTCCGCAGGGTCTATATACACAATTCAGGATACTGCAATTGTACTTCATTGCCTTCTCCTGGTCCAAGGCACCATGAAGATAGCAGACTAGAACCATGTCAGCCGCATGCCAGGGAGCATATGTGGCCTGTAGGTTGCCATGGTGATAGTGCACTCCCTAGCTCCTGGTACCCTGTGACAGCTTGTCAAGCGAATACTGCGCCAGTACAGTATGTTCTTGATGCACCCACAGAACAATGACCATGTGTTAACTGTGGTGCTGAGCCTGCTGCCCAGCTGCTCTTACCTTCGCAGCTCTGCTCTCCTCTTGTCAGGGGGAGGAAGAGCCTTTCTGCTCCTGCCAAGACCCAGGTTCAGGGATCTGTGTCCGCTTGGTGCCATGGCTGACCACAAAGGCAACCTCCTGCTCTGTTAACGATGGCAGGAAGAGAACCGGGAGGCCTGCCCCCTCTGCTTTCAGGAGGGGGCGGAAGGGAATGTGATCAAACCCCACAGATGGAAGGTGCTGTCGCAGTATAAAGGGCAAAAATGTCAGTTACCTGGAGCCTCCTGGCCTTGTGAGTGGAGACTCAATTGTGTCCCAAGAAATGGAACCCAGCCACAGCAAAGGCCGAATGAGTCATGACCTCACTTCTCGCCCCAGAACATGCACCTGGCCACGTATTGGCAGGTTCGTTCTTTGGCAGATTCTGTTTTGGCTAAACTTTTTGAGAATAGCGTGGAAGGAAGAGAGAGAGCTTCAAGGAGCCTCAGAGGCCAAGGTAGTCCTAGATTAGCTGCTTGGTTCAGTGTGTGTTAAAGCTGTGTAACCTCACCCGTTGGTTTCTTTCCAAAATCCTGTATTGGGCTCCAGGTTAGATTTAATTGTATGCAACATGAAGCAAACTGATATCAAGACCTTATCCATAAAGTGTACAACATGCCAGTGGAGTATAAGAAAATATAGACAAGATTCAGTCAGAGCATTGAGAAATGAGTTAATTAAATAGGGTGGAGGGCATTATAGCTTTAAATCAAAGCGCTGAAATAGGTTTTGTGGTCTTTATGAAGTGGTGTTCGGTCCTTTCACTATTGAAGGATTATTTTAATGGCTAAGGTTAGTAGTGACACACAAAACGCTGACTGGATTTATAGAGTTTCCTATGGTAATATGTACAGACGATATATTTTCCCTGAGAAAGCTACCAAATGAAGTAGAAAGAAAGAACTATCTAAACTTTCACAATCGATCCAATGGCAAACATGTCCTGTCTCACTTCAGGTCTGTTAGGAAGAGTGGGCTGGATTGCACACCTCATTTAACTATGCCATTATGCAGTACTTGCCATCTGAGGAATCATAATTGACTGCAATGGGACTTAATTACAGTAATGAGTTTTTTTCCACCAAGGAGGAAGAAAGTAATTTGGTAACTGCTTTATTGTGTGAAGATTTAAATCTTCCTTTGTATGAAGATTTAAATCTTCCCCTCCCCTCAGGGAACTCTAAAGAAAGAGAGTGCAAAGTATTTTCCTTACTACCATGGATACGTGCTGTAGAATCTCATGCATTCTCCCGTTTACCAACCCCAAACCTAACCCTTCTCTCAAATCTCTCTTACCAGCCTTACTTCACTTGTCTGCAAAGATTTAGTGGTACAAAATATCCTAAGGCTTCACTAACAGTACTGAATAATTACTATCGAGATTTATCATAAATAATCAAAACCGACACCATTGTCAAAATACCTTTTGGCATGCAGGAGCCTTGTAAAATATCTCTTTGTTCATTTACGGACTCTCACAATTTAGTATTCCTGAGTCTCCCAGTCACTGGTGCAAATCAATGAGGAAGGTAATGCAACTGTGTATGGCATACATGAGAATATTCTATTATTTTCCAATTGTTTTCCCTTTATATACAAAACAAAGCCCCAAACATTGCAGTCTCAGCATTGCGAGCAATAGTGCTTTGGACAAGTACTGCAGAATACAACTGTTCATGCTAATATAGGACCCCTCTGTGTTTTTTCACTTGCAAAGTCAGAATTGTCACTGTGCCCAGATTATGGCCTGATTCTTTTGCAAATGCTGGGAGTTCCAGGCCAAACTGCAGTGCGGACTTTGAAACTCACTATCTGTGCAGTCTGGTTGCCTGTTGCCACTTGTTTCCAGCTTGCCATGATTTCCTCTCTGAAACTCAATACTGTGTAATGGTAAAAGTGCATCTCTGGTGTGCATGGAATTTGCTTACTTTATTCTATACTAGAAAATGTACCCAGCCTTACTCAGGTCTTCATTTTGTTTTTCTTCATTTAAATCATTGCTCTGGGGATGAGGGGTTCAGCATGCAGGTGGCCCTGCGGAGAGAACACAACCCCAGCCCTCTCTCACTGTGGCAGCTTGGGGCCAGATGAGAAGCACCTCTCCATGGCTGCTACAGCTGCAGTGGGCACAGCAGGGGAAGGGGTGCATGTCCCGCAGATGCGGGACAGATACACAAACGGACAACCCCCCTGAAATATATAGTAGATAGCTGTCCCTTTCTCCATCGCTGCCTCCTGCTGGCCCAATGGGGTTATAGCTCCCTCAGTCTCCATCTCTGGCCCCTCGCTGCCCCCCTGTGGTCATTCTGCAGAACAACTGTCCCTCCTACCATACCCCTTTCCATTTTATGAGAAAATCAGATTCGAGGCACTTGTCATTATCCTGGCTCAACCAAACCCTGACCTTGCTTTAAGTTATGGTAAGAGGAAGCTGCCTACCAAAGAGCTAGGAAGTCCTAGCTCTTACTGTTTAGGATGAGATCTTGAACAATCAGACTCAGAGGGACAGACAGATGCACATTTCTAATATATATATATTAAGAAGATGATGTTAGCCGTGCTAAGCACTGTACATTTTATGGTGAATATCTCACTTGGGGACTAGAAGAGAATCCTTACTCACACTGGGTAAAATGACACATTGAAGTCTGTGGCAAAACTCCCATTGACGTCCGTAGGGCTAGAATTCCATCCAGTGTATAGTACTTTACTCCGCAAGTGTGCATTCATTTCAGCAGAACTATCCATGGCGTAAGGTGAGAACCAAGAGCCAGAACATAAAGAACCAAATAGCTGATGGATAATTGTCAAGTTCTCTCAAATGGGTGCTGGCAGTAACTGTCAGTGGTTTTTTAAAAATCATTTTCTTTCTCTTTTTCTAGCTGGAATCAAGATGACGACAGCTGCCCCACTGGGTGAGAATACCCTCTCTCCAATAAATGTGACCACAAAGTCTCAAGAAGAAATTCTTTATCAGAGTAAGGGAAATAGTGACAATGGATTTATTTAAGTTGTATTTTGAAATCCCTGTGTCAGGGGAAGATTTTGAAAAGCTATCCCAAACATTCTCCTGTGCAAACGTTGTTTAACAAAGGACTTGTACAAACCTGTCACGTCACCCTTTGAAAATGTATCCTCCTAAAGATAATCAAAATTAAATAGAATATAATGGATTTTGGTGAGCGTGTTTTAACGAAGTGTCAGTCTTGAAGGTCTTGTTTAAATGAAGTTGTACTAGATTTTGCTATGTGTTTTGATGCTTTCAGCTATTATATAGACGCTGACTTCTTGACATAAAGAAAAATGTATTTTGCTATTGATAACTTATTTTTGTTGTTTTTATTAATCTAATTTACTTGACATCATTTGCTAATTTTGCAGAATCTACTAGCCCAGGCACAAAATCTATTCACCTGCCCTTTAACATGAAGACTAATGAAAACATGATACACAGAGCCCAATCCTCCAAAGTCTTATGTATGTGCTTAACTGCATGCACAGGGATTAGTTGTTTGTTGATAGTATCTAATGGACCCAGCGAAGATCCTAACCCCATTGTGCTGGGCATCACACAGATCCTTGTGGTATGTCTGCATGCAGCTGGGAGTAAGCTTCCCAGCTCAGATAGAAAGACTCACCAGATCTGCCCCAGCTGGCGCTGTCACTTGGGATAGTATGGGAAGCAGGTCAGGTTAGCCATCTTGAGCACACACCCACCTGGAACTCCTGGGTGTGTACTCAGGCAGTTAGCTTGAGTCACTACTAGTGTTTCCTGTAAGCTGTGCACTTGTGTGCCACACAGGAGAAATTCCAGTGCCACCTCCCTGATTAGCTGAAGGCTCGCAGCTAGTTTTTTGTTCTACTGGTGGTGCACATTCACACATCTCAGTGAACATAAAATTGATTCTGCCCATGGATGGAAAAAATCCACACATGGATGGAAAAGATTAGAGGGAACATTGGCCACTACCCATGCTACAATGCTATTTTTAGCATGCAAGCACAAGCAGAGCTGTTGCATATCCATGTGCCCAAGCTGGGAAGCATGCTCCCAGTTGCAGTGTTGATGTACCCATACAAAGGGAGAGTCCTGCCCCTGATGAAAAAGAAAAAGGGTGGAAGGGAACCCAGAGGCACTGAGCAGGGAAATTACTTGCCCAAGTTTATAAAACCGGTTGGGCAGAGCTGCAGGCGCCCTGAACCCCCACCCACTGAACCAGACCATCTCTGATTAGGTTTGTTTACTTTTTGTATTTCCTTCAGCGAGGATGTAGAAAAGTGACCCGACTGTTTTATTTCTAGTCAGTTTTACTCTCTCCGTTCTTAAGCACCAATTCAGTACCGCAATGTTTGGAATTAAGCCTTTGCCTGGTTAATTTAAGTTCCACGTTTAAGGAGAAAAAGCTTTCCAAAACTCGCTTCCATTTTTATCCAGGGAAAAACAGTGGTTTGAGGTACAAACTCTGCTGGCAAAGTCATGTCCAAACAATACAGTAAACGCTGCTGAAACAAAACATTCTGTCTTCCTCCAGGTTCCGGAGCAATAGTAGCTGCCATCGTAGTTGGAGTGATTATTATATTTACAGTGGTCCTGCTCGTGTTGAAAATGTATAACAGGTACACAGCTTTCTCCCATTTCCTTTACGTAGCTAAGCTTAGACAGGATAAACTAAAATCACAGCCATGTGATCACAGCCATGTGTGTCGGGTCTGTGCTGCATTATCTCCTAGGCCATGTCAAGGACTTAATAGACAAAATTCCAAAGACTAAAACACATTCCTGATTGTTCATTTCAACTTTCAAACATCATAACCACTCACTCTAGCTACTCTTGAGTATCTCATCTTTTTCTGTTCTTTCCACTCCACTCGCGCTGATTTCCTTGATGTCCTCCCTTCTCATCTGTACTTTCCTGTATTTTCATGTCTTGGCTACACTTTCTGGTATCTCAAGCTTCAGAACAAATCCCCTTTGCATAGGTCTCTTGATGTGTGTCTCTCCTTCAACTATTCTGCTGTATTTAAGAATACATCAATTGTTCTAGATGTAGTTTTCATGAAAGACTCCTCAGAAAACAAAAATGTAGTCGTCCTCTTTCCTAGTTATGCTTCCTTTCCCTCTCATCCTGGTTGCTGGCCTTTCCTGCCCCCTGCTGCTCCACTACATGTGCCAGCAAGGCAGCAAACTGAAACTGACCATAAATCATGTAAGTTTCACTTTGCTCTTAGGAGTCAAAATGGACTTGTTTTGTGTTGTTGCTGTCCAGATACAAAAAGTGTAATGAACGCAAGTCTATCAGAGGCCTTTGCATGTCAGCCGCAGAAGGCTTTGTCTACCATTTCTGATATATGGTGCCCTCTGGGTATAGAATTGCCATTGGCAGTGGGCTGCCACGCATGCACAAGCCGCACCTGCGAGGACATGGTCCACCTGACATTTGGGCAGTGCTGTACCTGCGCTGGCTGGCACTGCTGGGTATGCTCTTCCAGCACAGGCAGGGCTTCCACATATCCACCCAGCTGCCTTCACCACTGCTAGTACCATCCCCTGCGTGCCTAGCAGCCCTCCAGTCTGCCTGGCTGACTGAAAAGGGTGCAGGGGCCCCGTCTGCCACCACTATTCCAAAAACGTGTGGGGGAAACAAAAAAGATCCATTTCATCAGACCCTGCAAAACAGTAGTAACTTTAAAAGTTTTAAAAAAACTATGCTGGTCATTTCCTCCTCTTCATCACCCCCAAGGGAAGCTGTAACGCTCTCACTGGCTGCCCAACTCTTGGGAACAGACAGCAGAAGATTCTTGGTGTTGGAGCCTGTTCTTTGGAATTCAGTGGGGCAACCGGGAGAGCTGCTTATTCTGGCATTTTTGTGGAGGAAAGTGCATTGGGGTGTAGATCTAGGACTCTCCTCATCACACTGAGGAACCGTTAGTAATATTGGGTTTTAGTTAAAATCTTGGGATGAAAATCTTGGTTCCATTGACTAAAATGCTAGGGATTCCCACTGATTTCAGCATGACCAGAATTTCGCCCTGGATGTTCAAAGCACCCTGATTCTTGCCATTTTTCCCCAGACGCTACTTAGAATGGAAGAGACCACACCCATGCAAGTAAGGAACAATGAGGAAATGTTAATTTTAATTTCTTTTTATAGACACATGAGGGCAAAACGAGAGCTGGAATCCACAAGCACCAAAGCCAAGACCCCACCTGCTTTTGGACCGACCAGTAATACTGCTAACCAACCTACAACGATAACTATCGTGCCAATGGACATCCATATGCAGAACAGATGACTGTTGTTTGCCCTGCTTATGTCTCCTAGAATGGGACCTGACAACCAGACTCCTTATTCACATAGACCTATGACTCTCTACCAGAGAGGGGGCTGGCACTGGGATAGTGACTATGTGTTGTTTTTGCTATGGAGATGAAACCAATGACCGTGTGGGTAACTGGACACATTTTATTTTATTAGAAGGAACAAATAAAAGACTGGGAATCTTTGAATGGCTGGTCTAACAATGGGATGGCATCAGATCAGCAGGCATATGAGGAGTCTAATTTTTTTCTGTTAGAACTGTTGATGTTAAGTGGCAACAAATGGCAAAAATACCCTTTAGAGGGATTAAAAGGTGCATGCCCCTTTATTTTAATTAGACATGAGCAGTTTGATGAGCTTTCTTTTCCTCTCCTGCAGTGATCAGTAGTAATGAAGATAAAAGCTCTGGATGTAAAGGCTACTATTACGCTTCATTCTTGGATTTGTTAGGCTTGTACATGCTCATTTTTATTTTAAGCATGAGGAATAGCACGTAAAGTAACAAAATTGTATTCAGACTTTACTGGCCTTTTTGAGTCCCAGTTAGACAAATACACATGGACTCAGATACAGCAGAGGATGACTGGGATATGCTGTTTAAAAGAAAAGATTTCATGTGCTCTAGCAACTTGATAGACTACGTACCTTTCCAACGGAATCCCTCTTTTCAGGGACTTTAAATCAGTAGTCAAACTTGTGCTGGGTTCTCAGCTTGGGCATACTTTATTTATTTATTTATTACAAAATGATGGGATGGGGAGAAAAATCAATTCTATTTTTCAATTACAAGAAGGCAAACAGGAAGGCTACTTTTAAGTTTTTCCGTTAAAAGTATTTCCGCAAAAGCGCGTCTAGATTGACACGGATGCTTTTGCGCAAAAAGTGCTTTTGCGCAAAAGCATCCGTGGCCAGTCTAGACGCGATTTTGCGCAAGAAAGCTCCGGTGGCCATTTTCGCCATCGGGGCTTTTTTGTGCAAAACAGTCCTTCCCTGTCTACACTGGCCCTCTTGCGCAAGTATTCTTGCGCAAGAGGGCTTTTTCCCGCGAGGGAGCATGAAAGTATTTGCGCAAGAAGCACTGATTTTGTACATTACAAAGTCAGTGTTCTTATAAATTCAAGCAGCCAGTGTAGACAGCTGGCAAGTTTTTGTGCAAAAGCGGCTGCTTTTGCGCAAAATCTTGCCAATCTAGACGCAGCCGAAGGGAATGGAAAACTAGTGATATTGTATGTGTGTGTGTGGCTGCTTTTCTTTAAAGAGAGATATTTTTAAAAAGAACTGAAATGTTGCAATCCATAATGTAGATTACAGACTTTGGCTTTTTTTTTTTCAGAAAAGTAAATTTTTAAAACAACCGCAAGCTGTTTGGTTTTGCATGAGTAACTGTTGTGGGTGTGCAGTAATTCCAAAAAAAATTCCCAGGGATTTTCCACAGGCCCACTGGGTGCACACACAGTAGCTGCATTGTCACACACTCTATGGCCTATTGTACCCAAGCTCTACATATTAAAGTGTCCCTAAACATTAGCTAATGGAGTAGACAGTAATGGTTCGGAGGAAGGCGGGGTAGCCTATGGATAATTCACCTTGTGCAAAAGCCCCTATACAGCAATGCACATGGGAGAGTTCTAAAGAACATTGGCCCCATCTTTCCAACTTGCCCAGCCCCAGTGCTGCAGTACAAGCCAACACAGGGTTTTCTGAGTACACTGCTAATCTCGGAGTCTGAACATTGGATTTGGTGGGTTTAAACTGCATCCTCTGCATTGCATTAAGAGAATGTTTTGCCAGAACTGCATGCAAGACTGGCTTTAAGCACAAACAAAGCTAGTGGTCACCTGGATGCCACTCTTTTGAGGGCCGTAAGAAAATTTGCCACTGGCAGCCAGCTTAACTTCTACTTTTGGTACAGAGCTAGGGGAAGAGGCCAGTCTGGTGTAATATTCCTATTTTAGCCTATTTATGGCCTCCAGCCTGACGTCTTGGTGTGCTTCAGTGATCTGCGTTTGACAATTTGTGACACTAGATCTATTATACAGTTGAGAGAGTTTGTCTGTCTGCATGTGTCTGTCCGTCCATTCAAGAACTCCTCCTACCTGGTAAGAGCTAGGACCACCAAATGTGGTATACAGCTTCCTCTTATCCTAACTTAAAGTAAAGTCAGGGTTTGGTTGTGCAGAGGAAAGGGGGGCAAGTACAGCTCCCCTCCACTCATGCATATAGGGGTGCATAAAAACATACAGAAGAGAATCACCAGGCATGTGAAAGGGGCTGGCTGGTGGTGTGCCACACTCCCAAGCCTCCCACTGCGCAGCTGTCCTTTAGAGAGGGTTGGGGCTGCAGCCCCCCAATTTGTATGGGAACCTCGTTGGTTATTCCCCTTTGTCAGGGAGTGAGGAGAAATGCCCAATTTGCTCCATTCCTCCATATGGCTAGGGGGCAGACAAACCCAGACCTGCCCCAGCCAGGGGACATGCACCCATAGGCCTTGTGGAGCTGCAGCAGCCATGCAGAGATGCTTCTCACCTGGCCCCAAGCTGCTGTGGGGAGAAGGGGCTGGAATTGTCCTCTCTCCCCAGGGCAGCCTGCTACTGAACCCTAATCCCCAACCCCATCCCAGATTGAAATGAAGAAAAATAAAAATGGAGTTAAGGACCCGAGCAACGCCAGGTAAATCTAGTGTATTGTAAAGCCAGCCCTGCCTGAGAAACACTGTCACTTACAAAATGGTGTAACAAACCACATCGATCAAAGAACCAATTTTGAAAAGGATTTTTTTAAATACAAAGCCTGATATTTTAAAATAATTGTCCATGACTTTAATCTGACTGCAACTCATTTGTGATTCTCCCCATCACAAAAAACCCACATCAGTCAGAAGTCAACATGACTCCCCTCGCTGCTTCAGTTTAAAACACGCAACCAGAAAAAACATTAGGCTGATCGCTCTACAACAAATGCTGGTGAATTTTTCATCCTGAGGGCAGAGAAAGATAAGTGCCCATGTGCCAAACCAGCACCTCTGTGAAGTTGCTACACTATATCCTCCACGCTCTGGGTGTCTCTAATTTGGGAACAACCATGGTACGGCCCCCGGCAGGCAGAGGTGGAAGCAGCTCTGTGCACGGCAGCGCCCTCCTGCCCCTCAGTTGGGAGAATGGCAGCGCAGTGATGCACTGCGGGAGGCTTTTTCCCACTGCTCCCATAGTGGTGGGGGACACGGAGCCCCAGGTGAGCGCCCTTCCCCCACTTCCCTCTGACTCCTTTCCTGGCCCAGCAAAATCTTTAATCCAGCAAACTCTGTTTCCTAGTTAAAAAGTCTCAGAGGGGTAGCCATGCTAGTCTGTAACTAAAAACAAGTAGCCCTGTGCCACCTTAGAGACTAACACAAATATATAGAACTCACCTGCTGAAGTTACCCATTAAAGCCCATGATTCTATGACAGGCTTCCTGGATTAAAGAGGTCCAAGTGTATCTTGGTCTCCAGACTCTCAGTTGTATTTAAAACAACAGCAGCAAACCTTCTGGTTGCTACACGTGCAATCACCACCTCAAAAATGTGAAATGAGTGTACATGGTGGAGACATGAGTCTGCCATCAGCCTGGAACAATAGCTTGGACTGGTGTGAACCATTCCAATCATGTCCATGAGGTACACTCAAGCCTGGTCTACACTTAAGAAATGTTACCAGTGTAAATCTGTAAGGAAGGGATGGGATTCCAATTGTGACTGGTGCCACATACTTCAGAGTGTGAACCGGTATGTGGCACCACTTTCAATGATCCACCTACTGTTATCTAGTTCCAGCAGTCAGAGGTTTAGGCACACCCAGAGCATTGGGATTGCATCCCTGACCACCTTGGCTAATGGCCATGAACATATCTAATTCTTTTTTTATCTCAGTAACTAATTTTTTATCTCGGTATCTAATTCTTTTTTTATCAGACATCCCCTGGTAACAAGTTCCACAGGTGAAGAAGTTGTCTCTTTGCCAAGCTCAACCATTCCAGTCTTTTAATCTCTACTTATATGAAATGCCCTTAACCACATTGGTTGCACTTTTAATTATATATATGTTGAGGCAACCCACAATTGCATGTGGTATTCAAGGTATGGGTGTACCGTGGATTTATATTGTGCCACTATGTTCTGTTTTATCTATTTCCTAATGGTTCCTAACATTGTTGGCTTCTTTGACTGCCACTGCACTTGGAGTGGATGTTTTGCAGGGAACTATCCACAATAATTCAGAGATCTTTTTCTTGAGTAGAAACAGCTTATTTAGACCCCATCATTTTGAATGTATACTTGGGATTATGTTTTCCAATATACATTACTTTCCACTTTTCAACATTGAATTTCATCTGCCATTTTGTCATCTATGCATTCAGTTTTGTAAGATCCTTTTATAAATCTGCAGTCTGCTTTGGATGTAATTCTCTTGAGTAATTTAGTATCGTCGCAAACTTTGCCACAACACTCTTTATCCCTTTTTAAACAGCATTACTATGTTGGTAAAAGCCTAGTCTAGCTACAGTTTGCTAAACTGGAATATGCTATATCAGTGAACACTTTTATACTGGGATAACTGCATCTACGCTGGGGGGGGGAGGGTTGCTGCTGGCATAGTTAATGCTGAAAATTCTTAAGGATAGACAAGGCTTCACTATTCTACTTGCTTCTAGGCAGAAGCTATAACATTCTTTGCCTTAAATAACTTACTGAACCATAACTCACAGATAGGGAAAGTTTTAGCCAGTGAGGTGGCATCTTAGACACCAATGCTGTAATGAGATGTGCAAGCTATGTGCAGAAAAAAGCCTGGCAACTCTTTAGTCCCACAGTGAAAATAAGCAAACATTCTAGAAAAACCCACAACAACCTTACAGCTACAATCTCACCGAATAGATGTGCAGGCATCTGTAAGACAGCTTTTGTTCCTTTTGCATTTTTCAATTGACCTTTTTTTTAGCAGAGGGTATGTAGCGCCACCTAGCATCATCTTTCTATATGATAGGAAGCAGCTACACTATTTTACATATTTCCCTACATATTAAATATTTCCCTACATATTAAACAATAAGTGATGGACCCCTCAGCTTTGCCACAATTGACTGCAGAAATTTGTCTCAATTCATGGTTCTAAGTACGTTTGGCAGAATTCTATTTTTTAAATAATTCTGATGGATAATTTCGATGTTTATTTTAAATTTCTTTTCAACTTTCCATTTTAAATTTTCACAGTTGTAGGAAATTATAATTGATTTTAGACAATGGGAAGGTAATTGACAAACTATTTAATGATACAAAAAGCTAAAGCTTTATAACCACTGAAACACAAATTGTCAACATCATGTCAAAAATATACACAGAAATAAAGATCTAAATTCTCAAGCAACATTTTTCTTACTTTGCCTATTTGAAAATGTCTATTATTTCAAATATATTTCCTCTGGTTGGTGTGTGTACAGTGAAATTGGTGTTTACTGACATTTACGCATAAAAATCACATCCTTTCAATCCTTGTTATAAGGCTACTTACCACAGCTTCACATTATCAAAGGGTTGTAGAAACATTAACTGACTCAGCAGAACATCTCCAGTCTGGAAGTGACACATACTGGAAAAGAGATTATGTCAATTTGAAGTGGAATATTTTTAAATTATTTTTTGCTTTTGAATATTGTCTAAAGTCCCAGACCTGCCAATTTTTGCAGTTCTACACAAACACTCGCTATTTTTTGAAAACATCTTTATCCTCTGTTGGATACAAATGAGGAGATGCTTACTGCTAACCAAGAAGAAAAGGGAAAGAAACTGTGCTTGGTCTGTTTCAGCTAAGGGCCATTAAATGCACAGCAAAATCAAACCAGAAAACTCCGGTTTTGTTCTCTTTAAAGATATATGGACTCAGTGCTGGAAAACTGTCTATAGTGGGGGCGCTGATGGCAGAACCCATGTATTTGGGTTTACCTCAAGCCCTATGTGCAGCAGTATCTCTAGTTCCAGCACTTAGGTACAGGCTTGGGGGCTTTTAAAAATCTAAAATAAAAACGTATCTCCCCCCCCCCATGTAGGTGGGAGTGTAATTTTTAAACAGCTTTTTTCATATGCAATAACATGAACATGATTTCTGATCTTTCCAATCCAGTACCCTGCCTTTGACTGTAGTTATTACAACCTAATTCACAGGAAAGGGATGCAGTGAGAAAGTTACATTATAACCAGCCAAGAAAGTTTCTTGCTAATTCCATTTCTGAAAGCAGCGGATTTTATCCCTTCCAAAGTTGTTTTAAATCCATACTATATACTTTAGTAACTTACAGTAAATAACTTCTAGACACTGACGTATTCTCTCCTATGTGAAATACTTCTGCTTTCAAGAGGCTGGAAGCATATTGCTGAGGAGCCAGCAGTTATCAGCAGGTCTGGTTGCTAAAGATAAAGATCCTGAAAATAGTCTGAAATCAGTTTTGACCCCGAATGACTCTCGAATTACACTGCTGCAATGAGAGCTAGATTAGGCCCTGCAGCACTTACTGTGTGGTGGGGAGAGCACAGAACGTAGGACATCCCATCCTTCTCTAATATTCAGAGAGAGCATGCCTGTGTGATGTAGAGTTATTACAAAGACAAGACATGCAACAAACTTCTCAGCAAACTGGCAGGTTCTTCAAAGGCAGTAAATGCTCCAGCACTAAGCATTTCAACCCTTGCAATCTTGTACTCAATAAGCAGCGTACCAAAGACCAGTTTGGAGTTGGTCAGCACACACTACAATGCTCATCATCATAAGAACTCTCTGACTGACTCATCTTCTATGGCTTCCAGTTGAGTCTGGTTGTTCCCTGTACATCAGGAGGGAGATGACAGCTGGCAAGCTGCTTGAGAAGGTAAAGGATAACCTAAGCCTGCCCTTATTCCACAACGAGCTCCACTTGACCACTATGGTTACGCTACTTGGCAAATATGCAAACACAAACTCAGTGGTCTTGATCATTTTTTGAATTTAAGTGCAATCGAAGATCTCTCTCACACCCAAATACTCTCGCCCCGCCTTCTTTGTGCCCCTTCTCCGAGGCCCCATCCCTGCTCACTCCATCCTCCCTCACTTTCACCAGGCTGGGGCTGAGGTGCAGACTCTGGTCTTGGATTAAGGGATCTGGAGTGTGAGAGGGGCTCTGAGCTTGGGGCAGGCAGTTGGGGTGCAGGAGGGATTCTAGGTGCAGGCTCTGGGAGGGTGTTGGCATGCAGAGGTGCTCGGAGCTAGGTCAGGGACTTGGGATTACAGGAGGGGTTCATGACTGGGATAGGGTTTCGGGATGTGGGCTCCGGGTGGGCCCTGCTGACCTCAGGTGGCTCCTAGGTGGTGGTGCAGTGGGGCTAAGGCAGGCTCACCCCTGCACTGGCCCTGCACCATTCTCAAAAGCAGCCAGCAAACTCCCTCCATCCCAAGCCCTGTTGTGTCTCCTCTCTACTCTGTGGAGATGAGATACAGAGTGGGAGAGGGTGCACCCTGACATCAGCACCTTCCTCTCCCTCCCCTGCCCAGCAAGCAGGAGGCTCCTGAGGGGACAGCTCCGAGGCAGAGGGCAGGAGCTGCACAGCCGTGCGGCGAGAGGCAGCTGAAGTGGTGGCACTTGACAGCCTCTTGGACAAACCAGTCAGGCTGCCCTGTCAGAGGCGCCAGGCGATCCGCTCGCTGGCTGGTGACCCCCGCACTAACTCGGTGTGTTTCTGCAGCCCCGAGGAAGTGAAGTGACGCTGCGCTAGTCGCAGGCGGCGAAGGAGCAAATGGGGGGGGGGGGCGCACCGCAGACGGAGCAGTTTCCCGGCCGGAAAGCCGCAGACAATTGTGCGGGTGTCGCCATGAGGCGCGGGGCGGGCGCAGCACGAGGCTCCCGGCCTGTGGCTCGGCTCTTCTGGCTGCCGGGTGGCCCCGCGTCCCTACGTGTGTGAACGTGTCACCGCGGAGGCGGAGCGGGCACAGGCTCCTGGGTGACCGTTAACGGCTCAGCGCGGGGGCCGGGGCGGGCTGGCAGCAGGCGGGGGCCACGCGCGGCTGGGGGCGATGCGGCGACAGCGGCGCAACCAGCCACGACGGCCACCTCCATCTTAGGCCGGCTCCCTCGTTGGCTGCGCGATCACGTGACCGCCTCGCTGCGGAGCGGGAGCGCAAGGTTGCCCCTCTCGCGCCACCGCGACTCGCGATCAGCCTCCTCATTGGCCGGCGCCCGCCGGATTAGACCCATGAACTCTCCTCCCCTAGTCCCGCCCCTCCATCACGGTGCCTTCTGGTTGGCTGGAGGTGGAGCGCGGCCCTGTCCTCTGGACCGCGCCCGCTGATTGGCTGGCGCGGGGGGGGCCCCTTGCGCTCGGTCCCGCCCCACTCCGTTCTGTGCTGCGCGCCTCCATCTCTCATCTCGCCGCCCTGCCGCCTCCCCGCGGTGCACGTGAGGGGAGCCTGTGGGCGCGGTGCACGCCGGGATCGGGAGCGCTCTGCGGCCAAGAGGAGGCAAGATGGACGCGGGCTTCTTCCGCGTAAGTGTCCCCCTCAGCGGGCGGGGGGCGCGGGGGCCGGGCCGCGGGGCAGCGTCGCGGCGGGCGGGGGTCGCTTCGCCGCCGGGCCCCGGGCGAGCGCGGCCGAGCCCCTCTCCCCTCCCGCCCCGCGCAGGCCCCCGCGAGGAGCCGCGGCGCAGAAAATGGCGGCCGGAAGGGGGTCGGTGCGGCTCGTTCCACCGGGGCGCGGGGGGGAGGGGAGACGCTGCCCTCGCGCGGGCGGGGCCTGCCCTTTCCTTTGCGGGGGGGCAGCTCGTACCCCTCCCTCCGGGCTGCGCTGGGACCCGCTCCGGGGCCTGATCCGCCAGGAGGGGGCGGGGCTCTTGGCGCGCTAGGCCGCCGCCAGGCCCTACTGCCCCGCGGCACCATGTGGGCCCGGAGTCTGTCACCGCGCCACGGGTGGCCTGGAAAGCACCGGCCTTTGCCCCCCCCCCCCCCCCGCGGGGGGATGGAGCCTGCCAGGTGCAGCGCGCGCCGCTTCATCAGCAGGTGCGCAGCGCTGAGCGCGGGCGGATTGTGAGACTGCGGGGTGCCCGGGGCGGCAGCGTCAGCCTCACCCGCCAGCGCCCTCCTGGGCGTTCGCCGACGCGGCCACCCCGCGCGGTCTGGTAGCACTTTAAAGACTAACGAAACGTGTCGATGGGATGGTGAGTTTTCGTGGGCACAGCCTGCTTCTTCAGATGGCCCTGAGATGCTGTGGATCAGTGCGACCTATCCAGGATGCACTTATCCTTCTCCCTATTTACTCTTCTAGTTAAAATTAGCCTGGTTTCTGCATAGGAGTAACGTACTATTTTATAGTAATAGAGATGTAGCCCTGTTAGTCTGGTCTAGGTGAAACAAAAAACAGGACTATGTAGCACTTCAAAGACTAACAAGATGGTTTATTAGGTGATGAGCTTTCGTGGGCCAGACCCACTTCCTCAGATTTTATGTATGCCAGAAGCCATCATCAGACTAGATGGTCCAAAAATACCAATTTCAGATCCTTCCCCATGCAAGTTTTCCAGGAAGTATTAATAACTGAACTTGGAAGAAAAACAGCCTTTGCTTTGGATTCTATATGGTTGTGGATGCAGCGTTCTTTAAAAACATTAAAGAAGGTTCTTGTCTCAGGGACTGTACAGTGGAAGGGCATATCCCTGCAAAAACATGACTGTTACTGCTAACCAGAAAAATTGCAGAATTTTGTTCAACATCTTATGATTCAGGCTTTTTTCAAATGTATGTATTTTTACATGCACAACTTTTATTGTCTGTGTGCTCTAATAATTATAATGAAAACAACTTTTGGGAACATGTTTTTAATTTGGGGGTTATTATAGAAGCAGTTTAGCAGCTGAATCTCAAAGTAAAGAGAACTGTTACTGTTGATTATCATAATCTTGGAAAGTTACACATTTTCAATACACTTTACAGTTTGCAAGTTGGTTTCCTCACAGAAATGTAGGTTGTACCATGACACTTCAAATCACTCTTGGTGACCAGTTTTAAGTGGAGTATCAATGAAACTATCAGTATATCTGCTTGCCATCGAGGTCCATCCCAAGCTGTGTGTCTGAGTCTATATGTTAATATAAATGCTTACCGTAAGGTATGGGAAGTTGGATGTATAAATCCCTCCTTTCTGAATCAGTTGCAATGGTTGCTGATTAAACAAGCTTTGAATATGAAAACATGGTTAGTGATTCAAGGCAAAACAGATTAACAATATTTCAGGACTTTCGGTCTAGGCAAACTGAGCTATATTTTGTTAATCATATTTTTTAAAAATGCCATGATAATGCCTGATCCTAAAAATTCATACTTTCATGTATATGAAGTAAATAGAACTTCTTATCCAAATGGTGTTTTATACTATAAGAAATGAACTATAGTATAATACATGAAAGCGAATCAATTATTTATAATGCTGTACAATCAACAAAACAGGATTCCCTTCCTAATAAGCAAAAGGTTATAACATTCTGGATTAGTGAACTGTACAGAATGGGGGTAAATTTCAGAGAAATTTCACCTGAAGCTTGATTAAAGGATTAAAAGTCTGTATCTCAGTGTAATTTCAGTGTATAATATCATTTCTGGGGTTTAAGCTCTAAGGCCAAGTCTACATTCAAAAGTCAACCTGAATGTGAAAAATCCGCTCCTCTGCATGATGACCTAACCCTCAGCATAAATAGCTCTTCTTCCCTTGACCTAGCTACTGCCTCTCTGGGAGGTTGGTTTAAGACAAGTGTACTAGCGGGAGAAACCCTCCTCTTTATAGTGAATGTCTATGCTTGCACCATTACAGTGTCTGCAGCTGCACTTCTGTATTGCTTTAAGTACAGATGTGAGAATCTGATTTAAAACCAAGTCCCATCTTTCACACCAGATTTCAAGAAGAAAATAAGCACTTGAAATTACTAAAAAATAATAGGGGCAAATAGGGATGTAAGTGACTAGTTAAGTATCCGATAAGCAAAAGATTAGTGAAGTGCTGGCTCTTAATACGTTTAAAAGGCAGAGCCTCAGCAGGGTTTGCTGCAGCTCCCCTGCTTATCAGCTAGTCAATTGGCAATCCATCTGCTAGTTGATTAAATTAGGGCCCAGGGGTGGCGGAGCACACGAAGTCTCCTTGCTCCCACAAGAGTGTGCAGCAGCTAGAGAGGCATGCCTTTGCACACTCCCCACCCCCAGGCCAATTAGGTCCTGAGGACAAGGAGTGTGTAAAGTCTCTTTTGGCCTGTCCCCTCCGTGCCAGGGGTGTGCAGCGGCTGGAGAGACACGCCGGCTGTTTTTAAGCTGCCTGCGTGTATCTAGCTGCCGTGCGCTCTAGCGGGGGCAAGGAGACTTCACACACTCCCCTCCCCTGCCCTGATTGGCCTGGGGCTGGGGGAATGGGAGGGTGGCCACAGGCTGGATCTGGCCTGCAGAAGGCCCTTCATCCGCCCCTGGGCTAGAGGCAGGTAGAGCACACAAGGTCTCCTTCCGCTAGGCGCCTAGAGGAAACTGCCAGCTGTTTTAAAACAGCTAGAGTTTCTCTCTGGGGGGCTGGGCAGGAAGGGGGAAGACTTCTCACTCTCCTCCACCTCAGGCCAATCAGGGTAGGGGGAAGCACAAGAAGTCTCCTGGCCCCTGCCCCTTCTATGGTGGCCTGGGGCCACTTCAGAAATTTCTGAAGTGGCTCCCTTTTAAAAATTATTGCCCAACCCTGGTCTGTACTATAAATGCTCTCTCTATACACCTGCTCAACAGGAATTTCATTTTTTTTCTGTCCAAGAACAGAAAAAAGTAGAATCATAGAATACTAGGACTGGAAGGGACCTCGAGAGGTCATTGAGCCTAGTCCCCTGCCCTCATGGCAGGACCAAATGCTGTCTAGACCATCCCTGATAGACATTTATCTAACCTACTCTTAAATATCTCCAGAGATGGAGATTCCACAACCTCCCTTGGCAATTTATTCCAGTGTCTGACTACCCTGACGGTTAGGAACTTTTTCCTAATGTCCAACCTGAACCTCCCTTGCTGCAGTTTAAGCCCGTTGCTTCTTGTTCTATCCCCAGAGGCCAAGATGAACAAGTTTTCTCCCTCCTCCTTATGACACCCTTTTAGATATCTAAAAACTGTCCCCCCTCAATCTTCTCTTTTCTAAACTAAACAAACCCAATTCCTTCAGTCTTCCCTCATAGGTCATGTTCTCTAGACCTTTAATCATTCTCGTTGCTCTTCTCTGGACCCTCTCCAATTTCTCCACATCTTTCTTGAAATGCGGTGCCCAGAACTGGACACAATACTCCAACTGAGGCCTAACCAGCGCAGAGTAGAGCGGAAGAATGACTTCTCGTGTCTTGCTCACAACACACCTGTTAATTGAAGGAAAAGGCAGATCTCTTTGAGAGGGCTGTGAACTGCAACTTAAAATTATTTGATAGCATTGTGCATGCTTTTAGATTTGTAAGTACTGCATTGTGGTGAATTATGTGATTAAAGTGTCAGAACTCTGAATACTGATTACTATTAAATGACGATTGGTTATTGATGTGGAATGCTTGAAAATGCGTGCACAGGTGGTACAACTTAATATTTTTAATTATTGTGCACTTTTATCACTTGTAATACCAAATATTATTTGGTAAGGAACAAGTGGCGGAATAGCTGTGGAAGAAAACTTGATGTCATACATACAAATCTTTCTATTATAGGGAACAAGTGCGGAGCAGGACAATCGCTTCAGCAACAAACAGAAGAAGCTGTTGAAGCAGCTGAAATTTGCAGAATGTCTAGAAAAGAAAGTAAGTCTAATTTGTTTATTTGGGCAGTATGGGTGTGGAATAAAGTAAAGTTTTAAGACATCACAACCAAGATGCAGACGATAAAATTCTGAATGGGTATCGATCATTTATATAGACAGTGGAGGGAAGTCCATGTGTAAAAATGATGTTCAGGATAACCAAAAGCATAATGAAGTATGCCCTTTAAAAGAGCACATATGGTATATTTATCGTATTGAAGGATAGTGCAGGTAAGCTTTGGGCCCAGATTTAGGGTTTGGTTTTACAAAAATCAAACCTTTCAAGATGAACAGAGAATATAATTTTAAAAGTTCCAAATTGACTTGTGTCTCTAGATGCTTTCAGAAATTTGCCCAAACTGTTGTCTTGGCGGGTGTTTGGTGTGTTTTGTTTTGTTTTTACATTTCAGTTGAGTCTCTCTGAAAGAGGTAATAGTTGGGCAATACCTTCTTTAATTGGTAATAAAGCTGATCACTTGCAGTGTGTCCTCATTAAGAAAAAAAAAACGATTAGAGAAACTATATATGCAAATAGCTTCTTTCACACTGACGGGCATGAATACGATTAAGGCAAGACTACGCAACATACAGGCCCCATTTAAGTCTGCTGATATTAATAAAATGCAGTGTTTACCCTATTTCCACCCATTTGACAGCACTTTCAATGAGCACTTTTTTAAAGAAAATTGTATACCCGTGTTTTGGGTGTTTAGTCAGTTTGAGCCAGGTTGTGCATTTTTCTGAGTGATTTTATTCAGAAAAGGTTTCCAAACCAGAGCGCTCCAACTTGCAGCGGGCAGGGAGCTGTGCAAGTCAGGCTGGACGCGAGAGGCAAAAAAGGAGAGGTGCCCGGGATTCCCAGTCAGGGCTGATGTCCCCGCGTGGGAGTCCGTTGCTCCGTGTGGGATGGAGGCAGGGCTGCCCAGCCGCGGTGCCAGACCCAAATGTGGCCAGTTTGAGCCAGCCAGGACTTCCCATAATGCAACAGTGCTCCCAGCACCACCTCCCTGGGGGCTAGAAACGCTGCCACTCTGTACCCGTCTTTTCCAGCCAGCCTGTCCGCTTGACTTTTCAAAGCTCACCCCGCCTGGGAGACGCCTCGCTTTTATGGAGCGTGGTCCCAGTGGATACCATGTTCAAAGGATCCCACCCATGGGGCGGCATGTTGAGCCCTGCATAAACCCAAACTGCACCGCAGGCCGCAAACAAACGGGTCGCGTGTTGAGTAGCTCTGATCTAAAATATCACAAAGACTGTAACCTTAAGTGTTGGCATGAGGCTGGGAGTTAAATTGCTAGTGAATCTCATTTTGGTACTAGGTACAATAATGAATCAGAGAAATTAAAAAAACCCCACACAAACGAATAAAATGTGAAAAGGACAAAAGATCGGGTTTTCTGAGTTTAATTCTATTAACTGTCAGAAATTTTATTAGTAGTTAGCTAAAAATTACTGGATATGATTTAGACTTTTGATAAAAT